>JAWMRA010000113.1:46252388-46264874 GCA_035584735.1 Pseudotriccus pelzelni
AAAATCCAATGCGCAGGCTGGAAGGTGTAAAGACCTTCCCCGGTTCTTCGTTCGCGAAGACTGGCCATTATATATATTATATGTAGAGTTTATTTTAGAATGAATTGTTTGTAAAGGAAAACAGGTATGTAGCTGTTCTGATTGTTAAAATCTATAGTAATATATCAATACAAAAGCATAAAAATAACACTTAAGAAAATGTTTAAAGAAAAGAAAAGGAAAGAAAGGATAAAAGTGGAAAGATAGATAGTCACCACCATTGGATCCAATGATGAAACATCTTGATCCATTGGGGATGCGGGGAAGTCCACAAATCTCAAAGATTTAATGGGTTATATACACTCAGGTTCAGGTAGAAATGCCTAACACCTCCCCTTAGATGGAGAGTTTTACAATGGATGATGGAATACTAGATCATGGGAAACGTCATGAGCCTTTGCACAAAATCAGCCATGGCCCATTATGGTCCATTATCCAAGATGAATAGCTCAGGCTAGGTATGAATGTCTTCATTGCTCCCTGGAGGGGTTTCCATAGCTGAGTCATCATGCAAGGGAAGACATTGGTATGATAAGAAGGACTATCCCACTTTACAGAATTTACCTCTTATCAGCCTCTTCCCTGATCTGGAAATCCAGTTTGTAGCTTCAGGTATGGATGCCAGTTCTGCACCTGGGATAGCTGGAAATAGTATCCCCTTATTTTCTCTCAAGGTTCTTTCACTGTCCAAATTAGTAGGCATATTCAGGGAGGGCTGGGCTTCCGTAAATGAGTGGCCATTTCTTTGCAGTTTTCTACAGTGGACAAAAGTCTTTTGATGATCTTAACAATGTTTAAGCCATTATCCCTTTCAGTCTCTGACAGCGGTTTGCAATGCTATACAACTGTTGTGTGTCTGGTGTCCTTACAGGTCCTGAGTAATGGCTTCCCAAGCGCACAGAGAGGATCAGACTCAAAAAGTCTGTCTCTGCTGACTGGAAACATTCAAGGTCAGGTTGGACAGAGCTCGGAGCAACCTGATCTAGTTGAAACTGTCCCTGCTTGTTGCAGGGGGCTTGGACTAGATGACCTTTAAAGGTCCCTTCCAGACCAAACTATCCTGTGAATATATGAACAATCTTTTTAGATTTTTTTTCCCTTAAATACACTTTCCTTACTTAGAATGCAAAGGTCTGAATTACAAAAAAACTTAGAAAAGGTCTGAATTAAAGTGTGAAAGCTGTGGCTACGTGCAACTCTATTCACTCTGTATTTCAGAAGTTCAGCTCAATGCATTTTTAGGAGTCACAGAAGGGAATTACCTTCCTGCATCACTTTTCCCCTCCCCCCAGTATCTATGGCTTGATTTTGTTGGAAGACTGGTAAAACAGGGAAACAAAATTTAATCAATGATTGGTCAGTTGGCTCTGCAAAGATTGGATTATTTGGGAGTTTCTCTTGCATGCTAAGTGAATGGAAAAAGAGGTGGCCTTGAAATAAAGAGTGTCCCTTGAGATAAGAGACTGGTGGTAGTTTACAAGTGAAGCACTGTGGCAGGGTGTGGCCATACATTGCAAGAAAATGAAATTCATGTTTTCTTTCTGCTGATCTGAAAATTAATAAGTGAGAATCTGAAAGTCGAAATCTCATGTCTCTTAAATCACAAGACTAAAGAAAATCTTGACATGTAATTGGCATACATGGCAGTAATTAACAAAAACTTGATTATTTTGTCTAATATTTAACTTTCCAAAGTAAATATAAGTAATTTAATCTGTAGCTTAATTAATGAAATATGTGATGGATTCTAGGTCATGCAACTGGTGATAAATGTGCTGGTTTAACTCCTCATTTTTGCCCTAATATTCATCACTGGGCTGGTACTATTCATCATAGGAACACATGAGAAATTGCTGCTATCTGGAAACTAAAAGGTGGAAGCATTATAGTGGAGTCACTCGATTGAATCTACTGGTACTTAACAAAAGTTTCTTCTCATGCAAATTAAAATTAAATCGAAATATTAGCTTTAAGCTATGGAGAAATTTTCCGTACTGCATAATTTTTTTGTCCTCTTGCCTTGAATATTTTTCTGCAGTAACTACTGGGCTGCCAGTAACTCAACCAGCTTGGCATAAATTCTGTGAAATCCCACACTAGTGTAGCGAAGCTGAGGCTCTGGATTTCTGGAACAGCTCTTATCACTGCACTGTCTATGCTGCAAAAAAGAAGTGCAAAGAAATTTACTACTTACAGGGCTAAAATAAAAATATTCTTCTTCTCAGCCAACTGCAGGTCTCTGCAGGGAAGATTTCCTTTACCTCTTTTGAAAGTCATTCTATAGGGAAGAATCATAGTAATGGCAAGCAATTTCAGAGCTCAGTTACAAAGCAAAATTCATGAGAAACATGCTGTGCAGAACAGAAAATCCCACCCTGGAAGAGGTCAATATTACTTCTGGGATATGAGATACTGGTCTGGTAAGCACTCAACAAAATGTATCAGTTTTAAATTTTGATCTTGGGTGGAAACACACTGTCTGCATGAGGAAAATGAAAATAGATCCCTGTAGTGACCTCAGTGCTTGATTAGTAATCAGCCCTTGAAATATTTTTGAAAAGTGCAGGTCAAAATGCTTGGGCTAAAATCCTTTGCAAATACTAGAAAGACTTCCGAACTCCTGAATTCAGTCCTGTGAGCACAATTTAACACTGCAAATCCATTTAATTGCAGCAACAAGGAGACTGCAAAATGTACAAGCATTCCCTGTCAAATAACATATCCAATACTGGGGACTGTGAATCCAGCCTTATGCCCCCTGACAGCCTTTAAACATGTTGTGTGAAGCAGCTGCATGAAATTTGGGGAAAAAAAATCAGGAGACCAAATGAACTGCTCTGAATGGACTTGAAATTTCTTCTGGGATTGATGCATAATTCTGTGTCAGTATTTTATTTTACCCAATTTATTTTAGGTAAGCTGTTGGCACATTTCTTGGTCATTCTAGATGGCTGGAAGCACAGGCTGAATGTGTTGACCATTTTCCTGTGCATCTCCATAGTGAAATTTAGTTGCCATGATAGGCTGTGTGTTTTGACCCACCCAAAATTTTATGTCTTCCTAAAACATAGTCATGCCTAAATCTCAGGAATAATATAACTTAACTGTAAGATGATAGTTTAACTTGAAGTGATGGGCAGTGTTCTGGAGATTGCTCCCTTTTGCCTGGAAATGGTCTAACAGCTTCCACTGTGAAGTGTGTAGTGTCAGTTGCTGCTTTTTGTTGGACTCTGAGAGCAAGAGTGATCTAACTGTAAGTCTGGACCATCCTGCCTTTCGTTTCTGAGCATTTAGATCTATGCTGACACACTCACTGGTTTTTTCTTTCTTTTTTTTTTTTTTTTAACCTCTCTATTAACCAAGCCATAATTCTGCAAGTATAGAGTTGCATTTAGTATCTGGAATTGTCATGCAGACACTTATTGATCCTCATGCTGCAGCTGCTGAAGTTTCTCTGTGACCTGCTGTAATTTATGCTGGTGTCTGTAGTTCCCAGAGTATACCCTGCAGTAGCTGGCGGATGCCATGTCATTGTCCTAAGGTGCATGTCAGGGGTGACAAAGCTGGCTGAAGAGTCTGCCTCAGTTGGCCTTTGAGAAATCCATCCTTCTCCTGGAAATCCTGGCTGAGCATCTCTAGCTCTGAAGTGACTATGGAGAGATTTTGATTTAAATGTGACTTACAGGAAGGTAAGTTTAAATTGAGGCTATTTTTTAATTCAAGACAAAACCTTTGTGCATATCATGAAAATGGCTCATTTTCTAGTTCCTGGCTATGGTGAATTACCAAGATAAAGGCTTGGTATCAAATGAGAAGTGCACACATTTCCCAGAATTGTTAACCCAGTGTATTGGAGAAAAGACCATAAAACCTATAGGTTCAGAGGTGCAGCCTACTTATTTTAAAGCTTTTGAGTTATTTTTGGATAGCTCTTCTATTTCTTGTTTAATGAAATATTTTTAGCTTGCAAAGGATAAAAGTTATCAAGTAGAATGTGAATTCTGGGTAAATAATAGTATAATTTAACTCTTGAAAAAAAAATTCCAAACATATATATGAGCATACTTTTCAAAAATATATGAACTGCAGAAAATCAATGTTCCTTCTGCAATGGAGCTGGAAAGCTTGGAAGGCATCCGCTTTCTAATGGGTGAACTGCTACCTTCCCAGACAAGCGCCCAATGTGTACAGACACTTTTGAATCACAGAATGATTTGGGTTGGAAGGGAGTTTAGAGATTATGAAGTTCCAACACCTTCCACTAGACCAGGTTACTGAGAGCTCCATCCAACCTATCCTTGAACACCTCCAGGGATGGGTCATCCGCAGCTTCTCTGGGCAACGTGTTCCAGTGCCTCAGCACTCTCAGAGTAAAGACTTTTTTTTGTAATATCCCAAAGAAATATTATTCCTAATTTCCTGAAGAGACATTCCACTCCAGCATGGACCTCTCTTAGCAACATGAGAAGTCACTAGCCAAATATTAAATAAGAGAAGATAATACCTAACAATTTATTCTACTAATTAGATCTAAGCTCTTCTACATAATATATGCCAGAAGATTTTGATAAATTTTCAGAAGTGAGTGCGACTGTCCAAAGGAAGAAATTCATCTATGCATGTATAGCTCCTTGCGTTATGGCTGATGGACACTAAGGCCAAAAGTTTCAACACTGACTGAGTAGGGTAACATTTATGATTGACTCTAAAAATCTTTCAACAGTGTTAAAATCTTGTGACAAACAGGCCTTTGATTTGGAAATTAACAACTAATGATATTGACATGATTAAAAAACCATAAATACTATAATTATGTATCTTATCAGTTATTCCTGTACTCATGCATTTGTTAAGCTGATCTCATCTGGTATGGGACAGGTTGGATGCCAGTTAGACACTGCACAGTGGGGCTGAGTTTTTTCTCTGCCAAAGTACCAACCTTGGCATGTGTTTTTGTTCTTTTCTGTTCTTAGTCCAGCTGCTATAAGGGTTTCCCTCTGCCATTTTTGTTACGTTACTCTGTATGTTGGATGCAATTTGGTTGTTTATTTAGAATATTCATCCAAATGCCAGTAGTTACACAGCTAGAACATATGTTCCTGTAATGTTTTAGATTTATTTTTGCAGGTGTGGTTTGATTGGTTCAGTATTCTCATAGCAAAAATTCATAAAATATTTGTATTCTCACAATTTATCAATCAGAAATGAAAGTGCCAGAAAACCTATGAGATGGAACTCTTTGTATGTACTTAAAGCAGAGGATTTGTGGCTACACTGTGCGGTTAAGCTTGAGTTACAATGCCCCTGTCAGAAACATGGATTGTCTAATAGCAATTTGGATCAACATTACTGTGACAACAGAGCAGTAACAAGTTTTTCCCCTTTAACTTATGGTCTGCAAGGCCCCAAGCCTGGGGATCATTTCACTTGTAACCGCTTATCAACAGAGCTCTTTGTCTTGCCTAGCAGCAGTAACGATTTTGCCTGCACGCTTTCCCTGCATTTCTATTTGGGCATAAGTCTAGGGTTAATGCAGTAAAATAACAGAGTTTAGATTGCTTAGGTAAAAAAGATCAGTTAAATCAAATGTGCATGTTGACAATTTTATCCAAGTCAGCTTGCTTATTCTTAATCTGAAACCAGAAATAAAAAAGATCTGCTTGTGAAGGTATTATTCCTTTTCTTATCGGAAATATTCTTCAATGCCTTAAGTTACTGCGAAATATGCATCATGCATATGTTTTATGAAAAAAAAAATTGTTTTTTTTTTCTTCCAACATGTAGTGCCAGAGAGACAATCCAGTCATCTATTAGCAATATAGGTTAAATGCAAAACATAACAGGTCAAAGGATTATTCATCCTCTTTGATTGCTTAATGTCTTTGTTCTGTAACTTGCATTCTATCTTGTTATTTCACCTTCTGGGTAAGGAAATAGTGGAATTCATGCACAGAAGCACAGAATTACAGAATAACACCTATCAATTGGTGCAATCTGCAAAATCTGTTGAAAACCAGTTCTTGTTACGCATGTTAGGTTTTGCAGTCACTATTAGAGATGTCTGCTGCTACACCACTTAATTTTCTCTCTGGAAAAGTACACCTGCACTCCTTCCCACAGGGTTTAATCATGAAGGCCCGTGGCTCTGGGGACTTCAAATGCTTTACCGATGGCTGCTACTAGCAAAAGCGGCCATCTGTGGTGGTATCACAGACATCAAGGTAGTTATTTTACTATAAAATGGCAAAAGTGCTGGGACAAATGAAGTCTGCTGGAAGAGCCAACAGTAGTCCTGTAGTCTTCTCCTCCGTATCCTTCTGCATGCCTAGTCCTGGGGCATGTAACACATGAATGTTTTATTGTATTGATAGTGTAGATCAGGTGCCAACAATTCTCAAACAAAACAACTATAAACAGAGACTAGTATTGTGCTGGCATTTTTCAGAGCACATCATGTTTCAATAGCATCTATTTGTAACAAGAATTATTTAAATGTTTAATGATATTCAATACCACACTGAGGAATAGATAGACCCCTTGAGCAACACCCTCTGGTGGTATTAGACAAGCTCCTTATTTGGCCTTCATTCAGTGAAGCAATGTCTGTTTAGAGCTGCTGTATCTCTGACCTGCTTAATGCTTTTAGAAAGAAAAAGTTTTATAAGAAAGTGATTATAGTATTACTAAGAAGTAGCCACTAGGTTGAAGGAGGCCTGATCAGGCTACTATCCCATGGACATCTGCTACTATAGTTTGGAAAGATTCTTTACCAGCAAAGTAGGTAAGGGTTGAATTTTGCCAATTATTTTCTGCCATGAGGCAGAGAAGAAACTGAAGATGATTTGATGTTGGGGAATTCACATTTATTTTTATTTAGCAGCAGAACTCAGAAAATTTTCAGTAGTTCTCCATAAGCATTGTAGTTTGAATCAAAAATGCATTTTGAACAAAATTCTACATGTTCCTCCACTTGTGGTATTTTGGTTTACATCAAGGAATCATTTCACAGTCTGCAAATTAGTTTCCTTTTGATTAAGCTAAACTAGAAGTGTCCCAATAATGAGCTTTTGGCCAATAGAGTCAGATTAAGACTAATTGGAAGACTAATTGCCCCAGAAATGCATGAAGAATGGACAACAGGATCTTGGAGATTTGGTACTGTATTCCTTCTGCCTTTAGATCTTCTCTTACTGGGCTGTAAGTTCTTGCTATTGTTAACATGCTTTGTCATCTTGGTGCTTATTAAGCTATGTTTGGTTTCTCCTTTCTTTCAAATCTGCCAATATTTAAAACTTTCAGAAAAGTTATACATTATTTTTTCCAGTCTCCTGCTTTTCAGACAAATGCCAACTCCATTCATTTGTCTCACTGGAAGAAAGGACCTATGGAAATACCAGACGTAAAACGACATGGGGGGTGATTTTAAAGTTAAAGCAACTCATTCTACCTGTCTGTCTCCCTGTTACTGAAAAATGTCTAATTGGACACAGGCACTTAATTGAGCAGCAACAACCTCCAAACCTCTTCATCATAGGCTGTGCACACGAGGTGTGCAAAATCCAGGCACCTGCAATCCATCTAATTAGTGACATTCACCACTGGGGCTACATGACAGTGCTTGCTCCACTGTGGAGCACTTGCATCAGTTTTCACACCTGACTACCTCCTTGGATCATTAAAATCTTATGGTAATCTTATGCCCTTCCTATGATCTACAGAAATCCTTTAGAACTGGGAAGGAAAGATCAGAGGTGGCTTCTGGTATGGAAATGCTGACCTTGCATAACATCCACCTTTCATTTGAGTGCTTCGTAAAGGTGCTAGAATAATACTGTGAAAAATGAAGTCAGTTAACCATAGAAGAGTTAACACATGCATAAAAACTTTCCTCCAAAAGGCTAAATGTTGTTTTGAATATCTATTGACAAAAAGAAACTTCACTAATTTTGTTTGTTTTTAATTTTCCTCTCAGTCTAGTTTTCTCCATATGGTGAATGAGTGATTTAGGGCCACTTACAGAATTTGCATCAGTGGTATTAACAAAAGTGATTTTAATATGAATTTGTAAAAGTGTTACTTAACAAACTTCCATGGCAAGGTTCACTCTATTGCATACTATATGGACTAAATGCAAAAAGAAAAATTAAGTTATAACTGATTTAGAATGAACTACACAGAAACTGAAGATGCAAAAGGGTAAAGGACACTTTCCTTTTAAGTCATGAGGTTCAGAGTGGACTCTCCTGCTTTCTTAACTCCTGATGAAACTTCAGTGAAGCTAGGTCCAGCCTTAGTCATAGACTTGGAAAATGGTTTATATCTAATGGGAGAAATATGTAAATTTCATTAGTGCTGATTTAGCATGTTATCAGCAGCTTACCAAGGATCTGTTGTGAATAATGTGTCCCACTCCCTTGGTTAAGGAGGGATCTCAGTCTCAGATAAGGAATCTCAAACTTGAGAGACATCCCAGCTGTAAGGGAGACCACCACCATGTATCCACACTACTGTGCAGGAGAGCTCCAAGAAGGCTCTCTAAAGCTGTCATACTTTTGGGATAAAGTGGTTGGCTAATAGTGAAATTGCATGGGAAGGATATGCATGAGACTCCTTGTACCCACAACTTTCTTTGTGAGTCTTGAAAAAACATCTATTCATATGTTGACCACAGTGTTTCAAACTCATATGCACTGATGCTCACTGGGTCACTCTGCCCCTTTCTGGGTTTTCTAGAGGAGTTCTTGACCTGACTATAGCTCAGGCCTTTACCTCCTTTGGAGCCTGTACCAAAGTATTGTTAGTTTGGTTAATGGGGTTGAGCACACCCATCACACTGTCTTAGTTGTGTGAATCATACTAATTCTGTTGTTATTCACCTTATTCTCTTAGAATTTGCTCCACTATTTTTAATGTTAAGTGTAAAGCAAAGTGGACTATTTCCCCCTACTTTTAAGCTACTCCAAGCACAATGGATTTGAATATTCAAAGCAGCCAAGAAGTTCTCCATGTTGCCTCCTTTTTTGTTGACAGGCAGAATGAGGAAAAGAATCATGTACAGAAACTTGGCTGTCAGGTAATACTGAGGATAATCTAAAAGTTCTACTAATAAGGCTTAAGAGAGGGAGAGGCAGAGAACCAGGAGGTTTGGATGAAAACAGGCATATGATACACAGACACCTCTCTGTATGTGGGGGAAGATCTCAGCTGCTCAGCCCACACTGTGGAGCTCAGCATTCATCAACTCCTTATGTGACATATAAAACCAGATTTTCAAGGAAACTGGCAGTGGTACTGAGTGAAGATGGAACTTTCCTAATAAAGAAACACAAATTTGGATTTGGTGAGCTGGGGTTCACTTCATCAAGTTTTTAGGGGAGGCAGAGGGAAAGAAAGCTAGCTGTAATGTTCCAATTTTGAAGTTAATAAGGTTTAAAATGGTTGATTTGAATTGAAAATTTTACCTTTGGGAATTAGTTTTATTAATTTTAAAGGTTAAACCAAAACAAATAGTTTTTTTTTCTTTTACAGGTAACTGAAAAATATTAAAATTTTCATTGATTGGAAACGTGTGTCCACACTACTCTTTGATATCTAGCACTGTGCTCTTTGCAAAGCCTGATAAGAGCAACACAACTTGTCCTTGACTGCCTATTTCAGAATATTCTTCTTTCTTTTGTAGATTGTAGAGAAACCTTTTCCTAAGCTTATAAAACAAGCTAAGAAAAGTAGAATTGCATTGAAAAGAAAGCCTGAGATTCAGAAAGTGACCTTATGCTAAATGCCACTGTTTAGCTGGACTTGTGCAGATCGAGAGATAGGGATATGGCAATGATGGGAGCTGAATTTGGGTCTATGTGCCAGAAGGAGAATGCATTTTCTGGTAAAGCCTGTTCTATCCGGAGTTGAAACCATTTCTTTCCTTCCCTATGCGTGGTGTGGCTAAGAAAGCTTGGCAGGGTCTCCGCTGATTCCTGTCAGAGGCACAGGTCCTTTTAAACCTGTGTTTCTGGGAACAGTCTTGTCCTAATACTGCAATCTCTGAAATAGCCACTAGTAAGTTTCTATGCTGGTGTACATCGTGCTCACATTTTATAATACCCAAGGTTTACTTTGTGTTAGGGAAATTGGAAATACGTCAATTAAGATATCTGTTTTGTTTAAATAACACAAAATACTGGGTGAATGCCAGAATTGCAAGGTACTGATTATAAATGGCATTTGTGGATGTGGCATTTGTATTTCCATATTTTGAAACTTTGGGGAAACCTGTCTTTCATTTAAACTTGTGATCTGTCATCAACAACTCTCTGCTCTGAAAACTAATTCCAGCTAGACCAGAAACTGCAATCTGGAAATCTTAACAGTGTTTGGGTTAATTAACTCATCATTTGATTTGTTCACATGTTAATAAGCTCTTGAGGATCAATAAATTCTCATTCAGTATAAATAAATTGGATTGGGGAAACAGTTAATACTGTAATAACAGTGGTGCACATATGGGCTGGTTTGTGTACATATTTCACTTTTTAATCACCAGTCAATTTGAAATGAAATGTGCTTCAGGGTCTGAGTTGGTTTATTTTTTTTTCAACTGCCTGAGAAATAGAATCATCTGGTGTGGAAGACATCAGACACTGCCTGCAAAAAAACTCAGTCTGGCTTACCACAGAACCTTTTACCTCACAATGCAGACTACAGATCAGGTAATTTTCACCCTTCAATCCTCACATCATTGAATTACTTGTCATTTAAGCTTCTGAAATTAATTCCAAAGGTTTGGGCTGAGCATATTTAATCCTCATCATGGATGCCCTTTGCACATAGTCTTTCTCATCAAGATTTCAAAGGCATTCTCATTGGTAATGAGGACTAGTGGGACACAGAAGACATTTTCATAAGCTGTTACAAATCCTTGAGGACAAATGTCTCCTGTGAGTTTTATTTTTCTCTTTAAAAATATTCACTTATTATTTGAGTGCAGTCAAAAACTTCTGTAATGATCATTTTCCAGAGCAAGAGATTATCAAACGGCATCCTGTGTTTGTGGCACCTCTCACATAAACAGAATCCCCATCTATAGAAAATGTCTTGGAATCTTATCAGAGATAAATATAACATAGGATTGTTTGTACCATTATGATCCTAGACATAAGGAAGAAAATGAATTCTAAAATCATAAAAAGAATGACAAAACCTATATACAGTAAACCCTCTTGCCCAGAATTTTTTAGATATTCTAAGATGTGGATTATGGAATTAATGTTATAGAGATAATTAAGTGGTACTGAAAATCATCTGCAGTCATATGTCTGAATCATCTGCTTTTTTGGATATGAAGATACTTAACTGTTTTTGTAAATCTTAATAGCAAACTGTCCAGTGAGCACTTATCTTCCTATTTATAACTTTATTTGCATTCCTTTCTTTCCATATACTTCACACAGCTCCCTCTATCTTCAGTTCTTGTGCTCTAAAAATGTTGCTGTTTTTATGGAGTTTCTCTTCAAAAGCCTATGTACAATGACATTGACACAAAATCACCAGTGTACCTATAATTAGGATTTTTTTATTGTATACTGTTTGACTCCTAACATCACTGATGTTAGGATTGACAGATTTTAGATGGATGCGTTGTGCAGTGATCTTTGATTGAATAAGTCCTAAAACCAGATCTAAGATCAGATGCCATGAAGAGTAGCTTTGGCTTCTGCAGTTCTCAGTATTTACAGAAAACATAGAAATCAATCAGCCTTCAAGAAATTAAGAGTTGTTAATCACATTGACAGCTTTCAAGGCTGATGTAAATGACTATAGCTAAACAAAAGACATCGCCAAAATCAATGCAACTATGCTCTTTCACTAGTGAAGGATCTGAGGCACTGACTTTTTTCCCTAATAGCAAGTGTTCTGGCTCTTCACAGTGCAACTGTTACTTCTTGAAGCTTTGCAGTCTTGAATCAAGCAGCTAAACTTTAGGCTCATAATTGGCCCTCACAGCTCCTTAGACTCCCCAGGCTCCCCAGACTGAACATTTTGCCTTCATGTTCAAATAAAAATGTCTTGACTGGAGTTTCACAGAATCATAGAATCAACCATGTTGGAAGGAACCTCCAATATCATCAAGTCCAACCCTTGATCCAACACTGCCATGGTTACTAGACCATGGCACTCAGTGCCACATCCGGTCTCATCCTAAAAACCTCCAGGAACAGAGAATCCACCACTTCCCTGGGCAGCCCATTGCAATGCCTGATTGACCTCTCTGTAAGGAATTTCCTCCTAACATCTAACCTAAACCTCCTCTGGCATAGTTGAAGACTGAGCCCTCTTATCTCACTGATATTTGTCTGGGAGAAGAGATCAACCCCCACCTGGCTACAACCTCCTCTCAGGTAGTTGGAGAGAGTGATGAGGTCCCCCCTGAGCCTTCTCTTCTCCAGGCTGAAC
>JAWMRA010000113.1:46264974-46297590 GCA_035584735.1 Pseudotriccus pelzelni
ATCAGCACCCCCAGGTCCCTTTCTGCCTGGCTGCTCTCCAGCCACTCTGTCCCCAGCCTGTAGTGCTGCAGGGGGTTTTTGTGGCCAAAGTGCAGGACCCGGCACTTGGCCTTGTTGAACCTCATCCTGTTGGAACCAGCCCAGCTCTCCAGCCTATCCAGGTCCCTCTGCACTTAATGCTACTACACTTAATAATTAAGGTTTTACCAGTCTAATGGTTATCTTTGGCACATTAAAATAGCTGCAAATCATGACATTACTGTAAGACCCTGAATCTGCTGCTATATAATTATCCTGTTCCGTTGTCGCATGACAAGGACAGAGAAATTGCCCTCTACTGACTTCACTGCCAAGCAGACAGGATCATTTTTTGACCTGCTATTCACCTTTGCTGCTGCCAGTTTGCTATCCCCAGAGTTTCCACCCCTGTGCTTGATTCACTCTTTTTGGAATTGGAAGGTGATCAGATTTGACTGGGAGAGCTATGCAGTCCCCCTTTGTGATGAAACATACTTACATGGCTGCAGCAGAGGGTGAGGGGACCCTCATTGTACCTGTGAGGGAGCAGAGGGGCAGGTGTGGGTAGGGGAGCACGTGCAAAGTCTCTGGGGGTGCATGGGGCATGTAGCCCTTGGCCAAACCCACTGAGCTGCCGGCAGGCATCTGCCTATGCCCTGTCTTGAGGCTGGTGAAATCGTCAGGTGTGATGTGCTACACAGCTGGCAGGCACCATAATTCAGGTTGTTACACATTTTGAAAACTGAAGGATGCAACAAAGCGGAATGTCAAGGGTATCCAGGAGTGAAATTATGAGGTTTGATTTTGAGACAGGCTGGCATTTTTAGTGCCACGTTTTCTGGTTTAAGCTCAAGCTTTTGGGACAAATTCTGGCTGCCATTGTTTGAATGCTGAGTATGACCTCTGCTGGAAGGGGAAACCTTGAGGTTTTCCTTTGCTGTGAGTGGATTTGTATTTTGAGGCTTCCCTGCTGAAAGGTTTGTTTTCCTAAAGATTATTGTTGAGGAAAAATGCAACTGCATACTCACTGGTATTTTACTAATCATTTTAGATGAGAATCTGTCTTGCTAATCTCTTTTGGGAATTACAGGGAGAGAAAGAGGAAACGTATTGATCTTAAGTGCCGTGTGTTGGTCAATGGATTTGTGTAAGGATTCATATCATGTAAGAGGTGAACTAACACTAATCTTTGTAATTGATTACTCATTGATTGCTCTCGGGAGATATGTTTTGATATGAAAAAGGGCCTTCAATTCAATTATGGTATGTAAACAAAGTTCAGGATTTATCTGAAGGAGATTGAAAAGGTGAAAGGTGATAGGGAAAGTTTACAGCTTATGTTCACTTCAGAGAAAGTTGATTTTATTTGAGATTACCTATTGCCTGTCAATGCAAACATTTTCCAAAATGCTCTAACATTAAAAGCATTGTGCTTTTTTTTTTCCAAAACACTATCTGACAATACAAAGAATAATTTTACTAATTTGTTAAATGATTCAGTCTAGCCATACTTGCTCTATTGGAGTTGAACTAGAAGCTCATAAATTATGACTTCAAATAGATGGAATAAAGGTTTGAGCTGTGAAGTTTGGGGCTGGTTGAGTCGCATCACACATCTGCATTTCTTTGAACCATTTGATTTGTATCCATATGGTAGTTTGGGATTTTGGCAATACATGTTGGAATAATCTGGAAATAAATTTCTGGTTCCAGCTGATCACTGTGTTGAAAACAGTTATTTAATACAATCCTACTTTACAGATTCCAACAGGTTACCCAAGCCAAGAGATGTTTTAGTTAATGTCTATTTGAGTTGGCAAGTCTCTGTTGCCTGCATTTAAATTCAAAGTTTTACTCCAGTCAAAAAAATTATAACTGTTGGTAATGCAGATCTAAGAGAAATAAAGAATAAAAAAAGGATGAACGTTACTGTGAAGGAAAGTTCTCAACAATAAAACGTAAGTTCACATTGCTGTGTATATGTTCTGGTATCTAACCGTTTTCCAGGTGTTACGTTCCTCATACTGCTGCCCTTTTGTTCTAAGGCTGATAGAGGGATCTGTTTGGGGACATACAGTGGGAAATAGGCATCCTGAGCCCTTAGCCAAGAGCAAGATGGTATTGAAGTCAATGCTTTCTGTGTCTTCATGCTAGGATCTGCTTGGGGTGATTTTTATGTTTTTCTAAGAGGTTTTCTAACAAGTGTTATTGTTATACGAAGAATGAGTTTTTACAGCCAAGCCAAGCAGCAGCACAGTCTCAGGCAGGTGCAGACTGAGCCAGCCAGCAAACCTCAGGGCTGAGCCCCGGCAAAACCTGTGCAGAGCCTGAGGCACCACACGCAGACTGGCTTTAGCGACACAGTAACATTTAGAGACAACAGGGACATGGTTTACTAGCTGACTGTTCTGGGTTAATGGTTGGATTTGATAAGCTTAGAGGTCTTTTCCAATCTTAAAATCTTCATGATTCTATGATTACTGGGCTGCAGGTCTACTGTATCTTCTGGGGGGATAGATCAGTTAGAAAAAGCAACAGCACCTGTGTTTATGAAGAGAATCAATGACTGATCCAGGATGAACATCTACAGATTGGACTTTATCTTTCTGCTCTCAACTCTGAAACAGATGTTATTTCTTGAATAATTCTGGTTCCAACACAGTCAGCATTTCATTTGGCCTCAAAGAGCGGGACAAACTGGCATTAGCAGAGTGGTACATCTTCTCTTGATCTAAATATAAGGAATTTCATAAGAACAGCTTGTATAATATTTCTGCTAGAGTACCCAAATCTAACCCTTAGACATAAGATTTCCAAAATTAGTAAATCCTCCTATGATCAAGAAATAATTCACTAAGTTATTTGAATTTAGTGTACAGCTAAACCAATTTAGGAGATTAGAGGTCTGTGAGATAATACAAGTAATTTAAACCCTTGGACTGATAGAACATCTTATTTATTTTTAACTCAGCTTATTTTCACAGAATTTAGTGGGATCAGATGGCCTAGCTAAGGTGATGGTGACAGGGAAGTAACCCCTGGATTATTTCCTATGGTGCTGTACCATAATTCATACTGAAGCATTTAGGAGCAGTCCTTGAACTAGAGCAGCTGCCCACTGGAGCAGCTTGTCTGATCTGGAAGCCATGGAAAACTGGTGAAAGGCAGGCTGATATATTGCTTAGACAGTGCTGATTCTTCAGCCTTTGAAAGTTCTAGAGATATTCTGTTTACTTTGTTTCCCTTTTGCCTTATAGTTTTGTCCATCCCCCTCCAAGAAGCTGGCATGTGTCCTCTTCCCTCTATTGTTAAATGTGTACACAGATCTCAAAAATTCTTTACCATTCTGGTTTAATGAAGTTTGGTCCTTTTATAGATACTTTACATATTGCATCACAAATGGTTGGTTTTCAAGGGATATCAGAAAAAGGCATCTTTGACATTGGTCAGGCACGTCAAGTAGCAGTGACATGGTGAATGTAAGACATGCTCCAGCAGGAAATTTCCTGTCATTTGTGAAGCCTGGCAGATGTTAGATTCTCGGGAATCCTTGGGGTGAATGTTAGTGTCCTGTATTTCCTCCAAGACCTCAAATAGAAAAGTGCAAACACTGTTTTTGGCATTGTTACAAAGTTAAGTATTCCTAAAATATTACGGGTTTGGTTTCTGTTGCCCAAATAGCCTTCTTTATATTAAAATACAATTAGAATTTCCTGTATGATCATCTGGAAATACAATTTCTATTACTGTATGGGTCTCTGCTCAAACGGAGTATTGTTTGGTAAAGGATGCTGGTAATCTGGTGTCTCTTTAAATTGTTGATAGGTAGAATACCTTTTTTTTTTTTTTTTTTTGTCTGCTGGAAGCTCTCATTTGTCATTTCTTCTTTGAATTTTGATCCTTTTCCTTAAGTTTTTGATGATATGCCTCTTTTAATTTTTTTTCCATATTCAACACGTTTCCTGAAGGAAAAGAGAATATTATGGACATAGTTTAATTTGGCATGCTAATAATATAAGGGTAAGCACTGAGGTCAAATGCCACAAACTTACTTGGCAAAGGCAGTAAAGAGTTTGCCTGAGGAATGAGACTTTAAAAATATGTAGTAAGGATTTCTTTGATTAAAAAGAACTCCTCATGGAAGACTAACTGTTACCTGGAGCATAACTTAAGGAGGTGTGCAACACTGTACACTTATTGCATAGATGTTGTTAACTACATGGATTAATTGTGGCTTTAGTGGTTGGGATTTCCAATGAAAAAAGAGCAGGTAGCAAATGCTGTTCAAAACTTTCAACAACATGACAGAGGACTGAATGAGAAGAGAGAATAGGTTATCTGGGACACACATGATTAACCGGATACATCATACAACCTTTTTTTGACTGAAAGCCAGAAAGCATTCCTTTTGCATTCAGGCCTGAATTCATTCTTTACTCACTAGTGTTTGCTGTATTTGCTGTGAAATGGTAAACTGTGTGAAAGTTACTAGCACCTGTTAGCAGAAAGATTTTTCTTTACGTACTGCATATTCCAGATTTTTAATTTTCTATCTTCACTGATAATTGTGTTGCATTAAACTCATAGAAAGACATTTTCCTGTAATGAGGTTTTCCTAGAAAAATATCACTACTTTAAAGTAGATGTAGTCCAGCTATATAATGTTTAAGCTTTTTAGGTATTTGTAAGCTTTCTTTCATGTAAACATGAATCTATTAACCTGAAAAAATATGTGAATATTTTATTTTTTCTGCTTTCATTTAAATTAGCTACTTTAGTTTAGAACTTACTGTAGAATTCATGGCACTAAGAAAAATAATAGTTATGTGAACAAGAAGATTAACTTAAGCAAAAATGCACTGAATGTATTTATGATCTGTGAATTAAGTCTTTGTCAAAAAATCTGGTTCAGTTCAATTTAGAGTTTTACTACATGTGGGAATAAAAATATTAGCTAAAAGCAAGAGATCTCTAGACTTCAGGAAATCTTCAGAGGATGTAAAGAAAAGAGCTCATGGCATATGAGACCAAAAGAATGGGACTGTGAAAAGGAGCATCAAAGTTAAAATTTTTCTCTAAAAAAGTCTTTTTTCTAAACCAGGAAAAATAAGATGTTATTTCCAAGAAAGCTAAAATAAAACTGAAAATTTGACATAATAAATGAGATTATTTGTAAATAATGTGAGGTTTAAGTGCAGTGGTCAAGAATATAAAACCCCTAATTATTTA
Source organism: Pseudotriccus pelzelni (assembly GCA_035584735.1). Classification (NCBI taxonomy): domain Eukaryota; kingdom Metazoa; phylum Chordata; class Aves; order Passeriformes; family Tyrannidae; genus Pseudotriccus; species Pseudotriccus pelzelni. The sequence goes on from JAWMRA010000113.1 coordinate 46,270,222, forward strand.
TGTTCTTTTCATGAATTTCTATCTAGATTTACTTGCTTCAGTGTCTAATGCATTCTTATTCTGTTGTCAAATGTTGACTGTATTGAATAACTAAAGCTACATGATCTCACTACTGTGAAATTCTGAGCACTGTTCTCTTTGACTTAAAAAGTGAAAGGCACATTCATAAGTTCCCTAAAATTTATGCACCCTTCTGGGCATTTTCTACAATGTAAGATGAAATAACTTTTTAAATAAGAACTTCTCACCCAAACTTGTGTAATGTTGGTTTGAAAATACTGCAGGTAATTCAGACCTTTATGCAACAGATATAAATAGATTTTCTAGATGTCATTCATTTTCGGTGTTGACAATGACACTATTTCTCTTCTTATTTTGCACCATCTTTCCTTTCTCTCTTCTTTATGATTTCTTTTTAAAAGCAGTATGTCTTCTGTCATTTTTCATCTTCAGTGTGCACCATGCATACCAGGAAAACATCTAATTAACCAAGTATAGAAATACATTCCCCAAGGGAGAAAAAACTAACCCATTACCACTAAGGAAAAATATGAAGTCCCAAAAGCTTTGTAAAGAAAAAGCAAATCGTGCAAAGAAGGCATCCAAAACAATGGAACACTGTTCCTCAGTGTTCACCTAATGCCAATCACCTGCCTTGCCTGTAAATGTCTTCTCTGCCAGCAGCACTCGTTCACTGCCCGCCAGCTTCTGCCCTGCCCGGTCTCTGCTCCTCTCTCATCCTCTGCTTCCAGTCACTGCAGACCTCTATCACTGCTTGAACATGTGCTCTGGGCTTGTTATTGTCTGATTCACCAAGATCTGTTGAACACGCAATGCAGTCAGTGTGATATATTTTGCATAAATCTGTCCATATAACTCCCTTCTAATCCCATATCTTTTGCTATAACATCCTTCTACCTTTGATGACCCTCCACACACAAACCACTTAGTTCCCACACATTTCCCTTTATAACCATTTGCCTTTTTATTTTCTTTTGTAAATACTATTGCTTTAGATCTTCTTATATCTTCTATAAAATAGGCATTACATATAGATGTTTGTTTTTATAGTCTCTCTTTTACAAATTTGAAGGTTATAGAGTGTGGGTCTGATGTCTGGCCCAGCACATTAGATCACTTGGGACCTGAACTACGTCCTACTCTCTTAGTTCTTGTGATATAGCCATGTCAACTTGGTTGGTGAAGTCTTAGTGTAACATTTTGCTGTAACAACACAAGAAAGGTAGCTGGTTTTGACCTTCAGATTTATAGTGCCAATAAATATGGCAAAACTGTCACAGCTGCTTCTTATTTCTTCTAAACCAAGTTTCATAGGTTGGATTTGTGGGAAGTTTGGGAGATATTTATTTCAGGTCTTAATTCAGATCTTTCTTAAAAAACCCCAGCATCCAGAATAAGATTTTGGGAAAAAAAGCAACTCTGTGATTTTTCAACTTCCTATTTTTCTGTTGTCAGACAGGTTTTTTTATAACAAGTTAGAAGCAATGTTATTTCTGTCACACCAAAGGATTTTAATGATAGTCATTAGTAAGGGAGAAAGATCTGTACAGTTATGCAGCCTCTTACCTGTCATTAACACAAGCAGATGTCCTATGGACCACTGCTAAAGTCTCTCCTGGTCCAAAGTGACCTCATAAATCTGAAATAAACATCCTTGGATAGGTCCAAAATATACAAACTGTTTCCTTATACAATTCTTCATAAGACAAGTGTTCATTGTTAAACATGGTGCTTAAGTTTTTGGACATTCAAAGTCTGCAGAAAGTGCAAGGCTATATCATGCTGTTGGTCTTATGGTATGTCTTTTCAAAGTGAGGCATTTGCAAAGACTGAGTGATCAAATAAGTCTAAATATAAGTAGAATAAGTCCAGAAGTAGGAAAAAAACTCCAATAGCTTCCACAGAATTTATATGTGTGTCTTTAACACTAAATTAACTTAGTGGCAAGAGTCCATGGGAAGTGTATCATAAAATCCATTACTGAAAGATTTCTACTGAGTTACAGGCTTTGCATGTGGATATTTCAGAAACTGGAAAAGATAATGACAATTAAGTAAAACTTAAAGCTTAGCCTCATTGCTAGCACTTCCTGCCACCCTTATCCTGGTTTTACCTGGACTGCTGCTGGCAGGAAGAAGGGGAAGCTGATTATTTGGGAAAGATGTACCTCTTTTTACCTATTTGATTAGCTGCTGATGGCAGTGGTGCTGTCAAATGCCTACTGAGAGCACTTGAACTGTCAATGCAGACACAGGCTTAACTGGGCTGATGCAGGCAGAGCAAGTCCAGTGCTATCTGGGAATCCAGAATTTACTACCACTACTTTTCCAGTACTTGCTGATGTTTCTACTCAGCAGACAGGAGCTGGGTTAGCTCATCTCCTAAAATAGAAGCCTGGATACGGCTCATCATTAGTTCAAGTAAAAGAGTTCTCCCCTGGCTGTGTGTGCCCTCTGCTTTACTTTGTGTTGCGTCTGTCCCTGAAGCATCCCCAATTTCAGGCTCTTAGGAAAACCTGGTTAATGCAGAGCCACTTGGATCTGCCACATGATAGGAGTGTGCTGCAATCTTAGTTGGTGAAAACAACTCTTTCTGTTTGCTTGTTTGTTTGTTTTGTTTTATTTTTTCACCCAGAGCTGTATTATTAGAAAGGACCTTTTCTTTGCTGTCTCTTCTCCCTCCTCTGAATCTGCTAAGGGTCTCTTTAACTTTTCTTTCCTCTTTTCTGAACTGGGCAATTTTCTGTTCAAGCAAATCATAACCCAGTTGAATTGAAAGAAAAGCAATTTATGTGCTTGAAAGTGTGTCTCTCTCCAGCCCTGAGGTGCTGTCACAACAGCCAGGAGGTATATTGTCACATGTGGTGGGAGAGAAAAGACTCTAATAAATTTAGCTATGATTACTAAGAAGAAATGCTGTGTCTACGCCTGCAGAGGCATTTTCTGTTCAGAGATAGTTCTTTGTTCAAAAAGAAAACCAGGAGACCTTTTCTTTGTCCGAAAAATAGGATTTGTCTCAGTAAGAGGATTTACCAAAGACTATGTTAATTTATTCATTTTCAGGAAGTACTGGCATTGCATTGCCTGCCATATTTGCATATTTTTGTTGCATACTTTTCACGGGATTTTGCACAAAATAAAGGTGAGCTACGTGTGTGTTGCTGTTTTGGAAGTTCTGGGAATGAGAACATTGTATAAATGGGAATTCATTAGGACAGTAGTGGATAGTGTTATTATATTCTCCAGTATGAACTCAGCAAACAGGTGCCACCCATCTGTAATCCTTCTCAGTTTAGCCTGTGACTGCAGAATGAATAAGAACTGGATTTAGCAAGTCATTAAAAATGGGTGGGGGGTATGGATTTGTGGCTCTGGTTTATTCCACTCATTCATAAACTTCATGCAGAAACCCATGAAACATGGAAATGAAAAAAAAATTAATTATTAATGTTTTGTGAAGCATATGCTGTAAGTGTAGATCTAATACTGCAGGATTGCCCCTGGAGTAATTTTTGAGTTCAGGAAACTGCAGGAACTCCCCACCACTAAGGTGAGGCACTCCAGCCATATGGGGCTGGGGTATAGGCAGAGAGATTCAGGCTTGAGTGTTTTAATTCTGTTTTTTTGTTCAGGAGAAAATGTTCTCTCTCTGGCATGATTGTTTTCTCCAAGTATCCAGGATACTGAAGAGAAATTCAAAGTAGGAACTCCAAATACTTTCAGTGTTCTCCTGGAATTACCTGAATCTCTTCAGCAACTGTAGGAAAACCCAGGAGACATCAGCCATGTAGTGAGAAGTTCATGGCTTTTCTTTGTTCTTCCATCTTGTACTGCATCCCCAAGGGCTCACCGTCAGGTCTGAATATCATCTTTACATTTCTGTTTGCCTCTTGTAATCATTTATAGGTTCCAATCTGTTCCCAGTCCAGAAAGATACAGGCTATAGCAAAAAGGAAGAGAGAAAAAGAATTCTCCAGCACTGAGGAATGCCAGAATGCCTGTGCAGAATTTTGCAGTTATTTTGGTGGGGGAGTTCTATTTGTTTGGTTTTTTGTTTGTTTGTTTTAATTTTTCCTCTGGAGATTGGTGTGATTATGTGGTAATGACTGTAGTTCATGCTAAATCCAGCCCAGTCAGTCATATTGGTCACTACTTTCTCGCAGTAGTAGAACTAATTTTCTGTCCATAGGAACACATAACATTTCTTCTATCAGGCTTCTTTTTTTCTTCTTCCTATGTGGGAGAGGCATGATACTGGAGATGAGGTGATGTCTCATTGTACTTTGTAGCCTCAAGAGTTGTCTACTTGTGAACCCACAGCCAGCAGCAGTCCCTATTCCAACCTCTGAATCTCTCTTCCCGTAGTGCACTGCAGTCACTAAGGGCTTGACTTGCATGCTGTGGATAATGAATTGCATTTGTAGGCTGTGTGAATGGGATTGGAATTATATGGATTTAAAAACTATGACATAATATGTTTTGATTATGGAGGGCAAAGTGTGGTGATTAATCTGATCCTTTGCAGGCCTATTTTCCGAGATAATTCTCATGATTTTCTAATTTCTGGTCACAAATACAAATAAATAAATTGAAACCAAGATAGCAGTGAGTCACTGCATTGACTCATGAGAGATTGCATAGCTTTTGAATGTAGAGAGGTTTATTCTATCACTGTTATTAGTCACTTCAGTCACTGTGTCTTTTTGGTGTCATGGTATGGAGTCATTGGTCTGTTGTGACACTGCTATTTTGATTTGGTTTTTGCTTCAAGCAAAAAAATTATTTAATGTGTAGAAAGCTCTGACTGTTTGATGTTATGGCTAGTCGCAGAGCTGCCCTTGAGCTGTGAACGATCATGCAATTGTTAAACACAAGTATCCTTATTCGAGGTTACATTTTGAATGCAGAGAGTAAGAAAAAAAATCTGCCAGTTAGTGAGCAGATATTTAACCTATCTGTGCTCCGCCAGTGGGTTGTTGGGGAACAGATTTTGATCAGCATATTTTAACTCTGTGTGTTCCCATCACTCTGCAGGCTGGTCATAGGAGGTATAGCACAGGAGAAAAGACTGGACTATTGTCCCGCTCCAGACAAAGACATACCATTGACGCAGGGAATGATGTCTTTAGAAACACAGGTAGGCATTTAACTACTTGTTAAACCATAAATGGCAGTAAGTATGACTTTGGTTTATTCCTTTAAATACGAAGAGGCTTTACTAGCCTTCCCTGTGTAAAGCTGGGCCAATCTTTTGGTATGCAACTTCCTGGGAAGGAGGAGGTTGAAGCCCAACCAAATTTGAAATGAGAATAAAATACTTTCTCGGGAGCGCTGTTTCATTTCGTGTGTCCGTGCTCAAAACACTGCAGACCATTTACTTGCCTACCTCCTGCCCCTAATATACTCCTACATTCCTGTGTCACCAAAGCACTGTGCAGTGAGGAAACACTTCCACGGACAAGGTCCTGTGCATGTGCAGTAGGGGATCTAGGGATCAGAAGGGATGGGGTTCAGGGAGCGTAAGGATTCTGGAAGTAATGTAGTAATTCCATTTGGAGGAACTTCATCCCTAATGCATATTAAAGGGTAGAAAATATTTATGTTTTGTTGATCCTTGAGAAAAAGCAGGCATGGTAATGGTATAAAAGCTTTTTAAAGGAGCAATAAATAATAGTTATGATAAATAAGCCTTGGAGCCATAAAAATCCCTCCTTGGCCACCTGAAAGCTTCTGTATTACCATTATTTCATTATTTCACTATAAATAATAGTGTTTTCCTTAGACCAAAGCATATAATACACATGAAGTTTTTGGACCAAGTTACCTTATTTTCCTAAACAGTAATGACTGATATGTTATTTATTGTAAGACTCAGGTTAATCCTAATTTTGCTCAGTTTCTGGAGAGAAGCTTAGGTCAATCTCCAATTTTTTAACTGCAGATGTTTATAAGCACAAAGAAACAGTGTAATCACTGGCATTAGAATGTCTTTGAGGGTCTTTGAATCAGATTTTTTCTCTTTCAGAAGGTAAGCAGAGACTGTGAAACACTGCAGAGCAACACAGAGCTGTCCATGAAAGGACAGGATGTCTGTTGTTGGTCTACAGCAGAATGATTGATACTGAAAGGTGTGGAAAACAGCTACCTGAGTACAGAGCCCTTCAAGGCTTAAAGCTGTGACAAGCAGGAGCAAAATTGTAACTATGTGTGCATACACACTGCAGCATCTTCCAGTGTCAGAAACATTATCACCATTGATAAATACCTCTAGATATATTTATTTAGGCGTGGCAGCATCAGTCCACAGCTACTCCTAGCCTTACAAGTGGCTGTAGCCATTAAACAGATGTATGAAGGGTTACACGTGTTAGAGGCAAGTATTACAGAGACCCAGTAGTTGCTTTTAGTTGAGTAGAGCATGAGGGCTTGTTATGATCCTATTAATGAGAGAAGCCTCTGCCCAAATTAAGGTGCAAACAAGATTATATGCCAAAGTCAATAGTAGAGTTTTATTTAACAGTGAATGTGAGGTAGAGAGATAGAAAGAAATAGAAAAGAGTGGAGTGGGGAGAGAGATCAAATAGAAGGTAGTCACCACCCATGGATCCAGTGGTGTCCTGTTGGTCTTTTTTCACCCTGGGCTTCTTGGGGGGGGGGGGTCCCAAGGTCATCCAAAACTTTTCACTATTTATACATTTTAGCAAACAAAGGAATTAATGAGCATTGGTTACACAGTTCTCTATTAGTTAAATGATTCCCACACTTCTACTGCAAATTAGTCTGCATGCTCAGTCTTTCTCTTCTTTTGAGTCTGTGGGTTCCCTGAGTCAGTGGGTTGTGAGTCAGTGCTTGTGATCTCCCCCTGCCAGAATTACCATTTACTCAGTCAGAGCTGATTTCACCACAGTTGCTGACTTGTCTTTCCTTGTGGCCCCTAAATTTTGCATTCTTTGTGTACATTATAGATTCTTCTCCCTCAGCTTTGTTAACCTTCTCCTAGGTCTGATATAACACCTGGACAATAATACCACATTTCTCTTGTCTCAAGTTCCTGCTGTGGTAGCTTAACTTGCAGTCCAAGTTTCAGATCCTATTTGGAGGGGGCTTCAAAGGTTGCAGATGCCACCTGTCCCTTAATTTGGGGTGAAATTTGTTTGACCACTGATATACATACAAGCTGCTGCTTCTTTACTGAGTTCGCCACAGTGGGAATTTTTGTCTGGATGGATTATTCAGGATATACTCTTGCCTCTGCCAGGCCTGGAGTTAGGAACATCCTGTCACTCCATTCTGTGCTTATCTCATGAGAAAGTCCTTCTGTGGCCTTAACTGTCTGAGACAAGTAACTGTTCCCTCTAAGTCCTTACAGGGCTGTATCTCCATGTTGAGAGAAAAGATAATAGCAAACTTTGAGTCATATGCTGGCTGCCAACACAAAGCCTTTCAGGATTCAGCTGTTAAATCTCCTGTCTTCTTTTGGCACCTCAGTGCATGAAGAGCTTCCAGGAGTTTCTCAGTCCTTAATATCTTTCTCCTTAGCAACGATCTTGACAAATGAAATCCCCAGCATGCTGCCTGGCCATGTGATTATCTGGCAGTATGGAGAAGCAGAGTAAAACACACACTAAATTGCACCATAATTTGCCTGGCAAAGTTTATTGCCATAAGGTATTTTTTCCCCATGGATATTTATGTATGTATTCCAGTATTCAACGAGCTGTTGGCCAACTACTACCTGTATTATACTCTGTATCACACTCTGTGTGATACACTCTATAACCCTAGATGACATCTCTAGCTAGCAATATGCAGTTTATCTACTTTAAACTCCTGTTAAGAAACAGCAAAATTGCTAGTAGCAAAACTATTATTCATCCCAGAACAGTGAGTCTGGATGCATTTGGAATAGTACACTGAACAGTATCAGAATTCATTCTTTGTCCTGGAACCTGATGCCTTAAGATCTTTAGGATTTTAGCTCTTTTAAAGTAGCTGTGTAGTAAATATAGACTTTTAGTATAGTTGTATAATCTCTCGCACTTCAGAATAGTAGTTAACGCTCACCAAACCCTTTTCCTGACTTCATATCAATTTTTCTAAAATCTTTAGGCTTGTTTAGGCTCTTTCCAATGCAAGACTATGATAAATACACCTGTTTAAGAACATATACACCCCAGGCTGGAACAACAAGATACCATCATAGTCAAAGCAACCTTCAAGCCTGGAACCCTGGAGCATGTCATAAAGAAGAGGAAGATGAGGAAGAAAGGGGTCTTGAGACCTTTGACTCAATTCCAAAACCGCGTTAATCACCTTCCAACAGTTATGCAGTAAAGAGGCTACAATTCTGTACCAAGATGCTGGCACTATTGAACTTACTTATTTGTTTAGATGTAGGCAGTAAGAGCTGGATGCCTTTGAAAATCTGTGTTTCTGGATAATTTCCAGCACGCAAGTCATGTCTGAGTGTGCAGGCACACATGCGTGCTGTCATGTGTGAAACAGGGACCACGTTTATGCTGTGGTCTGTAAGTTTTTTTCTGATTCAGCTGCTCCCATAAGCAATAGAATAGTCAAAGCTTTCCCAGGCTCTTTTCTGGTTGCGCTATCTTGCTGGCTAGGCTACTGTAAAGGAGATTGCTGCCTTCCTCTATAGTCCTTTAGGTGATGATTGGGTGAAGAGATGCTGAACCCATTTCTCAGACACTCTTTGGGTTTCCCAGTACCTTCTGTGATCTTGGACTTGCAGGACTGCAGTACCTCTAACCACAAGTACTTAGCCAAGGGAGCAGCTTGAATAATTTTGGCACCCACTAGTGCCTCCTGAGCTTGGATACACTGAAGCCCTACCTCACCAGCAAATCAGTAGGACAGGATTGATCACTTTAATGTGTATTGCTGGGGTAATATTCTCCATCTGGGCAGCTTCTTTAGACACTTTTGCTTCTCTTTTGACCTCTGTGTGTCTTTTAATCATTCTGGATAATATGGAAGATGAACTGCAAGATTCTGTCACAACTGGGAACCTCTAGGAGACTGTCAGGTGTTCAGGTATTTAAGTCTAATCAGATGAATTTCAGGCCATGTGCTTGCCTCTGCTTTGTGGGGATCCAGCTCAGTGGCAGACATGCATAACCAACAGCACATTGTCTTCTTAGCCCTCCCTGCTACTTCCTTTCTGCTCACCATCTTCCCTGGATCTCAGAATTGTCTTCAGTTGAGCCCCTGCCCATGGCTGACTCTGAACTTCAAAGATTCCTCTTGCCTAGTAACTCTAAAAAGCAGATGCTGCTCCAAACCCTTAACTTGTTCCATCCCTTAGCCTTTTGTAATTTGACTATTGCAGCATCCTCTCTTCTTCCATCCTGCATTGCTCCCATTTATCTAAAATACTGCTAACTCAGAGCTTTCCCAGTTGAGAAATTTGGCCCTATCTTCCCTCTCCATTTTGTCCATCCTTTGTCCATCACACCTGAGAAGAATATTGTTTTTGCTAGGAGATCATCATTGGCTCTGTTTAGACTAGTAAATAAACTGCCAGGGCAAAGGCAGAGGGGCAGAAGTAGGCTGCCTGCACTGTTAAACTGTTCAAACAGTCCCATGCACAACTGTAGTGTATTATCAATCTTCCAGGTAATGCCTGGGACAGTCTGAGAGTTAATATAGGATAAGCTATTAACTCTGGGCAGTTTGGACACGGCCGTCCTATTTCCAAGGCAAGTTTACCATTTCAGGGCGGATATGACTAGATTGTGCCACTTGGTCTCAGGACCAGAGAAGGCACTCAGGACATCTGCGTAGTGCTTCTGGAAATCTGAAATAGTGGTAGATTTCTACTGCGGAAAGCTGAAGTACATAGTAAAAAGTAATTGAGATGTGTAATAAACATTGTCATTGTAACACATTTTCTCTTGGGACTCACACTCCCACTGTGTTACTTAATTACTGCTGCTTAATATCCCTGTTCTAAACAAGCTCTTGGTTCCCTTGAGATCATTTCAGTCACCTTTACCAAAGTTTAATGGTCCAGGCAGTGATTAAAATTTTGTTATCTAGTAATTACTCTCTAAAGAAATTGAGTCTCCAGACTTTAAAAATGTGTAGACATCTGCGTACAAGTTACTTTCTCCTGAAGAAAGGAAGAGTATTTTCCAAAAATTTCATCACTGCTATATTTGAAAACATACTGTTGTTATAATCTCTGCTCAGACAGCCTCATATTTGCTTTCCCCGTGTGGAATTTAATTTGTATATTTCACACAAATGCTTCATTTGTCAAATTTGTTGTTGCACTTAAAGTATTATTGAATTAAAATGTTGCCTATAAAATATTGGCTAGATACTGAAACCTATCAAGAACAAGCCTCCAGAGTGAAAGTTTCAAAACCATATTAATATATACGAAAGCATGTGAGTGGAAAATTTTATTACAACTAATTATGGAGATCATCCATTTCTCTCTAGGTCATCACTAAGTTTCATTAAAAAATGACTTTACAAACATTGGAAGTGTCAGACACTACAGAGACCACTGAACTGCAAATACCTTGTGTTTTCCAGAGGACCTTCAGTTTCAGAGACATGCAAATGATTAGGTAATGTTGTCCTCTGGTGGTTAAGATGGCCGTTCATTTATTGCTGAGGACAGAACATTGGACTGGGATTCAGGAAACTTGTAGTTATTTCCAAAGCTGTGTCAGCCTAATGGATGACCCTGTCACTCTGTCTTTTGTGGCCTGTTTTCTCTTCTGGCAAACAGAAAAAGTACTTCTGACCCTGATACCTATGGATGAAAAGTGAAGTATAATAGATAGCCATTTTTATTATTACTCAGAAAACGTTATGTAATCCTTTTTTTCTTTCATTCTTAAGGAATGAAAGAAAAATTCCTTCATAAGGAATCTTGTATCTTTTTCACAAAGAAAATAGGATGTGATAATAAGAAGCAAATTTTCTTCTATTGCCTATTCTGCTTTAAACAAAGCATGTGACTTTGAAGACAAGCATATGGAACCTTCATTAGTATGGGTTAGTTTATGTTTGAAAACTTGTAACAATTGCTATTTTATACAGATGTCAGCTACCTGTGAATACTTTTCCACTCTCTTTAGTCTTCTACTGCTAGGAATAGTACTTACATCTAAAGACTGCTTGCTGTATTTAAAAAAAAAATCATTATTATAGTCCTTATAGCACAAATTAGGTCACAGAAGTGATGTTAGAAAGTTATTGATTGCTAAAAAATATTTACACTGATATGGATAGAAAGGATGAGATGAAGCTGTGAAGTCTCTTGCAGTCTGGACTATGTATGCTCTGTCTTTCTCTTCCTTCTGAGGCTGCAGAAGTGGAAAATAAACTATTAACTCTGGAGTGTGGCTGCTGAAGTGAGCTGCAAGCAATATGGAAAGTATCAGCACCTCCTCATCCCCTCACAGAATCACAGAATCGTTTGTCTTGGAAAAGACCCTTAAGATTATAATTTCCAGCTGTTGACCCAGCGATGGCAAGTCCAGCACTAAACCATGTCTCCTACATGTCTTTTAAATACCTCCAGGGATGATGCTTCAACCCCTTTCCTGAGCAGTGTGTTCCAATACTTGACAACTGTGTCTGTGAAGAAAATTTTCTAAATATCCAACCTAAACCTCCTCTGGTGCAACTTGAGGGCGAGGGACTCTGACAACCACTTTCATACACAGACTGAAGTCTGCCCTGCGGAAGCCCAAGTGAATAGCTCTGCTGACCCTTCTTCTTACTTCAAGAATTTCTTACCATATCATGATCACTGTGCTCAGCTGTCACATCACCCACCAGTCCTTCTCTCTTCACAAGCAACAGGTCCAGTGGGGCACTTTCTCTTGTTGTCTCACTCATCAGCTGGGTCAGGAAGATTTTTTTCACACACTACAGGAGCCTCCTATACTGTTTCATCTCTGTTGTATGGTATTTCTAGACACTTCTAGTAATTTCCCTGTGAGAATAAGGACTGGCAATTACGAGACTTCTCTCAACTGCTATTTCCTCTGCCACTTCACCTGGTTGGGTGGTCTGCAGCAGACTCTCACTGTGGTATTTGACTTGTTGGCCTTCGTCCTGGGTCTTATCACTCAACACCATCATACTCATCATAAGACTCTAGACAATTGAAACACTTCCTAACGTAGAGGGCTACCCCACCACCTCTCCTTCCTTGCCTATCCCTTCTAAAGAGTTTATAGTCATTATTGCAAAACCCTTTGGGTCTGGAGCCTCTGGAGGATCTGTCCCAAAAGCTAAATAGCATCTCTGTAAGTAGAATTGATCTGCAGCTCTCTTGTGATGACTGACAGAAGGGGACTGGAAGAGAGGAGAGAGAATATATTTTTCACATCCTGGCTCTAACCTATGAAGAATTTGAGGCTCAGAAGGGTCATGTCTCTCATCCAAAAGGAAGAAATTGAAAGCCGTTTTTAGTTTGTAAATTCTTTGGTTTTTCCCCCACTTATGATCTTTTTGTTTTATTGTCATCTCCTCACTTTAGATTTTTTTCTTTCTTAGCTGGTAGAAATCCTTAAAGCTTAAGCAATGGAATGATTGATGGAATTTTTTAGAGGCCTATGAGAAGTGCAGGCACTTTCGTGTTTCCTACATTTTGCTGTTTTTCAAATTAACGTAAGTTCTGCACTGCTCTGACAGATACAGCTGAGTTTGCCATGGGAAATGCACAGCCACATTTTGGTTTTGTGTGACAAGTGTCGCGAGTGGGAGTGGAAGGCTTAGAAAAAATTTATTAAGAAAACCAAAACCAAACCCTGCCATTGAGCCACAAGGTACAGAAAGGACTCCCTTGCTTTCTAAACTCCTTCTCAGAGAGGAGTCTAGGTGCAGCTGAATTCAGTCTTAGCCTTGGATTATGTCAGTGGTTTAAATTTAAGGAATTATAGAAGTGTGATGGAACGACTTTTGTCCTGGAGGTTTTAATGATTGGCAAAATGAGGATATTTATACAAAATGAATCGTTTATTATTAAAAATGGTCAGACAAAGATCTTAATCAGAATTATTGCTCAGTACAAACGTTAATACTACTAGTAGTATAAGATAGGACAGTGCACTATACTGAAGCAATTATATTAAAGCTAGCAAAAAGAAATAGTTATTAATTAAAAATTGATGTAACTCACCCATACCAATCCTCATGGGGAGATCTCTTTCTGTCAGCCTTGAGAAGTCTCCTTGGAGGGCTTCGCCACCCAAGGGAGGAATCTCCACGCATACACCCCAAGAAGGGTTATGTCAGAAGAACCTGACTGCATGAGAGGTCTTTGAAAGAGGACTTTTACAGTATAAAATGATTGACTGCTAGTCACATATTTGCAGGCCAGCTACCAGCTTATCTGATTTGAAGTCTTGCAAACCAGGGTGGTTTTAGCATAATTAATATCAAGACAGCATCCTGGCACTAGCAGTTGAACTTGCATGACAGCTTGTGTGATGGCTTGCACTTCATGCATTCTCTGGTTGGATTTTAGGTCTTACCAGGGTGGGCTATCCTGCCACACCAAGATGCAAGTTGCTGCAGAGCAGATTTTGGTGTGTGTTACAGTGGTGCCTAGGACCTTGTTACCAGCCCAGGTGCCGTGATAGGGATTGCACCTGGCCCTTCTCTGATGGCTGTATGAAATCTTTCTTTTCTTTTCCATTGCCAGGCTGAGTCCATGGGTGGGCAAAGCTTGTTTTGTATCAGGTCTACAGTGCAACCAGCAGAGCCCTGGGACTTCACGGCTGTATTTCCTGTGTAAATGACACCTGGAATTGAGTCAGGACTGCTTTCGAAAGAAAGGCAGGAGTTCAAACACGCATGCTTTTTCCTGTTTCCCCCTCATTGGGTCTAAGCAACTGTGTGTTTGATGTTCATGCCCTTTTGGTTGCATCTCAAACTGCCTGCTCTTTCTTCTCTCTGTAGATAGTGTGGAAAAGGCCTCTGACTCTCACGGTAGCTCAGTTACACAGACAGAATTGGAGGTGTTCAATTAAATGCTCTAAGGATCTTTCTTAATTTCTTTGGACTAATTTCAGCAGAGGAGTCAAGTTGGTACCTAATTTGGAGCATTAGCTATTTCACTGAATTCAATGGGTTGATTGCAAATGCTCATGAATGTGTCCCTGCACATTCTTGCCAGGTGAGAAGGCAATGTCTTATACACTTCCAGGCAGGAAGTCATAAGACCTGAACGCTCGGGGCACTCACACAGGTATTTATATCTTCCAGTAGTCTCTTTAGACCCAGGGAATATTTTGTGCTTAAAGTTATGCATGTGCTTAAATGATCTGCCATCTGTTTAATGCTCCATAAGAGAAGTAAGCTGTAATTATTCAGAACAAAAATAATTCAAAGAACTTCTGAATTGCATTGAACTCCTTAATAATTTGTGAAATTTAGGTCATTGTGGTATTTGAAAGAACAAATAACATGGTAGATAAGAAGAAAAGTCTCTTCCCACGGAAGAGATCTGAGAAAAGAAGTCTTGGAAACAATTAATCCAAGACTGGCTGCCCGGGTCTTGCCTTCTTGTGAAGACACCAGATACAAGTTGTTGCAGCAATGACAGAGGACAGAGAATTCATCTCAGGTGCTGGCTTCAGTACATTGGCAATTTCCCATTACAGATTGATCCCGATTTTTCTCAAGATTTGTATGTAAATGTTCATGTGAGAGAGCATAATTTCAGTTAGAATAAACACCACAGGAAATCTTGTAGCACTGCAACAAAAACACACAAAAGTGACTAGTTAAGAAAAAAAACAAAACTAAACAAAACTGTTATGGAATGATATATTTGAAACTTCTGTATTTAACTACATTTTTGTGATATCTAGCTACCTGCTCTCTTCATGTCTTCAACCTGTGTGTCAAAAAACACTGAAGACCCTACTGACTGATCCTTTTAACGCAGCTGTGCATGAAAACACGACAACCAAATAGTAACCTTGAACTCCCACTGCTCAAGTCCAAATGGGATGTCCATTGCAGCATATGAGGGAAGATATTAGAGCAGATGAAGCATTTCTGAGTGATTCGGAAGCCAGTTGACTAGAAATAACTTCAGTCTGAACCTAAGGAAAATGTTTGGTTCAGTTATTGGAAAGTGAAGGTTATTATTATTGTTATTATCATTTCATCTAGGGCCTTTTAAGAACTCAATATACTGTGAGTCACTTTCCCTATGTTGTGTTATTTTCCATTTTCTTAGGACCTCCCTTCCTGATTTTAGCAAAGCAAGTTCCTAAGTACTGTGAGAAAGGCTGTTCTCCTAATGATAACACTGATGATGTTTGCAGAGCTGGGAAGTGTCATGAGAAAACTTGTTATGCAGATTCAGAAGGATCAGATAAGCTTTTTCTACTTTAATGGGATCAAAAGTGGGGCCACATTTTAAGAAAACATTCAATAGGTGTTTTCAGGTTTTTGAGTCTATTTTAAACACACACGAAGTGAGATTCAGCTGACATGAATCATGCTGGGGAGTTCTGCCAGGCTACCTCTGCTTTATTCCTGCTGCTGCAAAGTTCTCCTAGTGTTCTTTAGATAATAACAGCACATTAAAGAACTTTGGACTAACTCAGTGGAATTGCTTAAATGTTAGTATATATTAAGGTGACTTCTAACAGCTGCAGAAAAATATATTTGTTTCTTACTTGATGTAAAATAGCTAGAAAGGGTGTAGGGGCAGAAAAATGAGGTAAAAATGACCCATTTCCTAGAAGCATACTTGAGAAATAAAATTAATGGAATTTTGTAGAATTCACCATTCAGCATTTGTTTAATCAATATTAGTTAAGTAGTGATGGGTACACCTTCAAATCAAGAAGGGCTTCAAGAAGATTGCCTAGAAATTTCTGTATAGCTCTCACTTTAGACAACAAAATACTTGGAACAGTGCACTGCAGTCTGTTTTCTTGTTTCTTTTTTTTTTGCTAAGTGTTCGTGACTGTTTCAACAGCTTTAAAATCAGAACAGGAAGCATTTGCCTGTAACAAAGATTATAGATTTTCCCCTTGGTCCCTTAGATTGTATATTTTTATTTTTCTAGCCATTGAATTTTCTCTGCTAACATGCTTTGCAACAGATGGACTACACCAGGTCTATCATTTGGCGAATAAGTTTGATTAGCAGATAAGTAATTTATATTATTTTCTTTACACTCAGTATCTCTGCTTTCAGTCTAATATACATACTCTTAAATCACCTTTTAGTAAATATGCCAGACTTCCTGCTTTTTGTGGTAGCCTATTGGTTTGAATAGTGATCTGGTTTATGACAGATACTTAGGGATCCTGAGCAGACTCGATAACAAGATGGGTGCCATGAGTTACTGGCATGTTATGACTGCTTTTATCTGTGTTGGCTTTACATTGACAGGAGATCCAAAACTCCACATGATCCACAAAGTTTGGCTGCATAACCCTGAGCCAAAGAAGATATCTTTTAATTCTTGCAGTTAATGTTACTGTGTAATCCTTACTTTCTACATACTACTAATAACATTTGCTTATAAAATAGTTGTAAATCTGTGAAGGAAGAGAACACATGTTTAGCTCTGAGTTTTTATTTATGGCTATGGAAAGAATTGCGATAATTCTATGGGGCTTTCAATGTAATTTTCAGCAGCAGCAATCTCCTGAGGCTAACAGATGTTTTGATGCCAGATCATATCTGTGAAGACACCTTAACTTTATCTCAGTTCCTGCTTTTGTTCTGGGCTTCACATTCTAGTTCTTTTAATGAAACAAAGTTTTTGTGTACTACTGTGTTGGAATTGTATACAGTAAATTTTTACCTTGCTGCCAAAACAGAACAGAACATAAAGGAAGCAAATTGAAACTGTTTACCTGATTTTACATTGGACAGAACCAAAAATAAGATACAGAGTGATTTAAACCAAAGGAAGCTTCTGTGATGCTCAGAAAGATATATTTGGAAATTGGGGTTAACGGGGATTGGTTTTATATATCTTTTTGAAATGATTGAGAAGCTACTCACAAAGTAAAGTACATTTACTGCTGCCTCACAGCCGAAGACATTCAATCTGTCAAGAAGACATTCAGTATAAGAAGGTATCTTGTCCAGTTGCATAGTTATTTTCATAAACATATTAATTTGCCATAATGGTAACACAACATCATGGGGAAATGAAAGTACACATACCTTTTTTCTGCTAATTTTACTTGGAGGCATGTTTAAGGGGAGTAGCTTAGGAATGCAGCCCAGTCAGAGGAAGAACAGAGGTATTGGTATGAATCAATAATTTTTATAATGTAAAGCCATCTGATTGTATTTTATTACTAAAAAAGGTCTGCAGACATGTTCAATAGGATATAGAAACCTAAATTTAAATGCAGGGCAATTAAAAAATTGTCTTGTAGTTCTCATTTTAATGCTGTGCTCTATTTTTTCTTTTTATCACTTTGATTTATAATTATTCTACACCCACTGTAATCTAAATAGAGACAAAACCACTGAAACTGTACAAATGTTCTTTTTTTTTTTCAAGAAAAGATGGCAATAACTGCAGGAATGTTCATCAGTTTTATAAATTCTTTTATAATTTGAAATGTCATCTAGAACTATTTATTTTCAGAAATCTGAGAGGATTGGGGAGAACTTCTGTTATTTTCTTCTGTCAAATGTAAGTAATTGAAAAGTGAAACAGAGGAAAATTATTTTTGTTTAATATTAAAGTTAGCTGTTGTAACTGTCTTAACTAGCTGGCAATACATGTAAATTTATTTAAAATAGATATAAGCTAGAAATAGTTAAAATGTAGAAGCGCTTTGAGAAACTTCATAAAGCATAACATTTGTTAACTGAGCAAATTCTTTAAAGTAACACATTTGTATTGCTTTAGGCAGGATATGACAAGGAGTAAGAATTTGTGGCAGAGGAAGTTAAAAGACCTGAGCCATAAATGTAGCTCTGTTGTTAATAGATGAAGATTAAGTTTTGTTGCAATATCTCCAGCTGAAAAAATAGGACTATCAAATCCATTATTTGAAGAGCTTCAAGATCACAAATAGCAATGTTTAAATAATTAAAGGATGTTGGTATTACTGTGCATCTTGTTATGCATTCTAGGGTGAGAACAAACTGTGAAAGTCTCCTTTCAGATTTCATCTGTTCAAGCTAGATCTACCAGAGGGCCAGTATTCTGAAAAGACAGGTCTGATCTGGAAACCTAAGTTTTTATTTAATGTGTTACTAAGTGATATAAGGTATTTTGAAATAATATCTAATTTCCCTTTGGCTCAGTCTAAAAACTGGTAGGTACATTGTCCTCATTTTTCATTCTCACGGAAAGATAAATTTGGAAAGTGAATCACCTGATTCAGGAGGAAGTGATTATTTCTTAGAACTGTGAATGTTTCTTGAGATAGAGCTGGATGCTTCCTATTAATTTAAATGCATTTAGCCATGAAAGTATCATCTATAGCACTTCTACCTGTCAGAATGGAGTAGAAAATACCTTTTCCTCTTCAAGCTCAGTAATTTTCCATGGGGAGTGTCAGAAACTTCCTATAATTTCACAGTTTTCCCCAGTGGCCAGGTTTTTCTGAACCTGGTGAAATGTCATGACAATGAGCTAACATGACACGAAGATCTCTGTATCAAAACAGAGGTGAGGTAGCACAGATACATGCACCAAAGATTAAGTGATGGTAATGGACAATATAACAGAAATTAAAATGGAACAAAGCAGTCCAATTATTTTTTAACAAGTCAAGACCTGCACAGAGCAATCAAAGTTTCCAAGTGCAGCTTGGAGTTTGGGGACCAACTGATTGTTTTGTAGATCTCTTGCCCACAGGGAACGTTATACATCTTATCAGTGTTAAAATCTGTACCTGCCCCTGCACTGATCAGGTTGTGCTCACTGAAAACCTGACAGAATCACCTCCATCTTCAAAGCTGATAAAGTTTTGGGGGTTGGACTAGGTGATCTCCAGATGTCCCTTCCAACCCTACCTAATTATTTTGTGATTCCCTGAAAGTCTAAAGCTAAGCAGTAGACTTGCAATGAGATTACACACATTGTAAGAAAGTAGGTGTCCTCAGATTTAAGCCTTCCCTCACAACACAGGAAGTGGCTGGTATTTTCATTGGCAAAACAACACAAGTCATTAAAATGGTAAAAAAAACCCAGAATTGTACTCTAAAAATGTGGTTAATGGAAGTGAATGAGCTCTTCAGCTCAGAGGCCAAATTTTTCTAGTATGCCATTTTTAGAGACTCTTCTTTATGAAGCTGAATGCCTGACTTGCATTGCTTCTTTAAGAAGTCAAAAGCGAAAGATAAAGGGCAATTTTGAAATCTGGTAATCTTTAAATATTTTGCAGGGTTTTACTCCCTATAATGTAACTGAATGTCCAAATATAGGTAGGACGAAAATAAAAATTGTTGCTCTATCTCTTAAAAAGACAGAAAATGCAACAGCAGTTGCTAGCAGTTGCTAGTCTAGTCTAGTCTTTTACACTGGGAAAATAAAAAGGACTGTTTTGCTTCAACCCAGTTCCAGAGACTGAATTGGTTAGTTAATTGGATGTGCCTAACATTGAATGGTATTTCCTAGAAATTCCCAGGGTGTTGTTCAGGAGTGCACTCTTCCCCATGAGCTGAGCTCCTTGGAGGATTACACAACCCAGAACATAATGAAGAATTCCCCCCTGAACAATTTTGTGTTATATACTCTGAAATGAGCATAATAATGAAGAGAGAGTCTAATGAGGTGCCTTGCATTTCAACTCCTGAAAAGCCTTGCAACTTACTTGAAATAAAAAGTTGTCCATCAGCTCTGGTTTGAACTGGAAGGTTTCTTTTGCTCAGCACTTTTGAAATTAAAACTCTCACCATATTTGAACTAAAATTATTAGAATTTTTTATTGTGTGAAAATATTTGATATTCTAAATTTTGCCTATGCAAAGAGCAAGTACTTAAATACACACAGCCTGGGCTGGAAATTTGAAATTTGGTCGGTGTTACATTGCAAGGAAATTCTTATTGGCATGCATTCCAAACTATAACGATCCTACAAGGGGAGTAAAATGCCTGCTGCAACATGTCTGTATTCATGCTTCTAACTGCTGTAAAGGGCAAAGGAGGGAAATACTTTTCAATGTTAATGAGACTGTGTTCCTCTAAAAAAGGCATTGCTGGCTCTAGGCTATTGATAGGGCTAAATGCAGAATTTCTTTAAGCCCTTATGTGGAAGTCTCAAATGATGCAATGAACGTAAGACCATTGATTTCAATGAAATTATGATAATTTAAATCACCTTAGTAATTTGGTCCCATATATTCCATAATTATAAAAAAAGAATACAGATCAGTGGAATTATTTTCTTTCACATCTACTCTACTGCTCTTTCCTGGATTATTGTGTAATTGACTCATAAACCAGCCCGAACTAGGTTAAATATAATCACTGTATTGTAATATATTATCTCTACATCTGCATTTCAGAGATTGTTTTAAGGAAACATTCTGCTGTTTTTTTCAGTATAAGTCTACCAGATGCATCATCAGGTGTAAACTTTCCTGTTTTTTCACACACACAGACAAAAGAATTTGCGAGCACTGTGTTGTAATATGTGGACGTTAAACCCCCAAATTCTCCACTGGAAGACATGCTCACCAGGAAAGTTATTGGAACATGCTATTACTTAGAGAGAGCTGCCCAAAATGAGCAGAAGGAATAATCCTGCTTTGGTAAATACAAACTTCAAATGTAATATTTATTATTTATTGAGGATAATTACTTTCTTTTCCCCTTCTGTGAATGTCAATTGCTGCAGCCAGAAGTTGAATCTAGGCTACAGGCTGAAGGAATTTGTTATGATCTGGGCCCTGTAAAAAAAAAAAAACCCTAGCTAAAAAAGATTGAACACCATCAATCTCTGCAAATCACTGTTTTCATGAGCTGTATTTTCAGTCATTCAGTATTTGGAAAGTTTCAGAATAGAGTTGATGCTATCATATTTAGCTTAAAATATGCCAGAAGGCAGACCTGGATTCATTTCACATGGGAAAATTATTCCATAGATTCAGAGAGTTTCCATAGATCCAAAGAGTTTCCTATCAGGTAGATTTAGCCAATTATTCAAATTATATGGACATTTTCCCAAGATTTATCCCAATTATTTGGATCATAACTATCATTTTTTCAAGTTTTTGATTCCAATTCCAATCTTAAAACTAAAATGGAAATAATGAATTTGAAAATATGAGGTGCTGAGAATGTACTTACCCTTTTTCGTAATCAGCTCTTAGATATTCAAGGACTCACAATCAGTTTTTTACAAGTTTTTGCCCTGTGTTTGTTCCCATGATAGCTTATCATACTGTATGCTGTAGAGTTTCACCTGCTCCTCTTTGTGAGCTGGGCTGCACTTGCAAGCCTTTACAGAACTTGTATCCTAGTATGAAAACTGAATTGCATTTAAATTATAGTATCATTTGGACTGGTCAAGAATAGCTTATCAAATTATTGCCTCTAAGCCAAAAAGACCTGTAAAATTGTATTGTTAAATCTACAGCAAATGAAAGGTTTCATGGCATTTCTTTAATAGATGAGCTGTTCACCAGAACCACTTCTTTGGGAAAATAATCTGACCTGTATGAGCTTCACCATAATTACATTATTTGCTATAATACAGCCATGGGCAAAGCAAGTTAAAAACAAAATCTCACCTAAAGAGAACATTTAAACTAGAAGGCATCCTTTGTACTAGAAGTTACTTTCGTTTCCTTTGGCTAAATAATTTTTTTGTGATAGTTACATAGAGAAATATCGTAATGGAGTAAACTGTGTGAATTGTGGAAGCTGCACAAATGTTGTCACTAGACAATAACTAATTTCCAGAGAATGTACCAAGACAATTCACAGTTCTACTGTAGTAAAAACTGTAGCAAAAATTCACTGTAGTTTTAATCCTTTTAAAGGAGCATTTTTACAAAGATAGACAGATGGAGGTATTAAAAATAATGGAAGAGAAATAGAGACAGAATAAGAAAAAAAATTTTTGGCTACTTAATAACACAATGAAGACAGATTATGTTCAAATTTTGGTAGATTCTTCTACTAATTTTTCTGCTAATCTCAGAAGTGTTTTCTATCTGGTGAAACTGCTATCACAATGTGTTGCAACACAGCATGCCAGAAACAAGCAGCAGAAAGTGAAGTGACCCTAATCCTACTATCCCCAACTCACCTAAAATGTTTGAAGATACTGCTAAAAACAGAAAGAGTGTTTGTTTTGTTTTCTCTTTTTATAACTTTCAGAGTTTTTTTATATGTCAGAAACTCAACTCAGATTTTGGAAAAGCTTAGGAGACATAATAGAGTACAGTTTTGAATAAATATGACATATTGTGGGATTGTGATCACACAGACAAATATGTTAAAAAATGCTTTCTAATTTTCCAAACAGGTTAAACAATGCCATTTCACTGAATAACAGTGGCTAATCATATAAATGAGTAAGAGAAGCCCGGATCTGTTTTACTGTTAAGGCAACATGGCAACATTTCTTCTCTATGCAAGTCTATGAAAGCCCATCATGATCAAAAGAACTTCAGAGTAAATAGATGCCAGTGCATTTCTTGAAGATTGTATAGTGTCTGGATTTTTTTTTCTGACAGATGCATGTTGAAAATTCTCACTAGTGTCAGGAGCTGAGGGAAGCAGCTCTTCTTTGTAGGTCATCAGCTATATATCAGCTCATACTTTGAATATCTCTATTAAAAGCTGTTATTTTGCAGTTTTTTAAGGACAAAAGAATCAATATCAAGAGACACCTGATATAAGAGAGACCCCTTGCCTACTGGAAACTGGCTATGCTTCTTCCCAGCTGGTTATGATCAAGTGGTATCCCCAAATGGTGTCCTCAAACTTATCTCCTGGGTTTAAAAGCACAGTTTATTTAGTGTGGAAACAGTGCAAGTGAATCTCATTATTTTGAGTTATGCTTGGGCTCTTTCACAGTTGTTTGCTTCCTGCCAGAAATGCAAGGACAGTCAGGGTCTATTGGAAGCAAGCAGGAAGAAGATGGCCAGCACCACCGCAGTGGAAATCCTGCCCCCTAGAAGAAGGTTGCTGCTTTGGGAAAAGGGATATGGTGTCCTGAGACCCCAGGAAGTGGAGGAGTCTAGAAACAGATGGAAAGAAGGGGTAGAGATGATAGCAAGGTGGGATGGTAACTGAAACCTTAGGAAACGGGAAGAAGGGAATGGCAAACCTGTCCAAAATGAATGGTGACCAAGTGAAGCACATATAATTAAGTTGGATGTTTTCTGGGGAGAAGGAAACATTGGATGATCACTCTGTTTGAGCAGCATTAGCCATTACTGAGAAGGATCTGAAGACCAGCAGTTGGCAAGACATTAATGCTAATTTTATTTTGTGCACTTAAAATACATATAATTTCAAAGAGTCAAACAATGCATATGGCTGTTTGCCAGATGTTTATGCTTCAGAAATACAGTCAGGCTATTGAAACCTCAATATCCTTGATGCCACTAATTGGAAAATGCTTCAGCTATGATTTTTTTGAGTCTTTAGTCATTATATTAATGTCAAATGTATCTTCAGTAATTGCACATGGTAGATAGGGGAAATCAGACATATAAGGTTCAACAATTCCTGTGAAGGAAAGAGAATATTTTTCCTGGTGCAGATGTGATCAAAGTTTAAAAAGTACTACAGTGCATGCAAAATGATTATGTTATGTATTTATGGCAGAATTAGTCTTGGCAAATAGAAAAATACCTTACTGGGAGCAGACCAAGTACCGGGATTGGATTCACTGGTATGCTCTGGCTGCTCAGTGCTCTGTCAGAGAGTACAGCTGGTTTGTGTTGTCAGAGCAATAGAAAGCAGCCAGGATTTACAAGAGAAACAGGGCCAACATGTTCTTTATTTATGATTATTATTTTTTAAGGTGAAATAAAAAAAAGCAAACATTGTCAAGCATCACAAAGCTGACACCTGCTGTATGACATGACAGACTGACTTTTCAGAGACTGCTGCAGTTACTTAAACCCAAACCACTTTTGAGCATAATTGCTGGAGCAAGTATCCTGCCACTGGCAATGCACAAGACTGTCATTCACCATTTCTCTGCAAGAAACCAGAGGCAAGTGAAGCCTGATGTATAGCCAGGTGAGGAGCAGTTTCATCCTGGATTTGATAAGGTAGTTTTGAGCCACAATCCCTGCCATTATCCTGCCTTTTCTGTGCTGTGTGAGGGAGTACCCCTGGCATGGGGCAATTCATGTATCAAAGTCCACTCCCTGAAATGCTGATTTAATAGGTACTGAAAACATGGCTGGGAAAGGGTTAACTGCTTTAAAAGTACTGATCTCTGTGACATGTTGAGGCAAAGGTGGCACACTGGTCACAACTTTAACCTCCTGCACTCTACATGCATGCTCTAAAGGCAATTTGTGAATTTTTTTTTTTTTACAGCTGATTATATAAATTAAAACCTGTGGCAATATTATCATTTATGTTACTACTTTACGTTTTCTCTCAGAAACCACTATTGCCTCACCTGCCAATAGAGGTGTTTGTGTGCTTGCTTCAATTCAAATTACTTCACTTGCAGACATAATGTATTTTGACTGATTAAAGCAACCTAACTGATTCTGATGAAAACAAGCTATAGACTGATTGCCTCAGAAAGTCAGCAGATGTGACTGAAAAGTGTCTTCCAACTGAGGTCAGACAAGAACTTCAGCATCTTTAACTGGCATACAGGCCTGAAGGGACTGCCTGTACACTGGCTCAGCAAGCCTTTTTCTCATTTGCCCTGTGCCAGTCTCCGGCCTCTGCTTGAGATTCGAAGCCTTGCTCCAGCAGAAATTCAGGCAAACAAGGTGGTTTGAATCATCAAGCAAAAAGTCGCCTGTGATTATTCCTTTAATTGTTGTTCCTTTAATATTAACTTCCCTCCACACAGGGAAGAGCCAACAGAGACAACATTGCCAAGTCATGCAGAAAAAATGCAGTGGTCAGTAACTGTATTAGGACTGGGGGAGCAGGAAAGCCTAGAACTGCTGCAGAGCAAACCGCTGGAACTGGAGCTTTAGACGACCCTGTTCCTCGGAGTAGTATTGTCATCTTCTGCATCATATACCTTAGTAACATAGAAGATTTCATGATTATTTTTTTTCAGTAAGTTGGATCCTTTTGTTCAGTTCTTAGATTTATGAGGAGCAGTATATATTTAAGAGCCCCACTTTCTCTACACGCATAAAGTTTATAAACCCAGTTTTATAATGTACCATTCTGGTTAGGTGATCTCTACCATGGACATTTAGAAAGTGATCATACTGTTAATCATGCCCTGTAAAACTAGCAAATAGAAAAGATCTGGTTCTCTATTGTAGCTGACATTAGGGTAACAAAGATACAGGTGGATATTTTTATAGTCATGGAGACAAGAATATTAAATATCTCATTTTATTTGTTGTTTTGTTCTACTGATAAGTGAAAATGGAGGGCGAGATATATGACCTAGTGAGGGTTCAGATCAGATCAGTAATTGAGACAAATTCTAGACATGAAAGGACTGCCTAGTGTTTAGAAATCATTAAAGGCTGAAAATTACTCTCTGTAAGGGAGCTGGAATAAAACAGCCATTTGGAAAATAAGCAAAAACTTGAGAAATTGCTTTCAGAAGTTCTGCGGTAATGTTGGTTGTGCAACTGCCAGTTTTATAAACATTCAAGTTGTTTGAATTAATGTCTTGACTGCAGCAAACAGGCAGCAAAGGGCAACTGATCTTGCTTCCAGCTGCACGATGATCAGTGACTTATTAATTGTAAAATTAAAATTTGGTACTTATTTTTTCCTAAGCAGAATGGAGTTACTGCTGGTATTACTACATAATGTATGCAAATGAACAAATATTACCTTTTGCTGTATACAATTTCTGAGTGATTTTGTTGATCTTTTATGATTCATTCTTCTAATACCAGTGTAGGCAAAATGTCATGCCTAAGAGGAGTCCATTTGTTTTGGTTTTTGTTTCTGTTTTCTTTTGGCTTTCTGTAGTTAAGCTGATGGAGAGCTTCACACCAAACCCTGGTGAAAATGAGTTGGTAGTGTGTTTGCTCTTCATCATATTTCACCGAAACATCAACAGGAACATTTTATTTGGGAAGAGCAGCTTATCAGAACTCCTGCAAAGCAAAAGTGTTGCAGTTCTCAAGAGAGCCAAATAAACAGTGGGCATTAATCTGTTTCAGAAATAGAGAGCACTTGATGCACCGCCGCAGCTAAAGCTGCTGAGACGTTTCTGCCTCTTTCCTGCTGTGGGTTTTCCCTTAGTTCCCTTAATAGTTCATGCAGTAAAAATACCCACCAACTTTTGGTAGATTTTATAGAGCTGGGAGACCTAGGAATTACTTTGTATTGACTGAACAGAGGGCTGGTAACCATCAATGGCAAAACTGGCCATCTGGCTGGTAGTCACCTGGCTTCCATACCATCAGGCACAGCCTCCTGCCTGTCTGTGGAGCGTGGGGTGCTGCAGCAAGCTGAACTCTTCTGCTTCTTTGTCTCCTGACAGATGTTATCTGGGGAAGGGCTGAGACAGCAACTCTCAGTACACATACTATCTGCCTCTCTGTTGCTATGTAACAGTGGGACTGAGTCTCACTGTTCAACTTAATTTTTATTTCTCTGGAAATACCTTTCTTCTGGGATCAGGAAAAATAAAACATGCTTCTTTAGCCTTCCCCCTTCTCATTCACTTATACTATCTTCTTTAAAGTGTTACAGTTTGTCCAAGTCCTCTTTATAACTTGTTTCTTAATAAGAGAAGCAAATCTCTACATAATGTGGTCCCTATTTCCCTGACAATCAGAAATCTTAAAGCCTTCCTGACACCACAACCCAAATCTCCATCATAATTACAGTGACTTCCAAAAGTATTAGTTCTTCTGCTGCATTACATCAGGGTCTAATGATATAAAGAATATGAAAGAAGTCTTTTTGCACAGGGGTTTTGTGACCTGTAGAAGATATAAGAACTAAACTAAGAGCTTCACTATTCAACTCCTAGCAATATGTTTCTTCTCAAAGGGTTCTGAGAGGTACTGTCAAGGAGAGATTCTGTGGGAGACATGCATCATAAATCTTGCCACAGCGTATTTTGTCCATTTCTCAGCATGTTACTGCTTATGGAGGGAGCCCCTGGTGGCCTAGTGGTTAGATCGCAGGACCTTCACTCCCGAGGCCAAGGGTTCGATTCCAGCCAGGGATACTCCCCGGGCAGGTGGAGCTCGTTAGCCCTGTAAGGCAATCCAC
>JAWMRA010000113.1:46297690-46323738 GCA_035584735.1 Pseudotriccus pelzelni
ACCTAAAAAATCCAATGCGCAGGCTGGAAGGTGTAAAGACCTTCCCCGGTTCTTCGTTTGCGAAGACTGGCCATTACACTGCTTATGGAGTGGGGCAAAGACCCAGAACTCATACTCCAAAACAGTCTGGAGAGGGAAGGGCAGATACAGACTCTAAGCCATTTGGCTAGGTCAGTCAGATCAGTTTTCTTGAGTCATGTCCATCATCACCTTATCATTCTATTTCTCTGAATAGCACTAGGACCTCCCTAAAATATTTCATAAGTAATGTACAAACTTTATCTGCAAGCAAAAAATCATGCAAGTAGGTATCTGAGATAGATTCTTGCTTTCTGTGAAACAGCAATGTAATAGAAACAAAAAACTCTGCAGCCCAGCCAACTACTGGTAACCTTATGCTATAGGCACCTGGAAAGTCAATGGTTGCCTAAAGCAGCAGTTTTCTGGGAGGGCAAAATTATCATATGTCTGGATTCAAATACCCAAAATTCATCCTACTAAATTATATACATCAGAGGTTAAGATAGTTTATGAATATGAATTGACTATCATACTATGACTGGAAATACTGTATAACATTGGCCTCTGAAGCTAGTGCAGATCATTAAATGTTTTCCTTCTTTGAAGGTTATATTATTTATTTTTATTCGAGTGACATGATGATTGACAGATGGAGTGAATGTAGCCAAAATACTTGCAGTTACTTGATTACAATGAATTCTGTTATCCACCTTCACATTAACTTTGGGTTTGTTTCTCACAATGGATTTCAAAATACTTTTCCATCCTTTTTTTTAAGTTCTCATGCACTCTAGTCCCTGGGTACCAAGACAGCATGGCACCTGCACACCTTTCTCAGGGCAACCCTGTTGGGGAGGAAGAGAAGGCCACAAGTAGAAAAGAGACCAAGGAGGAGAATGAATAATCAGCTGGGCAATGCTCATTTACCATGGTCTGTTTAGTATGTAAAGCAAAGACAGGAGGGTGTAACTGCACAACAATGACTTTACCATCTCTAAACCTCTGCAGCTAGGTGAAGTTCAGGATGCTGCGATCAATTCATTTGTAAAGATCTAAAAGATAACCATATGAAAATATGTTTGATGCTGTCACATCATGAGTAGAAGCAGGAGCTAAACCAAGCAGTTCCTCTGTGCATTAATGATACATTAAAGCTCACCTATTGTTTTACTTGCAGGGATTCAATCTGTTATCTCTGCTTGTAACCATATTTCCAGATTTTTGAATATGGAAATAAGTCTAAAAAAAGTCTAAAAACTCTCAAAATTACCAAATAAAAACATGTGCTAAAGATACCTATTACATATTTTTATTTATTCTCTGTTTTTCCTCTGTGCTTTGACAAGCAGAGCTAACGCTTAAAAGCAACAATGGTCAATCCCATTTCCTTGAAAATCAATACCTGTCAGAGTAACAGGAATTCAGGGTCAGAGATTTAATTTCTATAAACCCCAAAAGTGGTTCTATGTTTAATTTAAATAGATAAATGGTAGGATTTAAAGTTTTTACTCCTTCTGGTACCACCAAGTTCTGATTAGACATAAATTATCTGTAAACCCCTGGTTAGATGTTTATACTTAAATTTAAATATGCTTCTATCTTCTCTTCACAGGTCTTTGTCACTTTTCTCTGAAGTGACCCCACTGAAGTGATTTTTACTTCATACAGAGAGAATGATTGAAAGCATGTTATACTA
The DNA here is from genome assembly GCA_035584735.1 of Pseudotriccus pelzelni. NCBI lineage: Eukaryota > Metazoa > Chordata > Aves > Passeriformes > Tyrannidae > Pseudotriccus > Pseudotriccus pelzelni. Next base: position 46,299,408 of record JAWMRA010000113.1, read on the forward strand.
TTTATATATTTATTTTGTATATATATAATATTTTAAGAGGAAGAAAGCCTAGCAATCCTTTCACTAGCTCAAATGGTGTCACTTGTTCTTTCAGAAATGGCTATCACCCATCCAGCCACTAAATATCTGAGTCCTTCGGAGGCAGCCTAGGGAGTGCTTTATGGAGAAATTCTTCTGCCAAAGGTGAAATTGATCATTCCCAATGCAAAGGTTTTTCAGACCAGGAGCGAATTTCACATACAGCCCAGGTGGAAGTGGAATGAAAAAACAAGAGGTTTTGACTGCACCAGAAAAGCACAACAGGCTAATAGTCGCAGTGAGGGTAGGAAAAGAAAGTTCTTTGACTTCTTTAACTCATATCTCATGTGATTTGCCTACTGGCAAGCAGATGCTCCTATCCTGAACTATCTGAGCCATCTCTATTAATCTTGCAAGAACACCTTCTGATGTATTCTAGGATGTACACTGGTAACAAACAACAGGTAAATTTATGGTGGAAATAATCATTTTAGGATACCTTACAGCAAAGCTCTGCATCATTTAAAAATAAAATCCCTGAAAAATTCGTATTTGCTATCTTCCTCTACTACATCTATTTCACCTGATTGCATAAATGTTGCTGCATGTCTAGGAGCCAGAAAATATTATTTCAGATCACAGAATGTATGACAATGTATAGTCACATAGTCACAATTGTGTATGAGGATGCAAATCCATTCTGATACTATCCAATATCTATGACACTTAGATTAATTACTGTTTTGTTTTGGGGTGTTTTTTACATATTTTATTTTTTCTTTTAAATAAATTCACGTCAGTCACCTGGAAATCAAGTGCATTGAATTATTTAGCTCAATGCTTTAAATCTTTTTCAGTCTGGATGCCTTTATTAATCACTGTTAGTCTCTATGAAATACTTGACAATCATAGCAAATAATGATGTATTGGGTAAGTAGTGGAAGCTGAAGTAAAAAATATTGTTTTCTTTTGTAACAAGTGTTCCAAGGGATAATTCATTGCTGACCTCATAACTAATGGGAGATTGTTTTTGTTTTATGTCAAAACAATGCTGAAGTTGTTTTGCTATAGCTGTACTCTTCATTACCATATACATATCTAATTTTCTGCCTTACAATCCAATTACTATGTAGTAGTTTTAAAAACCAGAAAAATAGAATACTTTCCACTGTACCCTGTCACACTACTCTTCAACTCCTACTGAGGAAAAAATGAAATGGGGAAATATTAGAGCATGGTTGTATTTTTGTTCTCCAAATAGTTCAGTGGAACTATTCTTACTTTTTGACTCCTCTTCTACAGCATGGTCAAGAAAAACTCTGCTGTGTTCTCATTTCTATTTGCAAGTCCCTCCTCTACCTACCTCCTCCCTCTGGTGACTGAAAATCCTGTCCATGGCATTTTACAAATGTTCACAAAGAAGAGCAATATTTAGAGAGTCTTTAGTAAATTATTCCTGTCTTTTTCAACCCTGCCATCACTCTTGGTACAGTTGACATGGTGCTGTGGCTGTTACCAGGGTAACAGGTTCAGCTACAGAACCAAAATACAAGTTAAAGGAGGGGAACAGGGCATGTGGAATCATTTTTACTCCCTGCCATGATTCTGTACTGTTTTCCTCGAGCAGAGCATGAAAGATCTGTGAAAGTTGTTGTTTGTGAGGCAATATACAATTTTGTTGTATTTTTTTTAGGAAATTTCTTTAACTTTATAATTTCTATCCTTGGATTGCAGTAACAGATGGTGAGGAAAAGAAATATTTCAGTTCTTAGCATGCTGAGCGAAGGTTGATCTTGGTTCTGCTCAGCTTGCTTTATCTCAAAAATAACTGAGAGGTGGCAGTAAGGGAAAGAAATCATTAATATGCACACTTTAAAACATTTTTATATCACAACCACTAGGGATCACCCAGGATGTGCAGTCAGAAAAATTGCTAGTATACAAAATGCTCACTCGTATACAGAGACTGATACCAAAACACATAACTAAACACGGGCTGCAACATGAAACTTTTCACCTTACTTGAGCCTTTCTTCAAGGCCCAAGCTCCATCTAAACATTGCCTTTGTTTTCACGACAGGAAGGCAATCCTGGTAGAGCAAAGCTTCTTTCAGCCATGGAGTCTGTAAAACCTCTTGAGTTTCTGTGTGTCACTGAGACCCACTTCACTTCTACAAATGGAGTGGGTTTATCTGCAGGAGCAGAGTGAGAAGGAAGGGGTTACATGGTTCAGGAGCAAGGGTGGAGAGATGGTCTGTGGGTAGACCTTAGCAGGTCACTCCTCTCTTGCAACAAAGGAAGACCATGAAAGGGAGTTGGCAGAAAACAAAAAATAATCAGGAAAGAAAATGGAAAAGGTCTTTATGTCTCTCTTGCAAATTCTCTTATAGAATGAGAAACTATAAAAAAGCCAAGTTCTTGTGTCAGGCCCTGCTGCTTAGTCTATCCAGGTCCAAGTTCCTGAGCATACCAAGAGCTGGGGAGGTATTCAAGTGGACCCTACTCTACTGTCCCAGCTATTGCATATACATGCTCAGGAAGACCATTTGAATGGGCTGAAACACATCTGAACACCATAAATGCCCCAGATCTGCTTCTGGGTCATTTTCTGATGAGATACAGTACTGCTTCTCATGGAGAGATTTCAGTGGTGCTAAGTCTGAGGAGGAATAAATCTGGACTGGTACAGTGTGATTCACCTTGGACAGGCAAAGCTTTTCCAGTCCGTTTTCGTTTCTATTTTTAGCCATAAGCTCAGAAACTACAATTTGTAAACTAGGTTAGTCAAAATATGCAAGAGAGAAGGAAGGACAAAAGAAGACAGTCTTTTATTTCAGACTCTGAGTTCTTTTTTCCTATTTTGTTCTCATTTATTATTAATATTTTGCAACTATTGTTGTGGTATGATATATATTCAGAGGAAACACAAGAAAAGTCCTTTTCTACTGTTGATCAACATGTTTTTTTCTGCTGAGCTCCCTGCTGTATCTCACAAGGAGATTTTTCAAATTAATTCACTCAGATTTCTCTAGAATCAAGAGAACAGCATAGCATTTATTTCATGCTAATCAATTCTCTGACTTGCACAAGAAGCTAGCTAATTTATTTGCAGAGAGTGGCATGTTCTTAAACCTGTTTTGATTACAGGCAATGTGGATAAAAGATTAAGTTTGTGGAAAGAAAAATTTCTGTAAATATTTTGGTGAAACTATGTGAAAAGGAAGGTATTTCTTATGCTGTTTAAAAAAATTATAAACTATTAGTCTTTCTTATAAATCTCTTGAGAAAGTTTATACTCATGGACTTCTAAAAATACATTGTACAGTATCAGTACATTTCAAGACAGCAAGAAATTTGCTCTAGGGTGTCTTATCATCTAATATAAATTGATATCAGTATAGAATGGTCTTTTATTATTAGCATAACTATACTGTAGTCAAAGCTGCTGCTTCTTCCTTTTAACATGGGTTGATATCTATTAAAATCAAAGTGTGATATGCTCCTTTATGCTTGGGGGTTCATGTCATGTTTAGCGGTAGTTTCCTGGAGTAAAAGGAGCTGTTCTCAGGTGGGCAGAAGCACTGCTGCTGGGAATAATTGTAATGCTGAATTTTGCATACAGAGCTAACTCACCAAGATTAGATGAACTAATTTAGTGTTTGTGCCTTCAGCTCTCTGTCAGTGTAGACTCTTAGAGTCTCAGTCTCGTTTGTAGCTTATTTACTCACACAGTCCACACTTCCCTGTGTCTCTTGGGCAGCGGTACAGCTGTGAAGTGTGTGTTTTTGGTCTTGATGTAACTGTTTTTCTACTTGTGGAGTATTTTGAGCTCTATCTCTACCAAGAGAATATGGCCATGGGTGCTGGTGACTATTCCCCTGCGCACCAAGGTGATGCAAACCATGCTCTGGGCCTCTGTCTGAAGCACTACCCTCTGCCTTGTTGCTCCAATGGGTTCCTCATGTAGTAGCAAATTTTTGCATCAACATTAAAAATAGCATCTCTTCCACTCAGATGAGGAATGTTTTTCCTAACTCAAGGGGGATTATGTTAACGGTAAGCCTGTGTGACAGGCAACAGTGCAGCAGAGGTAGAACCAATTGCTAGATCTGAACTTGCAAAAATGGTGAGTTTTTCAAAATGTCTTCTTATCCTACTAGAAAGAGGAAAAATATCATGCGACTTCTATTGTTTGTTGATAAACTAATTTTCTCAACTTGCTGTCCTGTTTCCTTTTACATCTTTTGGTACCACTATCATGTCTACCATCATTTTGAAAGGAAGGTACCATATTTGTGGGGGGTTTTGTAACTTGAATGTCGCTATCTGTACTGGAGTGTTTCTAACTCCTAGTGGAATGCAGAATAATAATACATAGAACTAATTTTATTATATACACCAAGAAACACAGATACTCTATGCTGGTTTCTTAGGAAGCATTTAAAGATCCTACCAGGCTTTGCAAATTCTGCCCTCAGCCTCAGATTTTGAAGCTTTTGACGAAGTATGTTTGTTTGTATTCTTTTCAACTCAAACAACCTGCCCCAAATTTCATTGCTGATAACAACTGTTGTACCTTTTAGCACGTGCTCCAGTCTTTCAGAAAAAAAAATTTGTGAAAATCTGCCATGTAAGATGAGGCATTAGGAAACAAACAAGTAACTCGATGCAGATGGAAGTGAAAGGGTTTATGCAACTTTAGTTATGGCTCCTTCAGCAACTGACAAATAAAATATTGATATTAAATCATATGGATGAGCTTCACAGGTTTAGCCATTGGATTCAGTTTGACTGCTGTCTATGGTGTCTGGCCTGCTGTGAGGCAGCATAATGACAACACATTCCTTTGAGAGAAAAATGTTCTTCTATTTAAGCTCAAAATGGATGCTGTTTCCATCTGCTTTAAACTTTTCATATTGGACAAGCACCATATTAAATGGCAGCACATGTTCTAGCTGACAAAAGAATATTTAAAATTATAATATTTTAAATTGTTAACTATGTCACATAACCAGGATTACATAAACTAACAGCTGGTCTAAGTTTATTTAATGGTCACAGCACCAAGCCTAACAGAGTTCAAGAAGTGTTTGGATGATACTCTCAGGCACGTGGTATGATTTTGGGGATTGTCCTGTGCAGGGCTAACGGTTGGGCTCAATAATCCTTGTGTGTCCCTTTCAACTCAGCATATTCTGTAATTCTGTGAACACGAAATCACACAGATCTTTAAATCAGCCATCACTTACAACACATACATGTGCTGCTTCTTTGGGTGCCTTGTTCCATGAAACAAAGAGAAATGCTTCGTTTTATGAATTACAAGATCATTGGAATACAAACTCTCTTTCAAATGCCTTTTGTGAAATCTCCTAGTCAACTTTTTCTTCATTCAGTTCTGATTTTTCAGAATTAATCAACTTAGATTTGGTTTTCTGATATATGAAGTAAGCTATTGTTCACATGCTAGAACTATGTCTTAGACTTTAATTTTCTGAGCTTTCACAGATTCATTTTGTGGTGTTACTATATTGGTGTCAGAAATACATAGATATTAAATTGAGGTTTTGCAAAATCTCCAGGAGTGCATGCTAGATGGATTTCAAATAATTCTGTTTTCCTCTTTATTAGTTTTTTTATATCCCTCAATTTGGCTTCAGTTCAGGGAAGCACTCAAGCAAGTGCTTAACTTTGAGAATATGCTTAAATCCATCTTTTTGTGTGTGTGTGTGTGTTTGTGTGTGTGTAAATGTAGGCTCATGCTAAGTGCTTTGCAAAGCAAGAAATGTTGCTATTGTCCCACAGGGTGCCCCCCATATTTTAGCCATGTGTTTGCCTGTTTGTTGAAGGTTTCTGTACATCTAGAAGAAATGCAGAAAATAAATCTATACATAGATCTGATAAATTCAAACCTATCTTCCTATCTTTACTCATAACTTGTACTGTATTTTATCCCTTTAAACTGAATAAATGCATCTATAATAGAACCCAGCTGAACCTGGTTACACATTTTCTTCATCATGCCTAACAGGTAAGCTGGGAGGAAAAAAAGGCTCAAAACAAGATACGGAATATTATGTAGTCTCAATTCTGCTGTTTCTGAGCTTTGTTAAATTTAGTTTTAAGTCCTCACTTCGGGCTTAAATTATCCAAAGGAGGCTTAAGGGTTTCAGAATTGAGGATTTTGCTGTAATACATTAGAAAGTTCCTGGGTTTTTGCATTAGCAACAGCCTAACTATCAAAAAGAGGGAAAAACAGCAGTCATTTAGTTCTTTTCAGTCAACAAGACATGGTGGGAAACAGAGAGTGTATATTTTCTGTATTTAAAAGAGTAACAGTTCTAAATAACATTTTTTATTTCCTTAATTATTTCTGATAGGACTTGGTTGGAAACCCTGAAAACCTAGACCTTTTAGAAATTATTTTGCTGATACATATGATATTTTTCAGTCTTGGCCTGCCTAATCTTAAAACGTTAAAGCTATATAGATGATTAACAGAATTTTTCTTTCATAAAGTGGTACTTGGAGGGAGTATCAGGGGTTAGATACCAGTACTGGAAACAAATGCCATTGACAAAATCTGCATTTAAATATAAGTATCGCTATTATACTGTTATTAGTAATACTGTAAGCACAATTTTAACACCTCAAAAATTAATTTGTAGAGCTGGTCATGAAATCCATCACATTGACTGGAAATATCCTTTTGAAAAAGGGGAAATGTAGGCAAACATAGTTATCTATTAACCTATTTGATGTGAAAACCAGAGAGTAGGGAACATAAAAATTCAGGCAGAAATGAGTGAAATTCTGCAAAAGTTTTCCTATTCCATCCTTTGACCAGAGAGGGATGCTGTAGCCTCAGCGCTGTGACAGAGACCATTCGGGTAGATGACTTCCATGCATACAGAAGAGACAGGGCGGAGAAAGGGCATGCATAAAGGCCACTGGAGACCTTCTGAAAAGCTAGAAGCTTTTTTTGTATGAAAATACTAAATAGCTATACAGTTATTCTGGTACGGCTATTCTGGATTTACTGCCTAACACATGCTTTGACATCCAGAACAATAGTGTAGGGATGAGGTGTCTCAAGGAGCTTTAGCTATTAGACTCCAAATGAATTTCTTCTCCTTGCTCCTGATTAGTGTCTCTAAGCACACATCTCTTGTAGGGACCATATAAAGGAAAAAAAAAATAATTCAAACCCTAAACCTCTCAACAAAGGAAATAGTATGATTTTACAAGCATTTAGTTGATGAAGGACTGCACATTATGTGGATGGTTTTTATGTAATGACTGGTTAGGTAGTTCCTCCATCATGGCCAGGGAAGTGATACAAAAGCTTGATCAAGTATGAGTCCTTTCTGTTAATTTAAGGACAGTGTCTGACCATCAGAATTAGTTTTATCTCACCAGGGTTTCATCTGTTCTGCACTTCTGTGTCAGACATTCCTTTGCAGAGAATAGTTATGAGCATTTCATTTACCGGTCACTGCTACTGAGACCACAGAGAAGCTGTGTAAGGTGTAGTCATGGAACCCATCTCCTAACTTTACAGTAACCAACAACCTTGCGGATCTGTACCTTTCCTTAATTTGAAAAACCTGTTGGAACAGAGGAAAAAAGGCACTTATACCTGCAGGGCCAAGTGCCCTTTCTGACAAGTTTGAATACATTGCTTTAAATTATCAGCAGTGTGCTGCGCCCTGGCAGCCAGGAAGGCCAACTGTGTCCTGGGGGGCATCAGGCAAAGCATCGCCAGCCGGTCGAGGGAGGGGATTGTCCTGCTCTGCTCTGCACTGGAGTGACTCTGGGAGATGGTCCCATGCAGAGCTAAGGGTTGGATTCGTTGATCCTTTTGTCTCCCTCCCAACTCAGCCTATTCTGTGGTTCTGTAGTATCAGAACTGTTATTTGTTTCAACTTTTAAGGTAACATAAACCACAACATTTTCCATGGTATTATTTTCTGTGTGACTGTTTTTCATGCTGAAAGTTTTCAGGCAGATCCAAACTCCATCACATGAAAGTCAAACCCATGATTAACTGTGGAGAATTATAAACAAATTAAAAACAAATTTTGTAATATGTGTAATGTTATATGTACTTAACAAAACACAGCTTCTCAGTGAAAGTCTACCTTCATCATCAAGGTCTTTAAGGTCCACTTTTAGAAATAAACTATTCTCGTCCAAGGCCCATGTATTTTCTATTCTAATACTCACCTATTAGAGTAGCTAATTTATAATAAAATCATTTAAGTTCACGCAGGATGGCATATAGCTTTCTTTTGAGTTAAAATGTTTATTGTAAAATATTAATATTAAGTTTAGTTATGTTTCTACTAATTTTAAAGATCTATGGCAAATTGAAATTTTATTCATAATAACCTTAATTGCTATAATTTTATGGTTAGAAATAGACTTAACTGAGAATACCTGGGTGAATTAATGTAGAAGTCAAAGTATGGCCAATATGCTCTGTGCAAGCTTGTTGTTTGGACTGAAAACCAAACTTGGAAATTAATTCATTACATATTTTAGAGGAAAGTGACAATTTGCAATGTTTAAGATGAATAATGAAACCTTATCGATGGCATGATTTCTTTAGCATTTCTTGTAGCCCCTTCTAGTCAGAAGTCAGTGAGTGGTACAAGCAAATCTCAGTGCAGTAGCTGACCTACTGAAAATTCAAAAGGATTACAGAGTTTAAGGATTACTGCAAAGTTCCTATTAATATTTAACCAACCAACCTGTCTAACTGAGAGATACCACTGACACTTTTAGAAATTCATTTATTCAAAGAAACACCATCTCATTATGTGAGCTTATCTAATAGACACGTCCTTTCAAGCTGGAATTTTAAACTAAGTAGAGATGCTTTGCTGGTTGGAAGACAGCATGTTGTTTACTGGATTTCTCATCATGAAATTACAAACAAAAGGCATGTCATATTCTTGCATATAGTTACAACAGATCGATTGTGGTTTTGTTTGACTAAACAATGGCTTCACTGAATTTGTAGACAGTCATGCTTGCTTTAGAACATGGTCCATGAAACATTTGGAATTTGTTATCCAGCAGCAAGCTGTGTCTTTGCAAGCATGCCTCTGAACATGCTCACTCTCCGGCTGTTATGTGGCAAGCTGAATGAATCTATGAGTCTGAATAATTTCTTTTCCAGTCAGAGACGTTTGATGTATATCCCATACATGAGAAGTTCCTAGAGGAAAAAAAGCAAACATGGATAAAACAAGAAAAAAGTTCTGTAGAGCTGATCTAGTTTCCAGCTGTGACTGCTGAACCTGTGGTTTGTGAATCAGAAGCAGGCATACCTCTTAACCTTTGTAAAACTTTTGAGGTGTTTCCCAGTGTTCTCAAGAGTGAACTTGGAAGGTATGGCCAAAGTGGAAAGATGATTAGGTATCTGACGGAATAACTGCACCAGGGACATAGGAAAGTGAGAAAAAACAGTTTTATCATGTATTTAATCATACACTCCTTTTTTTGGCCTTTTTTCCCCTTCATTTTTTGTCATACTTGCTAAAGAAAAGTTAGACTTTCCACTTGAAATGTGGAAAGTCTTTAAAAAGAACAAAAGGAATACTTTCTCACTGTCTCGTATCTAAAATATGGTTTATTTAAAACACATTCAGTTAAAAGGTCTGCTATTTTTAAAGATAAGTGTTCTCACTGTGAGTTACAATAAAAGGTTTAGATCTAATTCAGACCTGACCTGGAACACACTTTTGGCAACTAAAGGCCTAAATTTGATTCTGTGTTTCCACCTCAGCTGTATCATTATCCCTGAAGAAGGCAGATATTGAAGTACTTATTAATGAATGACCCAAGAAGAAATGGCAGAAATTATAGATAACAATCAAATTTAATGCAATTATGATGTTTTAGTTTGGCATGCTTTTAGTCACAGTATGGTATAGTAGTCAGGTGGACAAAGATCAAACATTTAAAATGTAATAAGGCTACATTATATCACTCATGTATGCTATTTCAAAATAATTGTATATTTCTACTTGTGACAAGCATCTGGGACCCTAAGTATTAACTGAACATATGGTTCCAATATAAGAAAATTGTCTTCTCTGAGATAAATTCAGAGAGGATGTGGAATGCTTTCAGAAGAAAAGTTGGACTGGAATTTGGCTTTTCAGAAGTGAAGCCTATTTCTGTTTGATAAGCAGACCCATAGCTTTTCTGCAAATACATGTAAGTTTAAGGCATCAAAGTTCTGGGATCTCTGTTGCTCTATTCTTAATCATTTGTGTTTTTCTTTATACAGAGTTGAATTCTTAACTTGAATGTCTGCTTTGTATTGGTACCATTATGTTAGTTATTTGCTGTTCCACTTGGGAAAGGAAAGATGTCTTACCAATACGTTTCTGGTTTTACAGGGACCATGCTAGACTCCTTATTGATAAAATCCATCCAAAGAATAAAATAATCCTAAAACCAAATTTAGAACATACTGAAACAATTTTGGTAAAGTTTTTAAGAGTATCTCTTTTATACTGCTTGAAAAAGAAAAAGTGCATAAGTGCTTCTACTAGTATGAAGAATATGCATGTCTCTTGGAGAGAGTTTATGCACAACAGGAGGGGGAAAAAACAGTCTTTTTGACATTAAATGAACTGTTATTTTTATAAATATATACTTGAGCAGTAAAGCACTCATGTAGCTAGAAGGTACTTTAAATTCATGTTCTATTCAGCTGAAAGGAAACAAGAATTAGTCCCATAATATTACAATGCTCTGTCAAGAACATGAAGGACAGTATGAAAGTTAAAGTAATTAAAATTTTATATGAAAAAATTACTTTTCAGTCAAAGCAATATTTGGCATCAATTTAAGGGACTAATAGGAATACCTGCCAATAACAGAACAAATGACATTTCTGATGGGGCATATCTGATGCTTAAATGTAAGGTTAGACTTATCACTCCGTGCAGCCTGGAGGTCAAATTTCTTAACTCTTGCTCTGTCAGCAAAATTTTCAAGTCTATTTTTGTCTGCAGCTGTACAAGAGGCTCATCTTTTGCAGATGCTTTTTGGTTTTTTTATATAAGATGAACATATGAGGGGTCAGAAAGCTTGGTAATATGCCAGCTGACGAGGGACAAACTCACCTGTTCTACCTCCTCATCTAAGCAATATGAAGAAAATAAGGTGATTATTCAGTTGCTTTAAACAGACTTTGATTTAAGCCAGTGAAAAAAGTGGAATAAAACCAGGCAAGAGTATTCAAAGAACTATTGGCATTTCTGACTGTCTCCTAAATTTTTGCCATGAATTTTCTTTATGTTGGAATTTTTTTTAGCTTATGTCAAAAGAGGCAATTTGTCTTCATTTGACAGCAAGTTTCTGTAAAGTTTTATGGCTTCAATCCATGTGGATACTCTTTTACGTCCTTGCCCTCCCAAAGTGACTATGAAAGCAATCCATCTTTTTTTTTTCCTTGAGATTCAAAGATAATTTGCTTTATTTTGCAAGGATTATAGGAAAAAAACCCCACTAGCTTGCTGTATTTTCCTGTTGCTCATACAGAACTGTTTTGTCAGCAGTCACATCTACCTCAGAGTTCTGCAGAAATGTAGACAGTATTTCATTTCCCCATCTTGGACTCCTTTCAGTTTTCTATTCATAAAACAATGAGACACGACAGACGAGAGATTTAAGTGGGAACAAAATGAGTAGCTAGAGGGGTTGTAAAGGGTAGGTGATAAGAGTCAATAGTTTACTGGCCACACTGTTTTTTGTGCTTCCTATAAAATTTTAAGAAGAGATTGGCAAGGCTTAGAAGCTGCAGCAGGAAAATATTGTTTTCTACCTTATAAGTTGTTTCTCCTCTCACACATTCCTCAAGTACAAGACCTCCTTCGCTCCTATAGTCACCTTCCACTGTTCCTCATTTTCTGTAAGTAGAGGACTCCTCTAACTCTTCACAAATCCCTTACTCAGACTTAAGTGCCTCCAGCAACTCTGAGAGGTGGGAACAGTTCTGGAAACCTGTCAGGCTAGATCAGCTCCTAGGTTGTCTAAACCTCTGCTGGTTTAGACAACCATCTAGTAAATCCTTTTTGAATGCATACAACATTCTGAATTCTGGCATTTTAAAGATGAAGTAAACTCTTATTCAAGGTCTGTGTAGAAAGAGGGAAGTATAAATTCTTCAGCTGAAATCTTGTGGCACTACTGTGCTGAGATCTGAATCAATTGTGGACAAGAACACTATTGAGAGTTTCTGCCAAATATAGAAATAAGTTATTACAAATAAAGACAGCATTTAGATATAGTGCTGAGCCTGCAACGAGGCATGGCATCTTAATCTGAATTATTGATGCAAATAAAACAGGAAAGAAGAAAGTTTCACAACCCTTTAATATACCCTTAAACCTTGTCAATACTGCATTCCCTAAGGGTGTTTGTTTGATTTTTGTCCAACCTAATACATGACTGTATAACATTTATTAAAGTTTTAATGGCAGTTTCTCACATTGTGTCAGGCTATCTGTATGAGAGATCATAAACTTGCTGTATAGGCTTTTGCACTAACTTATTTGGTTTTATAAACCCTAAGTTATCCAGAAATTTTGACTGTTAATGTCAATAAAAATAAGAAGAATAACATGAAGCGCATAATTCCTCTTGATTTTAGCAGGATTTAGCTACTAAATTTAGTATATTTAGAATTAAATTTCTCTCCGTATTTTCATTCCATTTAATAAGAGCTCAGAAAGGCATTTTCAAAAGGAAAAGCTAAAAGCTAATTTAGAAGCTAACTCTCTAGAAAATTCCTCTTGCCATAATACATGTAACTTTATGCAGAGGCTGACCAAAAAGCAGCAGTCTTCTTGTCTGAACAATATCTCAATCAACAATATTAATCTTAGTTCTTTAAGTAACAAATGTTCATTATGTAGAAAAAATACTGATTTTTTTCTTGCTTCCTAACTTTTAAAAAGGGCATAAAAATGTCATTCATATGAGAGTAAATGCATCTGTTTGCCCAGTCTTCCAATGCTTCTAGTAGAGAGGTGCCTGATGCTTTCGTGTGAATCACTCACCTGTGATGTGTCTGCTAATCATCATTACAATTGCTGAAAGGCTGGGGTGAACAGCTTGCCAACATTTTCCTTTCTTAAAGTCTGTGTTCTTTCTGGACAACTGTTCAAAAGGTATGTGTGGGTGGGAAGCAGAGAGAGGGAAAGGTTATAGCTCTTTTCTATTTGATTTACAAAGCATTTTACTTATTTTCTTCCATCTGTGTATTAGCTTGTGCAAAAAGATGCTCACACAACACTTCACAGGAAACAATTGTAAACATGAGCAGTTATGAACAGTTAATAGTTTCAGTGTTAATTTTGCTGTATAAGCTGTATAACCTTGATTTTTTTATTTACAGGATTTCTATTTTCCATAAATGGCTAAAGTATGCTTATTTTACATCATGAAATTATACCTTTTCTCCTTATATATAGCTGTTGATTAGCCAAATACAGAAGATAAAATATGTTGGGGAGTGAATCTCATTCATATTTATGTCTGAATAAAAGTTTGAAGGCCATTTGCTTTGTACTCCACAGAGCACAGTGACTGCAGGGTGTCAGCCTTCCCAGAGATCAGAAAGAAGCTGATTATGGTGGGTTGCTCTTTCATGTAGACTAAAGCTCTATATTCTTTTTCTCACTTACGAGCAGGGGCTTCACCTACCCAAGAAACTCTTAAATGGAACTATTCCTTTGGTTGGCCCTATCTGCATCTTCCTCCAGCTCAGCTTTCCAATGTCACTCTCACTCCTGCTATGAAGACTTAAGTCTTAAGTACTTGTAGCCTTTTCTACATAGATGTGGAAATAATAATTTGGTGAACTCCAAAGATACTGGGTTTAGCCATAAGGCTTTCCATTTAAGACCTGGCATTTTCTGCAGATATCTTGCCTGTTGAGACATTCAGTCATTTGCTGTCATGGTTTGTAGGTTTCTAGTTTGCACATTCATATGACAGAAATAAGATATAACTGATGAGCAGTAGTGGCTTCTTTAAAGTAATAGATTGTAATGATGATACTCTGTTTCAGAAACACAACAAAGCATTAGTCATTCCCAGCAACTCAAGAGCAAACCCAGAAAGTCTGATGTTGTGCATTAGTACAATGGTTTTTTTTTTTGTGGGCTGTTTGTTTTGTTTTGTTTTTTTGGGTTGGGGTTTTTTTTGGTTGGTTGGTTGGATTTCTTTTGGTGTGGGGGGTTTTTTTTGGGGATTTTTCTTTCTAGATAGCTGAATCACAGTTTTTTTGGGGAAAAATTGCTTCACATACATTATTACTTTTATTTGGACAATGTGGCATGGAGAAATGAAGAATAAGTAACATCTCCAAGGCATAAATAGATAACTTCTGCCTGACTCCAAACAAAATTTTTTACTTTTCTCTAGGATTATACTTTTTCTTTAATAATTCTCATTTAAGTTATTATCAGTAGACTGTAATCCACAATTCGAAGTCTTTGTTATGTACTAAGAAAATGCCTAATAACCCTGTCCCACAGAAATAATATGATGCTCTTACTCAGCAGTTTCTAGGCAAAGATGATAGGAGCATTCTAGATGCTTTGTGGAAAAAACCTGAATTGTAATGTGTCAAAACATTTTTGCTTTGGTAATACAGAAGCTTAAACAGTAATTGTTACAAAAAGAAAATTTTATAGCTGAAAGAAGTCAAAGCTCACGTGCCGTGTCTTGTGTCTGCCAGCAAGAAACACAGTCACAGCATGACAGCTTGACTATTTGATTACTTGATTCCTCAGTGTCTTTTAATAATGCTCATGTATTTTGTATTGCTGACTTTTCCAAGAACAAGTGTATAAGAAATCCCTTTCAACATTTTCAAGGCATCACACACTAGATTATATGCAACTAAAATGGCTGCCAAGCATTTGTTATGCAAAACAGTTGGTCGGGCTCTTTGTAATGCTGTGTTCTGAGTAAGTTAGGTTGCTCTCACTGAAAATCAGACACAGTGAGTTTTATGCATTCCCAGTGACAATAATCACTTCAGTACAAACAGCACTGGGCTGCATGGAAAGTGCAATAGTAGCTTTAAGTATTCCCTTTATTCATTTAGCACATAGGTCTTGAACTTCAAAATACTTTCCTTTCCCTAGTCATGTAAATGCTTCATTTTCTTAACTAGAAAAGGAATATTAAAAAGCAAACACAAATCTGAAAATTTCTTTGAGTTCCAGCAAGTGCAGCAAACAGACTTCAGTGCTGACTTTCTGCTTTCAAATTCATAATTTGAACTGTGTGATCTGCTTGAGGAGCTCTGCAGTATGGACTTAATACCATGTGATGCAATGAAAATGAACCAAAGGGTAGTGCTGAGAATAAACAGCGCACTTCAATTTCTCAAAATGACACATGCTTGGAGAAAGCAAATGCAAATTTAGTTCAAAATCAGCACCAGCTCTAAGCTCCCCTTTTTAACCACATTTCTGGCCTAGTTCTCTGCAGGAGGGTCTTGCTTCTTCCAAGACATCATTTATCAGTCGTCTTCATTTGCTATTCTTGACACTTCACTTCTCACATGCTGAGTGATAGGTTAATTCCGCTGCCTTAAAGGAAGGACTAGTTACGTTAACAAATGTCTAAACATGGCCATCCTTCACTCAGTTTTTTTTTTCTCTGCATTTGTGATCAATCTTCACAGTCTCTTGGAAGAGCGCTAACCTAAAGGCCTCCAAAAGATCTAACCGTGCCTCTTCTAGAAGATGCAGGGCGTTCCTACTTTCCCTCTGCTGGCTCACTGCTCTATCTCAAACTTTTGCATCCTTGTCTGGGAAGTCTGCAGCTCCCATGAGCACTCAGAAAGCACGAGGTATTTCTACCAAGCTGAACTGCTGCGTGAGGGGGCAGGGAGGAGCTCACTTCATATTAAAATCTTTAACAAAATCCAGGGACTTTTTAACAGCGGTGCCTCTGTGCTCCTTTTTGAGCATGCAGATGAGCTTTTATCACATAACCTTGTAAGAATGACTCAAACCATTAATTTCATTCCACAAAAAGATGAAATCTTATTAGTCAAAAAAGTAAAGAACTGTTTGCTATGCAGGAGAATTTGCTATTGTTTTGCTGCCTCACTTGTGAAATACATTTCCATGCTTACATTCCCCTCACTGAACTTTAAACACACAAAAATTAACCTTTCATCTAGTGCTACTCTGTGCCAAGAACAGGGGAACTGCTTTCACAGATAAATAATGAATTCCTCAGCAATGAGCACTGATGAGTGCAAACACATAAAGAAATTAATTTTAATTAGATCTGTCTACAAGTCATTGCCATTTTTAACCTGTGTAAAAGACGTGCAACTTTAATAATTAGGTTTTGTACTAATAGTCTACTGGTGACTGCCTCGTGTCTCTGTTGGCACTGGCAGGGCTGGCAGCAGAGCACCCTGCTCATGCTGCATCAGCCAGGGCACAGGTTCACCGGCGTTGTCTCAGGTCAGACAGCACAAAATAGACTCAAAGTGCTGTGTATCACTAAATGAGGTATTTGAATACAGATTCTTCCTTTGGTAGACACAAGGCTGTGAAATATTCTGTGAAACCGTGTGTGTGGCTGCCCTTTTCGTGTGGTTGTCCAGAACCGACTCAGGCAGCCATGCAAATGCTTGAGGGTAGCGGAGAAGAGTGTGAAAGTAAGAAATGGTGACATTATGACTCAAGTTCAGGAAAAAAAACAGCCATTGTACCTTAAAACAATCCTCTTCCCCTAGTAACCCACCTTCCTCTTCACCACCAGTTAAAGATGTTTTAGAAAGTAAGGCAGCAGCAGATCTTTTTGCGTGCCTTGCTCACTGCACTTCAGCCTGCTGTGATCCCAGCCGTGCTTGTGGTTAAAGATCAGATGTCAACTGCTAACATATTTTCACTTTTCCTGCCACTGTTATGACAGAGGTGTTTGTCAGGAAGGTAGGGTGGACAGATGGGACAGCAACTTCCCAAATTGCCCCATCTAAATTCACAGCACATCATGACTGTTATTACTAATAGAATAAAGGGCTTGAGATCATTCAGAAATTCAAAATATTCTGCACAGTATGTCCATCTGATTATTTTTCCATCTCTTTCTTCTACTGGTAGTCATCAATATGTGTTGCAAGAAGATAAAAATTGTTTGATTTGCTAAACTGTTTAATTTAAACTCTTCAGTTTAAACTGTTAAAATATTACCTCTCTGCAAGCATTCTAATTTTTCCACTGTTTTATTTCGTTGATTGTCATATTCAACAACTTTCTTCTGTACACAGTTTGATGGGGCCAACACGGAGACCTGTTTTTGTAATGGTGAGTTTAAGGTAATAGATAAAAATCCAAGATCATATGTCAGAGATAGAATTAAGGTGGGTTTGTAGGGTCTTTTTATTTTTGTTTGTGTTCTAGTGCTTTTGTTTTTAGGGTTTTTTTCAGTTTTTTTTTTTTTGTGGCTGGACATTACCCAGAACTAAACTATAGAAGTAGAATATATGAAAAAACAGAAGCTGAAAATGAAAATGACAGGAGGATTTCTAAAGGGTGCCAAAGAAACAGTTGGAGAGAGAAAAAGGGAATGAAAATCAGAAGATGGTGTCATGGGCACCAACAGAGAATATTATTTTAAGAAAGAGTGTTTCTGATAGTACTAAGACAGTTGACAGGTCCAGATGGATGAAGCTGAACAGGTTCT
The DNA here is from genome assembly GCA_035584735.1 of Pseudotriccus pelzelni. Taxonomy (NCBI): domain Eukaryota; kingdom Metazoa; phylum Chordata; class Aves; order Passeriformes; family Tyrannidae; genus Pseudotriccus; species Pseudotriccus pelzelni. The sequence goes on from JAWMRA010000113.1 coordinate 46,317,171, forward strand.
GTGGTTTGGTGAAAAGGAATCCATGCAGATTTTAAAAAAAATATTTTGATAAGTATAAACTGTATTGTAAAGCACCTAAAATGGAGCTGGAAAACAAAGTCTACAGAGGAAGCAACTAGAGCAAATTGGCAGGTGAGAGAAAGAAGATGGGATGACAGCTATAATATAGATAAACTGGAGCTGTGTTAATATGGGTTATTAAAAAGTTTGAAAAATAACCTGCGATGAGGTAAAGACCAGAAGGGATTCAGAGCAGAGATGCAGGAATGGGTTAACCTATGGTAAGACAGCCTGTTCCTATTATAAAATCTCTGACCATCATGAAACGGTCACTGAAGCAAGACCTTCAGAGTGAAAAACCCATCAGTGAATGAGGAAAATATGTATCAGATTTCTAAATAGGTGTCAGTTGGCTTCCTTGTTTCTCATATGCAGCTTGTTTGTCTGCAAGAGATTATGGCAGTGTAGTTTTCTACCCTTTCACATTTAGAGCCCGGTATGCCTGTTAATGCATCCATACATAGAAAAGTTACTGAGAAGAGAAAGAGAGAAAATAAATGAGGATGCAGGGTAAATCAGGAGGGCAACCGGGTCTCTGAGGCAAATTGGAAGGTGAGAAAAGAACAGGTCATTTCAAGGCCTGTGACAAGAGAAGAAAAATAAATACAAGAAATGTGCAGGAAAGAAAAGGAAGCCAAGCTGAGGAGACACAACAAGCCCTAGATAATGTGGGGATTTGTTTTACAAAAGGAGCTGTGAGGTCAGGGAAGGTGAATCAGTCCAAGGCAGCAGAGGTGCAAGAGCTGCTGTGTGCTGCCCTGCCAGACTGGAAGAGCTGTGCAATTCAGGGGTCAGCAGGATTGAGAATGATGGAGTCTGTGCTGGAGACAGACTCTAGTGAAGGATTTCAACCTCTGGCACTCTAAAGTGTTAAGATTTTACGTAGATATTTATATGAACACATTATTATTATTGTTGTGAAGTATTAGACACAGCATTGAGAGACTATAAATTTCAGTGAATCTCAATTCTAACTTTAGGAAATTAAAATTAAAGGTAAAACACAGTCACACTGAAAATGTAGTAAAAGTTTAGCTATAACCCTTCCTTGACCTTCTGTATGCATCATGGGTGGTGATCAAAATACTAAACCCTGTGCAGAGAGTAGGTTCAGGCCTCTTATTCTGTGTCCGCAGGGTCAAGGGAGAACCAACATAGGCATGAAATTAGGAAAAAATACTTTTCCCTGTGTTTAACTGGAATAAACAGTAAGGCCACATCTCAAGTCCTGTGTTCAGTTTTGGGCCCTTCACTGCAAGAAAGACATTCAGGTGCTGGGAAATGTGAAGAGAAGGGCAACAAAGCTGGTAAAGGGGCTGGACCACAAATCTTATGAGGGGTGGCTAAGGGAGCTGGGGTTGCATAACGCAGACTAAAGAAGGCTTAGCGGGCCTTATCATTCTCTACAACTACCTGAAAGGAAGCTGTAGTGAGATGTATGTCAGTCTCTTTTCCCAGGTAACAAGTGGGAGGATGAGAGAATGTGACCTCAAGTTGCATCAGGGAAGGTTTTGATTAGATGTTAGGAATTTTTTTTCACAGAAAGGGTGGTAAAGCATTGGAACAGACTGCCAAGACAACTGAAACTCCCATTACCCATCAGCTGAAACTCCCATTACTCTAGAATCATAGAATCATGAAATGCTTAGGATTGGAAAGGACCTTAAAGATCATCTAGTTCCAAACCCCTGCCATGGAAAGGGATGCCACTCACTAGATCAAGTTGCTCAGGGCCCCATCCAGCCTGTCCTGGAACATTTCCAGGAGTGGAGCAGCTTCAACTTCTCTGAGCAACCTCTTTCAGTGCTTCACCACCCTCTGAGTAAAGTTTCTTCCTAACATCTAATCTAAGCCTGTCCTCATTCAGTTTAAAAATGTTGCCCCTTGTCCTGACACCATCTGCCCGTATAAAAAGTCCCTCTCCCTCTTATTTGTAAGCCCCCTTAAGATACTGGAAGGCAGCAATGAGACCTCTTCTCTTCCCCATGCTGAACAGAAGTTGACAAGCAGTATATCTGAATCCGAATACATATGTAAATAAATCAAGGTCCAGGAAAGTTAGAACATATAGGTTTAGACAGTTTCAAGTATTAGATGATACAAATATGGTTACTGTGATGTTATTAATGAAACTTTTGCAGGCACATCCTTCCTGTTGTCCTGGATGTTTCCAATTGCATCGATAACGTAATGTTTGTTTGCTTAATGTATTACATCAAAAAGAGAACAGCTTCTGAAGCAGAGTATTCTCCATTCTTTAGTGTTTTCCTGTTTTTCTCTTACTTTCAATAACTTGCTTCATTTTTTCTTTTATTTATTGTCATCTCTAAAATTAATTCAGTCCACAATCTGGAATTATTCCAGAGTGATCTATCATTTGTTTTTGTAACTGCTTATGTGAACCTACCAAGGATAGCTCAGAAAACATAAACACCTGAGAAAAGACTGTTTTTCAAAGTACTTCAATTTGCCTAAAATATTTGCTTGAAATTTACTGGAAATAAAAATTCTACACCCAGACTCTTTTGCATTCACAAATCTTCTGACTTGGTGAAAGTGACAGCAGCTCAATAAAGCCAGAGTAACAAACACAGAAACATGCAAAACCACCCCTAATAACTTCAAATTGTTTTCTTGTACGCACTTTTTCATGTGCGTAACTTTCTTCTTAGAACAAGCTCAATGTGAATGCAAAAAAAGTCAAAGCATTGATTTTCATTCAGGGAAAAGCAAAGACATCTCATGTCTAACAGGTATCAAAGAGAAAGTCCAGGAGTTTTGGCTCATTTTTCTGTGCTTGATTCCATTTAGATAACATTTCGGTTTAAATTAATTACTCGGTTTATAACTTGCCAAATACTTGCTTCACAGACCCAGGATGTCAGGACCTCAGCATAGAAGAAATATCCTTTAATAATGTTTTCACGTCTATAAATAACAAACACAAACACTGCCCTCAGACTTCTGCTTCAATTCAGACAATAGGTGAGAAAACAATGAATTAGCATTTTGTCATTTTTAGGCTCCCTTAGTGCTAATACCATCCTGATTGCTTCACATTTCAGAAAAGGCTAAGGGCTGGACTCATTTATCTTAGACTTCACTGCATGTCCAGATTGTAAATCTTGCATTTAGTAGAGATCAGAGCATGACAAGCCACTTTGTTAAGCTAATACTAATGAAACAAAAAAGTGTCCAGTTCTACCTCCTTGCTGACTTGGGTCTTCTAATTCTACCTCTTACATATGTGAAAACAGAAGAGTGATTCAGGAGATGGTGGTTTCCAGACCAGATGCTCTATTTGACTGTCTTTGTGACTGCACTTCCAATGATTTGATAAGCTTGACAAATACTAAATTTTGGGAGAAAAATTCACTTTTTTTCATGATTTACAGAATTAGAGTACTTCAGTGAGGTTTCGGATTGCTAATTTTAGTTACAGTTTATATTTCTGGTTAAATTAACTCCCAAATTTATCCTTAATTTTCATTCATTTTCTAAATTAATGATTTTACACTTGCCCTCTCATAGATGGCAGTGCAAAGCAAGGCTTGCACATTTTGTGATACTGTTATTATTATTGTAATTAGTCTTTGTTACGAGAAAAAAAGGAACTCATCTGAAACTAAATACACAACCTTAATCCTTATTTTCTTTTGACTGCCTGCTTTTGCTCGTTAATAGTATTGCTCTGTTAGATAATGCAATGCACGCACATAGGACAGATATTTGCATTTTGTTGGTTTCCTTGCAGAATATAATAATTTAATGCACTCTATAGAAGGAAATACTGGAGACGCAATCACAAGACAAAAAACAAAAAAGAAGTTTTGTCATTTTGAATGACATCCACAATGAGCATGTTGTTGAAAACACAATGAATAGTCCCATATTTTTGACACAGAAACATTCGGAGAGAAGCATTACACAAATTATTTTTCCAGCATTTATATATGCAAAATATCATAACTCGAGCACAAGTCACTGCCAGACAATCAAGAGAATAAAAAATACATTAAAGAAATGCCATATGTAAATAAAGCAGATTGTGTGTGGTTCTTAACGATGTGTTGAGAATAACAGGAACATTTGTTCCTGTATTACTGACTGTATCCAATGTCATTTAAATGTGACTGAGATTTCTTACCAGGTGATATACACCTCTTCATGTAATATACTTCAAAGTGAGCATTGGATTAGACATTTTGCAAAAGTCAAGACAGATTTTTGCTAGTCAAAACCTGTAAATTCCGAAATGCTGATAATCAGTTAAACCAAGAAACTTTATAATTGCAGATGCTGTTATTAAGAACAAACTCAAACTATTATTGAAAGAAAATATGAGTGACTGATAGGATAGTCAAGGTCAGGGTCCATTTAGTTTTCTGAAATTGTAGCTACAGCTAATGTGTCAGTCACCCTGGACTGCTGGCTCTGGTAAAGATGCACAAATGTTATAGTCTGTCATCTGTAGCAGCTGCACAAGATACACATTATTTTGAGCAAATTAAAATTTACCCTTATGCATACTGGGTTTTCGTTAAAATATTGATATGACAAAAATTCCTGTGTGAACTCAGAGCTGAACTCAGTCTTATACTAAGCCAAGAGCAGTGGCTTCATGTGACTTCAACGGAATGAAACACATATATATGTATCAAATATTACAATCAGTATCAAAGCTTACAAAAATGCATGAAATATACATCAATAAAACTTTGAAGGTTATAGATGGCATATAAGTTATAGCTATCAAATACATACATATGTATGTGTGTATATATATATTAATTGAGGAATTTTAATATACCTTTATATTACTAAATTTACTAATTGTGGTCAGCCCAGTAGATGTTTGCCACTAGAAACTTTAGGGAACTGATTGTTCCACCTATGTCAATTCTAAACTAATGACTGTACTGGTTCTAGCTATTTATTCATACTTTTAATCGGCAAATAGGCTCATTCCCTCTCTGTCCTTCTTCCTGGAACTAAAGAAAATTTTTTAATCTTTTCCAAATGGTATCAGCAGAAGTTGAGTAGGAGGGCAGAATGTCTAGATCATTTTGATTTTACTTTTTTATCTTTTCCTTGATTTGTAGCCTGCTTTTGCAGCCTTTAATCACATGAGAAATATTGATTGCAAGATAATGTTAAGACAACTTCAGATGGTATCCATGTGAGTACTTCATACTCAATTCTTCTTTTAATCTTTCTAATAAAATTAAATCTAGAAATATCACTCATTGGACAGCAATTCTTTCCTGAAGTTTCTCTCTCTTTTTCCTCTATCAAGATGTGTTTTGCTCAGGCAACTACCTTGTTTATTTGTCTCATACTGAGTAATATCACTAATAGCTATTACATACATTGTGCCAACAAGCAGTTCAGAAAATGAAATATTAATTTAAAATGCACATAACTTAGCAGTGGTAGCTCAGAAACAGCAGCAGCAAGCACAGACACAGTGTTTGAATTAATTAGAATTATATCCTTTGGGGTTTGTATGTGCTCTTGGAATTATAGGAATGTCTTTACTGTTTCATCCTGAATATCAAAGTTAAATGTGAAATCTTACAACCTTTTCTATTACAAGAGACACATTTCTATGAACTTTGTTACATATTTTGCTTTATTTATCAAGTATTCCAGTTTACCATGAATGGATGTCAAAGCAACAGTAAGCTGATAAACCTTCTTTTACGTGTGTGACAAACTTAGATAAAAAAATTGGTATTTCCCTATTACCGTAGATGGCAAATAGTCAGCACATTGAACACTGATTTTAAGAAAGTATAGTGGGTTGACCCTGGCTGGATGCCAGGTACCCACTAAAGCCACTCTCTCACTCTCCTTCTGCAACTGGACATAGGAGAGAAAAAAACAGCTGATTCATGAGTAGAGATAAGAGCTGGGAGAGGTCAGTTACTGATTACCTTCACAGGCAAAACAAACTCAAAGTGGGGATATTACTTAAATTTATTACTAGCAGGATAAGCACAAAAAAGTGAGAGATAATCTTAAAAACACCTTACCCCTTCCCCTCCTTCCTTCCAGGTTTTCCCTCTTCCAACCCAAGCGGTGCAGGGGGACTGGGAATGGGGGTTACACTTCTGCTGCTGCTCAGGAGAGGAGTCCTTCCTCTGCTCCCGTGGGGTCCCTCCCACGGGAGACAGTCCTTGATGGACCTCTCCAGCATGAGTCTGTCCCTCAGGCAACAATTCTTCACAAAATGCTATGCCGTGGGTCACTCCTCCATGGGGTGCAGTCCTTCACAAATGAGCTGTATCGACATGGATTCCCCACAGGGGCCACAAGTTCTACCTGGGAAAAACCTGCTCCAATGTGGGCTCCTCTCTCCATGGGCTGCAGGTCCCTGTCAGGACTCCGCTCCATCTTGGGCCTCCCTTGGGGTCACAGCCTCTTTCCCACATCCACCTGCTCCAGCGTGGGCTCCTCCATGGGCTGCAGGGGGGTCTCTGCACCCCGATGGTCCCCCATGGGCTGC
>JAWMRA010000113.1:46323838-46334344 GCA_035584735.1 Pseudotriccus pelzelni
CTCTGCACCCCGATGGTCCCCCATGGGCTGCAGGGGCACAGCTGCCCCACCATGGGCTGCACCACGGGCTGCAGGGGAACCTCAGCTGCGGCTCCTGGAGCACCTCATGCCCCTCCTTCTGCACTGACCTTGGTGTCTACATTGCTGTTCACATGTTCTCACTCCCCTCTTTCCTGTATGCAATTCTCCCTGCACAATATCTTTCTGTTCTTAAATATGTTATCACAGAGGTGTTACTATTACTCCTAATTGGTTCAGCCTTGGCCAGCGACAGGAAGCCCATCCTGGAGCTGGCTGGCATTGGCTCCACCAGACAGGGGAAGCTTCTACCAGCTTCTAGTAGAAATGAACCCTGTAGCTCCCCCTCACTACCAAAACCCAGCCACAGAAACCCACTACAGAAAGGAATCCTTAAATTTTAGATAATATCAGTGTAATCACCTTCCTTTCTGATTTTAAAAAATACCATGCTAAGCAATAACCAGTGTTCCCTCCTTCTTTCCAGGTTCACAAATGTCTCCAAGAAACTGCAGTGACCCCCCTGTCTCTGTGGTTTGTGCAGCGAGGATTTTTATTCACATATGTTGATAGTAATGGTATGAAGAAGGGAATTCTTCCTTCAAGATAGAAAGATCCCACTACTGTCATGGGGATGTGAGCATCTGCTTTACTGAGTGTGATGCTAGGGTCTTCTCTATTGTGAAGCAGAAGGACTATTTCACAGAAAGGTAATACTGGCCACCAAAAAAAACACAACAGGAGACAGGATAACACATTAAATGGTCTGAACAAGTATGGCTGTTCTTATACTATGTTCTTTTCACCCCACAGAAACATTATTTCAAACTTATACAAGTGTAGGAAGGTTCTGATGGATCATCAGAGTGGAGACCTTGTCATGCAAGAAGGTCATTAAGTACAGATATAACCAAGATCTAAATAGGTATAGAAATATGGAGGCTTAATGCTTCTTTGTAATAATGAAATTAACAATCCTACTGCTTATAAATATAGGTGTACATCTCTGGGAAGAAAAAAGTGCCTGCTGCATCCCTGGAGGACCAAGCTGGTCTAAAGAACCATATAAATGAAAGGATAACACTGGAACAAGTTGGTATGATCACAAAAAAGTGGAATTTCTAATCACCAAAATAAATCTGGAAAAATTTTTCTAGCAGGAGAGAAGCAAAAGCCTCAATGGCTTTTTCAGAAGAAGTTTAGCAGATGGCATTACATGACAAGCTCTCTTTGATAGCACAGGTCTGAATATGGCTGCTTAAACAAAACTGTTAAATTTGAATGCTTCTATAAAAATTACGTAAAATAAAAATGTTCCTGGAACAGTCTTTGTGCCAATAATGGCAGTACTTCCATACAACATCCTGAAGGAATGACCAAGAGGTTTGTTGCACAAGTGTAGCCCTGAACTCAAATACCAATGAAGATATGCCTTTAGTGTATTGAAGTTCAGGATATTAAAAATAAGTACCTAAGAAACTGGCAGAGTTATATGAAATGTCATCGGTTGCTGCTTATCTTTTTGACCATGCAGAGTCTTTTCCCCTGGCTTCACTTTTCCACCAGGGCCAAGAACTCTGAGGGACCTGCAGGCTGTGGGGCAGCAATGCTTGCTGCACCCTGGTTCCAAAAACTAGGACACACCCAATACACGTAGCAAGGCAGTCCTATTGCAATGTAGAGTCAGAAACCAGAATCTCAAATGAAATATGGTTGCAGCTCATTACCCCAACTTCATCAACTTTGCTTAGGACTTTAGTGCTTTCAGTTCCTGTACACGAGTCATCAGCAGCAGTTCTGGGGTCTCAGAGGGATTTTCTCTTGCTTGTCTGTTGGTCCCTAGGCAGGAATGTAGCAATTGATCCTTGAGGATCGCGTGGCGGTTCAGCTGTTGCATTGAGTGGGACACACAGTACCTAGGAGTTAGATAATCCTCTGCTGGGGATGTGATTTCCAGAGCTGATGCCCCCCCTATTACTTTCTCTTTCCTTCAATCTGTGTGCCAAGCCTTGATGCGTTCTTCATAAATTTTCTAACAATCTTTCTACCAAAATGCAAATGAGGTAAGAAAACTTGAGGATATCTTCTTGTGGTAGCTCTGCCATAGCTGCAGCTCTTTTAATGAATAACAAACCTCCCTAGTTTTCTTATTTAGAAGAAGAAATATGCCTCTACACTTGCTGTTTTTCTGTTTAAATGTCATGTTTAGTGTCACAGAGTTGTGGTAAAAAAAAGATTTTTGGTTACCAGTGCTGTAGATGTTTTTACAGAGAGGTTGTTCAGAATATGCACAGAGATGATCATTACCGAACTCGAGGGAAACTCAAGGAAACTCAAGGAAAAGGCCCAGATTCACCTGTAGTAGCTTTATCCCTTAGCACCCTATACAAAGGTGACTTCTTACAGCCCTGGACACCAAAGCTGTTACTTTTGCCAAATGAACTTCAGCTTATGTTACTCCCACAGGCAATGCCCCATCTGCAGTCCTGCCGCAGTCTGACTCATTGTCTTCTGCTTTTGTGTTAATTTAGTAAATTCTTTCACTTACCTCACAGACAAATGTCAGGCAGTGTTTCTTCTACTTGTACTGTACTGATTGCCCTCTCTCTCTCTTTTGCTTAAGGAGTCCTCCTTGTTCACTGTAATAGATTATATCCTTTTTGATGAGTTTTCCTATTTTTCTTAGTGAGTGGTGTGGTCTTAGCTTGTTATTACTGGCACTGGCCCATTTTCTGCCATTATCAGTGGGGACTGTGAAAATACAGATTTTTCATTTCTACTCTAATACCAAAACAACTGTTAAAAAAACCCCAGAAAAACAATTAATTCAAAAGATATTTTGCTAATTTCTTCTTTTTGAAGGAAGACCATGAATTATGGCACTTAATCAAATGTGAAGTGTGCTATTTAACTTGAAAAGGAATATTTTCTTAAAAGTGTCAAAAAATAAAAGCGAAGAAAATGGGTCTTGATTTTCCAGAGTTCTAGAGGAAGTGGCAGTTATGATTCTCCTTGATCTAACCATTTAAACCATCACATTATTTCTGGGAAACCCAGGTACAAAAACGTTGTGTCATGACATAAATATCTTAACGATATCCTAAAGACTCTTCTAAAATAACTCACATGGTTCTTTCTCTTGGGACTACTCCACTTTGAATAGACCACAGAGTGTGTTATGTAAAAGGGGAAATTTCAGTTTAATGAGTAGTAGTATAATGAACACAATTTTGGTCAGTGCTTCAATATTTTTATCTGATGTCTGTATAGAAGTGCATATATGTATATATATATACATGTCTATATGTATATGCATGTACATATATATGCAGACAATATACCTATAAATGCATATAGGAATATGTAAAAAACCCCAGCTCACATGTATAAACACATAAAACTGCACCTATGCATACACATAAACTTTTAGGGTTTATATATTGCATGATAAATAATGTTTCATGATTGCTTATGTGAAGCCAGATTAGGAAGGCTGATCAAATTCTTATCCCCAGTGCAGCATTGCTAGAGTCTCAGGGCTGTTATTCAAACCCCTTCCCAGGGTGGGAGCTGACATCCACACTCAGTGTTGGTTCTCTCATAAAGTACCATTCCTAAAACTGCAAAGACTCACTCTTCTGTTTTGAGAAGTCATTAAAAATATTTTCAAATAAAGTCGTGGAGTAATTTAACCCGAGTTTGCCAATATGCAGACCAATACTGCTGGACCAGAGCATTCTCATTTACTTAAGGAAAGATCAAGAAGAGCTGCCGTGTCTTTTGTTTCTTTTTCATTTCATATTATTCATATTATTTTGGAGTCCACTGTCACTCCATCGGTACTTGACCGCTAAAATTGAGCCCTGATTGTTCCTATTGCAATGTTTAAAAATCTTTTATGATGGATAAACCTTAGGACCAACTGTTTCTCTTTGCACTGTTTAGCATTGTCCTGGTAGATACTCCTGCATTGTTTTCAGAGATTTTGTCCTCTCCTCTGTTTTGAAAACATCAAGATTTTTTTGGTAACTGCTCATTTTATCCTCTTCTAGTAATAAAAATATTTACTAAAACATAGGGAAAAAGGCTTATTTTTTTATTTGCCTTAATCAGAACAATTCCTTTAAATATGAGGTATTCCAAAAGCTCACTGACATGAAAATGAATCATTAGTTAGGTCATCACACCATTCCTTCACATATTTCTTTTCTCCTTTGATAGACAATCTCTAGGCTTAAGTGTATGATTGATGCCTCTCATGCAGTGAGAATTAAGGGAATAAGATTAGTAGTTTTCAGTCACCAAACCAATGCAGTTCAGTGCAATTTACCAGTGTAGTTACATGAAATATTAAATTCAGGATGCAGACTGATAAATCTAAAAAGCAGAGTTTGCAGTAACATCTAAAAATGTCACCCAACTTGTAATACACACGTAACTATGCATTCATATAACCTCAGTGACAAACAGCTCTGAAAATGAGCTGTACTCCTCCACAGTACCATGTGACATTTCTTTGACTAACAAGTCAGTTCAAAGAGAAGTCTGTTTGCTATGTTATCTTTCTGAAGAAGGAATTGTAATTCATTATATTAGTAATGTAAATATCATGAAAACAGAATTCACTCTGAATGAAATGACTACAGTGATGTGGAATTCAGCCATGGCTTTGAGATGGTAAGCAGGAGCACGACGAGCCTACCATAGGTGCAGTGCCTGATAAATTTCCCACCGTATCAGGCTGGAACTCTATGCTCTGAGAATGGTGCTTCGCAATTTGAAAGGTCTGGGTTCAGTTTCTGGCTCTGCTACCAATTACCTCTAGGCAAGTCACTCGCATCTTGCTGTGCTTCAGTTGTCCATCTGTAAAAGGGAGATAATGATTCCCTGCCTTGCAAAGGGTTTGTGGAGATCAGTTCATTAATGATTGAAAGGTGGAGTTTTGGAGAACATATCGCTGTCAAGCAGGTTTGGAATACAGCCTCAGCAGTACTCCCTGAAGCTCGTGAAGCACATCTTTTGGGGATATACATTTTGTTTTCTCTTCACAAGGACGGTGAACGGCTGCAGCTTTCCCACTTCACACAGTGCATAGGCTGGGGAGAGCTTTCAGCAAGGGGCTGAACATGCATTTGAAGACTCAACTTTCTGGTTTTCTTACTCTTGTCTCTAACTAGGTTATGCTCTGATTTTACTATTGAGTCTCTGATATACGTAATTGTCTGACATGGTGAGAGGTTTATCTGCTTTTTACTGACTTCTTTCTATTCATTGCAGAATGCAGCAACTGTTGCTTACTCAATAAACAACAATAACAAAAAAAGGAAACTATTCTCTTCCTCCTTGCAGTGCCATTATTCAAACAATGTTAAACTAACAGTATTTTTTAAAATATGCAATATTGGAGAACTACAAGATTTAACATAATTGCTACATTATCCAGGCCTGACAGCTCTCATATACCCCACATTCTAAAAGAGATAGCCCAGGAAAATGTTATCTGTGTTATCTATCAGAGTTAAATTTCCAAACCCTCCCTCTGTAAGTTTAAGTCTTTTGACCTTGAAAGCAGACAAGAGGAGGCGGAAAATCCATCCAGAGTCAATGAGGGGGCATTAGGCCATGGACACTTGCGATGCTTTACCCCAGAGATATTATACTAAGTAGTAGTCATAAATCCTTTATGAATAATATTTGTCAGAAAAGGATCAATGGTAGAATGAACAGCCTGCAGCAACTGTGTTATTTTAGACAAAGATAAAATTCAGCTTTGCAGTCTCTCTGATGAAACTATAGTTGCTGCAACCTTTTAGGGGTGAACAATTTCATCTGAAAATATTGTGAGGAGTCAGCACTGAAGCAGAGAAACTTAAAACCATTTGAATTCATCTGGCAGTCACTGTTTCCTCAGTAAAATCAGCTGTGGAAAGAATTCATGGCTTTCCTACAGAGAGTGGTCCTACTCCACGTGGTGATCATCCTGCACATACAGTCTTTCAGTGCAGAATTTCTTCAAGATTCAAACTTAAATAGTGTAAAAAAATATCCGGTGAGTCAAGAGAAAAAGCGAACTCATCTTAACCTGAGGTGTTAATGAGCTAGAAGGAAAAATTGCTAGTACCATGTCAACAGCATGTGGGTGGCTTCACTGATAGCTGGCAGCTTCTCTGAGAATATTATGCATTTTCCCCTCTAAAAGATGCCCCCAAATATCTATTTTTGGAAGGGTATGGTTTTGCAAATATTGCATCTGTCATTCATAGAAAAATTAATTTAAGGAAATGTAAGAAGAAAAATGTATAGTTTTAGTACCTAATTGCTTTCTATAAAAAAGTCTTCATATTTGGTGCTATTATATAATCAGGCCCATAAGATTATTTGAGAACAACTTCTATTTATTTCATTAATCACCTAGCAGAGAAATAAAATCTTGCAAATCATCAGTCTCCTGATATTGAAAATGCAGCTCTTTTGCATATGATTCTTGCACCCCATTCCTTATTAATAAAATATCAGTTCCTTCTACTCATATTAAATAACAAATTAACATTTATCAGCTAGCGTTCTTTCTTTCTTTCTCTCTTTTTCCCTTTAACTTTAACATTTCCCTAAAATGGTTTAATTGAAAACAATGGAAATAGTTGCAGAATGAATTAGAATCACAGAATGAGTAAGGTTGTAAGGGATCACATCAGGTCATCTGGTTCAAACTCCCTGCTCAAGCAAGGTCATCTTAGAATACACTGCACAGGACTGTGTCCAGACAGTTCTTGAAATCTCCGGTGAGGGAGACTCTAAAAGCTCCCTGGGCAATCTGTTTCAGCACTTGGTCACTCACATGGTAAAGACATTGTTCCTCAAATTCAGGTGGAACTTCCTGTGCATCAGCTTCTGTCCATGGCTTCTTGTCCTATTGGGTGATACCACCACAAGGAGCCATCTTCTGGTCACCCCACTTTTAGATACTTATAGACATTAGTATTCTCTTCTTGAGGTTGAACAGGCCCTGCTCCCTCAGCCTTTCCTCGTAAGGGAAATGCTCAAGTCCCTCGATCAGCTTTGCAACCCTCCACTGGACCTGTCCCAGGAGCTCCATGTCTCTCTTGTACTGAGGAGCCTAGAACTGGACACGGCACTCCAGATGTGGCCTCACCAGGGCTGAGTAGAGGGGCAGGATGACCTCCCTAAACCTGCTGGCAATGCTCTTCCTAATACAGCCCAGAATACCCCTGGCCTTCATGGCCACAAGGCTCATGGGTGAGCTGCAATTCAATGTGATGTGAGAAGTGGGGTTTATATAATAGGGGATGAAAGTAATAAAATGAGAAGAACAAGTGACTTCTTTGCCCATCTGTACACTAGAGTGCAAAAAGCTGGATTCTCTTCACTTCCCGCTGTTATGCAGCCATTAATCAAGCTATGTAAAAGCAAACACAATGAAAGCAAGAAGGATCAGATGGCAATAATGCAGTATGGTATCCTTACCCCGCAGCCTGGCTTCTGTTCAGCACGCCATATGACTGTAGACTGTGGTGTGAGAGACAAGCAAGATCTATATGTTTTTCATGTACTTAGGAAAAAAAAACAAAGACCATGATGTTCTACTGTTTAGGCTTTCCAGCATTCCTGGAGTGACAGTCTGTGCTCCATAAAAGCACTGGCTGGGATAGTATGTAACCACATACTTAGTCTTTCGTGCTGTGCATATACCTTTTTGTGTTAAGAGTTGTTGCTGATTACTGTTTCTTAAGTAAAAAAAAATGGATTGGCTGTTATTAAGGTTTTTACACAGAATGTGTTAAAGATTATGATGAAAAGCTGGGTTTAGATATAAAAAAAGGAATGTATTTGGCATATATATATGTATGTATATGTATATTTTCCAGCTGTATGACTCCATAGAAAATATCAGTTACTTATTCACAGATGAAAAAAGTGGATCAAAACAGGCACAGAATGTCCTGCAGCATGGCCAGGAGTCTGAAGTAAAGACCTAATAAAGGAAAGAAGGGTGGAATTTCATCCTCAGTACTTGCCCACCAAATTATTTCTTTAAAACTGCACCTGATATCTGTCAGGGTGTTTAATGTTAGCTCAGCAACAGAAATTATTGATTTTTTCTCTCAGTAGTCACTAAAGTTCAGTATAAAGCCCTATCCTGCTGTAAGTAAGTGAAGCCGCATCTCAGCATGTACACCTTTAGGTAAAACTTCCACCTGTCCGGAAGAAATAGCATAAATCACAGATGAGAGGACCTATTCCAGAAAGGTGATACTGAGGGCAGGGGATTGGGATTCTCCTGAGGTCTAGTCACAAACAGAAGGTCCAGGGCAATCCACTCTTTGTGTTGGTGGGCTGCTTGTGTGACACTGAGCTCAACAGACTGTTTTCACAGAAATCCACATTAGTTGATGAGGAGAGGAGTCCCCTGCTGCAAGGAAACTGGTTGATCTTTCAGTGATAATCTGTCCCACACGTGAATGAATAAGTTACTGTGTGAGCAAAAGGGCATGGAGATATTTGTTGCCATCTGGCGTCCACTGTGTATTTGAGGGGCCAAGTTGTTTCAGTGGTGCAGCAGCTTTTGTCCCATGGGTGGGTGTTCCTGAGCAGGGAGGTTGTGGATAACAGCGCCTTGGCCAAGGGATTTTTCAGGCTTCATGGGGAAAGGTGGCATCAAGGTTCAATGCACGCTTCTCAGTCTCCATCACACTTGCTTGTCTCAGGACTAAGGTTTTCAGTGGAGGTCCAACCACAGGTCTCTGAGGTTTCTCTAAGCCCTTGAGAAGGAAGGAACTGGACTTACTGCTGATTTTGAGATTCACACAACGCTGTCATAAGTTGCATCTGTTAATAGGCATCTCAAAAACAGCAGTAACCTCATATTGAAGAGGAAGAAATAATAATTCCTGGTAGTAAGAGAGAAACAATATGCATTGAGTAAAATGGCTTACCACTCAAAAGTGGGCCGGAAACAAATAACAGCTATCAGATGTAAGAAGACTACTCCGATGAACATTCCTCAGGCTAAATAATTGCTTTTGCAACAGAGAATTTGTTTTCCTCATAAAAAGGGTTTCTTGGCAAAAAATCCTACTGCATGGGTAAGATATAAGTAATTGCAACTAATGTTCAATTATTATATGTGCAATAGAATATATTAAATAATAGAAATTTAATATTTATACAGATTACTTATCTAATAGTCATGTGTGTTAAAGTAACTCTTTCAAGTGTGAGTTTGTATAAACTTAGATTGTGAGATCCATGTAAATCTTCTTTGGAATTTTTATTAGGTGTATACTGCAAAACAGTATGACCAATAGCCAGTTTTCAGACAATAGGAATTTCTATACATTTAATACTGTACCTTGCTACTCTAAAAAATTACAGAATTTTTTTATACCTTACAAAGTCATGTGTTCTTTTGATATCAATCTTCTGTAAAGTCTATAACTGGACCTAGAGTCCATATTCCCAAAATTCGTGCAGTTTCTCAAGTAGGAAGAGTTGTGGAGTTGGATGCACTTTGACTTAATGTAAAAAGCAATAAAAATTTACAGGGAAGTGCAGACAATTGGCTCAAAGTTAGCAGCATAGGGAAGTTGAAATTCCCACTACTACGAGGTGGCAGTATAAGAGGTCATTATTTAGCATCATTCAGGGAACAGAAGAACAACCCTTACCCTAACTGTGAGCAACTATGCAAATAAATAGACCTTTGTTTCCAACTGTGGAAACAGGATTATCTTTTCACAAACACCCTGGATATTCATCTGTCTCTGTCTATGACTCCTTCTTTATAGATATTTAAAAACTTTAATCATCTAATGAGGAAGACTAGCTCATGCTGCATGATTTAAGTAACCTGTCACACTACATGGAAAAAGTCAAAGTAGTTCCCTGAAGTATGTTTTTCAAAGCCATTTATAGATTCTAGTTTTCAAGCCATGAACCAAACATGGAATAGCAAAATATATTGAAAATTTTGGAGATTTATCTGGAATGAAAAGAGAAGCAATGTTTGCCTGGCAAGTTAAGATGAGAATTTGTAAATGTGAGAGTACTTTCCCAACCCTGTGCTGAGTGCCACCAAATAAAGGTAGAGTGCAGCAGTCATGGGGGCAATTAGCTATGCAGTTATGAATTCATTAAAGCTTTCACTGTTACTTTTGCTGACTAAATGAACATATTAGCAAAACATACTGGTGCTTTCCAATGTCCTTGGGTTGAAATTTGGGAAATCTCTATTTTTTCATTAGAGCAATTTTGTTTCAAACATGTTCTTATCCCTGAAAAAGGTGAATTATAGCAACTCTGAAGGGACTGAGTTCAGCTCAAGGCAAAATATATAAGTGGGTGCCCTACATTACAGAGCAGCTTGTATTAAATTACCCAACAGGCCATCGAGTAGGTTTTTATTCCCTTTGTCTATATGTGCTATCTCAAGAAATATGATACTAGCTCAGTTGTTGCGTGACATCCACA
>JAWMRA010000113.1:46335226-46446485 GCA_035584735.1 Pseudotriccus pelzelni
TTTGAAAAGTGCCTTGCCATTTGAAGCAGCGTTCAGATCCTCCCTTGTAAGATGTACAAAAAAGAAAAGCTATGGACTTAAAAGGTCAAAGGTTATTAGTAATTTTGAATTTCCTCAGTCTCTGTTTGATCAGTAAGAATATTAAAACCATGTGCCTTATGCTCTGTAGGATAGTGAGCCAAAGTTATCACAGATAAAGTGTCAAGGTCCACAAGTTCATAAGGCCAGAGAGTAGTTTATTATAGCCAAAGATCTAAAAGACCTAAGTAATACCAATATTATTTTGGGGATGCAATAACATGGAGCATTTCTAAAAGAATATTTAATAAAATCTATTTTCTCCTCTGAAGAATTATGTATATCCATCTTTCATGTATAAATGAGCCTTTAATAGATAGGACTCAAGTACTTATTCTGGTACTGCAGTTCAGACTATCTTTTGTCTGACAAGACCATAATCTTCAAAGCTATAAGGTATCTGGACTTACAGAGACAGATGTTTGTGGTAGGGTAAACAAGGACAAAATCATATTATCCTGACAATATTAAAAATGTAGTTGAAGGAGACAACTCTAGAGAAAAATTTTAAAAACATTTGAACAGTGAAAAGCCTGGAAAGCCAGTGAAAAGCAAATGATTCAAGCTGTTAACCAAGAGATTGATAATGAAAAACAGGTGGGTAAAAAGGTTAGTCAAACCTGTAAAGCTTATTAGGTCTTTTTTAATAGATTCATTTTTAACCTTTGCATAAAATATTTTGATTCTGACAATCAAATATATGCTGTGTACATAGAGGGAGATTAGTGGTCCTGGAATTGAAAAGGAAGATATTATTTTCTCATTCAATTTATCAAAACATTACTTTATCTGATTCTTTAAACTCAGGGTTAAGTTAGGGAATTCTTTCTTTTTTTATTTTTTTTTAAGCTTTCAGTTTGTTTGCTTTTATGCAGAGATGCTATAAAGCCGTTGTGTGCAGGATTATCCTCTGAGAAGTTATCATATGAAAACATCCATAGAGTCAGCCCTCAGACATAAAAGCTCCAAAACTAATTTGATTTTCTGCCTGCTTAGGAGTATCATATTTTCTGATCTGATTAATGGAGAAAAAGACTGAACCTTAAGATTCAGATACCAAAAATTACCACTATTTTCTATGTTCAAGATCTCACTCTATGATTCCATGTGGCACTTCAATATTTGGGCTGCTCAATTACACAGGTGAAAGCATAGTGCATTTTTATTTCCTTTAAAAATGCTTCTTTTCACTGTGTATTTTAATGGACAAAAATGTCTTACCAGTGACTGGCTGTACTTCTGATGGAAGAGTAAAAGCTGGGTGACCCTTGTGAGCTGCTCTTCAGTATGTCAAGTCTTGGTAAACACTGCCATCCTTGTCTTTACTAAGAAGAGGTGTCAGATCAGGAACAAATATAAACAATGAAATGTCAAGGTAGGGCTTACCTGTACATTTTACACTTCAAGACCAGTCCTAGTTGAGTAAACAGAAAGTCTGTTCATGTTCAGTCCAGGAAGGGTTGAGGAGGAGGCATAAAAGCTGTTATGAGCCAGTATGAACCAGTACTCACAATTCAGTGGTGTGCTCAGCTGAAAGAAGGTCTTAAGCAGGCAGTTTAGGCATTCTGACTATTGGATGATGAGTTATCTAGTACTGCTACCTCTGTACAATAAAGAGATTTAACAAGTCCTACTAAAGCTTATTTTTGTCCTTTTTCTCCCCTTCCAGTATTCTCAAACCTGCACTCTGTAACTCTTACACAGACATGTTGAAACCGCTTCCATGTCGTGAACAGTGGGATTCTTCAAAGAAGTGATAAAGAAACCCAAACCAGGCTGACTCAAATCCACTCAAAGGTGGATTACAAAGCACAAATGTGAATGGGCCTCATGGTGGTAATGAAACGATTTTGTAGGTATTGCTATGGTTTCACAGAAGCTCTTGTCTCTGTAGACACAGCAATTTCTCTTCCACCTGAATTTACAAAGAGGATATCAAAGAGCTGATCTTTCTAGCAGTAAATTCACATTCACATTACTGCTAAAACGCATCTTTGGGCTTTCAGGGATGCCAGACTATGGATGTAAGTCAGAGACATTGCTGACCTCTGAAGTGCTACCTCTGACCCTGCACTGCTCCACAGTTTTCTTTCTGTTTTGATCTTCAAAAATCTGTGAAAGAACTGAATTTGGAAAGATAGGAAATCAGTCTGAGCAGCACAGGGTGGCTCATGGCTGAACAAGGAATAAAGGCTGAAAATGTTACAGTGCAAATTGTTAAAGACACAGTGAAGAAAATGGAGAACAAAGTCTTAGAAAGTCTGTTCCTTTTCTAGGAGACAGACAAAATATTCTTTCCTTTTCATGCAAAATCCTTATGCAGAAATTGGAGAGCAATTTTTATTTAATACAAATAATGAGACCTGTATCCATCTCCATCGTTGTGAGGTACACCCAGATTAGATAAAGAGAAGTCACTTAGTCTCAACAGAATAATTTGCTTTTAGAAGGTTTTGGACTGTGTCTGAATACTCTCCAGAGATTCTTGTGTTTCAGCTATGTCATTAAAGACTTTTTTTTTTTTCTGTTGAAACAACATCTTTCTTTGAAGTAGTTTTTTGTCCTTTCTTTAAGCCATAGCCTTACATTTTTTGCAATGTGTTTTCTTGCTACAGAGGGAGATATTACGATTACATATGAAGATTAAGCAGCAGGAATGTAGAAATTGAGAAATAAAGACAGCACTGCCGTACAACTGACTTCAATGTTACAAATAAAGGAGAAGAGAAATAGCAGAAGAATAAAACTAGGCAGTTACCCCAAATGACATTTATTTCACATATTCTGTTTATTATCAAGAGGTCTTTCAAGCAATAGCTTGAATTACTAATATATAACATAAGAATTACTAACATATCTCCACTTCTTACTTAAAAGCGTATGAAAAATTTTTCAATTTTTTGGGAGGGAGATTCCAAAACTTTGTCAAATATTTCAATCTATTTATGGTTAATGTTAAAATTGCCAAGGAAATTTGCACTGAAAAAATTTTATTCATAATTATTTCATAGGATATCAATGACAAAGTTTCTAGTGCAGTCTTTTCTAGAGTCTGAGTGAAAGGGTAGCATAAGATTTGCACATAAACAGAATACACATGCTCATATTAAACCCTGTGAAATATATGGCTCTAGATACAAAACTTACTGTGTCCCAATCTAATGCCCCTTTAATCCACAGAATCCATTTGTGCCTATTGAGATGAGAATTTCTATACTGTTTCTATTATTATATATTATATATTTCCATTCCTGTACTGAGGACAAGAAGATTGCTGACAAAGTCCTATTTGGAAGGCTGTTCACTTTCCTGCATAACATGGGTTTTAAATGACCAGACACTAAAGCTAACAAAGAACCTAGTCCCACCCAATGCAGCCATGCCTTTCTGTGAGAAAACCTGGATATAAGCAGGCCAAACCTGCCAACTCCTTTTTGTCACTTTTAAATCAGAAAATTTCAGTCTGCAGCCCAGCCTCTCTTCCCTCAAGGAGAGCAGCCTAAGTATTTCCTTTGCACAACATGCACTTATTAATCTCTGTGTTTCTTGCTTCTGCTTTTAATGCCTCTTTACATGTCTATCATCACTCAGCAGTGAAAGTGATGTTGTCCATCGTTAATTATCCAGAAATTTCCACTCTATCAGCTTAATATAACACTGATAACTGGCAAAGGAGCAGAAAAAACAAAAAAATGACAGTTACATAAATATATAATGGGAAAGATTTTAACCAAGTCATGTTGAGTAAGTAGAAAAATGGTAAGCAGAACATTTTGTATTTAATCAAGGAATACCTGACAATAAAATGCAGGCAGCATGAAAGCCTGATTTTTTAAAATTTTTATTCTGAGAATTTTTCATCCTAAAGATCCTGGGAATGTTTTTGAGAGGAAGACACAAAGGATTTCTCAAAAAATTCTGGGTTAAGTAGCCTCTCTCTACCCAGATGTGATATTCTGCTCTCATTCAATGACTTGTGACACCTTCTCTGCACGTGATTTTGAGTAAATCTGTAGCCAGCCTGTCATATGAGGACAAGAGCTGCTTTTTAATTAATTCAGAGATGTAATATTTGGCTTACATTACAAGGGTTTTCATTGGGGGTTTTTTGGTAGGGGGGGAAATGGTGAGGGGTGGCTTCTGCAAGAAGACTGGGAGCTGCCTCCACGTTGGCCACTGGCTGTTTTAAATGGCTCCGAAATGGACCCACCAATGGACACTGCCGAGGCAGTGACTGATGCTGGTGACAGTGCCTCTGTGATAACATATTTAGGAAATGATAGGAAAGTGCTGCGTAGCATCTGAAAGAAAAGGAATGAGAATACATGACAGAAAGCTCTGCAGGCACCAAGGTCCAGAGTAGGAGGAGGTGGAGGAGGGGCTCCTGGCATGGGAGTAGAAATTCCCATGCAGTCTGTGGAGAGGGCTGTGGTGATTCAGTTTATCTCCCTGCAACCCATGGAGGTTCAAAACTGATTAGGGCTGAAAGGTATAGGATGAGGCGGAAAGGATGATTTTTTTGCTTCATCTTTTTTTTTTGTTTGGTTTGTTTGTTACTGTATTACAGTTCAGTAAATAACTTTGATCATTCTTTAAGGGGAAAAAAATCCCAGAGCTAGACCTCCACTCAATCATGCAGGCAGCTCAGCAGCAGAGGTCAGCTGTGCCTAAGTGCACCCTTCTCTGGGGGCAAAACTTTGCTATTATTGTACGTCACTTTCTTAATCAAAAGGGCAGAAGAACTGAGCAGTAGCAGATACCACAACGGCCTGTCAAGAGAAAGGGTGCAGGAGGTATTACAGTGGTATTTTGAAACTAAAGTATAACAGGTTTTTGAGAAAAATATATGAGCTTTTGATTGTTTTACGTCAGTAACTCTACTTTTTCTATGGAAAGAAAAAAATATTTTCTGAGTCTTTCTGAAGTAAATGTTCACTGTTACACAGTTATTGCAGTGTTATAAAATGAATAGCCAGGAACATTTTCCTGTAATTAGCTGAGAATAAGAAGGATAAAAAGAAATTGTCCTGGGACTACTTCAAATATAATCTATCACCACCACAATTATGATAGCTAAATTCCCATTTCTGAAGGTTGTATAAATGTCGCAAATGTGCTTTCATTTTACCTTATTATAGAAAAAGGGCAGCCAAATTTATCCTTTTGGGACTGTGATATTCATTCTCCTTCTTTTGGTAAAGTTAATACAGACAGCTAAAATAAAGAGTAAAGAAATGTCTTTTGATAGCAGACAATATCTTCAAGGATTTTTTTCAAATCACGTTTGTAAGCTGCTAATACAATGCTAATGGCTTAAATTCATACCTGAAGGCTTTATAAATTTCATCATTTGCCTTGACTGTTATCAGGCAGTAATGATCTGATCCACAGCACTCTGCAGCCAAAAAAAAAAAGCAGCATATTACCTCTGGGAGAATAAGCTTGTAAATCGAATGAGAGGAGCAAGTTGCAAGTGTCTGAGCTGGTTTATTTAGTCTTCACTGGGTACATAAGTCACATTGTTTGTTTCCATTCTGTTATCAGACTGTAGTGTAAATAATCATGATAACAAATACAAATTTCAGATTATACCTAGTCTAATATGTGATTAAAACTGTTCCTGCAATCATTCCTACCATTTTTCATTTCCTAAAATACTCACAAAGAGGAAACTAAAAAAAAGGCAGGAATACTTGTCTTGTGGATTTGTTTACAAGTTGTAATTTTAGTATCTGAGGAATCCAACTGTGGTGCTCTATTGTTTGCTAACAAAATCTTCTTATCAAGCCACACTGATTGAATTAGCAATGGGCGTGGCAGAGTCCTGAGGATAAGGAAACTGATGTCAGTGAGTATTAGCAATGCCACCTGTGAGGAAAATTTACTGAAAATTTTAAAAAGGAAGAAAAAGAGAAGACTGAGGGGAGACCTCATTGCAGTCTACAACTTCCTTATGAGGGGAAGAGGAGAGGCAGGCACTAATCTCTTCTCTGTGGTGACCAGTGACAGGACTTGAGGCCTGAAGCTATGTTAGGGGAGATTTAGGTTGGATGTTAGAAAAAAGTTCTTCACCCAGAGCGTGGTTGTGCAGTGGAATAGGCTCCTCAAAGAAGTGATCATAGCACCAAGCCTGACAAAGCTCATGGAGCTTTTGGACTTTGATGTTGGTTGTGGGTCCCTTCCAGCTTGGCATATTCTGTGATTCTGGGAAAAAGTGCAAGCCCAAGAACTTAATCAAGAACTAAGAACTATTGTAAAACTCTATGGTGAAGTGAAGAGTAATAAGTAAATATATGTGCAAAGATGTGCTTAACATCTAATCAGTTACAGAAAATTTTCATATGCATGCCAGGTCATCTTGGGAATATGTTTTTCTTTAAATAGGCATAAAACACATGCCATATCACAATGCCTTCTTTTTCCATGGACTGTATTGTGTGTTCTAATCCTGTGGAAGAAATAGCCTAGGTGAAGAAACTGACATAGTTTAGTGACATTTTGAACTATTATTAATGTATACTGAAACTGTTGGGAAACACAGCCACAAATGTATGGGCCCTGAGGAGTACCATATGTCTGGAGAGTTTCACTTCAGAAAAGATTCCACACAGGGTAAGGCGATAAAAGAAATCATACTTTTTTTTTGTCTTTTCCTTTTTTTTTAATTTTATTTTGTCCCCTAAGCCAAGCAGAAAAGCATCTTTACACAGCCAAAAATAGCTGGAAAAAACCCCACTAACTGGACATCAGCCAATTGTATTAAGAACAACATGAGGCCTATGCAGAAATTTAGAGAGCAAACTATAGCATTCCTCAGAAGTAGGATGAGAATTACAGATAGATAAAAAAACTGATAAGTGACACCTGTATTTATTGCTGTAGAGATCAAAACAAGTGAAGAAATTAAGACTATTTACCGTGCTTGTTCACCAGATACCAGATCGTACCTGCAGTGTAACAGAAGATCTACATTTATAATTTTTCTGCACTAGAAAGGATCTATAATTTAAACAACACATCCAAATGTCAGTTTTACATTTGGACTGTAATGTCTGCGTTCTCTCTCTATTTGACAGATAAAGGAAAAAATTTTATATAACAATCTCTCTCCTTCTCTGTATTTGCTGTTTGAGATGTATCTCCTTTTAGCAAATTCCTGCCACTTTATCTTTGAATGATGAATGCTAATTGGATGACAATGCTAAAATAAACCTGCACACACTGGAAGGAAAACCATAGCCAGAAGCCCATCGCTGTATAGTTTGCGTGATGTGCTGATACAGCTATGGTCTTAAATAAGTGAAGACAAAAGAGCAAGCACAAGCACCTATGCTTCATGGTAATTAGGTCACCCTGTCTGTGTCTTGGACTGCTTCAACTACCCCTCTTCTTTGCCTTCTGCTATTACATAGCCCAAAGCAATGTGATTGAAGTCAGGCATTATACTTGACTTTGGGCCCAACTTGTGTCCCTCAGTGACATGGGCATAGCCTAGGAAGCTCTGGATGCTGGAAAAGGAGCTAAGATCCTATAGTAAGGCTACTTGGAGAAGTCCAGTATGGCAGTGATGGCATTCTGTGTCCTTTAGCAAGAGAATGAGGCACAGCTGGGCTAGCAGGTGTCTTTCCTGTGGGAGAGGACAATGGAGTTGTCAGACAGCTCTGTTTAATGGGACTTCATGCTTTCAAAACTGCATACAATAAAAATTAAGCTTAAGCATGTTTTACAATACAGCTGAAAAATGTATCTGCTCTGCTGTTGTTTTTTGAGGACTTAATGATATCCTCAGGAGAGCCAGTGCTCAGAGACAAAACATTGTCTTTCGTTTTGATTTTGTCATCTCCCATTACTCAAAATTTAATATCATATTCTTTTTCTACCATGAATAGAGATGGTCTAGGTGTGTTTAAATGCTGGCCAAAAAAATCAAACAATGACCTACAATTATGATATGGTGTATCATTGGTTCTCTGAAGTCCTGTATGTGAATATACTTGATATTTCATAGATATTTCTTCAAATGTAATGCAAAAAGCCAGGAATATTTGTGAGGTTTACAACAGCATTTAAAAAATATACTTTGTGCTCTCACCTTAAATCCGAAGCCCTTTCCAGAGGTATATATTCTGAACTCCTTTATGTCACTACAGAGTGAAGAATTTCCATAAGGCTGCATTTTCTCTGTTTTTTTTTTTTTTTTTTTAAGTTGGCTTTTATTAGCATACTCTATTTAACTGCATTAATTCTTACATTGAAGGCATTGTCAAAATGTTAATTTATGGTTTGATTTTTGTACTATTATTGCACACTTGACATACAACTTTTAAACTTAAAAATGTCATGATTTGAACAGTATCTAAATCTAAATATGAACAAAGGCAGTTTATGCATTTCATTATGTCAGATTTCCATCCAAGTGATACCCAGGTTGACTGGATTAATCTTCTGACTAAACAGCTGACACACGGCAGTGCCTGAACTTGAAGGCAAAACCACAAAATGTTGTTCTGAATTAATGTAAGTGGGCACAAAAACTGCTGTCTTCCTCACTAAAATGTGATCCAGCATGTTCAGGCTTTGAAGTGGAATCATTCAGCATTTATACAGTAAAGCTGAGACCCAACCCAGACTTATAAGTCAGTTCAGTGGGCTTTTTGTCTACCAGCAGAAAGGAAGCGTACCTATTTCCTTTCAATAGCTGCTTATGAGAAATTTAAGAAATTGGATGAACATGACCAAATGCTTCTCACATGCAAAAGATGTGTTTCAACGCTAGCACCTTCCCATGTGGTGTCCTAAGGAATGAGATTGCCACTGAGAGAAGTGGTGACAGAGAAGTGTGCTCCTCTGTTGGCATATCTTCCATTTCAGGATTTCCAGAGGATATTAAGCCAAAGAAGTATTATTATTTGTAGATTTCTGTCTGATAACATCCTTGTGCAAACCACTGCACAGAAGTGACTTTTCTGGGACAAAATGATTGTGCAAAGTTCCTAAAAAAGGATTAATAGGAAAAAATGAATAGAAAAATAAGTGAGTGACTAATTGAGAGTGCAATGAGTTACTGAACTTAGTGGTCAGGTTGGCTTTGAAGGGAAAAGAATCTCAGGAACCACATTAAAAATAAGTTTGCACTGACTTTATCCTAAAAATACCAAGTTCTATTCTTATCTATACCATTTCTTTGCACTTTTTCCCCTGAATCACTACAAAACATATTGCTTTTTAATAGGAACAGACGCATACGTATGTGCTAGAAAGAGTGCTCCACATACATCATGGTGTATGGTTACACAGTCTTAATAATTTTAAAGATGTTGCAATCATTCTGCTCTCCCAGTCTAGGAGAAAGAGGATAACACTTAGCACGTCTTTCAACAAATTAGCTGAAATATAAACATATGACAATGCTGTCCTGAAGTGGAGCTTTGAGCTACTTTAAATTTTTCCCATTGAAAACATTTATTAGTTTTGATCCTACAAAAGGCTTTTCTTCCTTTGCTCTTTTGCCAAGTAACACCTTTTATGGTCCCCTTTTGATTGTACTCTGACTTATGTTTCTTCTTTCACACAGCATATTCTCATACTCTGAAGCAGTTGCCAACTCACACAGTTGTAAAATTCAGTGTGCTCAGGAGAGATTATATCCCAGCTATCTCAGCAGACACCTTTTTGAGGGCTACACACCAGTGCTCGACAGGAAAGATTTCTGTTCATGTTTCAGTGAGTGGAGTTTCAAGGCTCAGGAAAAAGGACAGTAAAAACAGTGGGTCAGGCCCAATGTTTTCTCATTCTCAGTGCTGCATTAAGGGAAATTGTGATGTCTTTTGCTTCTGAGCCAGCAGTAAGGTGCAATTAACTAATTGTCTTATTATGGAAACTACGTGCAGGGACCACAATATTCAATGCCTTGAAAGCATACTTCCTTACAGTGTCAATAAAACTGAACAACTATATATTCACTTCTTCACATCCTGTGTGCCATTAGCAGCTATGGTATTGACTTCCTCTGAGTTTACCTTCTTCTGCAGAGTCGGTGGCAGGCACAACACAGCTGTTTAACTTTGGCAGAAGTTCAGAAGTTCAAGAAGAAGTTAAAACCCAAACAAATGAAAGATAAAACACTTGCAAATACCAATTCCGTGACTGAAGTCAGGGTATTAAGGGAGACTGGACAACTCATCTCTCAAGAAACTAGGGGGAGCTTTATTTTTGGCAGGTAAGACTCACTAACTGTGCTTACAGAATGTGCCTTTTAAATCCCAGAACATATGAGTCACTCCTGTCTGGCTTATGGCAAAAGGCTAGGGAGGAATAGTTTCTGAAACATGAAAAACAAAGCAAGAGAAAATGGCATAAGGTTAGTGTATTGACTAAAGCAGAAGCATAGAGTGTATTACTCTAGTTACACAGAGAATTTTTAAACTAGCCTAAGGTGCTTGTGCTCTATTATTTTTCCTTTCTTCCTCAGCAGAAGACAGGAGGGGGAGAAAAAAAAGCTTCTCATAAGCTTCTTTTGTTCACCAATTATTTACTTCTTTACTGAAGTACCATTTCACCTTGGCACTGTGTGGCAGCAGCATAGCAGAAGTGTTTAAGCCTATTTCTTTTTCCCTAACTTTAAAGCAGGGTAGTTTGCTGGTTTGAGAAGATTTAACCAAAAAATATCAGGCCAGTTTATAGTTTACAGTGAGCAAAAGAAAACTTTGGATCATTTGGGAATTGTCCCATGTGAAAACTATTTTGGCTTTCAAAGTCTGCCGTGGTTGGAAAAAAATACGGCTATGCTCAGTTTGTTAATTCACCTTGTGAACTGTAAGGAATGGCCTGTGGCTTCCACTAGAAAATGGACAGGCAGTAGAAATGCCTATGCTCTCATGAAAGGCTGCTCTGTCTTTCTTTGAGTTCAATACCTAGTGATGTTGCAGTGATCTTTTTTGCAGGCCTGACAGTCCTATCAGTCATAATAAAACTGTCTAAACTGACTCCGCAGTGACTTGCAAGACAGCTTGCCTGGTTTGCTATCACTGCCCCTGTTAGCATTTGTGTTTCTTTCTACCTCTGTGATACTTCTTATGATATATTTAACTAGCTTTAATTCTACACAAAAGGCTGAATAAGTCTGTTATGTAGAACTTGTTGCTGCTCTGGTAATGTGCTAAAAAGCCCATACTACAGTACGTATACTAAGTATCAATATTAAAAAAACCCCCACACAACTAAAAGCTGGTTTTAATCTGGCTCTGAGGGAAGGCTTGTGACATTTGAAGATCAATATAATTAAATTTTACACAAAAGAGAAACAAATTCATATACATTTTTATTTATATCTTGTTTAAGTGCTGTATTTGGTTACACACATATGTCTCTATGTAAGCTTAGGAAAGGAACAAAGCCTTTCTGTGTCCCAGGATAAAAGTATTTGGTAAAAACTGTCTTTGACTGCAACTGCACCAGTTGAATAACCTTTCCAAAAGGTACAGATATCCTGCTTGGAAAGGGTCTGGGATGTAATCAGTACCAGTTTGGGTTTACCAGCTCTACCACACTTGTCTGAAGCTGCTGCTTTTGCCTAGTTATAACCAGTGGGTGCCTCTGAGCAGGGACTTGTTTTCTGTGAGTAGCTGATTTAATGAACAGTGACAGATTCACTTGGAGAGCTGTTAGAAGGTAGAAAGGCTATGTCTTATGAGGCCCATAGTCTTAACATGTCTCCCAGGTTGCAAACACCAAAGAGCAGAGGGTTTGTCTTGTTCATTCTCAGGGAAATAGCAAAGAGATTCAGGCTTGCAAATGAAAGAATATATTAAATCATCCTGTGTTTCCACTCTTGCAGCTGGATGGTTGCTACTAGCCGTGCTGTGCAAAGTGCTGGGTGGAAAGGGCTATTGCCAGGTGTGACACCTGCTTTTGGTATGAGTGTGACAAGGGATCAACCAAGGCAAGGCACAAAGAAAGACTCACTTCTGGCTCCTTGATTTCAGAGCTTGACCAGGTGGTGAAGTATTCAAATTATTGGCACTTCCTACATATTCTGTGCTCAAAATCTCACTTTCTTACTTGAAACTAGAGCTGCACTGCCATAATACTGTGGTATACATGGAGTCTTTCACAAAGGGCCAGTAGGTACAGATGTCTGCTGTGGGCTGCCTGATGTGGGCACCACTGGTGCATCCTGCTGCTGTGCTGCAGATGTGGCATACTGGCATTTGGCAGTGTCACAGTTAATAAGACTGACTTCCAGGGGAAATAACCTCCAGCAATGGAAGAGTGTTTGGAAACCAGCTAATAATGACCCTCTTTTGACGTTTTTCTAATTAAGTAAATATCTGCTAGGAAAAATTAGAGAAATGCAATGACCCAATACTTAAGACATTTATACCACTTCAGAATCACTATTTCTTGCATAAACAATGATGAACATCCCTTTAGGAACAGAATATCATGTCGCAAAAGAATATGGAAGAGAAAAATACAATCTTGCTCAAAAAAAGTATAAAGTATTCAGGAGAGATCTGGAAGACCAAGGGTTTTTTTTTTATTTTCTTGGTGGGGGGGTTAACTAATTATAATGTGGCAGTTAGATTAGGAACCTAGGCAGATGTTAGGAACACCGTGCTTCATTTCACTTTTCTGATTTACACTCCTTCATTGCAAAATATGTCCTGAGCTTTATAGGAGCTGAACTGCAGTTATAATTGAATTGAATGACATTTGTTATGTATTCAGCTAGTATTGAAATGGGTTGCTAACTACCCAAACCCACATTAGTAATCTGATTTTAGGAAGAAAATTTTGGAAATGTTGCTTCAAAAGTCTCTGTACATGAAGTAGCTCATTTGTAAATTTGGAACAATGTTGTATTAGGAAAGTATTATGGAGATTATTCAACTAATATGAAATGAGTTTAAGATAAATGAAAGGCTAAAAAGCATTACAAAAGTGGAAAGAATCTAGTTACCCAATAATTTAAAGATTTCCTCTAAATAAAATTTCATTCTTGAATATATTTATTTTGCAAAGAGGAAGAAATTGTCCTAATAAGAATCTTAAAATATCTCATATTTTGTGAAGTTCAATATATTTCATGTAATGTAATGCTCTAGTTATTTTATTGCGGATAAGCATCTGTTACTATTTATTGGGCAAAGAACATACATCATAGGCAGTTCTGGCCCAGTGATTCTGGTACTTGCCAACTCAAGTCCCAGGACAAATAATTTCAGTGTTAGTTATGCAGAATGTATTCTGACACTGCAGTTTGTAAATAGAAGATAAAATGAACAGAAAAAACAAACAAAGCAACCAACAAAACAAAACATAATCTTAGCTGACTGTAGAGTGTGAACATAAGATGGCAAAAAAATTAATTACTGTCATTGTCCCCTGAGCTCTTCCCCACGGCGCTGGATGAGAGGTCTGCAAGGTTTCCAGATGCCACTCAGCCGTGTGCCTATCATTGCTTTGACAGACCTCGAAACTGTTGGGATGGTATCAGTCTTAGGGGATACCTTGCTCCTCTCTAACCTTAGTTAGAATTGACAATCAGATGTTGAAATAGATATATTCAGCTCAATTACTTTTGCCAGTTGTTACTCTAGGGTTCTCTGAGATAAATGATGCTCCATGGGCATGTTTTAATCTAGGCAAACTGCTTGTGTTTTTCTGTTTTAAAGAAGGATTTCAGTACACAATGGCCTTTTATTTGTATTTTATTGCAGCTCAGTGTTCTGACATCTTTGTTTTATATTGAAGCATTTATTTGGAAAAATATTGGACTCAAGAGTTATAGTCTTATTCTAATTCTCCTGCCACTTCCTTACAGTATGTTGTAAGAATGATGGTAGCAGGCACAGAACCTCAGTTTAGAAGTCACAGTTCAATTCCTGAAGCGTGTCCACATGCATGAACTTCACAGGAAGAAAAGGGAACCAAGCATTCACATTTCCTCAAGAGCACTCCAGCCACCAGGTTATCACAGAAAAAGAAATATTACACCCCACCCCAACCCCCTCCTTCAGATAACCTTTTGAAAGTGATAACTGGAACAGCAATCTGTGATACATGCACTTTCTTGCTGTATTGAGCTCCCAAAAATGATTTTTCCAGTGGTATATCTTGTTTCTGGATCCTGCTTTGATATTGGAATAAGAAAAACTCTGTCTAGTTAAGATAGAAACTGTTTTGATGCATCCCCATCAGTGCAATTTTAGGCTATAGCTCTGAAAAGCAGCAAGGCAGTGACGGATTCTGATTACTAGTGGTGGAAAGCAGATGTTTTTCAAAGTGACAGACTTCTCTTTGGATGTCTAAATTCCATCCCACTCTAAGTGATTCATTACCAAATGAACAGCAGGAAATCTTGCAGATATTTCACCCACCTGCAGCACCTTTAAGAAGCTCATAGCATCTTTTGGTACCTTTTTGGGTCCTGCATCTGTGTAAGTGGCATAGCTTCTCTAGCAGATCTAGACACTACTGGCTGTCTCCCATTGTATTTCTACATTAAGTCAGGTCAGAGCTTTGTCTATAATGATTTTAATTCTTGTCTTGGCTCACAAAGGCATTCCCTATTACAAGCATTTCACAGTAGTCTCAGAGAGCACGGCAAAAGTTCTTTATATTCTTTCCGATGCTTGCTTTCCAACCCTTGTCTTTGGGTTCTGGTGAAATGATGGTTATTATACTCTAGAAGCAAATTCTCCTTTGTGACTTTTTCAAGATTTTCATTAGGAAGTTAACAAAAATTTACTTTTTAAGATGTAGGACAGAAGAAGAAGCAGAAACAGCAGATGAAAGCAAGATGTAAGAGCAGAAATAATTTTAGATTAATTACCTTTGAACAAAAAATACCCTTTTTTGGAGCATATCTAGCTATTTCTTAGAAAGCCAGATGACCTGTAGTGAGCTAAAATGCTAGAATCTTTTTTTAATGGAAGTGGTACTTCTAGGCTAAAAACTTCAAAGTTTTTATCTCAGTAGGATCATATGTGTGCTTAGAAACTTGGAATTTTACAGTTATTGACAGATACAACAAGTTGTAAATAAGTCATGAAAACCTGTAGTATTTGGCTCAGTACATTTAAACAGAATGTGAAGATATTTGTCTATGTATGCATGTATACATACATATATATACACTTTCATATTTGGCCATATTAACAGAAGAGTTACAAGGGCCTACAAAACACATGATGACATTTAGACAAAAAGAAAATAAGCACTTTTAGAAAAACTAGTTTGTAAGCCTAGCTGTGAACACTGCAGCCTTCCACAATCTGCCTAATCCATTAACAGCTAGCTGAACGGGATATTACAGAATAAGTAATGAAGCTTTGGAATCAAAACTGGTTCCCCAAGGGTGTTTATCTATCTGTTAAGTTAGCTTGGGCATTTTCCTCTCTTAGCTCTGCACATAACTGGGAAGCTGTGTTAGAATAAAACACCAGAGAAAGAACTCAGACTATGCAGAAAACAGGTACTTGGCTCTCAGAAGTCTGAGGACCATTGGAATAAGAATGAACCTGTGGGAGACTAGGCTGAAAATATGAATTTTTGGCTTAATAAGTCTGAGAAAACTACCACTATTTTCTCAGAAATTAATACAAGTCCATTTTACCCCAGTTGGTGGTGAAACATACAGCTTTGGTTCATGTAGGTCACGGAAAGACAAGAAGAAAGAATCCACTCAGCCCAGCTTGCCTCATCACTCTTAGAATAAACTATTTCTTTGAAAAATTCTAAGAGTAAATTCAGACAATGTCATGAGTTTAAATTAATCTTAAAAATAAGGAGTAATGAAGCTTTTAAGGGGATTGTGGTTGCAAACAAGAAAGATAAATAATATTAATTCAAAAGTTCAAGAGACTTCTGCCTGCACAGAAGTTCATAAGAGATTGCAGAATATTGTCAACACACTAAGAAAAGCTGATGAATTTTAGAAAACTAAAATTATTTTACAGGGTCATTTCTAGGATCCAATGAATCAAGAGAAAGCAGAATAAACTAACTGGGTTATGGGATGGACAGACTCATACAAGAACAATGAAGTCATAATGCATTTCATTTATCTTTGCTGAAATGACAATTGACAAACTTCATCCTCGGGACTAGATCACAGTGAGAGAATCCAGTCCTGATATATTAACTAATTCACTCTTAGCCAAAAATTTAACCTTTCTTCTTTTTCAAGCCAATTTTTTCTCTCATGCTCCATGAGCTCACTGAAGTTATCAAAGGCACAAAAATTAGTCTAAAGCAGACTCACGATTTTTTGCTCAGTTTCTCAAAACCTGTGCCCTCAATACTAGTGCTGCTATTGAAGATGCAGGATGTCTTCCTGGTTAGCTGGAGTAGAGTGATTTAACACTGACTGACTTGATTGTGAAAGGACAAAATTGCTATTGTCTCTTCATGGCTCTTGGTATTTTTCTTCTTGGTACTATTTAGACACTGTTTTGGTCACCAGAATGACATGCAGGGCAGCAGTATGCTGCCTAAGTATTCTTGATGTACTAATTCCAGTGCAATAGTTTGATAACCAATTATATATTATTTCAGCCGTTTCAATTTACTCAGATTTGCAAAAAAATCAAATTGATATGCAACAAGTGTTATTGTGTGCAATATCACACACAATGACTGGCAAAGGAAGATGATAAAAGTCAGCCTGAAATGGTTTTGGTATCCAAAACCATTATGATATCACGAGATTATGTGCAGTCTGAATCTCGATGGGCCAGCATTTTAAAGTGCAAAAGTCAGACTTCTTGTTGCACAGTTCAATTGATTTTCCACAGAACAACTTTCTCCAGCACTATCATTTATCTGTGTTCTATACAAAATCAATGTGGGCAGCAATAAATAACTCCTGATTCCAATTACCTTAATTAAGTGGATGCTCTCAAACAACTCTCTGCAGCACTTGTATGGAAAACTTCTACAGCAGCACTGAGATCAGCAATATTCAGACTTAAAAACCTTTGACTCCAGACATCCATTGCCAGTTTGTTTTCAAAGGAAAAAAAATGCAGTCAGATGCAGGAAGAATATAAATTTAGATTAGGTATTATGAAAAAATTCTTTACTGTGAGGGTGATGAGGGACTGAAACAGGTTTTCAGATAAATAGTGGATGGCCCATCCCTGAAAGCATTTAGGGCCAGGTTGGATGAAGCTCTGACTAACCTAATCTAGTGAAATGTGTCCCTATCCATGGCAGGGGAGTCAGAACTAGATGATCGGTAAGGTCCCTGCCAACCCAGGCCATTCTATGATTCTATGGACCATTTTGGGGTAAATCATCTGTAAGTAAATGGTGATGGTTAACAGGGACTATATTCCTGGTTCCAGTGTATCAAAATGTTAGATTTTAAATGGACTAGTTCTTCACCGTGGAAAACAACATGAAAGTCACCGGAATCAATCCCTTTTGGTCCCTTTGTTGAGAGCAACACTCACTTTGTACAAAGAGATTGTGCAGGCAGGGCACCTGCAACTGCAGCGCAGAGAGTGGTTCCCCATAGCCAGACGTAGCTCCACCAATGAGCCACAAAGTTTTCCCTCAACAGCCTTAGCCAAAACCACAGGCAGAGGTTTTTCATCTTGCTTGATTTCTGTCTCCCTATATTCTTACAGCTTCCTCCTGTTTTTTGCAGATGTTTGAATGGAGTTTTAAACAGCTGTGCCAGGAAAATCATGACTGTGGATCAAAGAGAACTTGAGTGCATGGGAGGAAAGTCAGTAGTCTGGTGGGCAGCAGACAGGCAGTGTGTTCCTATCACTTACTTGTGTAAAGTTCTCACGTCCTACCTCCCAATAAAACCTAAGTCCTCGTTCAGTTAATGTTATTTCCTTTACAACTCTCTTAGGGGAAAAGTCTTAGAGAACTGGGTTTGTTCAGCCTGAAAAAGAAAAGGCTTCGGGATGACCTAATTACAGCCCTCCATATCTGAAGGGAGCCTACAAGAAAGATGGAGAGGGACTTTCAACAAGGGCATGTAGTAAGAGGACAAGGATCATGATGCTATTGCATAGCTACAAAACATATATATATATATATATATATATACACACTATTCAACTGCTCACTGGTTGTTCATGTCAGGTTCTTGAAGAAGGAACTTCTCTGGCATTTCTTAAAGAGTAGGGTTCAACAGTGTAGGTGTCATGGAATACGTCAGGAAGGAAAATAGGATTCCCAATGAAATAAATGCTCTGAAATGCTAAGACAATTTAAGCACATTTTAAAAACTTGCCTCAGAAACATTGCGGTCACTCCAATCTGAGATGTACTAGGTTGTTTAGAAATATTGAACCAAAAGCACTGTTTGTCTGCTTGGCTTTTTTAATTATGTGAATGTTTTAAAGACTCTTCTGCTAAAAGACAATGTTATCCTAGCAATTAACAACCTTACTGTTCTCCTCTCTGTCCCGTGAGAATTGCATATGACATACAGAAATGAACCATCTCTCCTAAAAAAATAATCCAAACCACAAAATTATTTTTTTTCTCTTTGAAAGGTTTAAGGAAGGGAATTTGACATATGCAGAATTGCTTTCAAATGTAATGTCAGAAAATCTGTTGCTATTTCATCCTGGACTCCCATATATTGACAACTCTTTCAGTGATTATGTTAAATAAACTACTGAGAAAAGTAGGCAAATTAGCTCTTTATTATAATATTGCCCAAAAGCTAGTCTTGACATTTACACTAGTTCTGTATAATTATTTCTACTGGTATTAACACTGATATTTATACTTTATGTATGCCATACATTGGTCCATACTGTACTGTGATGCATAGACACAGACTGTAGGGCTATTAAATATCTCTTTAATGAAGTTCATCCTTTCAAATGGGCATCTGAATGCTTATACAATTAATATATGGGAAGGAGGGAAAGTGTGTTAATAAATTCAATTAATCTTTAAAAATACAATTAACCTTTTTTCCCTATATATCTAGAAAAAAAGTGAACACTCGGTGATTAATCTACTCACAACTTTTCTGGCTTAGCAAAAACAATTAAAAGGACACAAATCAGATATCTCAGCATGTGGAAGCAGCTTCTCCTTTAATGGTTATATAAATGGATATAAATACATTCTTTTATCCCCAAGAACATCTGCAGTATATGTGGATTTCTGTTCACTCCTGGTTTAAAAGTAAAGTGGCAGGAGAAATGAACCTGACTCTAGAGAGATTACAAGCCAGAGTTACAATTTACTAAAGAGATTATAATAAATGTAATGATACAGAGAAAAACTGGGTTTAACTCACAAAGACAGATGTATAACCCTGCACCTTGGGAAAAGAACAGAATGCTCTTCATTAGTCCCTCTGCTGAGCACCATATGGTCCCCCTGGGTGCAAAGTAAAAGAAAATGGAAACCTGTTGGTCTGAGTGATGGTCGTAGTTCTGTCAAAGTAATGACTGCAGTCCTGTCAAGAGTGGAGTTGCAGTCCTGTTGGAGTCATGGTCCTCTGGATCCAATGAGTAGTACTAGCAACCCCAAAACTCCAAGGTTATGTATACTCAGGTTCAGGTGGGAATGTCCAGTACCTCCCCCAGAACAGGTAGTTTCACGATAGGTGGTTTAACTCTGTAAGTCATGGAATATTTTGTTTGCAGCTGCTTACTATGCCAGTCCATTGTGGTCCATTAGCAGAGATGACCCCTCAAACCGGGTGTAAAGGTGCTAATACCTCCCAGGGGGGAGTTATCACAGCTGAGTCATGGGTGTGCAGACAAAGAAACACTCCCCTGCCTCTCAGGGTTTCTTTAACACTCAGCTTGTAGCCTGAGGTATCAGGTGTGCTCTGGGCAGTTGCTGTAAACAATGGATTTATGAACAGTCCCTCAGAAATGACACAGAGGGTGTGGAATACACAGTTTTGGTTATACCCACCTAGTGATAAACTGGCCCAGGTCCCTGTAACTAGAACAACAGTTAGACATGCTACAGGAATTCCGTATAAGATTACTCGTATTGCCTTGGTGAAAATATCTTGTATCCTCCCCTGCATTAGTGGTAAAATGTTATACACTTATACCGAGGTGCTATGTCCATATTCTCTATAATAAATGTTCTTCTGTGCCTGCCAATGAAGTGTGCAAAAGCACTCTAAAAAGTCTCTCCATCTGAGGATGTCCACAAACATTTTTTCCAGGTTCCAAGACAAACAGGGACACTCGTGGTTTTATTAGGATGATTCTAAAATGATGCTTGGTATTTATGGAATCAAAAAAAGAGTTTTGTTGAGAAAAGCTGCGAAACAACTTTCTTCCCCCAAAGAAACTGATGTTTAGTGAAATGAGCCAACATACTTATTTTTTCAAAGTTTTGGTGTTTTCCCTTTCCTTTTTAATTTCTGTTATTCTGTTTATCTTGCAAACAAGATGTAGAAAAAGAATAAAAGATGAAAGACAACTGAGGAAAGAAAAAGGAAACAAAAGAGAAAAGTAAAAACTAATCTGAAAGTTTCATATTTAAAAATTACAGAACTGAACTTATTTTAATGGAGATACATTTTTCAGTTTTATCTCATTTGCTTTCATGAACTATAATTATGAATTAAATATAACCTCTAAGTTGTACTGTAGCAAACCTGGGCTCAATTTTCAAGCAGATTGAAGCCACTCATGTTTAAACTGATTGAGGTTTGAAGCCATTTGGATCAGTTGACCTTTAACTCATACAATAGAAGCAAAAAATTAATATTTTAAATTCTACTTCAGGCAATGAATAATTCATGAATGAGGATTGAGTGCCTTGAATAAATAAATAAAAATATTAATTTTAAGACTCTGAATAATAAAATAAATACCATTTGAGATAAATTTATCAGTTATATTTTAATGAACATTACTGAGAAAATTAACTTCCTCATTTGGAAGGAAAGAGGAAAACCTGTGTATCAGTTAAATGTGCCTTAAAGAGGCCACGGGTATAACAATGAGTTTCATCATATAACATTAAGACAGGAAGGACAGAGCAAACATGAGACTCACATAGTTATTCAATATAGAAACATATATACACAACCCTTTCAAAATATATATGAATATTTTATTGCAAAATTATAAAATTGTATATATTATATGTATGTTATACATATATCAACTGATCAATGGCACTGTTTGTTGTGCTTTGAAATGCAGAACAGGAAGAGGTTAATAGAGAGAATGAAGCAGGTTTACAAGTAAATCAAAAATACACTTGCTCTGAGAGCAGTAATCTACTACAATGTTGTCCACATAAAATGCAATAAGTGAGATTAAAATGACCAATAATAAAACAAAGAAGTAACGGTGGGAAGACTTAGAAGCCAGAGCAGATTTTAATGTCGCATGAAATCTTTTCAATGTTCCTTGTCAAAGGAAAGAAGCTTCTATGAGCAGAATATATTTGAGTAGTTCTGCTTATGAAATGATGCCATATTTAAGGAGGAAAGCAACCAATGGAATGTTTTGGGTTTTTTTCCCAGTGTTCTTTAAGGAACTCTGAAGCTACAGCAAAAAACACATTCTCTTTGTTTCCCAGTTGTGCCAGAGCAAAAGCCAAGAAATGCTGACACAAGACCTAGTGACTCCAGATTTTCAGTTCAGCTGATCAGAAAAAATGGTAGTAGTTTATAGCAGCTGAGGTTGTCTCATTCCCCTTATTAGCATGATCTTGTGCTTATGTCTTCTTCATCTGTGCTATCCTTCAATTTTAAAATAGCAAGGTTTATTATTTTACAATAGCCTAATTTCTTTCATTATAATATACTGTCTTAATATTTTCGTTAGGTCTCATCTTCTGGAGCGGAGATTTTATGTGCCCTGAACTTCACTACTTATGAAGTAATAATAATAATAATAATAATATTTAATTATCCAAAAACTATATTGACATTTTGCCACTACTTGGAAGGCACTTTGAACATTTACAGCTGGAAAATGCATGTAGAATCGTTCCTTTTGCCTTGACTTGTTAAATTGTGTGGAGGTATTTGCTGTATTTTTCTGCAACATGCATCCCCTGGAATAGCAAAGTATGGAGACAGATAGAAATATCAATATGTATATCTCAATAGTAATTGTAATAATAATGCAGTAATCTTAATAACAACATGGAGCTCCTAGACCACCAACTTTAATGGAAAATTAGTATTAGGAATATACATTTGATCTGTCTCTTCAGAGCTGTACAGTGTTTGGGACAAGGTTACTACTTTCTGTATTTTGCCTGATTTGTTGCACTCTTGTGCAGAAACAAATAATGAGCAAAGACAAACCGTTTAGGCTCTGTGTTGTCAACCCTCTTCAGACAACCACAAAGTGCTCCTCAGCCTCTCCTGTTTCCAAAGCTTTTAATTAACTAGTCTTTTTAGTGCAAATCTTACACTGTAAAAACCTACTGGTTTTATGTAGTCCATTTCTTCAAAGGAAATACTGCTACCTAATAAATTTGAACAATACTTTGGGAGAAAACAAGCAAATCAATATTGTAACTGCATGCTCAGGGAAATGGATATAATAATTTCACCACTCTTATACTATAAAAATAAAGTATCAGTGCTTATTGTTTGGCAGAAAATATTTATTCACACAAAATTGCACAGGCACAATGACTTCAGATGACCACATTTTTTTTTCCAAGTTAATCCACTCCAGCAAAGTGAAAGGCCTGAGTAATGTGTGCACCAGATTCCTTGCCTCACCTTGACTGAGTCCTTTAATGCAGCCTTAGTTTAAGCAAGGATCAGTCCCTTAGGCTTATGAAAGGGACATTCCTGTTTGTCATGGCTTTAAGCTCAAGTTTTCAAGGGCATAGGTGTTCATTCACAGCATAAGGAAGGAGAGACCAATATGCAATAATCAATTACACTAATGCCATAATAGCACAAATTGGAGGGAGGGCACGTAATAAATGTGTTCTCATTACTTTGTAGCATTTTGATTACCAGCTAGGCTGTTCATTTGGAAAAATGAAATTAAACTGTGGTGACAAGACTTAGAGGCATATTCCAATGACATATTTGTTCAGTTGTGAGGCATACTTTGCTACGTAACAATTACAATTTTTTCTAATACATAGTAGTAAAAAATCTGAATTTTATATTTAATAATTGAAATGCAAAGGTTAAAAATAGATAAAGTATCCTTTTTCTATTGTAACTGTGCTAACCAAGACATGAATATGATTATCCTTGGTAAGTTTATAAAATGTGAACTTCATTAAAAGTAATCTGATTAAATTGTGAAATTAATTATACTCAGCAGAAGGCACCAAACTGGGAGTTTCCATGCATGTTAATGAGTGATACATCCTGTACCCTTGCTCATCGAAGTTAAACAAGATTCAAATTCTGTACCTTAATGTTGTAGTACAGTCTTGGTCTGCTGAACATTTAAAGGTTCTGTTGGAACCTTTTGATTATATTTACTCATCCTGTAAGACAAAATATGAATTACAAAGCTCTGATGAAAAGATCCTCAAAACTGAAATAATTCATGCAATATAAGCAAATCAGAAAAATACACATTTTCTGTCATTTTAAATCATTAACCTTAATTTTTTGTTCACTCAAGGAGTAATGCACTTAAAATAATTAATTTCTAGTGACAAAAGAAAGTCACTGAAATAAGAAGGAGCTGTCACAGACAATGAACATACTCTGGATCTTCTTCTTGTGGCCAGGAGGATTGTCCTATACAGTTACTTTGGAATTAGAACGTGAAGTAGCAAAGTAGTAGGTCTTCAGTGTTCTTCTGTATCAACAGATATGATGAAAAGCTGCTTTTCCTTATTTAATGCAAAGAACGGAGTATGGAATTTGTTGAAGATCTTTCCTTTTCAGGAAAAAAAAAGAGTTATGACTATCCTCTGATGATTTCATGCTATTTGAGGAGTCCTTTCTTTTGTGAAGCTTTCTGAAGCAGTCTTTGGATTACTGTAGAAGAACAAAAAAGGACAAAGTGAGCTAAGAGAACCTCACTTCATGTTGCTTTCTCAGGACCATTTCTTCCATTTTGAGGCACTAGCCAATTAAGACCTAAGCCAAAGCCCAGGAAAGATACTATGGCACTTACCTGCTATGAGAAATTTTTCTATGGAAATGACACTTGAATTCTTTACTAAGAGAATAAAGTGGAACTGTATTCTCTTTCTATTTCTCTAAGCAAAGTGGCCTAAGTGATCTCCAGCCATGCATGTCCTTAGAGGGAAATTCTTTAGTTTTCATGTTCGCTGACTTACCACTCCCAGCATACTTGACACATCTGTGCATGTTACTGTTGCTTCTGCATAATTATTTTTTTTTTAGGATTTAGATTTCCAGTTTTATTCTTCTTGGATTAAGAGGCTGTCATATTCAATTGGGAGCCCATTATTCCACTCATTGATGGAGTCAGAATTCATTGGCATTGAGTTGGTTTAGGTGTAAGAAAATTAATATGGATATGTAGTGAAGTAGGTAGAGCAACTGTTCTCAAGAAGAGTTTAGAGAAATGCCTATCAGGAGTGATCCCGTAGTACTTTCTCCAGAGGTGTGATGGAGAACAGTGTAAAAGGGGGGACTGTATGATCTCAGATTTCCTCTCAATCTACAATTCTGTGAGCTATGTCCTCTCTTGAAATTACAGACTCAGTAATTATTTGTCTACAGAGTTGTCCAGTGCAACAAATCTCATGTCTTATTGGGCAATGTTTATACAATCAGGCAAATTCTGTTACTGATTAAAATGGCACACATCTTGGACTACTTCCTTCACATTCAAAGGTTTTACTCAGTGTTACATACCTGCAATGCTAGTTGTTGGGACACATGCACACACGTGCACAGAACTGTGTTCTAATGCAAACATACTATCCTTACAAGAAAGCGTCTAAGAAAACCTTTTAGCCACTTATTTCTGGCATATTTTGAATTACCATGTCCATTTCCAGCATGTCACTCTTAGACACAGCTGAACACAGCAGAGTAGGAAAAATCTCTCTTGATCTCCTTCTCTTTGTGCATTGTAATTCAAATGAAGCCAGCAGAAGAGAAGAGATCTTGTACTATACACAAAGTTATCCAGGCCATCAGCAAAGGTGAAAAGAGTTTCCTTGATAATGTGATTTTTTCTACCAGGGTGCTTGGTTTATAGGTGTATTTTTCTTTCTTCTTCAAAGATCTGCAAGTTTATACCAGAAAAAGACTGAGAAATGAGAAGGTGAGAAAGAATACATTTCAAATCTTGAATCTGTCATCAG
Organism: Pseudotriccus pelzelni; assembly: GCA_035584735.1. Classification (NCBI taxonomy): domain Eukaryota; kingdom Metazoa; phylum Chordata; class Aves; order Passeriformes; family Tyrannidae; genus Pseudotriccus; species Pseudotriccus pelzelni. The sequence continues at coordinate 46,360,550 of JAWMRA010000113.1, forward strand.
TGCAGTACTTTCCATAAACAAGACACTTTGAAGTAGGAGATGTATATTTGTACAAGTTTATATAACACCTAGAAAAATAGGCTTTTAATTTTCAGTGAGAACTCTGAACTATTATGTTATAATTATTTAAAAATGTTATAGTTGTGTCTCCATCTCTGTGTACTTTTTCTTTAAATCTCTGGGGAGCACTGCTGTTTATCACACCCAGCAGCTGCTTAATGTTGGTGTCAGACGGGGCTGCAGGGCCACAAAATCGTTCTGTATCCTCTTATGGATAATTTACTGCTGTGTTTTCTCATTCAGCCCTTCTTTTACCAGAAAAGGGGGCACAGAGGAAACTTCCTTATCTGCAAAGAATGAATTTATCTGTTTGAAAGCACAGTTTCCAGAAGGGGAAGAAGCCCTGTTTAAAGTCACAGAGGAGTGTTCACACCATCAAAACGGGTGTCTAGATGTCAAGCACAGGCTCCTTCTATAATGAGCATAGTTCATTACACATTTAGAAAATATGAGTACTTTGGATTTCAGCTGTAAAAACTACATATGCATGCTGTCTCTCCCTCTCATTGTCCCTTTTCTTTCTATCACTTTTCTCTAGATGATGGATTTGGATGGTTCTTGATCATGTGTGTAAAAGCTACATGAAAGTCTGCTGCACCAGGGAGATTTTGGGCTTTTGGCACACAAGAACAGCTGTGGCAGAGTTCATAACATTACAGAAGGCCTGAGGTGGAAAGGTATCTCTGGAGATTGTCTGGTTCACACCCTTTGCTCAGACCAGGGTCACCCAGAGTAGGATATCCCATGAGGTTTTGACTATTTCTAATGACAGAGACTCTTCAACCTCTCTGGGCAACCTGTGCCAGTGCTCATTTGCAAGTGGAATTATTGAATCTATACTCAAGCAACTATTAAATCTATTCAAATTAGATAAAACAACATATGTAACATGCCTATATCACATTTTCTACAAGCTCTTTGTTAAACTAAAAAAAAAAGGAATAGAAAAAAAGCACATTAGTTCTTGCAGAAAAGCAGCGATATTAGAGTACTGCTGTATACAATGCAACAAAGCGACACCCCAGGAAAGAAAAGAGACATGCTTGATTTGAAGATAAAAAGGGAAGTACAAGTCCTTTGCTGGGGATTCATTTGAAAAGTGTATTCTAAAGGATAAGCAGATGCACCAGCACTGGCATAAAAACAATTTTATGTAAAACTCATACAAGCTGCCTTTGTCACAAAATTAGCTGCCTTCAAAAAAATGTTTGTTGTATTTCCCATAGGTGAAGTAATGCTTGAAGCTATTATTTGGACATAATTTCTGCAATTAAATAAGGCTTCTGTTATTCAAATAAATGTTTGAATTCTGATTTTTGTTCTTTACTGCTTCTTGGCAGTTTTTGGTAGCCTTCAAAAGGCAATATTCTACATTTAAAATAAATTTAAAACCAGTTCATACTACCTAAGGGTCATAGTAAATATCCTGTAGAATGAGAATGGAAGTTTAAATTTGTCTGTACACAGGAAATAAAGAAATACAATTGAGACAGCACATGCACAGCACCGGAGACTTGGATTGCAAGGCAATGGATCCAGGGTTTTTTTTTGTTATTCTGTTGGTCATATGTGTAACAATCAGCACAATCTTTCCATCTGGAGGTAAGAAGGAGAGAAATGTAAAATGGAGATGATGAAACCAGGATTCCCTTGTAAGGTCTTGAGCTCCAAGGGAGCATAAAATAGAAATAATACAATGTAATTGACTGGATTTTTTTAATTTTTGTATATTATTTATTGTCCATGTTTCTGATACAAAGGTTTTACACAGCATGCGCATTGCAAATTCCCTATAGGCTTCGTTAAACTGCTTGGTTGCTTGAGCTATGACCCTGTTAAACTGAGATGTTTCAGTCAGGACTAATTTTAACATTCTGAATTTTTCTCTTTTCTTCTGACGCATTTGCTGTGGGATCTTTTTTATAACTAAAAACTATGATCACAGCACTGATTGGCTATGTTCTATCAAAGCAACTAGCGTGAGCTATCTGGGAAATGATCACATCCATTGCCTACTTATTTTCATCATGGTTAGTATGTATGCAAGGGTTCCGAGGATATACTCATACACTTGGGTACTTGTGCATATATATCTATACAGTTGTACATATAATGTTATCCTAAAATGTTAAAAGTTTTCTGTCAGTTTTTTGTGGTCCAGGGGCAGATTATTCAAAGGCAAGCATCAGCAATGCCCTTGCAGTGTTAGCCACTGTTATTTCTCATGAGTCGTTTGAAAGCACAATGGTGCATCTGCAAAGCCCTACAATTGCACATCCATGGGGATTATAGGTACCACATATGCATATACATGCTGAATATATGTCTATATACACATATTCTATGCATATGTGTTTGCATATACCTGTATATACATAGTGTGATGTACATTGTTGCCTCAGGTGGCTCTATTCTCTAGTAAAAATTAACTCTTTTGCAACCTCTCTTTTAGTTAATTACAGAATGTGCAGATTTGATAGAGGATATAATTTATAGACTATTTCTAAACTAGAGACCTTTTAGGCTTCTAGTTTTATTTACTTGTGCTTCATGTTAGCTGTATTGCATTGGCATAGAATACTTGAATGGGACTAGTACAGATGAAATAAAACTACATTAAATTTAATAAAATAAAAATATGTACCTCTTTGTACCACAGATAATTAATTGGTGAAACTGCTTGACACAAGATACTGTGTATAATTGCCTAATAGGATATATATGACTAATTGTAATATCGTGCATAATTGTATTAGCCAAGCTGGAAATGTTGAATGGATGTCAATACTCGTGATGTAGGATAAAATATAAAATATAAGCTTACCCGATTGACAGGGTAGAAAGAAACATTCCTCAAAGATGTGTGGTTGCATGATTATCAGTTATGCATTTGGGCAGGTATAGATTTTAAGGCCAGGAGAAATTGTCTTGATAAAGTCATCTGATTAGTGGATTAGTCTATATTTGTACTCCACTAGTCTAAATAGTCTAAAGATTTTGCTGATGATACAAAGATGAGGTACAAAGATACTTCAAGTTGATGTAAAATTAAAATACCTTCTATACAAAATTATTCATAATGGACAGCAGATGCTAGAGAGAAATAGTTACCATATAGGAATAAACTCTGAATTTATGCAAGTTATATATATATTTTTTTGTGATTTGTCATCTCCAAGGGAGTATATAATTTTATGGCCTCATGCTGTATAAAAAATGTTTGGAGATATTCTTTATCATTTGGGATTTATTGCTGTCTGTTGTTTGATTTGAGCCTCATTCTTATTTTTGTTTCATTCTTTTACCAGCTTTCCTTCTTCTAATTTTCATTTTGTCCATTTATTCTTTTGTTTCTGCTTGATATCATCTACTGTTATTTTCTTTCTAAGTAATTGTTTTTATCTATTCCTCATTCCGTGACTCAAGATTACTTAATTGCCAAAATCTTTCATTGCAATCATTTTCAAAGAGCACTCTGATCCTCCGGTCCTTGAGCTTCACCCTGTGTCTCTTTGCTGAGCTTTTTCTATGTTTACATTTCTCCACCTGTGGGATCATTAGTTTTCTCTCTGCCTCCATTTCACTAGCTCAGAAATTATCTTTGTATTTTTTGAGTTCTGCATATATAGTCAGTGAATCAATAACTGCTGGATTCTCACATGCAGAAGACTGAATTATTTTCTAAAATTCAGATCAAGCAAAGCTTTCCATCTCCCCTCCCTCTCCCTCTACTCTTCACAGACTGCAGGGCTTCTAGTGCTGCTCTTCATCTCATTTTCGAGATTCTTTTTTTTCACCTGATTCCTCTTCTCTCTCTAATCACACTAACAGAGTGCTCTGATTTTTTGCCTACTAGAGCATTACCCCAAGTAATTCTGTCACAGGAAAGAATTTAGTATTGTTTTTATCTAGGACAGGGATATTCATGGTATTAGAAGGGTGTGAGAAGTCAGGTGTCTGGGCATGGCTCCCGTTGGTGCAAAGATGAGAGGCAGCATGACATGAGAGCATGGAGATGAAAGGCTCTGTCTTGCTCTTGGAGCTAGCAAACCCTTTGATCACAGACCAGTTGTAGCAAGGAAAGTCAGCATCAGATGCCCTTGACGGTAGGTTTTAAAATGTGGGTGGATAACGAACATCTGCTTTGATGCTTAGATCTGACCATAGGTCAATTTGATATTCATTTTATATCACATCCACCTAAGATAAGATATTCATCCCTATCTTTCAATATTTTCTTTTATATCGTCTCTACTGAGATTTCTATTTCCTCTTTCTCTCTTACAATCCATTTTTCCTGTAGCTTTATCAATTTTCTCATTTTTTTTCTTTCTACCTGATTCAGGACATATTTTCATGTCTTCTGTGATATTTTATTTTAGTCAGTCTCTAATTTGCCTCTCTCTTTCTTACAGTACTGAAACGTGGTAATTGCTGAATTTGTTCCAGTGTCATGTAGTGTAAAAGGTTCCTCTTTAAATTACAGAAGTATGATTCTGATCTCATGTTGCTTAAAACCAATTCAGCTGATAATCTGAAAGGCATTTCTCTTGATTTATTGTTAGTACAATGAGGTCAAGACCTTTGAACACAGTATACCTGCAGCATTTCATTTTCTGATTCAAATGTTTCTTAAAACAGATTAAATAATGTGATATAGACTCTGCTCAATCCTATGATATTTTACAAGGGAAGACAAAGCTTGAGAATTTATTCTTTCAGGGGCAATTTATTCTGTTGGGGGGATCAAGATTAATTTCAATTCCTAGACATCAGTGATCAAAATACCTATATTTATTTATTTATCTGTCACTTCAGACTTTTTCCAATACAAAGACTTTGCTGTCACAGGAATAGCAGTAGTTAGTGTTCTGCTCTACTGTTTTTACCACAAGAACAGCAGTTATAACACTGAAAACCTTGTATTTCAGTTCCCTTATCCACTTGCAACTCAACTGTTTTGATCATCTTTATGCTTGACCTGACACACAATTCACTCCAAAACTTTAATCTTCTCCTGTGGCAAAGATTATTTGTTCACAAGGTGTTAGCCATGAGGTTCAGGCTTTGAACATACCCTCTTTTATTTCTTGAGAAAGTTTTTTATGGTTTATTGTCAGATTTGTCTTGAAAGTCTTCCACAGTGACTAAGTCTATTTAATATTTTGTCCTCAAAACTCAGTCCATTCTCTTCTTATGTGGAATCAGGACTCTTCCCCTTCCAGTGATAAATAGAAATGTCTTTGTTGTATTAGCAGTGTCCTCAATTGCCTAGTCAAAAGTTCTTTAATACACCAGAATCTCCACTTTTGAAGCTACCTGGATTTCTTCAGCAAGCCTTCGATTCTTTTATCAAACTGTAGATTAAAATCAAAACTTTATATCTTTGCAATCTTTTAACTGATATATTGCTCGATAAAAACAAGTCATTTGGGTCTGGCAACAGGTTTGAGATGGCTGATCCCCAAATTCTTAGGCATATTAAAAAAATGTTTTGCAAAAGGTTCTGCAAGGCAAGCTAATGAGTTTCAGATAGCCTTTGGTTGAAACAAGAGTACTCTGGAAGTAGTTCCACACCCATTCAAATATTTTGCATACAAAGATCTCTAGTGATTGTGAAGAAATACCTGAATTTATTTCCTATAGCTGTAGATTTTATAGATTATGTTTATAAGAAGTTCTTAAATAGCATAATGAGTTTCATTTTAATACTTATGAAGATTATGATATTATTACATATTAAATGCAGTGTGTTAATGATAGGGACAAAGTTGGGATTATGAAATGGAGGTTCACAATATCAGAATGAGAAGTCGGAGTGTGAACAGACGCAAGACTCTTCACCTACCTGTTATGCAAAATATGTAAAAATTCTGTGACATGGGAGACTTTTGCCTCAAATACCTCTGAGTCTTTAATAGCTGACTTCTTGGAAATCAGGTGCTGCTCCAACCAGTGAATGGCTAAAGAAGAAATCTGAGTAATGAGTAATGTACTCAGGCATAAGATTTATTTTCACCTGTATTTGCAAAAAGATCAATTTGAGACTTTTAAAATGTTTTTTGTTTTTTGTTTTTTGTTTTTTTAATTAGAGAACTTTGAAAAGGCATTGAAAGTAGAGAATACTGGAAAATAGACTAATAGCTTTTCCTCCAAAATAACCTATGTGTATTGAATGGGCATATAATTAAACTGAGATTACAGTATATTTGTTACATTATAGTGGAAGTCCCCTGCTGTTTCAATTAAAAAGAGAAAATAAAATAGAATAAAATAAAAGAGAAAATAAGAGAAAGTAAGCTTCAAGAGTACTCAAGTTTCTCCAGTTGCCTCAGAGCAGCAGAATTTACTTCCTACAGCAACTGGTAGTGGAGCTGTGCTTGCACTGGTGTGTAGTGATTTGATTTAAACCAATCACTATGACTTTTAGATAACTGGAAACCACACAACTTACTTCCCAATCTATCTATCTTGCCATTGTTGGTGTATCTGGTGGCTGAATTCTTTCTTCCAGCCAGGAAGACTAGAAACCTTAGAAATATTCATCTGTAGCACAAAAGAGAGCCTGAGGGAACCATGGAGCTGTCTGGTTTGACCATTGAACAGTATGTCATATTTTGAATAAAGAAAATTAAATAAAGTTCCCTTTTACCAGATGTCCTATTGTAAGAAATGTGTAACTTCCTGCTTACAAGGAAGTGTACTGCAGAAACACCCTCTACTGTCACCTGCGTTCTAAAAATAATGCTGGGGAAAAAATCAGAAAATATATATTCTGTATATATAATATACTAGTGCAGAAATGCCAGAAAGGGATAAAAAAATAATAAAACCTGACTTGTGATACATACCGAACAAATAATAAAAATCACCTTTCTCTGTAAATGAGAAGGTTTTATGGAAAGAAGAATAAAATTGGCAGAGCATGACTATGCATCTTAGAATAATGCGCTTTTAAAAAAATCTCACTACAGATAATGTACTAGGTCGTCTGTCATGTGTTTTCAAGATCTTACTGAAACAGAAAGCAGCGGATAAATATTTCAAAATAATTTTACTCATAAACAGGCAGCCTTAACTGACAATGTACTCATATTATTCATGAAAGTGAGGAATTTTACCACATGTTTAGACTACAATTCAAATTTCTTATATAAGCAGTTACTAAACTCATTACAGATTTTTGTGATAACTAATTATTAAAGAACCAGTATTTATACTTTAAAGTGTTTACTTTAAAGTCAAGCAAGTAAAAAAAAAATAAAATATTGCAGAGAACATAGCAGCAGATTTGACAATTCAGGAAATAATATGGTTTTTGATTTCCTAATCAAAACTGCTTCCGTTGCCATCATGAACAAACCAGCAGTTAAGGATATGACAAAAAAAGTTATTGAGAATGGGAACATTAATAATGACAAATTCCAAAGTCAACTACAACAACATTGATATGACAGGAAACCTAGGATTCAACTCAGGTAATATTAGTTAAAGGAGTCTTTCTAAATGTCTTACAAATAAGTCAAGACTTAAAAGAAGTATGCACGCAAACCATGGGGTTTTTTCCTCTAATTTCTTAGCCTTTATACATTCCACTAGGAATCACATATTATTTGTTGAAGTAGTGCTATGGCAACAACAAAGATCAAAGCATGTGAGGAGGGCAACATTTCTGAAGCAAATTATGGCTCCTGTAGCAAACATGAAAGAGAGGGAAAAAAAAAATCCAGAAAAAAATCAAGAATAAACCCACTGTGGCTAGTATTTTCTTCATTAAATTCTGCCATGTCTCTCAAACATCTGAATTCTTATTTCAGCCAACCTAGCAAAGATATATGTCTTTTCCTTAAAAATCTTGCTCCTCCATTTTTGTTGAATTCATAGACATTTTTTCTTGTTTCTTTACCCACATTTCACTGAATGGAAGAATTCTGAAAAGAAACTGTAGAATTGATGTTAGTGCTAATTATATGCTTCATTGTGCAAAATGGCAGAAAAGTCACATGAATTTAAAGGCTGACAGATGAACAACACTTTTTCAAGGAAAAAAATACTTAACTAGTCAAACTGCCTTGAAATTCTAAGATAATTTTTCAGTTTAAATACAGAAGATAATTAATAAATAATATTCTATTTCTTTTATTCTGGTGTTTTAATAATAATATAATTGTATTACGCTTTATTAGATCCCTGGAAACTCATCATGCTCTTATGTTGTATGCCTGTGCCATGAATATGCGGGAAAGGAAAGAGATCTCTGCATCTCACTGGAGAAATGTCTTTTCTCCCAATCCTTTCTTCATATTTAGCAACCTGAAAAGATCAGATGATCACCCCATCTTAATGTCTGAGCCTAACCTTTAGACTAGGAACATTTCATCTGAAAAACTGACATTATGAATATTTAACATTCACTGAAACTTTCCCGCAGAGGCCACAGAAAACACAAAGTGCTTGTTGGCCTCCAGAAAGGATGAAGAGAAATAAAAACAACTTTGTGTGTGGATTTTGCATTTGACTGAATGTCTGACACCAAGGTATGTTACCCTGTAAAGGAGCTTTCACAACCTTTTTTTATTTCTGCTTGCTCTCAGAATTGCATACTGTCCTTCTAGCCAGCAGACTCTGTGGGATAACAAATGCAGTCTGCAATTTAAGCAACAATTAGGACAGGTCTGTGCTCCTGCTGGTATACAGACATGTTACAACAGAGGCATAAGGTCATGAGAAAACCCTTTGGAGGGACCTGCCACTCAAAATAAGAGCAAGACTCATATCATTTACTGGCAGCAGTTCCTAGCTTGAACTGTTCCTCCCAAACTGTGCCCAGGTGGCTCAGGTGAATCTCAGGCAGAGGAGAATGTGCTGAGGAAGAAGTGCAAGTTCATACGCTGAGAGCATCTTTCCTGTGGTTTTCCAGAATAATGCTAGATTCCAAATATCTCAGTCCCCTAATATTTTCTTCATATCCTAATTAAATGAAAATAAAAATATGGATTGTTGCTTGCATGATACACTTTCTTTTCCCTAACTTATGTCAGCATTCAAAACAATTTTTCTGGACTAGATGTTTCATTAAGTTTGCCCTTGGCAAATATGTGAGTGTGAAGCAATCAAGAAGTAAATATAGCAATTGGTGTATAATTATTATTATTTTAAAATGCAATTCCTAGACATCCAAAAGCAGCAAACCAGATAAATTAATAAATTGGAAAAAAATTATACAAGCAGAATTTACTTAACCAGAATAAACCTTCATTTTATCATTCATTTTTAGTGAAATCTCTCCTCATGGCTTGTCATCATTATTTATTTCTCTGTCTTCTTCTCTCTTTCATTTTCCGTCTCCAGCCAGTACTCAACATGTGGGCACATATACGGACATTTTCCTTATCTTTTTTTTATTATTTTCCTAACCTTTGAACTTTTGACATCTACTGGAAAGAAAGAGGACTTACGTAAAGGTTTTAAATCAGGTTTTACCATAAGACCATTACATCTCCTTACATGAAGAGAAAACTGGGAAGAGTGCATGTGGATGTGGAGAGGTACACATCTCATTTTAAAACTTCCTTTTTGGCTGCTGAATGTAAATACATAGAGAAAATTAATCAGAAAAATGAAATCTGCTTTTTCTCTAGTCTAAAGGGAGAAAAAAAAAATCATGCTTAGTTTCAGTTTAATCAATTTGATTATTTTTTTCTGGAAACATTAATTTTGTAATATAGCATACAAACTATTTTTGGAAAAAAAGCTAAAAAAAAAAGAATAAATCAAATAACTATTTAGAACATGACATCTATTTTTCACTTGGTTATTGGAAACTTAAAACCAAAGGAAAATTCCACTATCTGGCTTTAGTTTTATTATTTAAATGAAGAATTCAGGAAAAAAAAAAAAAAAGGAACATATAACAGTTTAAAGCAGCAAAAACCCCAATTAAGGAGAAACTTTCTACTAAACATATGTATATCAAAGAAGAATCAGGAATTAAGGATTTATATTGAATATATTTGAAAAAAGCCTAATTCACATGAGATTTATGGACTTCTCATACTAGGTCTTTTCCAGCTGAGTCAATTCTCAGAATATGGTGATGGAAAAAGTTTGGACTACCATTTCCTACAGCTGCTGGCTCCAGAAAGAAGAATTGGCAGAATAATCAGAACGTAAATGACTTTTCTACTTCAAAACTAGTACTAAATCAAGAGCAATCCCAGGTTGTTGGGTTCAGGACTCCATTACCTGAAACAACAACATAATACAAAGCTGTTGCTTTTAGGTACAAGTTGATATTAAGTAGCTATCCCATTTCAGGCATCCAACTAAATAGACTTTGAAGTCTGCAGCAGTATAACTTTTAAATTCATGATTTCCAAGGTTCCTCCTCTAACCATTCTCTAGTACTGTATGTTCTTCCAAATACATGGATTTTTACATCAGCACAAGTGAGAAACACTATTGAAGAGTATTCCCTCTAGCACAGTTTAACTTGTAGAATGTAAGGATCAAGATCTAACTGCAAACACTGGAAATGTTTTTGCCCCACAGGGCTCTGTATGTTTATTACTGGATTTCTCACCATTAAGGGGAACATTGCTTGCTTTCAGTGATTTTGTGTCAACATAGGTCCCACTCATTTCTACAGGGTAAAAAGAGCTTTCAGATTTTAGCAACATAGAGTGAAAATCCTGTTGACTGTGTCGCCCTCTATCTCACCCATGTCTTCAATGGGAACATGCTAGCTAGAAGTGTTATGTAAATCAGGAAGAAATAAAAGAAATCCGTACAAAAAATCTGTAAGCTTTCTACATAAAACAATTATTTATTATTCCATTAAAATATGCAAATAAATCATTCCTAATCAAAATATGCCCTAAGTCAAGACTTCCCATTAAAACAAACCATCCTATAAATGTTTGATTGGGGAAAGAAAAATGTTCGAGGCAAAATTTTTTCTATCTCTGCAGTATTTATAACACTGCCCAAAACTGTTGGCATCCCAATTACTTTGTGTTTCTCGTGTGAGTATATAACGACTTCACATAAACAGTTCAACTTCCTTAGGGCTGTTGATAAAATTCTAAAATTCCTTTTCATTTAGCTGTCAGCTAAGAGTTTTTATCCAGCCCCTGATTTTAAAAGTTGCGTAATCCCTTAAGAATAACAGTAATATAGGCACCTGTGTCACACCAATTTTTAAACCAGAGGTTCTTCCAGGCAAATATGCTTTTCATTGCTTCTTGATCTCCTACAAAGTCAGCTAAGCTTCCGTGTAGATTGTTCCTCAGGGTAAGATTAAAAAGAATAGAAAATATGCTTTACTTTAAAGCTATTGGTTCTGCTGGAACGCTACACTAATGAGCAAATTGTGCATTGAGGACTAAAAAACAAACAGTTGAATGGAGGAAAGAAGATATACTAAATAAGCCAGTAATGACAACTATCCATTCAGAAATTACATTTGTATTCAGTATATACCTTTTCCTTATTACTTCTCAGAAGATTTTCAAAAAGGCAATCATATGTTCTGCTTTATTGTTGGCCTAACCTCTTATACTGTTTGTACTTACAAAAGCACATGAAACACAATTTTATTTCTGGCAAAGAAGTCAGGAACTTGGGTCAAAGCATTTCTTCTGTCCTGTGCTGAAGCCAGCTAAACTAACTTGGTTGTGATGGTACCATACCACAGTTAGACAGGTGCTTCACAGGTTGTTTAACATGGTTTTATTGTAACACTCCTCAAGAATGAATATTGCTTCTTATGCTTCTGGACATGTGACAAAGAAGGAAATCAGTATTACTACACAATTTTTTTGCTACTATTATTTGATGAGATGGTTGTCATTTACAGGAAAAAACTGGTATGCCTTCATTAAGAGACACAAGACACTACTTTCAGTGTGAGTTATAACAATTATATGCTTAATGGGCAAACGTGATCGAAAATCTTTCACAGATTATTTATTGGCATATGTGAATATTGTATATTATAGCTAACTAGACAAATTAAACATACTCTTTCGTTATTTCCAATTTGAGAAGATCTACAGAACATTTTGACATTTCAGGAACAGAAAATGTGAGTGCTTATTAGCAGATTTCAACCTTTATAACCGGAAAAGGAAAAATGCAAACAGATTTTTACACATATTATTAGACACAAATATGTCACGTGGGGCACTGCTCTGTTTTTTATGCCATTTCTGTACTAAGATAAGAGGGAGTATGGATGCTTGGACAAATATGACTGACAGTCAGAAGAGCTATGTTTTGTGTTTTTCTCCACCACAGGAATCCTGGAACCTCCTTTAAAGGCCATCTGACACATTTGTGTCAAAATCTTTTCCACAGCTACAGTGTTATTTTTGGCCCTTAAAGCAAGTGTCAGGCTTGTGATGCAGCCTATTACAAGTGTAGATATTAAGAATAGATGTGATGAAAGACCTGTTCATAAGGATGCTCTGTCTGATAAGATTTCAAGAAGTTCTGGGTAGGACAGATGCACAAGGAAAAGTAACCACAGATGGGCAGTATTTACACCAAAGATGGGCATTTTTGGTGTGAGCTTGATTTTGAGCATGAGGCAAAGCCCCAAGTGTGCTTGACACTCTCAGTACCAGGGCACTTGGTGCCTGGGAAGAGAAAGAAGCTTATGGTGGTGGCTTTTGGGAGCAGCATGAACTGAGTGGGCTCAGACTGCTCATGGCTCAACAAACTTCTGAGGAGGGCATTCTTAGGGTTCATACAGGGTTCTTGAGCACCTTCAAACGGGCTGCAACCCCTTGGGGAATCTCCACTGAGAAAGAGAGAGAGAAAGAGAGAGAGAGAAAGAGAGAGAGAATCAAACAAACAAACTTCTTAGGGACATTAGGGACACAGGGAGAAGATGCAAGTATGTCAGCTTGTAGGTTGTTAGTTTATAATCACAGTCTCAGGTATTAGTTTTCACTCTAAGTAAGAATCCAGAGTAAAATAATAATACAGATGAACTTGGTATCCCAAGCAAAAAAACAATTATTGGAATTGAAATTAGTGAAACATTGGACCTGCAATGTCTAAGAGAGTTCTTGAAGATGGAATTTCTTTGTCACCAATTAATTTCCTGGGTAGTAACATTATCAGCAATAGTCCCAGTATTTATACAGGAACTGTCTGTTGTGGAGAGTGGTGATTCATTATGTAATATAATTAGTGTCACTTTGTGCTGAACAAGATAGTATTGAGGTCAAAAAATCATAACATTCACTGATACTACATTGGTATATTACTTTACCACTCTAGAAAGGTAAAGATAAGACAGTGAGGGTGACTGATTTCATAAAGAGTAGTTCGCAGTGAAAACAATTCCTTGTAGTCTAGAAAGCACATCAAATGAAGCCTAATTCAGACATCTTTGTGCTTTCATCTATTCACTCTGCCTTTAGACAACACTAGTTTTACTAGATACCAAAACTCATTCCATGCTTGATACAGTAATGCTCCAAACTAGTAGTAGTGTAATTCCCTATATTTTGATCAAGAAACTCAATAAACCCACAACATCTCAGTGACATCTCAGTGACAACCCATAAAAACTAAAACACAATGCAAGCTCTGTTTGAAGTATCTGTACAGCAGAGTCTCATGTCTGACAAATGAACAGGAGGAAATTCAGTCAAGTGCTTCCTAGTTCCTAAATCTGACTGTGTGCCCTGGTTAAGTCTCTCTCACTGGCTATTCCCATTCCTGCTGACTTGCCTGTATGTTATTGCTTATACATACACTGAATAGGAAATGCTGAAATGCTCATAGGAAATGCATTTTCAGGAAACACTGAGCATTTGTCACAAGAATATCTAACATTTTTTTAAAAATATAGATGCTCATAATTATTAGGTTTCTGCATAATAGCCTGAAGATATCTTACCTTGTGCAGAATATTCTACAATTCTACAAAGAAGCATGCATTTCACACTAAATGAAAGTAAAAATTAAAAGAGGACAAAAAAGTATAAACTGTATATATTGCTCACTGTGGTAATACTACTGAGTAAGATGAAAACAAGATTGTAGTGTTTTTCATGATGTACTAAAGGAACAACACTAGTGGAAGGTCAGTTAATAAGGAGAGTTCAATAACAAACTTCATAACATAGGTCAGATTTAAATATCTTAGTAGCAAAATTTAAAAGGTTTTTCTTTCACAGGTGATTTATGTAGTTTCATCTCTTATATTTTCCAACAGATTTCAATTTATCTAGTTCACTGACTAAGCCAAAAAGACACATTACTTACTATGTACTGCACCAATCAGAAAATATTACTAGACTATCCATCTAAATACACAGGGTTTTCAAAATTTTTTTGTTTGGGATTTTTTTATTTTATTTAAAAAAATCTATTTCCCCATTTTTTAAACCTTTCCTTTTTTTATAATTTCTCTCTCTAAATTATTTGTCTTTTCTCCTCTCAATGAATTGGCCCACTGATAATTTTAGAAAGAGGCATTTGTGATATAAATATATCAAAGGAATGGGCAAAATTTGAATCAATTCTTTGTCTTTCATTTTCATAAATAAGAGATTTTGAAGAAAGAGGGTTACTTATGTGTGAACATAAAACTGATGAGAAGAGATGGAAGATGAACATAGATATAACCCACAAATAAGTGACCCCATCTACAGATAGGCTCACTGGCTTGGCTTTCCGTTCCTTATCATGGAAACAACTGAGGTCTTGAAAACATTTTTGCTTTGAAGATATTAAAGATAGAACATGATACATCCAGGAAGCATAGACTAACCATGAAGATATTGAAGCTAACATATAGAAGGTCAGTAATGATCAAAGGAGACAGGCTCAAGGTAGAAAAAATTCTGCACCTGTAGTTAGCAAATAAATGGAGAGTATTAACTGATTGGATCACTAGGTCCTCAAACATCTTTCTCTGTCAGAGGGCTTCACTGGCATTTCAGTTATCTGAGCAGATTGTCTGTGGCTGCTAAACACTGTAGTCTCCTTAAAGCTAAGACATCTCGTTCAGTGAATATGCTGTTGTCCGCCAGGCGTGTGTAGTAGTGATGCAATCCAAGATGTTTTCTACAGTTAAACCAATTTCTTGCCTGATGATAACCTTGATAGCTTGTTTCCTTCTGCTGTCAAAGATCTCAGTGACAGACTACCACAGTTCAAGCTCTTCCCTTCATTTGTTTCTGAAGTGTCGCCTTTTACTTGTGTCCCAGTCTTGTCAACCAGCAAGAAGCTCTTTTTTTGAATAATAGATTAGAGATGTTCAGGAAGTAGCTGCACTTCTTGATACTGATATTTCTTTATTCAACTTTTTCCCATCTGTCCCCACTTTAAGAAGAACATATTTTTGCATATTCTCTCTGAGTAAATAAATAATAAGTTTATGCCAAGAAGAGTATGAGGCTGGACATTCACATGCTTCATGGGAAATTCTTCAAGAAAAGCAACATAGAAATGCCTGAGAATAGCCATCAATAGTATAAGAATATCAGTAACAAATGCACCATCAGGTATCTTGGTCTTTCTTAAGTGCTTACTGGAGAATAAGGCACACTTTAAGAGCTAAATACTAAGGCTGCAAATGAGAGCATAGACAGAGCATGGGAGAGAGCACCGGAGTTACACAGTAACTCAGCTTCCATGGGGCCTTGGACAATTTATCCTTCACTCACGCAACACAACCCAGCAACAGCCTCAATCACATGTTTACTCTGCCTCAAGGGTGCAGCAGATATGAACTTTTGATTGAGTGGCTTGGGGTGATTTGTGTGGCAAGTGGTATGAAATAGGTAACAGAAACGGTAACAGATCACTTTTATGTGAAATTTAGGTACTGAGAATTACAGCTAAATGAAATTGAAGTACTGTCTCGACCTTTTACTGTTTCAAAATGACTGGCTTAATCAACAACCTCTGACATCTTATCCAAAAATCAGCCCTTTCTTTTTACTTTACAAAAGATGGCAATTACAGTCATACTTTGTTTACAACTGGGTTTCCTCATGAATGCCAAATGATTTCTGCAGGTCCAAAAATGGATGGCTTGTATTTATCTTTCCTTTAGCTGAATGCAGCCTATGGATGTCTCCAACACTAAGCTCTTTTTCTCTTTGAAGGATTATTTCAGGTTGTATCAGTTTTCTGAAACACGGACAGATGAAATTTCCTTTTACAGATGTTTTTCCTGTGCTTTAAATTGCTGCCTTTGCAGTGACTGTTGTAGATCGAATATGGTGGCAACAGTATGTTGCTAGTAATTCCTAAGCTCAACTTTTGATTTGCAAAAACTTTCAGGGTCTTCTGTATGAGGACAGTAATTTTGGAGGGGCTGGAACCAAGCATTATTTAACCCAGACCTTCTCTGGTAACTGAGATTGATTGAAGTTATTGATTTCCTGGGTTTGCTTCCAATTCTCCTGTAGGTAAGCAGCACCTACTTTTCAGAATGATATAAATGGCCCTGATCCTCTAGTAGCATATTTTTGGGTTTATGTCATGTATTTGGCCTATGTATTTTAGGTTCCTCTGGTATAAGCAGGCAAAAATCATATGCTAAAGGAACAGCAGCAGTATTTGTCTGAGCATCCAAGAGTATTTATACCTTATTTCTGGGAATGCATTTAGCATGTAAGTAAAATGTTCCATTAACTCTAAAAAGAAAAGCTAATGTTTGATTAGCGATAGCAATATTCAAAGCATTTCCTGGAAGTAAGTTACTAATTCTTAATTCTTGTTCCCTATAATATAGATTAATTTAAAATTTAACTAATTTACCATCAGAGTCCAACAGACAGAGATTTGCCACTGAGGTACCTGAATACGTTAAAAAAAAAGACTTCTAATTCCATACATATTAAAACACATGCCCATATTATAGGTCTTATAACTGATTCAAAGTGCTTTCCTAACTAGCACCTGATCCAGACTACAGGTGGGTGATATTGTAATGATACTCGCAGTTGTACAGTATGATTGTCTGAACAAGGATTACGTTTAATATTTATGTGGGAGTAGCAACACATATTCCATTCCAAAAAGATGCTGTATATTTAGTCAAGGAAAACAGTACTTTTAAAAAGGTATTGTAAGGTTGCATTTATGGTGCTGAAAATTTTTTCAATATATATATATATTTATATACTGCTTGTAACAATAATTAGAGCTATACTATTAAAATTTTATCATCAAGCTGAAGAATTTTATGTCTGATCCAATAAGAACAAGAACTGTAAATGATGCTTTTATGACATGCTTTTCCTGACTGTCATTAGTATGTATCCATTCAACATTTAAAAAAAATCACACTATGGATTTTTTCAGAAAGCATTGTTTACATACATAAGTTCTGACGTTTCCAAGAAGGCAGTTCTTTTATCTCAGATATCCAGCACTTAAGATACTATGGGGAGCATGCCTAAGACATAAGTTACAACTGCACAAAAAAGTAGAATCAGAAACACAAACTAGTGTAAAGGAAGGACAGTAATGAGGACTATCGGCTGGCTAAACAATGGGTTCATCTTGGACCTCGAGAAATAAGTGGGAAGTTTACAGAAAGCAGAAACTGGGTCAGATTAGAGGGGAAGATGATAGAGTAATAACATAACAGGACAAAATCAGGAAGTACAAGGCACAGAAAAGCTAGCTAAGGACATAAAAAGTAACAAGAGAGGCAACATAAGTGATAAAAGGAAATGTGGGAAATGTATTTTGTAATATATGCTGTAGGAAAATGTTATGCTGCAGTTAAACAGAGAGGGAAATTTTTTTGTAAATGGCATCAAGAACGTGAACAGAATAGATGACATTTCTTGCCTCAATGTTTTCAAAGAATTAATGTCATCTGCAATCAGGTGACTAACACAAGTTCTGTTAATGCCAAAAAAATGTTACTTTAGCCTAGAATGAGGAAAGCTGAGGGTTTAGTGAACACCTATGGAAGCAATAGATTTTGAAATTATTTGATCCAATAAACCTTATCCTATATCATTTTAAGAGGTGACATAAGTAGTATGTTTTAGTGATTGCTCTGAGTTCTTGGAATATTGTGAGATACTAAATGACTGACAAGAAACAAAATAAGACTTCTCTGGAACAAAGAGAAAAGTATGGTTTGCATAAACTGAACTATGAATGAACCATCTAACTTCAGTTTCTTAGGAAAATTGTAGGAACAAATGAGTGCCATGAAGAAACAAAGATGATCAATAGTCAACTTGGATTTATTGAAAGCAAATCATATCAAATAAATCTTATTTCTTGCTCTAATAAGAAAGAAGCAACAGATATCTGTTATTTAGATGTTAATGTGATAGTATTTTATGGGAGATTGTCGTAAGCAAGCTGGAGACGTGGTCTAGATAAAACTCTGAGAAGTTGGTTATGAAACCTGTAACTGATCTCAGTATAAAAGGGAACAACGTGGACTGAACTTCTACAAGTGTCTGTTGACTCTAGTACTACCTGCTGTAGTTAAACCAAATGAAACTTTAAGAGAAAGGTTTAATGGAGTAGAACTGATTTGGATCTTGATAAACCAGAAAAAAAGCATGAAAAAATAAGATTGAATTCAGTAAAGACAAATATGAAGTTTTCTACTTTGATATGAGAAATTAGTAGCGTAACTACAAGCTACGAAATGTCTCATTTGGTAGCAGAGTTACCGAAAAAGTCCTTGAGGTAAAATAGTTTACAACATGACTCTGACTCAAACAATGACATTTTTGGAAAGGGCATATAAATGGACCAAAAGCATGTATAAATTGTAGTCTAGCTATATCTTGAGGTCATTGTTCAAGTTTAAACACTATAATTCATGAAAGTTGTTGATCATTTGGGCACAATCCAGTGAATGATCAAAAGTTTAGAAAACATCAAAACTAACAAAAAGAAGTGTTAAACAGGAGACATAAGGTTGTAGAGGAGAGTGACAGTAGCCTTTAAGAACATAAAATACTGCTGCAGTGAGGAAGGGAACAATTTGTTCTTTAACATGCACAGAACAAGAAATAGTGTTCTTAAGTGACAGCAAGAAATATTCAGTTTAGATGTCAGGAAAACTTTTTTAACGATACAGGTAGTAATGCACTGGAACAAATTCCTTTGGATCCTATAGAAATCATTTGAAGTGCATGAGAACAGGTTAAAAAAAACAACAGTAAAGAGCATTTAAATATGGTCTCGCTGAAGAAAAGAGATGGAAAAGGATGATGCACTGTTCGTTTCCAGGACTATTAGTTAATGTCTCTGTGGAACTTCTAGAAAAGAACAGTGGCCATGGACCAAAATTATACATGATTTTGTCAAGTACAACTGAACCCTGTAATGGATGTTTAATGCAAACAGCAGGGAGACAGTGTAAATGCTTGCCAAGCTCAGCAGAACTCAAGTTCAAGGTTGGGCTACTGCTGAGGTTATCAGGAAATGTATTACAGGGGATGCTCCTGATACTGAGACAGAAGTTTCTAACTCCTATCTGGGGAGCTGGGTCGGCTATCTCCTTTTCCTTTATTTTTCCTATAGTATTTCAGGGTTTGAATACACAGTCACTGTATTAAAACCCCTCCCAGTTATTAAGGTCAGCATCTATAAAGACCATCTGCTGATCTAACTGCTTTATAATGCACATTCTAGAAATTCAACTGAAAAATACTAAAGTTTTGGGACATACCTTTTCCCAGAAAAAAAAAATAAACAATAGCTAAAGAAAAAGGTATGATTCTTGAGTCCCTGCTGATGACTTCCTATTAAGGATATATTCTTGGTGTTCATGATATGCAGCTGATTCTATATTGCTTCTACCATGAAGTACAATGAGGTCTCCAGAAAGACCATGTCCATAGTCATTCCAAATAACTATTTTACAATATTTTCAGGGTTATAATTTTAGACTTTATAGGAAGCATATTGGGGGTGTCTAAGTTAAAGAATCAGGAGGACACCTTCTCACATGACACAGAGAACTGGCTAATGTTTGTTTCCTTCTTTCCTCATTTCAGGAGCCAAAGAAAATCCACTTCTAAAAGAGCCTTGATATATGTCCAGCTCTGACAGTTCATTTGATGCTACCTAATGTATTATTAAGATTTTAATAATGTATTGAATTCTTTCATAAGCCTCACCAGAATACCAACTTTTCTCCATTTGCTTTCCTCACAATCCAAGCTCTATCTTCACAGCTCAGCACAGCAATTTCCATCCTATCTCTTCAAGTTGATCAAAACTTACTACTGACCCAGATGTTTCTACTTTCAATATATTCTGAGCAGTGATGTAATACACATAATTTCAGTCTTCTGTAAAAATGTTATGGCTACACTCCTGGCCTTTGTTTGTTTGGTATCTCCTACTGATATGATGACTTCTGTGCATGGAATTTCAAGGGAGGGATCATTGGGAAGTGGTAAGTGCTGGTTTATATAGTTTTCATGTGCTTTCTCACAGCACAGCAGAAAATGATCCAGTGTCTAGATGCCCACTCATTTATTACAGGTTAGTTCATCTCTAGAATTTATGGACTTGTTCTACTAAAGAAAGAAACACAGCTGGGACCCTCCCTTCCCATATTTTTTGCTTCCATTCTAAGTCTGTATCTTGGAAGGCCATTGGTATTGAAGCCAGCTCTTAAATATTAGGTTTGAAATTCAGGCTTAATTAAATTCCATTTGTGGCTGTCATATTGCAGTAAGGTGCTATTCAGTTTGAAGTTGCATCCTCTAAGTGTGCTCCCCAGCCATTCAGTTTCATAAAGAGGGATTATGGTGCTGCATGGAGGCGTGTGGGACAAGAGAACTAACTCATGAGCTGATGTGACTGACAAAAGGAAGACAAGATGTAGAAGTGATAGAATTTAGGCTACACACATGTTCGACAGATACCCAAGGGAGAGATTTTAAGCTTTTTGAACAGTGTTTAGATTCTGTTTGTGAGATAATTTAATATGGAATTTTATGCTTACATTATTCATACACTGAGGATATTGATTCTTTTGTGCTTAGAAGTCATTAACTATTTTGTTACTTATGGTTTATGAGCCACTAGCTGCAAAAAGGAAAAATTCTATGTGTAAAACTCAGGGGACACAACCTTAATTCCACTTAAATAATTTTAACCTGCAGCATCAGCACAGGTGTAGGTCATTGAATATTTTAAACCAAAAGCTTTCCAGCTTATCTACTGGGATGAAATTCTCTAAAATCAGAAGCTGATGTGAAAACTCAAAGTCCGAAGACAAAAGAGATACAAACAGTTGGAAAGGAAATAACAGCTTGTGAACTGTGGGCTGTAGATTCTCTTCAGCTTCTGCTAAAACAGGCACCTCAAGCTCAACTCTGGATATGAGCTAAACCAAAATTAATTCCATTAGCTAATCACAGTAGTTTGCAGCCCCACTAGCAGCTGTGGTTAGTGTATAAGAGCTTTTTCATTTATCTGTTGTTAACAATATTGGGGTCTTTTACCATAAGGACTTATGTGTTTGAAAAAAACTCATCCTTAACCACAAGAACAGATGCAGACTGACTTTGGATTATACTTAATGTAGAGAAAAGTCAGAGATAGAAGCGAAGTCAAACCCACTACTCTGGGAATCATCACCTCTTCAAGTAGCCAGTTAGGACACTTCAAGAAATGAAGGCAGAAATTAGTTGAGATACCAGGTAAATTCTTATATGACAGAACTCTACAGCATCTCGTATGGATATTTCTGTTCCAGTATGCTAACAAGCCTAAGCTATGGAGAGCTTGTGTTTCCCAATGTTATTGCTTATATGCCTAAAAGTAATCATATATTTAAGTGTATGACTTAATATATTTTTCCAGACATATCTCAAGCTGTTTGGGTATTGTAAGCAACTATTGACTCTGGTATAACAGAAACAGCCTATGTATTGAAAATTCCTAATAGTAACTAAGGTTAAAGTTATTAAATCTAGTTTTGTTTTGACACTTATTAATTTTAAAAGAAAAGTAATTTGTAGAATAAACCATTTTTCATTCAGGTGGCTCTTCACAAATAACTTAGTGCAAAAATTATTTTAGTTGTGGATTTCAGCACTCTGGAAGATATTCAGAAAATTGCCTTCTGAAACAAGAAAACGAATGTTCTTGTCAGGATTATATTTTCTCTGTTTATTCAAAATAATAAATTCATTTCACATTAATAAGTAAAATGAGCCAGATGAGTCAGAAGTAAGTAAGAAAGGTTCATCAGCCAGGCAGAGATCAAGGAAAGTCTAAAAACCAGTCTTGATGACTGGTAATTTATGTTTCCCTCAGTACCTGAATCTATGGGGCTGTCATTCCAGTAAGAAAACACTTTGAAAACT
Source organism: Pseudotriccus pelzelni (assembly GCA_035584735.1). Taxonomy (NCBI): domain Eukaryota; kingdom Metazoa; phylum Chordata; class Aves; order Passeriformes; family Tyrannidae; genus Pseudotriccus; species Pseudotriccus pelzelni. The sequence goes on from JAWMRA010000113.1 coordinate 46,382,950, forward strand.
GTGGAATAATTAACTACACATTCCGAGTAGGTGCATATGGCGCCTATATGGGTAATTACATGTCTATTGTCCAAAGTTAAGACATACCTACACCAATTGCCCCTTGATTTTTATTTAAAAATGATTCAAAATAAAAAGCCAAATCTCACTGTCTTGCTCATTAGAAAACCTTCTAAAACAAAACTAGCCCAGGCTGTTGGTTCTTTCAATCATTTGCCTCTTCTTTATGAAAAGAAAGGAAAATAGCTATGTTAAATAATAACCTGGCACACGCTTCTCTTCCATTGAGACAGAGTTTCACAGCTGTCAAACAAACTATTTAGTTTGTTTGCCAGTTGTGAAAAACAGTGCCTTAGCAAAAGCTCCATCTATCTTGGATGAGAGATGGCATATTGAAAGTGTCAGGCTTGGAGTCTGCACCTTCCCGAAGTCTCATCAAAACCTAGTGCCTGAACATCTTCAAGTCAGATGCCAGGAGTGACAAAAGGGTAAGTTAATCACTTGAGGCTGCCTGACTGGCAAGTAGTCACTCTGCTGTCAGAAAGTAATCAATTTGGTAGGCCTTGTCACACAGGAAAAGAAGTGATTTTGGAAAGAAAACTGACAAACAGAGCTAGGCTTAAAACAAGATAGTTGGTGCTTTTAAGATTTTAAATTAGCGTCACATTTAAGCATTTTGTCTTGTTATTTGGATGACATTATGAGCAGCATGCACTCACTCCATTCAGCCCTACACTCACTACCTTTGTAATGTGGTTTTGGCATGAGAAATCCTAATAGCAGCTCAGATGAACCACTTGGTTCATTTCTTTGAATGCTGGAGTGACATCACAAGCATCTGATCCTCACTGATCATTCTCATTAACCCAAACAAAGGGAACAACAAAAACGTAGAAGAAAGTCCAACCAAAATGCTTGCTCTTTGCCTCCACAGTGCCACAGACAAGGACAGGCAGAGGTTTGGCCCTGCTGCTGGGAAACTGAAGATAGTGAAAGAAAGAAATTAAGAGCATAGCATGTTTATTCCCTGCTTTCTGCCAGGCAAACACACTGAGGAGCTACTGAAGATCTGTGTCAGCGTATTTGTCTTTGGACTACCAAAAAATTATGCCTGCTTTCTCTCTGAGCTACCTGAGGGAAGGGAATAGAAAACCTGGGGGATTCTCATTCCTGCAAGATAAAATGTTAGTCCAAGCAAACAAGTCCAAAATGAGTGTTGTTTACCAATATCTATTAAGCAGATGGAGTATGTTACAGAAAAATTTGCTACAAAATAACAGATTGTTTCAATAGCCCTTACAATTGAATTCATTGTTAGTAAAGCAGCTCACAAGAAACTGAAATATCAGTAAGCTATTGCAGTAGGGAAATCATTAGAACCAGACGACTTAGATGCACTTGGCATATAGGCACCAATAATTGACAGTGATTCTTATGGTCACGCCTAACTCTAAGTCCTGAAGATGTCATGAGAAGAGTTTTCCAAGCCCCTGTTGAGCAGCCACCATCCAGGAATGAGGAGACACAAAGATCTCTAAGGGTTTTCAGGTGAGGCTTACCACTGCTTCCCAGCATTTAAGTGTCAAACTTGTAGGTGTACTCAACACTGCCTTTCCCATTAATCAAGTTGCCTTTCCCATTAATTAATTAACTGCTACTCCATACAACAGCAGAAAAAAGGGAGGTTCAAGGGCCACCTCAGCTTCTCCTTCATTTCTCAGCTGTGCCCTCACTCATGTGGCCAGGCTAGCTTAGCACTTGTTGAAGAACAGTTATTTTGTGATATGGCTGCCTAATAAGTAGCTTAATTGCCAAAGTACACAATCCTTGGAGCAGGGATCTGATGCTGCTCCTCCTGCCTTGTTCTGTTACTGCTTTTTAGAAATGAGTGAGATAGTATCTCACTTTTTCCTTCCTTTTCTTCCCAGCTCAGTTTCTACATACGTTCCCAAAAGTGAAACATGAAGATTTAAATCTTTTCAGACTCAGGTAAAACAACCAAGGTCTTGAAAGGCTTGTTTTTATCTCACCTGAGTAAAACCTCAGTGAATTAGATTAGTTATCGATAAATGCTCACTTCTCATAAATTTGAACATTACCATGTCCAAAACTATTTTTCACTTTTCAGATTTACTACAACTTTTATTAGGCTATTAAAAGGCATTATTAGTGCTCTATGCAGTTTTTCAGAAGGAAAATCCTTTATCAAAATGTAAATGTAAGTTATGAGAAGGATGAAAGTAGATGGATTTCTGCTCAGTGTTTCAGTCTGAAAAGAATAAAAGTGATATAAAATTGAAGATTGTATGAAAATGTTACTCTCTACCAGCTAGGAAGAAAATATTTTCAAATGCGTGTATTGTCTGCATAATAGGCTCTGGTCAACTTCATTAAAACAGGTATCTTCTCTAAAGAAGGTACTAGTTTTTTCTGTGATTTCAACTACAGAATTTCAATATTTATGAGGCTCTGAAGAAGAATTAAAAGTAGTCTGTCCTTGCTGAACATATAAATAATAGATTAAGCAAAACCCATTTCTACAGTGTTAATCACATCTAAAACCATTGGTTGCGTTACAACTAATTAAAAACTCATTTAATATATTACACTTAGGAAACTATATCTCATGGTCTTGTCATATAGCATTGTCCAGGCAAGGAAATAAAAGTATTATATTTAGTAATAATATATACTAATGCTAGGTGGGGTTATTTATTTAATTTAATGATTTTTCTTTCCCCCTCACACAGAGTCATGTGTTTACTAGCAAATCTGCTGATAGTGTTTCAAAAATTTAAAGATTTGCGTCTTTTAAACTAGTCAGGTTTTCAACTTTCTTTTCAAGTACAGATAGAATTGCATTTTGTAAAATACCAAGCATAAGAAAAAAAATTTGCATTTTCATTGATCTCAGGTGAAAATAAATTGTTTTGTCTGTGGAAATTTTGTGAACTCTGGGGATTACTCAGGCTGCGAGATACCATACAGGAGCTTGCTTAAGACTCATGATTTTAGTCTGAAGATTTTTTTGTGTAGTCAGTTGCTCATATAACTTTTGGTGGAGGCAAAAAAGTGTTTTATTTGGTTTCTGAACTGATGAAATGTCTCAGACTTAATGGATGTCTCTGATACACGGAAGCTAGAGGACGGAAGGGAGTCTGAAGAGTGTGTCATTGCTTATCAGTTTTAACAGAAGCAACTTTTTAAAAAAAACTTCCTAATTGCAGTGAAATTATTTCTATGTGTAGCAACAGACGGTGGAACACAGTCTGCTGATTTACTGTCTGAACTTTAAATGATTTTGAGGAGTTACAGGACATGCAGTAAAGGACATTTCAGAGAAGAAGAAAATGCCATCTACTTCATTACCAAAGAGGCCCCAGGAAAGGGACATACAAGTAGTTTATACAGCCTATAAATACTCTTAGAAAGTGAGGCATAAATATTTGTAAGATAAGCCAAAGGTATTTTTAACAATAAAACCAATTAAGAACACAATCCAGCACACTGTCTCATTAAGAGACACAAAGTAGAGACACCTACTTCCTTGAGCTTTGATGGCTGAAATATCTATCCTTTTTAAAACTGAGTGTTTGGGGTTTTTTGTACAGGAAGTTCTTTGTTACATTTAACAGTAAAGGCTACTTTGCATGCATGGCCTAGAAAGGTGGTGATCTCTAGTGCATTTTTATGAACATATAACATGGCAGAGAGAATAGAATATGTTTGAGTATTGGTCCATTTTCGGTTCTACATAACATTTTAAGATCTTTCCACATCAATTCAGCCACTCCAGTTTTGAATATCTAAAAATGGTCATAGATGTTTAACTTTTAGATAAAGAAATTTACTTTCTCTTGAGTTTTTGAGATTTAGTGTTGTCTTTTTTTGACTTCATCTTAGGTATCATTTTGCTCTGCTTCATAGCATGATATATGAGGTTTGAATTTAAGTTTTTCTTTCATTACAATTCAGTAGAATTTAGAGACCTAATTATTCTCTTTTTCTTTGCTTAACTTTGTCTGAAGTAATAATAGCCAAAATACGTTGTCTTGAGTCTTACTCTCTAAATCTTTTTATTTTTCCTTTAAGTCTTGCTAAAGTGGAGCTACTCTTTGTTTATTTCAAATAATCTTTATTTATACTTCTGTTTGATTTTAATACTAATGTTTCCTGTATGTTTACGTCTCTGTATAGGGAACATCTGTCTCTAGTAATATTAATTTCTAGTAATACAATTTTTTTTATGCTCCAAGTTCCTAGATTTTACTATCCTTATCTCTGCTTTTTTAATGGCATAATTCACTTTAATATATAACTTCATGTACTTTTGAAAAGATTCATATTGCTGCATAAATCTACATCCCTATGCACCCTAATTTTATTATTCTGGTTTCTCTTGTCTTTTCTGCCTTGCTTTCTCGTCTCCATCTCTCTAATTAAAATTGTCTGTGGTTTGTTTCAGGAAAGAGTTATAAGGGTTATCCAGGGAAAACCTCTTAATTTAGCCTCTAGATTTATTAGGCAACCCTAGCAGTCATTAAGGAAGAAGAGTTTTTTACATACTGGTCAAAAAAAAAAAAAAATTCATCCTCAAAACTTGTTTCCTGTTTTAGAAGACACTTAATGTTGAAACAAGTGGAAATGTATTACAGTCTGAGAACTTACAAATCCAACCCTTGCCACAAGGGGAGTCTTGATTCCATAGATACCATTCGTGCCCAGCACCATACCTTCCTGAGAACATCTTTTGAAGCCAGGGTTTCACAGGCCAATCTGTCAGTCCATGCATCCTAATAAGCATCCAGACTCTCTCATGTGTCTTTGAAGAAAGACAAAACAAGAGGCATCTGCTAGTCATCAGGGAAGCCAAGTGAAATTAAAAAGCCTAACCCACAAGAGTGTTTAAACACTGAAATTAATATGAAAGAAGGTGATAGACCCTTTTTATCAGTCACCTTTTAAAAATGTGTAATTGGGATCACCACAAAATAGTGATATTAATATGTAGAAGAGGTCATAATAGAGAGAATAGATGAGATAACAGCTCGATTTGTGAAGCCTTTTTTTATCCACGAGGACCAATATGCTGCAATTGAAGCATGAAATAACTGTACCCCAGGAGTTATGTAGTATAATTAATCTATTTAAGTGGCATGTGAGCTTAAAAAAGAAAAAAATTCCTGACCTAAATCATCCGGAAGTTCTCATAACCTTATAATTCATGAATCAGAATTATAAGCAATGTGCTCTCATCCTCAACCGTCACAAGGCTGAGTGCTTTCCCCAAAACAGAAAAGGGACTAAAAACCTTCTGTACCTTCCTCTTGATACAGGACCCTGCAAGGCTGCAGCATGGTATGAATTGAGTTGTTGGAAGATTGGTCTCAACAGCTCCTTCATTACCCTACAGGGAAAGGTAATGCCTTTCTACCTACATGTCAAACCACAAAGATAGGGCTGGCAATAGACTGTAACACTTGCACAAAGTAGGTAATATTTTGAATTATTATTGGAGCCACAGGCGAGATACTCATGTTGGGTACCGCAGCAACTTCTCTAGATTTTTTAGAATAGTTATCATGGCTCTTTGTTAGAAGAACTATATATTTATTTTTTTTTCAAATTATCATAAGAAAATTTGGTGGAAATCAATTTCTTTAATGAACAAAGTTCATTATCATTATGAAGCTGCTATCTGTTGAGATGCTTTTTTGAAATATTTTGTCACAAATTATAAATTCCTGATAAGCTTTCTGATATTAAAAAGGATTTTGAGATATACTGACTTTTAGAGGATAAATATTACATAATTATAGCTTTCATCTTTTATCATGAAAACTGACTTTCAAATAAAACCTTACTATTTTTTTCTTTCCTAATGAATAGTAAGTACAAACTGTGCTGTCCTATTGTTGTCTTTTGTGTGGACAAGAAAAAGATGAGTCAGAAAGAAACAGGAAAATATAATAAGGGAAAATCCTCACTATTTATCAGAGACTAAATTAGAAACTAATTCAAACCTTATTAATCTAATTTGGGAAACTCCCACTGGCTTTAGTCATATTTGGATCCAGCTCTTAAAATAAGTAATATTTTGAATTACAGTAATTCTAAGTGTCACATAATTTATGTTTAGGTGTTCTTCGGACTTCCAGAGCATTAATGAAAACTGCCAGGAGCAGAAATGTACAGTCATCCAAGACAGTGTGCTGTTTTACTGCACAAATCGTGTTTTATTTGGCTGTCTATAAACAAGTTGCCTCCAGGTAATTAAATGGAACCATAGTTGAAGACAAAGTGGTCTGACATTTCATTCCCTTTAAGAACATTTTTACCAAGCAGATACCGTCTTCCAGTATTATAGGCAGTAAAGACAGTTTATCCTGATACTGACAACAGTTCAAATTCTCAGTAACAAATGTAACAGAGAAAATATGGGTCCTTAAGGCTTTGGATGTCTCTGCCAAAGTGGGAAGGTTTCATTTCATAAGTTCCATGAAGTTCATCCTTTCCCCAAAGTACCTGGTTTTAGCAATACTAAATGAAAACGCAAGCAGTGCTATTAGTAATGTTCAGTAGCTATAAAGTCATACTTACATTGTCAGTGACAGACACATTTAGGTGCATTTGAAATGAAAAATGATCCCAATACTCACTATCTGTGCAAACTGAATTGCTCCTAGTATCTTTCTCCAAATGCTGTACTTTAGGGCTTGCACCCCAGGCCCACCTTCTAAGTGCCTACATTCAGTGGAAGAGTTTTGTGGTAATGAAAATGATGGCTTTTGCAAGGACAAAAAATAGAGGAATTGGTGATTTGTTTGTTCAGGGCAAGAGGAAACTTTGCATTTAGAGGCTACTCCTACCAATTCTTAATATCCTTTACTGGTCAGCACTGCCTGTTAAGTCCTGCCTGAAATAAATATTAGTAAAGATGTAGATAGCTCCCAAATGGAGATTGGGAAAGTAATAACAAGGTTAACTACAGAACACATTACTTCTTGTGACTAAGAAGAGCATGAAGTTATGGGACAGAAAAGTAGAGGAGCTGCCCTTTTCTGTGGTTGTACCCACAGGAGCCAACCAGTGACTAAGGCAGAGTGCGTGCCTCAGACCGCAGAGTATCATCCCTTCATCAGTGGTAAGGACAACCTTGTAATCCCCCTTCTAGTCCCTTCTACCTGTCACTTTTCCCTCTCTGTGGCTGTTTGTATGTAGCTTTCTAGTAAAATTTCCCAACAGTCTGTGTATCTGGGAAGTTTATGTATTCTACAAGTATTTGGAATTTAAAATTTTTTACTGTACCAGAATAAAACTAATGAAAAATTTATGAGATGCTCTTCTGTAGTCATTTTGATTGAGGGTTTATAATGACATGAGCACTAGAGATGGAAGAAGGAGACTGCATGTTATGTGATTGGAGAGGCAGCAGAATTAATTTCAAATGCCTGTGTCAAAATATATTTAGGCTTGAACTACACAAGATAATGAGTCCACAAAGGGAAGTTGAGAGAGGACATTTTCAGAGAAGTCAGTAGACTAGACAGTGACATGGCATGAGCTTGGGTTACTCCAATGTTTGTATGAGATAATTGGCTGTACCAGAGATTTTTCTTCCCTGCTTTTTACTGTCTGAAAACATTTACATGGAAAATTGTTCTAGGTTCCAGTGGTACTTGCCCTCCCTCTCCTATCATTAATCCGTTCCAAAGTATAAGTGAAGAAATTAATCCTAGCCCATTCAAGTTCGACACACAAATGTTTTTCTGCAGTTCAAGTCTTGAGCACAGCTTTTCTTGTAGCTGTTTTCCTTAGGTTTGCTTATCAATCATAAATAAGCATTTGTGTCTACTCAATAAACTGATAAAACACATTCTCAGAGATTTCAGTAATTCTCAGTGATCTGATGAGGAAACAGTAACAAAGGAAGTGCTCAGTGCCTCCCTGAAGCTGTATTTCTCAGGCTGCTCACTGGCCTTTGTGTAATGAGTTGAGCATTGAAGTGCCCCTTGACAACACCATGAACTATTACACAGTTAGGGTGGGAATGGCACTGGCCACATGAGGAACTCCTAGGGAGAAGAAAAAGAGCAGGGATAATCATAATCATAATGCCATGACAAACTTGGAATTTTCTCTACCTGAACTGTAGCCCAAGGGGAACAGCATCATAATTGCTAAAGTTTTGAAAAACAATTTTCCATGGCATTGAAAACAATTGCTTTGGAAACTCCAGTAATTACCGACCCGAGACCTTATTAGCAGCAGTCCTGAGGGAGATGCTTTGAGCTCCCATGGACTGCAGTGGGCTGTGGCCAGTGTCTCCTTTCAGAGCTTGCCAGCTCTCCAGTTTGCAACACTCAGAGCACTGTTAGCTGATGACAGAATTTGGACTAATACCCTTAGTTTTTGATGTTCACCCTGTGCACACTGAGACAGGCCAAAACATTTGCCATGAGCATTTCAATAATACTTGAGAGGAATCTTTCATAGGTATGCATTTGTACATACTCCTCTGTGTGTGTGTGTGTGTGTGTGTATTGATCTAAATGCCTAACAGCAGTATAGTATAAATATGATGAATATATAGCTAAGACTGTTATAATTGTATTAATAAGTCTTGTAATACTTCCTGTAGTAGTAATTTTATTAATTTACTGTTATAATTACAGTAAATTCTATTGAACCACCTTATAAATTAGGCAGTGATAAACTGCTGCTATAGTCCTTTAGATATTAACTGCTTACCAAGTCCAGGAGTAAGACTGGAACCAGCCACAACTAGAATACTCTCTGGGAAGGAGTTTAGAAAGTAAGGTGGTTCTTTCTGAACCTCATGACCCAAAAGGAGGGTCTCCCCTACCCTTTGCCTTTCTCTATGAAATCCTTAGCCATAAACTGTTGACCAAGTCTGGGACTTGCATTGGATTCAGTTGTACCTGGACTCTGTCAGGAGTTAGAAAATAAGTGGACTCTCTCTGAAACTTGTGATTCAATGGATGGTGTTCCTCTTAAATCTTTACTCCTTTTTCACCTCCGCTCTATGCATAAATTATTCCAAATAGATCCTAATTTGATGTTCCTGTGTACGTTACATCCATGTAGTAAGTAGTAGAGTGAACCTTGCCATCAAAATTTTGTCACGTTTTTGCAAATGTATATTGAACTTGTTTTGCTGATACCTTTTCCAGTGATTCTTTAAATGGTCCAAAACATTCATTTTACTATAGCATTGTCTCTTAATGTTTATTTCAAAGGCTTTCTCATCTTTCATAGTATTTTCTTAATGGCATCTACTTTTCTTGTCATTTTGAACTAGAGGTCTCTGAATTTTTGATATTGTTGGATATATGTACTGGAAAATATTTTCACTTGTCCAACCACGATCAGAAAACTTATCCTGTGAAATGTGGAAAAAAGAAATCAGGGATTCACTCATTTAACTACAGAGCTTTCAGTAGTCATCCTGCACTCATGATTCTCCCTGCCCTCTTATGTTCTGGGCCACAGAACCAAGAGTCCAGCTTCAGATGTTTTTTCCAAGTTCTCCATGGACTTGGATAGTGTTTTCTTACTGCTGAAAGATCCTCTACTATGATAACTATGTTATTCACAAACAGTAGAGATCCCAGAGAAAAAAACTGAGGCTCATCAGAGTAAAAGGCATAACCTAGGGTCTCTTGTCAACAAGAAAACTTCTAGCACCCTGACTGTGGAATAAATGGAGAGCTTTCTTGAGCTTAAGTATAAGACAGATAAAAAAGGACCACACTGCAATTCTAGCAGCTTACAAATAAGAAATAAGATAAATAAATTTTTCTGGGAAATTCCAGACACAGTAAGATGCCCATCTATGGTGCTGTTACATGTTTATACCAGTAACTCCTGATCTTTGGAGATTTCAGAATTCCAGGATCCCAGTACATTACTAATCATAGCTTTGTTATTACCCATTTTGGACCACAAAGGAAATCTGATGTTATGTGAATATATTTATTCTTTGGTCCCACATGTGCTGTCATCTTTTAATGGCTTTTCTTTGTTCCCTGATGTCTTTGTTTATGCTCATGGGCACATCCCAGTAAGTTAGCTACCAGTTCATGGCCAAGGCTGAATTTCTGTCTTTAGAGAACCGAGATTCTTAAGTGTAATTAGCATCCAAATAGGTCAATTATTTTATACTTGTGTAGGCAATAAAGTTTTTCCAACATTCAAAATTAACTAAATGCTTCAGGTCTCAGCTATAAGGCCGAAAGATTAGTGGCAGTTATACTGTGAATATAAAAATTAAACAGTCATTAGTACAGCTGAAACAATTAAGCATGCAATCATGACAACTTTAGTGTGCATATATTATGCAAATGTATAAAGCGTAACCTTTCCTCACTATTTAGAATTTACTAAAATAAAAATATTCTGCTCTGGTGAGACTAAAATAACAAATGTGAACTATTTCAGAGGACTGCGAGTTGCTACTTAACTGATATTTTGTTCAGTAATCTTTTGTTCTTTAATTTTTAAATGAATAGATTGCGTATTCAAGAAGGGGGAGGTGACTAAGAGAATCCACTTATAAAAATTACAGTGAAGTCCTTTTCTGTCAGAGACTTTTAATTTTTTCCTGAAAGATTTTTTTTGTGTGTGCGTGCTTGGCATGCAACATTCTTGATCTATATCTAACTCTGGAAAACAGTTCTCTTACTCAAAGTTAAGCAGTACTACCACTATATTTAAGCTTTTGCTGTTATTCTGACTGCAAGTACCACACAGTCATTACATCCCCTGCTTACAAATCGGAGAACACATTCTCACTCTCAGCATACCCTTAGTTATTCTTTTTTCAACTCATTCATTTTAAGGCTCTACCTTTTCAGAATAAATCTGCATTTGTAAAAGCAATTTAAAATATTTTACTGATATTGAAGGAATAATGCTATTTCTCTCTCTTTACCACTCATGTTTTTATATATTTCCTCTTTCCAAAATAATGTCCTTTCTTAAAACATTTTTTTAACTGATCGCTATTTGTCTGAAACTTCCACGCGTAATATTTATAAATTTTAAGATAACTACAAATATTACCTGCACTGTGAAAAAGTAAACTAATCCGAATGACTCCTTTGATGGTTATCATGAACACAACACTGTACCGTAATTGTTAATACATTTTTAAACTGTATTTCTTCAAAATTATTTTAAAACCAGAAAACCTTTGTAAAGAATAACTTGAGGGTTTGTTTTTAGTGGGCTGCTGTTGGAGTTTTTTTGTATCAGGGTGTGTGTGTGTTGGTTGGTTGTTTTTCTGCGTGTTTTTCTCCCCAGGGAAATGTAGTCCAGGGAAGTGAAAGCAAGTTATAAAAAGCAAATTCTAATGCAAATTTTAGTTAAGAAACCAGTGACACATGTCTATACTTGTCTGTTTAGGCATGTATAAAAGAAAATCTGTGAAGTTAGGTTTAAGAAAGGCTACTACTCTGCATATTTACCCCGTTATACATAGATATGTATGCACACAGATTGAGTAGGAAAATTGTACATACGCTTGCACACATTTGGGAAAATATTACTTAGAGAAGTACTTCTTTATCAGAGATTGATGTATTTGTTTTGTGCAAACCATCACCCATTTAAAGTTTCAGTGATTTACTGTACTACTGGTTATTCTATTTGCTTAGCAAAATACTATGTAATACTCATGGGTTCTAAATAATTTCTCAAATGTTAACCATGAAATGTATCAGCATTTTATTTTATTTTCCCATGTAACTCTTGCTCAGTCAACTTGTTTTGAAAACATGATTTTTAATGCACTGTAATGTTTATCTTTACCACCTCAGCATTAATTTGGACTTCTGCTTTGCATGAATGTCTTACTTTACTGTCTTGCATAACTCTGACTATTGATTTCCAAGTTAGAGTGCATTCTTCATAAAGAAGAAGAGCATATTAACATGAAAGCTCTTAGCTGATCATATCCACATCTCTAGTACATTTTCCCAGAGTATGTTAGGAATCAAATGTTTTACATTTCACAGATAGATAAAGCTTTCGAAATTTAACAAGGGTAAATAAAAGCAGAATTTAACACATTATATTTTCCAGATTAGAAATATAGTACTTAATTCACAGCTTTCTTTTTATTTTCCTCTGTATCTGGGCTAATGGAATTCTGTTTCCACTGTCCTCAAGGATCAAAGGGACAGGAGATAACACCTACCTCTGGACACACAAGTTGAGATAAATCAAAATAATTGCTACACCAGCATTATGTTGCTAAATATGTACCATGTGTTACAGCAGGGTAATTTAGCTATGAAAGTAATGTAGCAATAAATTAATGAGTACATCAATCCCTGAAAAGAATAGTTTATAGCATTAATAATACATTTTCAGACAGCCTCTCTAATTAAAGAAAGAAATAATTATTAGACATAGCAGTGGAATCTAGATTGTTTTGAGACATAAATAGTATAGTGAATGAAGAATGAAGGAGCCTCTTTTGGAAGTCATCTCAACTGTTTTTACAAATTACTGAGTGTATTATAAAGCTGGTAGGTGTAATCCTATCTAACATGCTTGAAAATAAAGAACAAAAATAATAAAATCTAATTGAGATATTTAAAAACAACTAACAAAATTTAAATTATTTCCTCATTGGACCCAAGTTAATTTTTTATCCTGAAAATTTTATACCAAGCAATATGAAATCTCTAAACAATTCCCTTGACTCTTACAAACTACCATGCTGCTCCACACTTTATCACAAAAGTCAGGTAAAAATAATTAGTTACCTTGCCGCAAAACTGCACTTAGTAGGCTGTGCTGCAGTTACTGAAGAACTTAGTACTCACACCTTCAGCTGGTTTGTTGAAGCAATTATTTAGCCATTAACTTCTATGCAATTGCTTCTCGATTTTCCTCTAGTTTAGCAAGATTTGCTTTGCTTTGCTGTACTGCATATTTAAAAGGTAACTGCATAGGTTTTGGTTGCCATGGACCTCTGAAACTCCTTCAGAAATTACAAATGTTGACATAATACATGAATTGTGATCATTAAAATCTAGTGAAAAATATATTAAAAAGGGATATGATAAGAAGAAAACAGTTCCTCCCAGGTTTAAGGGAGCTCAATGAAGCTGATAGTGTCAACAAAAAGCCTGAGAAAGGATCCATTTTAATTCAGAGATAGAATAGCTACAAATTATTAACTGTAGATATTTTAATGTTAACACAGATAAAGAAAAATCTTTTATTTAAAATAAACAAATACAGGCATCCAAAGTATAAAAAGATGCCTGAGTTTTCATTGCTGAAGTTATCAGTTATCTCCTGGGCTGAGATGTTGTTCAGCAGAGTTAAAATCTACTACAAAGATATACTTTCAAGAAAAAAAAAATCTTTCAGCTTTAGTATGAGAAATTAATAAAACATAAAAAAGAACAAATGTCATTTATTACTGTCTGAACGCTGGATCTTAGAGTCAAACTGTGCTTTTGCCTGTTCTCTTGCTATGTCCCGAAATGAGACAATCTGTATCAAGGACAGTCTGAGGCCATGTAAAATGCCATTCTCCTGCAGGCATCCCTTCATTAGCTAAAACTCTCTTTAAATCCACACAAGCTAATCAAAGTTGAAACTTCTGTAACTCTTAGCATTCTACACTTCTTCCTTGGAAAGAAACAAACACAGAATGAGAAAGAAATCGCCCATTCTCATCAACATAATTAAATTACCCAGCATACGTATCCCTTGCTTTAAACTTATCCAAGAAGAATTTTTTTTTCAAACTTGATGAAGCTCGTAATGCTTTTAGTAATCGAATCAAGATTGAAGAATGCAAATGCTGCATTGCCATTTAACAGATGGTTATATAGACTATAAAATAATTAAATATCAGTTTTCAGATAATTTCTACTTATGTTTTTGGTCTTAGTAAGGACTAAACTAAAACACTTGGAATAATAACCTGATTATGAATCTGGTTTTTGTTTTCTTCAATACAGGCAAAGCAAAAGCATTAACCTTTTCAGATAGTTTTTATTTTAAACCTAAGATATAAAAAAAAAAATCATCAAAAAAAAATTACTTCGAGGAACTCAGGAGCAATTTTAAAAGTAGAAATAAGGCAAGAGTTCCTTCTCAGTTTTAAAAAACTGCTATCAGTTCCTGCTGTAATACTATGCACTCACTTTTTGCTGTTATTGAAATTTTCATTACTTAAAATTCTGGAAAGTAATGGCTCTACTGATGGATGATGTGCTGTCAAGATGTCTGCTGTCCTTGATAGCTATGGATATAATTCTTATGTAGTATGCTAATATGAGTGAAAATAATCACTTCTAAGAACCATTTTCATGTACTTCATTGTACAGCTTGCTTCAGTGAGTTCTTCAGTTTGTGTTTCACCTATTAAAAGTTATCCTTGCCTCTGAACTTGATATAATAGGCTTTCTTGAAATTATAACTGCCATAGCCAATAAAAATGTTAATCTTTTTTAAAAGCTTTGAATGTACACTATAAATATTCACAAGCTTGAACTTGATAGTCAATAAGAAATGCATTCTACTAATCATTTTCTCTGGAAAACTTTTCTTATCAAAAGTTTTTATGAGCAGGCTTGATCTTTTATGTGGGTTTTTATTTACAGAAAGAATGTCTTTCTGTTCTGCAAGCATAGAAGTTAACTTCATGATTTGTGTAATGTAGTTCAGTTTCTTGGCTCATGGAAACTGGGCAAATTTTAGATATGAGTGAAAGAATGTAGGGTCCTAAAGCCATGAGTCTGCAGCATCATAAGAGAACCTAGAGCTGAACAGAAGCAGGAACACCATGCTGAGAACACCAGTCAGAGGGCTATTGCAGAAGCACTACTGTCCAGAAGCAGCTGAATGGAAGGATAACCAGAAGGCAGCCCAAACTGCTTCAGCTAAACACCTAACTCCATTTTTGGTGTGAACAAGCAAGCAGCTGGGTAAGTCAAGCTGGCCTTGTGCCATCCGTAGGTTTCAGACATTTCGGGGTCAAGATGTACAGTCACTCAAACCTAGGCTTATTCCAGGCAGCAAACTACTAATTTATCACTTCCAGGTTTGATATTCAGTGCCACACGATTTTGGTCATCTGTGCTTTCTTTCCTGACTAACATGCTGTAAGGGTGGATGGGCAGAAAAGCCGGAAAGGAACTGAGCCTTTCTCTTCCAGTGTAAGCGGTGGATTGCTCCAAGGTTGCTCTGCTCTTTGGGCTAGGACACAAAAGGGATATGGCATCCTTTCCTTGAGTTTTTCTTTTAAAGAACATTGATCTGACTGAGATCTGTTCTCAGTCCTGTTAGCATCAGCTCCACAGTGTTAGCAGAATGAGCTTTTACAAGGTTTTAAGATATGGGCACATAAATTTTCAACCCCAAGTGGTCCCCCCTCAAGTGCAAGGCAATTATCCAATGCCTAATAGTGCAATAAAGACAGCAGTACATGTGGTCTTCACAGAAGCAACCCAACTCATATCTGGAAAGCCTATAACGGTTCATAACTCTACAGAAAGCCAACTAGTTAAGAGGAGATGTTGTGAACTGTTCTCCTGGACTTGTTACCACAATTTTCATCTGTACTACAGTTAAAGCCTCTATTATATGCATATTTATGTTGCATTCTGTTGAATCTTTACCTCTTTCATATTCCAAGAATTTTGTATCTGTTATCTCTTTTGTCTCTGCTAGAACAAATTCACCTTAATTTTGAAAACTCTGTTTTTACATTAATCTTATAGCTATTATTTCCCCACAGAACCACACATCCTTACTTTTGGGCTGATGCCAATTATTCTTTAATTTACTGCTGTGCTACTTAGAACTGTTGATCACTTACGCAATTGGTCAGTACTTACAGGTCTCATGAAATTAGCAGTGTCTGTTACTTTTCTAGTAATTGGGTCTCAAATATCCAGTTGTGATTTCAGTTCTCTCTAGTCCTCCATTTGTCTGTCATCAGTCTATTCCCTGTACCGCACTCAGCTCTCTGACCCCTTCCAAAGCTTTCACACAGAAGGTAAAAACCAGACAGTAGAGGAAAGGGAGAAAATTCAAAACTCATACAAATTAAAGACAAGTTTCCAGGTTTTCCCAGCTAGGTTCTGGAGGTATGCCCAGATGCACGTCTTCCTGTGAGAATACAGACTGCTAAAGTGACCCTTTGTGTACTGTTATAAGCTAGAGGTGTGATGGTTTTCACAGGGTGGGGAGAAAACAGCTAATGTTGTGGCTTTCCCTTGCTTTCTATTGTTCTGCTTATGCTGGATTTGGATCTACCAGATCTGACTATTCTCTGCATACACTCTCTAGTCTAATCCTTAGCAGGATTTACCTTTAAAAGAAACATTCACATATAATTGGGTCAACAGAATGGGACACTTTTTAACACATATAGATGCATTGTTTAAAATAAGAAGTGATTCTTGTTTCCTTTCCATTCAAAGTATTTTTGAAAGATTATCTAGTATCTATTAATTAATCTATTGAAATGGTCTTTCAAGATAGAAGTTAAACTGATGGGTTTGAAATGAAAATGGGATTTTCTCCCTCATTCTTACTGATGGAAAATTTGAGGCAGACTGCTTTTTAAGTGAAGTTTTCTTATTTTCAGAGACATCACAGAACTGTCAGAAGGTATGTTAATTTTCCCAATTGTTAATATTTTTTGACCAACTTAAGGAAGTTTCTATTTAGAGGAAAAGTTAATTTACTCTCCAGTACCATCTTAAGGTCTCCCTAATGACAAAAGGACTTTTTAGTACAAATACATAGCTGCAATAGCAACTAGAGAGTCAGCCATATTTACCTCTCTCCACTGGCCTATAATAAAAGGGTATGTTAAATATTAACATGAAGGCTTATTTTTAAATGTTTACATGCAGGCTTATTGTTATAATAGCTCAGACCAGATAAGAAAATCTTCAGTGAATTAAGGTATAAATCATAATGCACCACTTTTTTTTTTTTTAATCTTAGCAGACAAAGAAATGTTTTTTCTTGCATTTGTTCTTTGCAGCATCCTCTGCAGACAGACATATCTTCAGTGTGGCTGATATTAGCTTTTGTTCTACAGAACTATCTTTTTCCTTAAAGACATTCTGACTGTAGAATGAAGATTAAAATCTAAAAGTCTCTCACTTTATTTTAGCTCTCAGTTAAAAGGTAGCCTGGAAAAAATCTGGTTTGATTGCAAGCAAGACTATGAGAAAACAACAATCAATTATCTGCTAGAAAGGCATGAAATTTCTTCACTTTCACCAATGATAGCTTCATTGAAATGCGAATCTGTAGAGACAGCTAGGTATTCTCTCTGCTAAATTACTACTGTGAGAGATAGAAATATGTTCTGGCTGCAATATCTTTTCTGTTTTCCAAGTAGGTGGATGGTAAACAAGCCTCATACAGAATGAGCATCAGTCAGTGAAAACGTAACTGTCTGAGTCACAAAGAGAACAGATTAGGCTATCAAATATTGCCATTAAAAAAATATATCTTCCATAAACATTAATCTAAATCTTATAAATCACTGGGTTGTCAAATGGGAATTGGAGAAAGAGATACGAAGATGACAAATAGTGGCTTTCCACGTCTCTAATTTGTATAATACTGTGGTAAAATACCACATTCAGCAAAAGTACTGGAGAGGGATAGCTTCCATTACAGTAAGAAATAAATGTATAAGTCAGGGGGATGGATAATTCTTACTAGATGAGTCTTATTTGTTATAGGATAAGATTACTGTACTGTTCACTGAAGCATTATTTTTCAAAATGAAGAAGATAGGCCCAGGGAGGACAAAAGAAAGAAAAAATACCTAGTTGTCTCCACTTATATGTGTATATGCATGTACACACAGGCATACACATGCATATAACATTCTCTAATTTCAGAAGGCAGAGCTAATAGTCCTCGCACCTTGTTTTAGCCACAACAAAGTATAGTCCTTGCTTGGCTTCTCCCACTCTGTCCTGTATAGTTTGGTCTGAACCAATCTGATCTGATCTTGTTAACATCCACTAAACTTTTTAAAATTCTTCTTCCTATACTTTGTCCATGCACAGACTTTGTCAGAACTCCTTTCAATTTTACATTTAAATTTTCCAGATTAAAAAAAAAAAAAAAAAGAAAAAAAAGAGCAGTGTGGAGAAAGAGAGGAAGAGTGTATTAACCATGTCTGTACTTTATCGGGGTGGTATGATGAGAAAAGGATGCTTTTTCCTTTGGCTGCAGATCCTTTCTTACCTCCAACAGGATTATAGTTTTTGCAGTACTGAGGGCACAGCACAGGTCTCGGACTGCTGAGCAGAGCCCGTGTCTCCTGTGCCATGTCGGATGCTGGGGCCAGGCAAGGACCGGGCATGGTTGGGCACCTCACTGGGGCCTGGGGAGCCCAGCCATGGTGCAATGAGAGTGGTATGGGTGGTGGTATGGACCTCTGCTTGGCAGGAGCCCATCCTGTCTGCCCCTTCCACAACCACGGTGTGTGAGGGTGGCCACCTGACCGGGCCTAGAGGAGAAGAACAGAGGGGCACGGGTGCCAGCACACTCTGCAAAGAAAGCGTCAGGAGCAGCAGCTCTGTTTAATTAGCTTAAACAAACTCAAATTGTCTTTTTATGGGTGTTTGGCAACATTTATGTTAGTTAAGGATGCATTACAAGGAAACTGGTCTCAGAGCAGAAATTTTATCAAACCCTAATACCCCATTACATCCTCCAGGATGAATTCTTTTTTTCCCAATTCTGTGAGCCACAAATGATGTTAATTAAATGGAAACTTACCTCCTCTCTTGTTTTCAAGAAGTAGCATGAGGTGGAGAGAATTAGGAATTAAATGAAGGTTTTGCTTTTATTTCTAATGACTTTTCCTCTTTCTTTTTTTTTTTTCAATAACACTGTGTGATCACTATAACTGAAATCAATAGGACAGGCTGAACTACTAAGTTTCTGCTGGAAGAATATTTTCTTAGGCCACCATTCTTGGACTAATCGACTCCCAGGAAGAGGAGAGAGAAGAGAGGGAGAGGAAAAGTGAAAGAAAACTACCTACAGCCATGACACAGTTCAGGGAAATGACAGTAGACAGACGAGCTGAGATTTTGCAAGCAGTTAATCCATGATCAAAAGTATTAACAACTTTTTTTTACTTTCTTTAATTTTTTTATGTGTCATGAGCATAGGTGTATGTGTGTCTGTGTGTAAAATGCATACAAACACACACTGAAGCTGATTATTTTGATCCATACATCTCATATATTTATAAACATAATTATTCATATATATATATGCATTAACAACATTCACCCCAGATAACAAAAGTGAAGACAAAAAATCGCATGTAACCACCACATGGTAAAGTATATAAAATAGGACATAACTGTATTTGCTCTGCTCTGTTATTCATCATCCTCATTTATTCTCATGGAGGATATGAATTATTCATTTTTAAGCACAATAGGAAAACATTAGTACTGTCTAATGGCCAAGTGGGATTTTCTAACGAAAGACTTTTGAATCATTCATTGCAATGAGGAACATTTTTACAAGGACAGGTGCTAAGTGTGAGAAGTAGTCATAACTTCTTTTTCAGACTATGACATTCTGGGTTATGAAAACAGCTGCATTTTGGTTCATAATAGAGAAAATGAGAGGTGGGTGACAGCATTTTCTTTTTCTAAAATGAAAATGACCGTGTAAATTAGCTCCCAACTAGTAAACCATACTGGCTATGTTTCTAATAACACAAGGGAAAAAAAGTGGATTAGCAAGAAGTTCCAGCAGCTCCCCCAAAGAGGGAGTTGGCAGAAGAGTTTGACAAGTCACTTTCAGTCACTTAACAGCAGGTCCTGCTTGACTAACCTGATCTCCTTCTATGACACGGTTGCCTGATAAGTAGATGATGGAAAGAGGGTGGATATTGTCTATCTAGATATTGGTAAAAACCTTTGGCTCCATTTCCCACAGCATTTTTCTGGAGAAACTGGCTTCTGCTCTGTTTAATATCTTTATCAGTGACCTGGACAAGGGCATTGAGTGCACCCTCCATCAGTTTGCAGACAACACCAAGCTGAGCGGGTGTGTTGATCTGCTGGAGAGTGGGAAGACTCTTCAGAGGGATCTGGGCAGGCTGTATTGAAGGGCTAAGGCCAATTGTATGAGTTTCAGTGAGGCCGAGTACTGGGTCCTGCACTTGGGTCACAACAACCTCCTGCAGCACAACAGTCTTGGGGCAGAGTGGCTGGAAAGCTGCCTTGCAGAAAAGGACCTGTGGGTTTTGGTCAACAGCTGGCTGACCATGAGCCAGCAGGATGCCCAGGTAGCCAAGAGGGCCAGTGCCCTGGCATATCAACAATAGTGTGGCCAATAGGACCAAGGCAGTGATCATCCCCCTATACTCAGCACTGGTGAGGCCATACCTGGAATCCTGTGTTTAGTTTTGGGGCCCTCACTACAGGAATGACCTTGAGATGCTGGAGTGTGTCCAGAGAGGGGCAAAAGACCTGGTGAAGAGTCTAGAGCACAATTTTCATTTCAATTGTATCTTCATTATATTAAAAGTTAAGCAACTCACTGGGCATGGAAAAAAATTCTCTCCTGTGTAATCAAGTGGTAACTTCTCCAGTGTAATGAAATGGTAATTTTTCCAGGTTGTCTGTGCAGACTGAACTCTCCATGATGGCAAATAATTAACGTGGCATGACTAACTCATGTTAATGAACACTAAATTACAGGATTTCTATAATTTAATTCCTATTCAGCTCAACAATACTTCAGAGGGTGTATTCAGCCAGTGCTGGCCAAGTTTAAGAATTACCTGGTTTTAGCGGTCTTTTAAAAAGAACATGTCTTGTTTTGAGACAATTTGGAGGGGGAAGAGACCT
This sequence comes from Pseudotriccus pelzelni, assembly GCA_035584735.1. Taxonomy (NCBI): domain Eukaryota; kingdom Metazoa; phylum Chordata; class Aves; order Passeriformes; family Tyrannidae; genus Pseudotriccus; species Pseudotriccus pelzelni. The sequence goes on from JAWMRA010000113.1 coordinate 46,403,859, forward strand.
TGGATGGAAATCTCCTTCCTCCGATTCAAAACCTCCAATACAGAGAGAGAGAGAGAGAGAGAGAGAGCAAACACGCCCGCATGTAAGTGAAAAAATAACTCTTTATCAACAAGAATGTTAAACAGTACTGATAAAACTGGGTTGAGCTAATCAGCTGCCACTGGACCAAAACAAGACAGCAGTCAGCCTCCCTCCACCCATTAAAACCTGGCAGGAATAGTTTGGAGGGTCAGTGCTGGAGTGAAGCTGCGGTGCTGACACAGGTAGTTGGAGCTGGGCTGCGACTGGCAAGACCCACAAGACACCTGCCAGATCCAGCAGTGAGACCTGGTCACTGCAACTCCAGTGATTGTTGTGGTCCTGATTCTCTGAGATGGTGGTAGAGACCTGGGTGGTAGAAGTCCCCTGGTGTGAGGGAAGTAGACTCTCAACCTGAAGTCCCAGTGTGATCTTTTATTTGGCTCAGTGTAGTCCGGAATGTCTCTGGTACCTCCCCTGGGGCATGCAGTTCTTCACCAGCTAATTAATACCTGATCATGGGACTTTTCAAGAGTCTTTGACATCTTCTAACCCCAGGTGGATCCATCATGGCCATCAATAGACTTGAATATCTTCAGGCCATGTGAGTGAATTGTCCTGATGTCTCGCTGAGGGGACTTATCACAGATGAATCATTTGTGTAAGGACAAAGAAACAACACCCAGCCCGTAGCCTGAGGTGGCATTCTTCTCCTAGGAGAGTACCACCCTTAACTCCCTCTCCACAGTCTATATTAGTGGGCATATTTGGAGAAAAGAGAAAAGAAAAGGTGGATATCAGAGTCTTTGTGTAACATGGGACATGGCATTATATATATAAAAGCTGTATCCATTAACATCAATGAAAGCATTAGGTCCAAGTCTCCATCTCTGCTAATCTTGCGCCTTTCAGTCTGCAATTAACTTTCTCCAACAGATTTTCTCTAAGCGCCTTTCCTTGTGAGGTAGCAAGAAAGCATGAAGGAAGATCAGGCATCACAAGCAGAACGATATACAGTTGCTGTGTGTTTGGCTCACTTGTGAGGACAGCTGAAAGCAGCAGGGTGGGACACAAAGGGGCAGAAAGCTAACACTCACAAAAGCTCCAGGGTGACGTTGACTTGTGGCCAAGGGCCAGGCATATTTAACCAAAATGAGTGCTCAGTATGTATGGATTTGGAGACACCATTAAAACAAATTCTAATTCTAAAGTTTAATTATAATTCATTCTAATTATAAATTATTAATTTAAAAATTTTATTCTGTGGAATATTTGCAGGAAAATGGACACTTGGTGAACAACCCATATTACCAGCTGTGAAAGAAGCCTCAGGCTTCCCATGGGAAGAAAACTTGGTTTATAGTTGGCAACTGTGGACTTAGGTTAGCTTCCCATGAGAATGGAATTAGTTTATAATCAACAGCTATTTCATGTTATGAGAAGTAACGGTGGGAGCTGGAATCCAGGTGCAAAATACCGACCCTACACCTTATCCAATGAGCATAAGACACAAACTCATGGACAGGCTGAGCTATCCAATCCCCAGACTTCAATCCTGCATCCACGAGGGTACGAAGATGTATGAAATGTGCACTGTGTGTTTAATAAAGGATACATTGCTTAATCAGATTGGTTGTTCGTGATGTATTCATGCTCCTGCCATTGTTACTATTCTAAATAATAAAATTAATCATTATTATTAATGGTAGCATTGAAATAAAATATAATTCTAGTCCTTTACCAGGAAAAAGAGGCTTCAGTTTAATTCTCATTCTTCCTTTTTTTAGTCTAGAAAAATAATTTTCTTCTCCACTCAAGACAGTTTTATTTCAGATCAGAGCCAATCTTCTGTCATTTGCTTAACTTATTGCTTTACATTATCTCTAATTCTAATGATCAGGTACTATAATAATTAAACACCATACTAATCAATGTATTGACCTGATCAGATTAATGAAAGGAAGTCATCCATTACATTTTAGATTTCTAGTCTTACTTAAAACTATGTAAGCCTAAGAGTTGGTAGACTTCAAAGCATGCTCCATTCAAAGGAGGAAAGAAGTGAAGCAGCTCCATTTTCATACGATGCTTCAAGATATTCAACATAATATCTTGCCCTGCATATTGGCTCTTTTGCCAGCGTTTTATCACACTATCCTACATAAACTGTGTTTTCAGTATGACTGTAACCTGGAAAAAGATTAGACAAGTCTTATTAAAATAAGCTTCATGTACAATGTATGGACTGATATTCCAAAGAGACTAGGTGTCCTACCAAAAAAGTATATATTCGTTCTTTCTGAATAAAATCTCTGACACTATTGCTGAAAAGCCAAGGATTTGACTGGTTCAGGTGATTATTAGGGTTCCACAAGATTAAAACGTAGGAGATATAAAAGAGTAACAAAACTTACGTAGGTATTTCTGAGTCAGAAGCTGCTTTTCTTCTCTGGAAAATTTGAAGCCCAATCAATGAGCTGGAAAAACTTTGTGATACACACAACTGAATAAATCAAACCTGGTCTTAAAAAAAATTATCTAAAATTATTTTGAAATTATTTTACATCCCTTATGGTCTCTCAATTTTGGTTTTGGTTTGGATTTTTTTTTCCTCCAAATGGGGCATGTTCTAAATTGGAAGAAAGTTCTTAAAATCTCTTGTAAATATTTATATTTGATAAATGATATATATCACCATATAGCCTCAGGCATCCATTAAGTTCAAAAGTCACTGAACCATTAGTTTTATCCAAGTCACAAAATGAAATCTGTCACATAATGTCCTGTAGCAATTATACATCAAGTTTTGCTTGCTGCAATTGCTATTTCATTATCAGTTCAAAGTATTTCTCAGTGGATTTTCAAGACATTAGTTTTGTTTCATCATATGATTATTGGAAAGTTATCAGTCAAAATGTATTCAGAATGTTCAGAGGTATGTTTATGAGAATGAGATGGGTCCATAGGGAGCTCTGCTTATCACTTAATTTTCTTTGATCACTCTGAGAAAAAAGGAACATGTTACTTATGTAGTCATGTAAACATATAAACATGTCCTGTGTGCTTAAGTGCTTTGTGAAGTCGAAGTCCAAGACAGACAAATGTATGAAGACTAATACAAAATAGCTGCTGAATCATAACATGGAGTATTGCAACCTGCAATTTAAGCTCTTCTCCAAGACACTTGCAATCTATCTTTCTGCACAGGTTCCTTGCCCATTCTCAAAAAAGGAAGTTATCTGTGTCCATCCAGAACTTTCCCCTATTAATCTGAAACAATCCTAATGCCCTGTATGTTACACAGTTAATGCTACTGTCTGGACAGGTCATCTTTGCCATCTGCGTGGGTGAAAAAGTATTGTAACAGTTATATGTCAGCCCTTAAAGTTGCATTTAAATAAGTGTTTTCTATTTTTAAAAGTGGTGTAAAATAAAATACAAAGAAAAACTTTACACAGTACTGAAAAAATGTTGTGTTAAAATGGCCTCAGATTGATTTTATGGTTAGGTCAATTTTAATGTGTGTTTTGTGTTTTGGGCAATGGTTCTCCACTCCATATAATACAAAAATGTTTTACTTTGATCAAGAATTATTTGGATGTAGAAGTACAGAGTTTCAATTATATTCAGAAATAAATGTGAGTTGTAGAATACCTCATGAAACCTCAGTTCCTGGATTGCCTTTACAATGACTGATTTGCTAAATAAGGATGAATTTTTAATTGTTTAATGGCGTTTTCTAATTAGCATGTTACACTGTTTACTTTTCCTTTAAACAAGGAACATTATTTGACTAAACTTGTAGTTCTGATAATGATTATATTCATTACATAAAGCAATAATCACATAACTTTCTTTGAAATCTCCAATTACTATAAAATTAGTATCACTCCTAAGTGGTTTAAAGTAATTTACTGAGGCATGGAATGTCCCAACAGTTTGGTGGAAATTTGTGATCAAGTAAGAAGTTCTAGCACAGGTATTAAAAAAGATCATTTTTGCAATACAAGGACAAGACACATTTTCTATTCCAGTCTTGCTGAAATTCTTATTTTTTGTTCTGGTTTACTGATGATGATTAGTTCACCTGAGTTTTCAAATACAACAACAACAAAAGAAAAACTGAAATGAAAAGCAGTTAAAAATACTGTTACAGGAAAAATATTCTCTTCATGTAGCAGCTTTAAAATACTGTTCGGTAATTGCTCTAGCTGTTTGAACACAATCCTTGTGCTGCTCTTCTATCCAGTAGAAGCAGGTAATTCTACCTAGCATGCTTAAGCATATTAGTAAAATACGTGAACAGAAATATTATGGCTTTTTCCTTTTCTTTCTACTTTTATGATTAGAAAAATGGCAAACAAACAAATAAACAAGCAAACTATAATAGAATAAAAAGGAAACAACAACAAAGAGCTGACAGAATAGAAAAGCAATTCTGAAAGCTTTTGAATTTAGCTTCCCTTGATAACGTATCTTGATGTTCATTGGAAAAAAAGTAGGAGACCTATAAAGAGAGGAAAACAGCTCTCAAAACTAATTCCACAAGAATCAGAGTAAAGGCAAGCATGGAAGACTGATTCAAAGTATTTGAAACGTGGAGTTTTCCTGAACTATAGTAAGTCTTGTTTCAAAACAACCAGCTGTTTTATGAATGTGAGCAGTGTCTGTATAAGCAAATCACCATAGAAAGCTACATAGATTTTAATGATTCAGATTTTTCATATAAGAGAAGTTATCTTAGCAATATGAAGAAGCTAAAACCGGAAATTTCTCTCTACCATTTAAAAGGAGTGTATGAATCACTGTGAAAAATGTTTTTAAATACTGCTTTCTTGGGTGTCTTTCTCAATATTAAGGAGGGCTAAAATAATGTGTTTTCTGTATCAGTTGGTTCCAGTAAATGCAAAACAGGAGTTTGAAGAAGGTTCTAAATCGTGATAGTGATGCATTTTGTAAAAACATTTCAGAGGAGGTGAGAAGAGAGGAAAACCTGTCTGGTTTTAAGAGAGATTTTGATCAGTACTGAGAAAAAAAAAAAAAAAAAGAAGTAGTTGCTTAAAATAACAGGGGAATTTGTGGTCCAAAAGACCCCTTGTAGTTAGTTTATTGACAAGAGGAACTACAGCATATATATATATATATACATTTTAAAATTAATTATTTGCTTCTTATGGAACCTTACCACAAGATTAGAGAAGCAGGAACACTCAACCACAGCCTCTATGTGGTGGGAAAGAGAAGAAAGAGAAAAGATGAAGCCTCAGAAATAATTTTCTGCAGTCAGCTTAAGTGCTCTCAAAGCTGGAATCTGAGCCTATAAAAGTCAAAAAATGAAAAATTTCAAATTACATCGAAGACTATGTATATTTTTGTGTCGTAAGTAATTAATGTATCTTGTAGAGGATAGATGCAAGATAATACACAAACAGTGAGTATTTAACTCCTCTGCTTCAGGACACTGCAATATTTCCCAGGAGAAGTCAATGTGCCTTTCCAGTTGATTTGCTCTGCTGAACTGACACAGGGAGAGGTGAGAATATGGTCTTGGTTCTCTGATTTCCAAAGTAAAGTGTCAGGATCTTTAACAGAGTGAAAATTAGAATTAATTAGAAAACCAGTGAGACAGTGTAAGGTTGTAAGGTATTAAACATTTACCTGCAAGAATCTGATTTTTCAGAAAAGACTAAGGAGATCTTCTCTGGAATTATTTTGGTCCAATAGGTTTTTAAAATGTGTGTTAAGCATCACTTCCTTATGCATTCCTGCCTGGCCATAAGACACAAGATTTCCAACTGTGTGGATCCTAGGGATCAGGAACAACATCCTGTCCCACCTGCTACACCAGATGTGCTGCCAAGGACTTGGGATTTGGCATCTGCTCAGGACTACACCTGCTCATCACCCAGCCTAACCTAGAGCCCTGTTTGGGATATGGACAAAGATTTTGGTTTGGAAAAGAGGGCTCAGATGGGAGAGAATAGGAATCTCTGCAGACCTACTGTTTTGCCAAAACATGGGGGCAAACAGACCTTCTCCACACCATAGAGTTGGAATGCTGTGCCTCACATCTACTTCATGCCCTGACCCCTCTGATGTCAAGGATTCTGTGACTAAATGTCAGGGAAGGTTGCTCAAACTCCGAACATTTTATGACAATTCATGAAGTACAGGCATATGAATCAAAAAGTTATTGAGTTCTTACAATCTTTTGGCTATTTTTCTCGAAGTTACTGCACTGAATATTTTCAGCAATAAAAATTAATTTTTGATACTTCAAAATTTCAGTATAAAACTGCAGAGACATATTGTGGCATAAATTATTAAAATTTAACACTGAAAGAATATTTTGATTATGTTTTTCATATCTCATATCAAATATAACATCTCTTGAAGGCTTTTCTATTCCACAAGCTGTATATTTTAAACCCGGTGGTACACTACTGACATTAGCCATGTTCCTTGAAACTAATAAAGGAAAGAGTGCCTGTGAATCATAATTCTGAGCTGCAATTGTTTAATTTAATAAATGGAAATCAATTATTTTAGAAATATCAGATGTCACATTACATTTGTTTCATTGTATTAATTTCCATTAAACTTCGTTGACTTCAGATCATTTTAATGATTCTTCCCCTCTGGGCAAGCTGTCATTTCAATCACTTGGAGACAGACTTTTTTCAATTAATTTTAAGACAGTTAAAAAAATATGCTTTCAAAAGAAATGGTATGAAAGAGGGGGAGAGATGAAAAAGTATTTGGATTAAAGGCTTGATTTTGACTAACAGGTGTTACATCTACTACAGAATTCAAATTAGTTTGTCTTGTGGCCTGTGTACTATTGTACCAAGGGCTTGTATGCCCCTTCTGGTGAAAGAACACTTTAAATTATGGCAAAGCCCTCACTTCTTGCATTATTTATTTTGCTGTATTATAGAGACACTGTTCACACAGGAATGACAGCCAGACATGCTATCTGAGATACAGTTCCTTGAGAAGTCACACCTGTTAATGTTAACATTAATAATTAATAATTTTAAGGGTTGTTAATTAAAGATGCAGTTGATATTCTAAACATTTTTATTTTTTTTCTCCTGCTGAAGCCTTAGAACTTCCTTTCACCCTTCCAGACTCTGTTCTTCACTGATCACTTGTTTATCTGAGATCCTGTAAAGATTTGCAAATAGTCAGCAACAGTGCTGGTCCTCTAGGACATGTAGCCAGTCCTCCATCTCTGTGTGTAACAGAATAACAGAAAGACAGGATTACATTACTTTTAAAGAATGCCATTCTCTGCTATTCTTCTTTCCCACAAAAAAAAATATATATCCAAATGACTTTTTCCCGCCATTTACAGGTGAACAAAATTTCAGCCTTCTTTCCGATGTAAAAGCCTGCTTGCATTTTACTCATGAATACCTTTCTCCCAACTATGAGTGGTCCATAGCTGAAGTTTTAGATCATGAGCACCATGCAGCATTTCCCCCTCTGATCTCCAGAATCTGCCTCTGAGACTCTTGACTTACCCACACCTCCTCTCCTTCCAGCTTTCTGGCTGAACCACTACACTTCTCTTGAAGCTGGAAGAAATATTTCTACTCTAACTAAATAACTAGCTTGCAGTCTGTCATTTTCAGCTGCTGTGTTTTTCAGCCTTCATGTCTTATAAACTGTATAACTCTAAGCTGCAGCTGGAATGCATCTGACTGTTCCCATAGGACTTATCGAGTGCTGCTTTCCTCATTCCTTTCAAGGACATCCCATGGGATGATCCATGATCTATTGTTTGATCTCCAGAAAAAAAAAAAGAAAAAAAAAGAGACCTTGAAAAGTCACGTAATCTTGAATTACACTACCTGTCTTCATCCCAGCTGTGCTACCTTGGCCTAATCAGGAGCACTTTCCAGAACTGTTCAGACTTTGACACCAGAAATGAATTAGAAGCTTAGCCGAGCATGTTTCCCAAGCAGAGCCTTCAGATAAAGCAACAAAAGCTTCACAGAGTGGACAAGAAGGAAGTTATCAGTCACTCACCTCTCTTTTCAGTAAGCTGAGTATTCCCAGAAGAGTACTACTTTTAACTTCCCTTTTTCCCGTTCACTCTCCTGTCAAAAGAAGAGCTATTCTAAACCTCCACAATAATCTGGGAAAGGGAAGCTGCTGGCTGCCTGCAGGAAAGGGCCAAATTAGGGAATTCTCCAAAGGGTGGAGATCACATCCATCCTGTAGTCTAAGTATGTTTGGTGCCAGGGTGAGTAATCTGTCTATCAAAGTACACATGATTCATATGCTTTGATTTCTTCATATTTTAAATACCTTGTGACTATATACTTTCAAGGGGAAAAATGCTGGAGTTGTGTACTTCCATAGTTTATCATTTCACAATGCTACTGTGCTGCTTTCTCATATTAGACCTGTTGCCACCAAAGAAAGAAAGAAGGTTTTATTTTTACTGATTTAATTTCTAAGCAGAAGGACAAAGAACATGTCTGTTTACATGAAAAGAACATGATAGGCAGGTGTTTAAGCCTGTCCAGACAAGAAAGGTTACCCTATTTTCACCAGCAAAATATTTATGCAGACAGAATGGACACAGAAATGAAAATGTTCATATAGTACTTCAACACCCCTTCATTCACTTCTCCCCTGCAGTCACAAGAGGCATTGAAACATAATATGCTGTTTTCTGCTATTCCATATATTCTTGCTAAAAGTAATGGCAATTAAATTAAGTACTGGTATAAAAGGTAGGAGGAATAACTAACATTAAGTCAGGAAAAATATAGCTTAATGTTTATGAGGTATTTAACACTGGTTTCAACAACACAATATTATTATTCCTGCGTAAAACTGATACTAAATAATTTAACGCCCATTATATTGTTTGAAAATTGTCTTATCTAATAATGGCAAGTGAAAAGTACACCATTTAGTAATTCAGAGTATTCACATGCTATAAGCTTGACAGGGGAATCAGAAATGGACCTTAAAGTAATAAAATGCTATTCTTCGGAATGAGAAATTGTTCCTTTCCCTCTGCCTTTTTAATTCCTTCCTTTCTTTTTTTTTTTTTAAATTGATTTTTTATTCTCATGACACAAATGATAAGTGACAGAAAATTTTCCTATCTCTGAAAAAAAATTACTTCTAATAAGATTTAAATGGTTTCAGAAGTTCTGGTCTACACCTTTCTCCCATTCAGGCTTATCACTGTATAAGCTTGTTAAATCTGAATAAAATACTTACCAGCTTGAATTAATGTCCCTCTGTGAGATGTATGAGTTTCTTTTCTCTCCCTTTTCTACTAGGGACAATAATTTCAGTAAATCCACTGCATATAACAATAGCAGGGCATTTTCTGCCTTTAAAGAATGTAATTGCCTTCCTAATGAAGAAGTGCGTATTGCAATATATTCAGTTATAGCAGTATATTTTATCCAAATGTGGAAAAAAAGACTGATTTTTCTACAGGCTTTTTGTATTAAAACCTTACACAAAGAGAAACATAGGTCATTAATAACCAAATCCTGTAAAGGTCATCAATACTAAAATAGCTTTCCAAGTGAAATTCGGACTGTGGTGTTTGATACCTGAGTTCCAATGCTGCCTTGGATGGGATCCACAGCAGTGTGAGGAAAGCATCCTAACTACCAGTCCATGCAGTCTCTTTGGGATTGTTCCTGGCCCAACAGTTTTGTTCAACTTTTACAAAAGACCAGATGGCTTTTTCCTCTGAGCCTAGTCTGTAGCCTGGCTTAGGCAGGATCACAGAATCACAGAATATGCTGAATTGGAAGTGACCCATAAGGACAGGACCATTCCAGGAATCATACCATGTACCTAAGAGTATCATCTTGAACTCTATCAGGTTTGGTGCTGTGACCACTTCCCTGGGGAGCCTGTTGCAGTGCCCAACCACCCTCTAGATGAAGAACACCTTTCTAATATCCAACCTAAACCTCTCCTGACACAACTTCAGGCCATTTCCTCATGTCCTGTCAGTGGTCACCACAGAGAAGAGATCAGTGTCTACTCCTCCACAATGGGTTGACCCAGGAGACAGTCCTTCAGAACCTCTCTGGCGTCAGTCCATCTCATGGGCAACAGTTCTTCATGAAACTGCTGTCCCATAGGTCACTTCTCCATGGAGTGCAGTCTTTCATAAATGAGCTCTAACAGTGTGGGTCCCCCACAGGGACCACAAGTCCTACCCAGGAAAAACCTGCTGCAGTGTGGGCTCCTCTCTCCACGGGCTGCAGCACCCCAGCAGGACCCTGCTCCAGCATGGGCCTCTCAGGGGGTCACAGACTCCTTTGTTTACCCACCTGCTCCAATGTGGGCTCCTCCACGGGCTATAGCTGTGTCTCTGCACTCCTGTGGTCCTCCATGGGCTGCAGGGGCACAGCTGCTCCACCATGGTCTGCACCACAGGCTGCAGGGGCCTCAGCTCCAACACCAGGAGTACCTTCTTTTTCGCTAGGAGGGAACAGTCACCAAAGATGAGGAAAAGGCTGAGGTACTTAACGCCTTCTTTGCCTCAGTTTTCAACAGTAAGACAGGTTGTCCTCAGGACAACTGGCCTCCAGAGCTGGTAGACAGACACCAGCTGCTTAGTTGCAAAATACAAGCGTAGCAGCAGAAAGGATATTCCTCTCAAGACATCCAGGTTCAAGCAAGAGCAGAAGCATTCAGACCTATTAAACCATAGTAAAGTGTTAAGTTTTACTAGACTTTGTACAGTAAAGGGCTGGAAAACACTTGTTTGTTTCAGATGCCTACTAAAAATCTCAGCTTTAAAGAGATATAAATGTTTAAACCCAAAAATAAGCCTGTCCAGTGGAGCAATGTTCATAGGGAGAAGTAATATGCTTTATTAGAGAAACTAATACAGTTGAAGGCACAAAAAACTTTTTCAGGTCTTAAACAGAAGAAACACACTTCATACTTTATGCACGTGAATTAAAATTGCTCTGACTTTTAATTTATTTATGTTAATTCATTTTTGCAGTGCCTGAATGGACATTTGGCAAGTTGAGAAGTGGCAGGTGAACACTGACAAGACTGACCAGAAAAGCTGTGTGCATGCACTTGTCAGGGAGGCAGGGATATTCACAGCAGAGCAGTCCATAAGGACCCATGGAAACACCTCCAGTAGCTGAGCCTGTGACCGTGGTTTTGTGACAAGGCAAGCTAGTGAAATGGGTCCTGCTCTGCCTTTCACCAGTGCTGGGGCTTGCTTGACACTGCACTGAGGCAGTTCAGAGTTAAAACTAGCAGAAAGCTAGGTGCTGGACTTATTTCATTCTCATGTAAAGATTTTGCTGTTGAGATCTAAATTAATAAAGAACTTTTGACTTTAAAAAATATTCACAAGTCTCTGTATTTCCTCTGATGAGACACATAGACAATAGAAGTTTCTTATTCATAGAAATAGGGTAAGAAAAGGAGCCTGCTTCAGAAAGAAGGAGTAATTTAAGAACAAAGAAAAAGACATTCGGAAAAGGGTGCTATGGAAACAAAATCTGCGGTTTCTTCCAAAACAGCTACAGTTTCCTACAAAAATTCACTACAATTCTCAGCTTGTAAGAGAAGCAGAAATAAAGCTGAAGAGCTCCAGTCATCTCCAGTTTAAAAAAAACTTTATAAATCTCATGGTTTTCCTCAGTTTATACGTAGTATTAAAGAGCTGGATAAAAATTAAGTACTTGAGATTACACATGGGGTAAACATTGAGATGACATGTAGTATTCTTTAGATCCCAGTGTCTGTACCACTGATGTATGAGCCAGGGAAATTAATACTCTCAATGAAATGAGATCCTTTTGTGACTAAGAATTAATCCAACCGTCTGTATAAATACGTATATGTGCACACACTCTTGGTCTCTTGTAAACTACCTATATTTAAAGAAATAAATTATCCTTTACCATTCTCTAAATTTTCTTTCCCTCTGAACCTAGTTCTTGAAATATGTATGTTGCATTTTATTCTGCAATATTATATATACTGTTTTGCTGACTAGAATAAAAGTCTGCCTATTATAAGTTAGTCCATTACAATTTGGGTTTGCCCAGAAGCAGAAGCCTTACATCTGATGTATGCTCCCTAGAGTACTTTAAGTTACCATATATATGGCTAGCATTAAGGTCAAAAAGTCTCCTGATTGGTCCTCTCTCTGACATCATCTCTGTCAACTTCTCTATCCTTTCTCTGAGAAGCTGTAGAACTTCTTTGTATCAGAGAAAAATTATTTTTAAGCATCTCTTATGCATTTTAAAATATTTGTGAAAATAAAATTAAAAGAACAAAACTGTTGCATGGCAGTAAAATAATAAAAAAAATGAAAATTCGAGGAAAAATTTTGAGAAATTTGAGTATGCTTATATTCATTAATTCAACCTAAAAATTTAACAACAAACCATCATGCTATGCCTTAATGACCAATGTCTTCCTAAGAATAAGAGGTGTTGAACATCAGTTATTTTCTAAGAAGAACAGCAGAAAACATCGAGTCATTTTTCCTGCTGCACACGTGTAGCAAGCTCATGTCTGCTCTTACTATGTGAAAAAGACAAAATGCCATGTAGAAATCCTCTTTCTTAAAAGACGAATGTGTTAGATTTGATAAAAGCACTTTTAACGTTTAATATACGTCTACTTTTGAATGAACTTTTCTTAGTAGTGGGAAGGTTATGGTAAAACCACAAAAGTGAATTCTTTGCAGAACTCATGAAGGATTGTGGAAATCACAAATTGTTCCTCTTTTCTGAATGTGTAATATTTTTCAAAAGTTGGTGTGTACAATAATAAAGGGTCAGCCAAAAAGTCTCAAAAAAAACCCAAAACCAAAACCAAGAAAGAAAGTATTAGTGCTGTATGCAATTGGATTTTTAGCCATTTCTCTTGATCAAATCAGATAAAAGAGCTCAAATTTGTAGTCTGCCTCAAGAGTGCACAACAGTCCTTGGTGAGCAGCTGGTTTCTGCTGATGAATGCAATGGTCTCAGTCCCTCTTTGCATTATTGTACTTTATGTCTCTGCATTGACTGGGTAAGCTAATTACTTTCACAACAGTTTAGATAAGGCTGTCTACCTTTATGGGTCCACAGAAGGGTTTGGCTGATCAGCATTCATTTAAAAATAAAAAAGAAAAGAGGGAAAGGGAAAGGAAAAGGGAAGGGGAAAGGGAAAGGGGAAGAGTTAATAGGTTATTCATAACTCTCCCATGTCCCATGATATTGAAACTAATCTTAACATTAGCCCCTCTGGTATTTTGCTGCCCACTTCATACGAATTCTGTGATTATGCCCTTTTATTATCCTTTTGTTTCCACATCATGAAAATCATAGCACACTTTTTGAAGCTTATTAAGCTAAAGCTTTTCTGAGGGTACTAACTTTAAGATTCAAGTGAATGGAGTAAATGTCCTCTTACCTACCCAGCTGTTATTCAAACAATTTGTCAGGTGTGCCTTCTTAATGTTATCACAGAAGCTAAGTCATCCTAATCTTTCTCTGCAGTTCTTCAAACCAGAGTGGAAAGCAAAGCCAAGCTGCAGCTAAGTGGAAAGGAGTCTGCCCTGTGGGAGCAGAGCATGGCCCTCAGGCAGCAGTGATTGCCTGATGGAGACACACCAGGGAAGATTCCTGTTCCAAACAGTTCCACAGCCCTGCATCAGAAAGGGAAATCTGTCTCTGCTAGAGGCTCATGGCTCTTTCCTGAATGATAGTGCTAGCAGAATTCATAATCAACAGCAAGTCATCTGACTTTAGTGTGCTCTCATTTCCCTCTCTGCATTACTTCAGCTGTTCCCAGTGACACCTCTGACACTGAGTACTCTCACTTGATTCTAAAAAAAAGAGATGCCATCTTTTTGATGACATTGAAAGTTTCTTGAGGCCTTCCAGCAGTGCCCATATTTCTGTCAAGAGGCTGATTCCTCAAGCAGACCCCTCTACTCTGCTTCCCACAGAAGTCAGGATGCCAAATTTTTCTTGTCGCTGTCCAAAGTAGTTTTTATCACCTGCCTTTGTCATTTTCACATGAAACAGAGCAATTCAGGTCATGAAAGCATTTGATGCTGGTGTCGCTAAGCTTCTGATGATTTTACACTGATCATTATAATTTCAAACAAAATAGTTTCACAGTCAGTGAAGGCAAGGGAATAATATTTAGGTGAGGAAATAACAGATGCACTACTGCAGTAACTGCTACAACCAAATGACACATAAGTATACTTAGTTTAACAAACAGTTTTGGACACATTTCAGGAATCAAAGTTTCTGTGGTACTAAATAGAATTTGTGCTTATTTTTATTCTGCAGTCTGTTAAAAACACATTAGCAGATTCTTTTCCATTCCAGTGGGCATATGACTTATAAAATATTTGGGTGCCCAAAAACTACAGATCAGATTTCCAGTATTTTTAAGTTGCGCCATGTCCCATTGTCTCAAAATATTGTGAAATTTGTAGACAGATGGAAATCTCTGAGTTCTTGGCTTGCTAGCTTAAGCTTTTGTGAAAATGAATGCCAGCCAGGCTCAATTACTTCTGTTAGACATTACCTCTCTTTCACTGGTGAAGTGCAAAAGCGCTTTCAAGGAGAAGTAACTAAACTGTGAGTACAGATTTGGCCAAATGTACAGAGTAAAAACTTTTAATACCTATCACAAGCAAACCAGCATGTGGAATTTTACTTCTGACTCACAAACAGTGTTACTGTTTTGTTCTTATACAATTGTTATTACGGTCACCTTATGAAAAAAAGCATATGAGTCCAGACTGAATGAAGGTCTCTTCTCAATGTGGACATGTTTTTTTTTATTTTTAATGGAAAAAAATATTTTTTATGCAAAGTAAACATTTCATCCTGTCTTTTTTTTAAAAAAAAAAACATAATAGATTTGATAATTTGAGAATTTTTAAACGTTGTTTCAAAATACTGGGTGCAATTCTGAGAAGCAAGAAACAATGAGAATTTTATCATTGATGACATAAATGAAATTCTGAGAGCTGGGAATTCATAATTAAAACAGTCATGTTTACAGTACTGCACTTAGAAAAGCAGAGTATCCCCTACATTTGATAGAAGATAAATGTTTCAGTTCTATCTATTTTGAGACTGTATCTTTTCCTTTTGGAACATAGTATTCTGGTTATTGATTTTGGTTAGTGCTGTGCACTGTCAATTCATAGCTGAAAGAAATTTTCAATTGTTTGGCTTTGATCAGTCTCAGTTAATACCTTAGGTGGGATTAGAAAGACTCTTATATTCAGTTTCACATCACTGTACAAGGTATTTGGAGGTTAACAATGATTATATAAACCTGATAACTTCAGAATTTTGTTCTTCTTTTAAGTAGTGATGTTCTTGCTAACTTAGTAGAGGCCTCATGGGTCTTTGTTACTTCCATGAGCAATTCAAAATGTTCAATGTACTTCACTGTTTTACTCAAAATTCTATGAAGAAATGGAAATAGCATTGCTCAGATTATTCCCAAACCAGTTAATTTAAAGAAAAAAAGGTTGGTTTACCTAGCTCCAGGTCAGTCCTCTAGTGTAAACAGAGATTAATGGCTTTTAATTTGTGCTATCTCCGAACAACTCTGGATAACTCTGGATATTTCTGGAGCCAGGAGAAGCTCCACGGAAACCCATTCGGTGCCAAATATTGTCAGGCCAGGAAGCAAATTTTCCCTTGGCAGAACGGTGGAGAAAATAGCCCTTGGGAGGCCACCAGAATTTGCAAAAGATGAAGAAGTAGAGTCACAGGATCATTTGATGTATAATTTCCATTTCTTTCCTCAGCACTAGAATAATTATAGACTATTACAAGTCAGAGAATACCCTTTGATGGACGTTATTTAGCCATTATCATGACAGATATCAAAAATTAAAATAAGTTTGTTTGGTAGTTAAACTCGACAAATGCAAAAAGCCTTCATTTGGGAAATCAACTAAAAAGCAATTAGACAGAACCACAGGGAGAGGACAGGAGTCCCTTTTCAATTACTTGTTGAGTGATCTGATCACAACCAAACTTTAAGTAAGCTACGTTGTACAGACAAAGAAAACAAAAACCCTGAGTCCCATAATAGCGTTTGAATTAAGTCACTGAACCTTGATATTTGTTCCAAACCATCAATATTCAGAAATCAGTGGTAACGAAGTGGCAAGAGCAGTCTGCTCAAGCGGAGAGGAATATATGTATCACTGTGCCTGGTCTCAGGTTTTCTCTTAAAATAGGACAGTCTGGGGGGTGCTTGGAAAGCCTAACCTTGGCAAAGGTGCCTGAGTAACAACTGCCTGGGATAATATGAGTATACATAGAACATGCAAACACAGACTTGACTGTAGAGGAAACACGGTGGAGGAAGGGAAAAGCATTTGAAAATAGAAATCTTCCAGAAACGTTTATGGTAAAGACAAATTTTATCTCCCCCAGCAAGCACCCAACAAATGTGAATTGAATTCAAACATCTTTTGAAACACATTCTGATTATCCTTGAGTGGTACTTTATTTCTTTTTAACAATTGGATTATTGGCAGATGCTCAGCAAACTGTCCATCCTTATTATTTATCTACTCCATTTGGAGCCTTTCTTTTCACAGTAAAATAAAGAGCTAACATTACTTTAAAAATTATGAGATCAGCAGTTTCTCAAAAATGTAATAGACAGAAAGTTACCCTAAACTTTTCAGAATACATTTTTCATGGATTTAGAATTTTAAAATGTGGAAAAAAACCCACTAGGAATGTAGAAACAGAACCAAAGTAGTACGTAAATGGCTGTTAATTCCATATGTTCGAGGACCATGAGAGTTTCTGGATTTTGGGAACTGTAGGAAAAAAAAAAAAGGATACGTGCATTTACTGTAAGCAGATACAGAGATGAATTTGAACTTACTCATGTATCTAGATTTTTTTTTGTCTACAATCTTGAAGCTGAAAACACAATTAACAAAGAAGAAATCAGCAATTCCCGCAAGATCAATAGAATCTAGGTGTGAAAAACAACATCTATGGAAAAATATGCAACGCTAGCAGGAGACCTCTCAACTGTTTTCCACACCACTCAAAGCCCCAGCCATTCCTCAGCCATTTTATTATTCTGCCTCCATTAGAATAAAATGCATTCAAAAGTGAGATGCAAAAGATGTTGCTAATTTTAAATGTTATCTCCTCTGTTTCTTCATCTGAATATGAACACATTTCTAGAGAGATCTACTCCAATCTTCCTTATTTTGCTACCTCTCTTGAGGAGCTGAGAGACTGTTAATTGAAGCATTTCACCAAGTTTACATAGTGAAATAATATTATTTTAATATTTTGACATTACTTCTCTATTTAATGCCAAGTGAAGTCGATGAAATTAATCCACTGACTCAAAGAATGCATCTTTTGGAAACTGCCTTCAATTTGACAGTAAGAATTGATCATGCTTGAGATGAAATTAAAACAGAAAGTGTGTCTTTTTCTTTTTTCTTTTTTTTTTTTTCCCTCTTCCCTTCTTTTCATAATTAGAAGTCTTCAGGCATTAAGAAAAAAGGCATTAAAAATGTTATGCTTTGTAGTTTCTTAAGTGTAACAGCTAAAGATATTGAGACACACGAGAAGCAAAATTGGAAAAATGAGCAGAAGAAGGCAGGAAGTTTCAAAATTGTATTAATCAATGGGAGCAGAAACTGTTTGCTTTGGCAGAAGCTCTGTTCTCAGGAGCTTTTAGCTCCATCTCTCACTGCCAAGTTAACACTCAGCTTGAGGTTGTAGAAACCTCTGTGGAGGTAGCAAGTGTGGTATTTCCCCCCCTTTTCCCCAAAAGAATCAACTACTCTTCTGACTACAAGGAAAATGTAAAAACTCTGTCTTTTACTCTTGTTTTTGTCTACACAAGCAACCTGTGGTTTTGTTTTGGTTTATTATGGTTTTTTTTGGGGGGAGGGGGTTGCTAAGGAGGGGGAGTTGCTTTCTTTCACCTCTGAATGATAACAAAATCACGTGTGTCTGAAGATTTTGTGAGTGCTGCAACTGTCTTTGCTGAACAACTCAGGAATTACTAGGCCAATCAGTATTTCACAGAACTGTGGTAATAAAATTTAGACTTCCACTATAAATAGGAGAGAAAAGAGGTCCATTAAATTATGGACAAAATTTCAGTAAGCCCAAAACAAGGATGTATAATTTTCTTCATTCAGCTTCTTTAAACATTAATAATATAAGGCTTTTCATATCTGTCTCATATAAACTCATGGTAATTGACACCTGTGGACAGTGATTCTTCTGGATCTAAAATAGTACTTTATAAAACCATTTAATAACATCTTCCAGTTTTGTGTCAGTTTGCAAAATTCAGCCTTATTATCATACACCAATTGGGAAGTACATTGTCATCTCTTGTTTTCCCTATTTTTTCCTGAATTACAATTTATTAATTTTTAAATTTTAAAAAGCCAATTCAGGGATAGGGAAAGAATACAAAGTATGTGATTAAAACACAGTTTTTAAATTTTTGATGGTTAAAACACCTTTTCAATCAGCAATTCAAATATTAACTTTCCAGCAGTATTTGACTTTAACTTGAATTCCTCATCCCATTCCTGCAGATGAGTTAATGTGTGTCTCACATTATGAGCAAACAAACAAGCAAGCAACTCCCACTCTTGATGGTTCCTAATTTTGCGCATAACTAAGTGCTAGCGAAGCATACACTTAAAGTAGGCATATTGTACAATGGCTACTTTTCATTAATTTAATATTAAACTGTTTACCATATTTCTGCAGAATTACAAACAAAAAGGGTTTAGCCATGAACTAATTTGGTTAAAGATCAGACTCCAATTTTTTAACTCTTATAATCACAACTATAATGGAAATTTCTTGTGAAAAAAAATTACTTTGACATTGAAAATATTACCTGAAAAAAAAAAATCAAAAAACAAGCAAGAATAACAATGTGAAAACAAAGACTTATTGATGATGTAAAAAGAGCAGTGCTCTTTTTACATCATCAAGTTTAGTTGATAAAAGCAAGGCTTCACTTTAATACAAAGAATTGTGTTACTTAGGAAGTCATCTTATGGAAAAGAAACAAAAAACTTGCCAAAAGGATGCATTAATATCAGTTAACTTGTAACACATTCCAAGTCTTTCTATTCTAGGCCATCTATATACTAGGCCATCAAATGCGCTCTAAATATCAATTGTATTGTGGCATGTTCGATTTGATTTATTTGATGTAATTTTTTCCAGAATTTCTGCCAAAATATCTGAGAAAAATTTGGATAGAATGGAAATGTCCTGACATTTCTTGAAAAAACCAGTGTCAACATAAGTTACTGTATAACGTGATAAAACGCAAATTTAATCTTTTCCCTTCCTGCTATTTTTAATCATTCACCACTTTCGTCAGCTAGTACATTTTCATTTTTGATCCATATGGACTTATAAAATGCACCCACTCTTAATGCATTTAGAAAATTGACTGTCAATTATCTCTACTTCTGGCATATGACTCATATGATATAGAACTTCAACTATGCCAGGTGGACAGGACATAAACTGTATGGGTATAGTGCCATCTAATGCCATGGAGAGTTCAGAGATGTTGTGCTGTCATCACCTTCAACCCCCGGAAAGGTTAAGAATACCAAAGCATTCAATGATCAACAGAAAATTTAAGTGAAAAGACTTCCTGAAGTAACCAGAAAAACTCTAAAATAGATAGTACTGAATATACTTTTCTTGCTTTTATAAAACTCTGTCTGTTTCAAGGCATAACATTTTGAAATATTTTAAGTACAGTTGAGTGATATCTAGATTAATAGTTCTAAATGTACTGTATCCAAAAATTAAAATTTTACTGAGCCAAATAAGAGTTACAGGAATCTACAGATAGAAATATCAGCAGAATATCAAGAGAGAAGACAGAAATGGCTGAAGGTTACTCCCATAGGAAGAAATATAATGTGTTTTTTTCCCAAATAAGTTCTAAAGCTAAATTTGAGCTAGCCCAGGTAGTTCACAAAGAGTCACAAGAACATTGGTGCTAGAAGTCAGCTGACACCATCAGAAATTTCATGGAAAGGGAAGTGTGTTCAACAACAGAAAAATACAAAACAACAACAAAAATCCATCATGTCAGTGATGTCATAGGGAAGACAGCATATTTAGGCATCGTACCAATATTTTCTGAATCATCTGATTAGTCAGCTACAGAGATATTGATATCAGACCTTTTTTTATAGATGAGAACTATAAGAATATCTTTTTCAGTGTTTTTGCACAGAACCATAGACTTTCCACAAAACCACAGAAGACTCTATTAAAACCTAATTTTCTCCTGAAGCTTGAAATATTTGGAGGGCTTCCAAAAGCTCTGCACTGCCTAGACACCATAAGAAAGCAACAACAGGTATTAAGAATGAAGAAATATATACTGTTTCCTTTGAATGTGGGTGTGTTCTCCATGTGGGATGGAAGGCAGTGTGAGGCATTGATCACAACCTTGATGCTGTGGTGGTGACTAGACCTAATTATTTCTGAAAAATTACCACATCTTTTATCTAGAAGCAGAAAAAGGAGATTAATCACATACCAGAACCAAATGTAATTGGATCTTAAACACAGAATAGGCAAGAAAAAAAGTGTTTTAATTCATGGTTAACCCATATTTATAGGTCCTTTTTTTGTATTACAGAAATGTAACACCTCCTATTGTGATTGCTATTACCCTTGTGGGTTTTCTCAATGTATCTCCAGGCACCATGCTCAGTATGATAACCTTTTTAGGCTGTGTTCTTTCATTGTGTCTGCTAATGGAGAAATTTAAGCAGTCCCCTGCTGAGGGTTTTCTGTAAAAGAGCAATGGATGCTTTTTTGGAGGGAAAAAAGAAGACCTATTTAGAAAAGTATGTTGTTATAAGCCAGAGCAGCAGAGTCCAAGGCAGAAGAGGAGCAGACAACTCAGCAACTTTTCCAAAGTCCTTTCCAAATCACATGCTGTACTACAATTTGCATTAACACAAGTTACAACTTCTAAGTATTCTAAGTTGTCCTAAATAGGGGAAATAAAGCAGAATTTTGCCTTATTCAGGTTAGTTTTCTACCACTTTAAATTTGTTTCATGACTGTAATGTAGCTAAATATTTATGCAGTATTTCTACAAATTAAAAAAAAAAATCTCTAAAAATAATCATGTGACAACTGTTGGAATAGAAAATACAGAAAATAGAAGGGAAAGGAATGAACTCCTTGTCAGACTGAAGAACACGGGAACATAAATTTCTGGATTTGACTAGTCATCTTGAGTAACTGCAGTCCTTTAGTAATGTAAGAATTACAAAGTAAGTGCCATGCCTTTTCAGGGAGGGGGATGTTGTGTGAATGGTTACCACTTCCCTAGCAGGGGGGACGGAGTAGCTCTGCCCATCACCTTCTGATTTATCCTGGACAAGCCAGGTCATTATGGAGGTAGAGACACCATGGCTAACGTGGTCCTTAATATGAAGTATGATTCTTGCACTTGGGAAATGAGAAGTAGAGTAGAGCATGATACTTTGGTGATGAAGTGATGCAGTTCATGAAGCATTGTTGGCGAAACTACATATATTCTGATACTTAAACCTCATCTTTTGTCTACATGTTTTTGCAAGACCAATGCACTTGAGAGAAACAGGTTACCAGAACTCCTTTTCTAGTGCCAATGGTTGAAAGGTTATCTCCAGCTTTTATGGTATACACAGATTATACATTTTTAGAATTCAACTTCAAAATATTAAAAATGGAACTGTCATATATTTTCATAACACATATTCCTCTTATATCTGCAGTTATGACTTATCATGTATTAGCCTAAAGGAAAAGTTCTTTCCTCAGTCCATGGTTAGACTAAGAATTATCTGCTGTTCCTTATGCATGTGAAAATTATTATAATAGGAAACTTTGAAGTATCTGAGCAAGAGGACTATGTTCAAGGAAAATGCACATTATAATTATAATATTTACATTAGAAACTGTTATACTGCAACTTAAAAAACTTGATAACTTTCCTGAAGTTACATTGAAATCCTTAAAAAACTGGCCACTCTTCTTTGATACTATTACAGCATTGAACTTTAGCTAAGACTTCAGAATATTTAGAAAATAAAAGTACTATATATATAATTTAAAACATATACAAAATGGATCCATGTTAGACACAGGGTAAACCCTATTGCTTCCATTCTGCTGCAGAAAGGTAAACGGCGTATTTTTGATCATTCTTCTAGCATTTTTAGGTTGGAATATATGAAATTTGGAAAGAAAGACTGTGGTTTTTTTGGTTTAGTTTTTGGTTTGTTTGGTTGGGGATATTTTGTCTGAGACAATATTAAAATGCCCTGAGGGTTTTATAATGCATGTGCCAGAAAGATTCACTGAATTACTAATGACCTGGTGGGTATAGTATTTCTGAAGGCAGACTTGCTTCAAAGCAGAGTGACTAACTGAACACTGAGTGGGAAAATGAAATGAGCAGAGAAACATTTCTGAGCAAAAGTAATTCCCTGACACTTTACACGAAGTCAAATGCCTATTAGAAATGTAAGGGCTATAGAAGAGATTTTGTGATTGCTCTTTTCTCAGAAAGACCATGAAGGAAGTATGCTCACACACAAGATTTGGAGGGGGAAATGCTGAACAAAAGACACAAAATTTACCCTCTGTGCATAAGTGCCAAATGCTAATAGCTGACAAAGTAAATGAAATGCAGCACAGAGATCTACAGACTGCCAGGTGGCATGAAGAAATAGCTGAAACGACCCACATTTCCTGTTCGCTGTCTGCCATGCTGCTGATCTTACCCCTGTCTCTGCTGAAGTGTTGTGTCACTGTGATATTATACATATTTGGATTACGAGGTTTAGCTACAAAATCTTCCACCATTGAATACCTTTTGCCTATGCAAAAGTCCCTATAAAATCTGAGTCGCGTGACAGACAAGTGGGAAGTACAGGCAGGAGTAAACATTCTGAGAATTCACAATAGGAAAAAAAACTATTAAAGAGGGAGAATATGACACATCAGATTTTACCAGGAAATTTTGCTAATAAATTGTCACTTCTCAGCTTCTCCTGTTAAAGTTATGGATGATTCAGAAAGATTCTTCCTGAACTTAGGCTCATTCTTTCTTCTTTATTTCCACTAGTAGGAAATTTAATTGTTATTTCTTAAGTTTATTTTATTTGTCTAGTAGTTGGTCTGGATGATGTGTATATATTTCTGCCTCTGCTTAGGAGAAGAGGAGGAATGATGTGCATTTAAAAGGTAAAAAGCTGTGTATAACAAGCACAAAAGCTCAGTTATTTAATGGATGTCTGGATGTCTTCCAATCTCCATGCAATAATTTTTAGCATCATCTGGCTCTCTCATCCTCTTTCCAGTAGATTTTTATCCCGTGTATTTTTTTTTTAAAGTCATGGATTTCATTTAGTAATAAATTCCATTATGCATAATGTAAGTTGTATGTAGTTATATATTACTGCCATTTTAAAATGTTATATTAGCTTTATCTAGCATACTTACGAAAATTGCATTTTTTCAAACTGTAAAATATAGCTTTCTACCAAAGACATATTAAACACGATTCCTAATGATAAGGAAAAAAACATTGGGAAAAGCTTGAAAAACATTGTATCTAACAGAAGAATATAAAAAAGAATTGTAGAAGTTCCTATCCATCCCTATACTTGTAAATATTTATTTATCTTTCCTCTACCTCATTTCAAGCATATTCACCTTTTGGCCTCAGCACTGAAGTGGATTGTTCATGCCAGCCATGTAGGGTGATTTTATAACTCCACACATCCTTACACTAGGGATGCTTGTGTTTGCGTGTGTATATACACTTATATAAACAGTTTTCTTATTTTATCCCTAATCTCTTTAAAGCCTAATCAGGATAATCTGCCATTCTGAAATTTTTATCTAGAAATCTCTTAGATGACTGTGAAGCTGAAACACGATGATAAAATAGAAGCTGGAGTTGCAGGATCAATACACAAGACTAGCATGCCTTGGAAATGGATATCGATTCCATTAAAGAAACATGCTGCAAGTGAAAGTCAAAGGTTTTTCTTCCTGTTACGTGTGGATTATTATGAATAAGCTTTCAAAAAAAGAGAGAAAAGATAATTCTCAAGGCAGAAATGTGGTTGCTGGATATGAGCTGGTAGCAGTTGAGCAGAGGCACAACTGAGGAGGATTTTTGGTGCATATGTGCAGCTGTCTATTTTTCTATGACCCTTAAAACTGTTTTGAAACTGAAACAATGTATTATGAGCAGAGAGCTGACCATACCCCAGCTGCTTACCAGCTTTGTAGTTGAGAAGGATTCAGAGCCCACTGACAGGATCAGTGGAGAGGTCCAGCTCAAAGCAGGAGTGGCTGAGGACAGGGCACCGATTATATCTCCTCCTTGCAGCTCTACACCTGCCCCTCTGGCACAGGTGCAGGCATCACCAGGTGTCTGGCTAAAACCTACAGGACCCTTTTGCTGCAAATCAAAGAAAAGGCATGTCATTTGCCCAGAGGCTTTTCCTTTGTTCCACTTTTGAAAGCCTGCTGACAACCACCTCTCAGCTCAACAATAATGGTTTCTCAACACACAAGCACCTAGTATTAATTCAAAGGTAAAAAAAGAGGAAAGATTACATATTAGAAAACACTTTTGTAGCTATCAATATGCTTATATAAGTATATACACTTGTATGTATGTGTGCAGATGTACATATTGCACATCTCAGCCTTAACTGGAGATGACAAAGAAAGTTTCCAGTACATCAGTGAAACCGTGTGAGAATACAAATTACTTTTCACAGCTTTCTTCTCAGTGACTCAGAAGAGCCCACTGGGTGTAGTCACTATCAAGGTACATGACCAGATACTTACTCCTCTGGAAAAATTCATCATATCCTACCATGCTTCTCTTCAAATGCAGCATGTTACATTATACTCTATAAGCATCTATTGCATCACCTGCAAGTATCTGTTGAGACAATTAAAAGGAATAGATAAAACAATGAAATAATATTTCTTACTTTAAAAAAAGAAGAAATTTCTCCCTGTTTTCATTAAGTTCGATAAAGAACAATATAAAGTAGAGCTTGTTATAATGTGGAAGGTGCCTTGAAATCGAAAGAATACTAAATAATTCTTACAATCTTATTAGAAGCAAAACTAGGGAACCAGCAACACCATAAATATTAAAATAACAACAAAAAGATGCATTTCCGAGCATTTTACCTCTATTTAAGAGCAGGCACATACACCTGAAAACAGGAGCTCTATGTTTATCCCACATTTAAAGGCACAGAAATTGCTCACTCAAAATACACCCGGGAAAAAGAACTGAGGTTCCTTAAAAGAGATAAGAAACACCCAGATGAAGTTCCAGTGGTTCTCATCCAGCTCTGGAGATGGGGCAGCTCCTATTCCTGCCTGCCAAGGGACAGGTTCTGGTCTCCAGGAAGGGTCTCTGCAAACACAACTATACCTAGTAACCAAGTAATTTCAGTGTCTGACACTGAGGTGTTATAATGAAATAAATTGGAAAATAAAAATAAAGTAAAATTTCTCCTGCTTTCTTCGCATTTTTCCTGATAATTAAAGTTATTAGCACTTAATTAGGACTATTAGCACTCAATCAGCACATATTGTGTTATCAGAGTATGCCTCCCAGGAGTATGTTCTCTTTTTCTTCATTTCTTCCCTAGTGGTTTCTTCCTACCTTCCTACCTTCCTACCTTTCTTCTCCAGTAAACCAATGAATCTTGTCTTCCTTTCTGAAATGCTCTTATTTTACTGCATTTTTCAGAGTGATGCTGAGTGATGTCATCATTAAAGAGTTGTCTTCCAAGAACACCAAATATTTCAACTACATTTGTAAACAGACCTTGAGTTGCATAGCAAGATACTTTCCTCCTACAAACCAAATATCTGACACCTATTATGCTTTGCTCGCTTTCTTCTTTCCTGTCTTTCTCTTTTCAACATATATATCAGTCAGATTTACTTGCCATTGATATCACAACAGTGTTAATAATATAGAAATGGTCACTTGGTTTACTTCCAGAATATCCATGCCAGAGGAAAAAAAAATAACCCAACCCCCCAAAAAACCCAGTCCCAAAACAATCCCCACCTAAACCCTCACAGGAGGCAACAAATAGATCTTGTGCTAGTGAAATGATCTACAACATGCTAAAACCTGCTTCAGGCTAAAAGCAATCCACATTTCATTAACACTCTCTCCTAATCAATGGATAGTATCAATATTTTGACTGGCATTTTACCCCAGTCCTAGCAAAGGAATGAACAGAATACTCAATCAAATACAACTTGCTGAAATGGGCATTATATTAAGAAAAACTTAGAAGCTTCTGGGCCTGCCTTACTTATATCTTTATTCTGTATTTCTCACAGTGTTCCTCTCAGGATGTGTAGTGGGTGGCAGTTTTTCTCCAGTTGTGAAAAATGCAGATGCAGACAAGGACTGAGTTGCATCGTTATTAAAATGCATCATCACTTCTACTAGAGTTAGTGAGGTACCATTAAGGCTTAGGTGAGCCCTTGTGCCTGCAGCTGGCACTGAAGGGGAGTTATGTCTCCTACAATGTGCTGGAGCTCCAACACGTGCTGAAATGACCTGCTGAACTCCAATCAAGTGACTCCAAATGCAGACAAGACACCCCAAAGCAGCCAGACACCCCCCCTGCCTGCACAGGCAGCACCAGGGGGACAGTAGCACACTTTTCCCATCCCCACTGCCACACAGTAGGCTTGACTGTTGTGAAAAGTGATGAAAATTCCTATGTACTATCAACAATTAATTGTTCTAAAATCTGAATGTAAGGAGTAAAAAATACATATGAGAAAGAACACAGAATTTATCTCATTCTCTTTAAAGTCCTTGGGACATGTTAGAGCTTTCAGGAGGCAAGATATAATTTGCTGTAGGAAATGCATTTTTTCCGTGGGGTAAAAAATGTCATATTCAGTGAAAATATAGCTGAAAGTCTGATATGGAGTGTGTTTCAAGCCAGCCTGCCTTCACAGTGAAAAGGAAACCCCCTGCTTTTCACATGCTTCTGATGGCATTTGCTGTTTCTCAGTAGTTTTTAGCAAAGTAGAATTTGGAAGTGGAGGAATGTCATCTGTCTGCCAAGAGGCAAGAATACTGAAGAAAAGGAAAAATCTCTGAAAAAACTTTAGAGCTTATTTATAATTCATAATGATAAGACCTTTTCCCCAGAGGTCCACAGGAGAGTCCATCAGTGATACTCCTCCATGTAGAGGTCCAGCAGAACAAAAGAACGTAATTTCACAGCAAAGTGAAATAATGGCTGATTTTTGTCTTGGACTCTCCACTGTACAACTTCTACTACAAAACATTTCAGGTGTTAAATAAAGCAATAATATAAAGACATAAAGAGAAAAAATTCCTAGCTAGTTGTACAACTTTCTGAAAATACAGTGTTGTTCTTTGGGTTTGGTTTTGGGTTTTTTTTAAGAAAATCCTCCCACAACAATTCCACTCAGGAATGTAACTTTCAGTAGCTTAGCAGAAGTTGCAGTTTACTTGAGTAAGGAGAGGAGCAATGCTATAACAAATACATAAAAAGTCTACCATTTTACTGTGCATTAAATGAGAGTATATACATGTATCTATCTTATATGCAAGTATAACAGGAGACATTTACATGATGTCCTTAATGTCTGAAGTCTTAAAGACTGAAGAATGCCTTCCTGTATCTGCAGATGCCAAATCAAGAGAGATCCTAGATGAAAACCTGCCATTCTGAGATCTATTCAATATACCATTGAGGAAATCATTACTCTGGTCGCAAGGGGTTTTCATCTTTTTCCACAGTATAGGTGTCTGATCTTTCTCTATAGCATCAAATTCCAGCTGTGGCCAGACTACTTCACTGAAGGCCAGATCTCCAATGGTAACATCTGCCTACACAGTCAGAACAACAGCAGCCTTAGAAAGTGCTGAGACTATCAGGCTGTAGAGATCCTAAAGTAAGAAATATAAATTTCTAATGCATACGTGCATGGAAAACTAAGTGAATATGATCCCCATCATAGAGCAGTGAATCTCACCCACACAAATGTGTTATACCTAGAGTGCCCTTTCATTTTGTGTATCTGCAGCTTGTGGGTGATTCATTTAAAACATATAGTTACTAATTTTCTGACATTCTGGACAATCTTAAATCTCCTTAAAACATTGGGGCAGCGGGAAATAAAAAAACAACTGAGATATTTCAAATGGCTACCCAAGCCTGCAAGCAATCTATGTCACTGCTTGAGCTTTCAGGAAATACCAGCTTAAAAATCATCCCTCTAGTCACATGTATGGGATTTAATCTCTGAGTTTCTGCAGTTACAAGTCATGCTCAGAGGCATGTTTTGGTGGAAGACTGTACAGCACTATGTGAAGTCCAAACAGTGGCAGAGATTGAAGTTCAGGAGTAACTGTTGTCATGTCTTTAAAGCAGAGATTTCTTTTCTCCACTGTCATGACCCAGCAAGCCAGTGGGCTGCCAGGTCTGGGATTAGATCCCTATGATGAGCAGAAGGGGCTTTTCAGACGTGAGAATCTGCGCCAGTACTAAACCAAACAAGGTAATGTTGAGTCAAAAGCAGTACGTAGAAAACCTTCCCACTCCTCAGAAGACAAAGCCAGTATTCCCACAAGTGTTTTTCCTAATAACTCTTCTTACAGCCCTTTCTCTTGTGCCATGGCTGTGGTTAACCCTTTGTGTACTAGGATGAAACCACTTTTGTTCGCATCCCAGTTTTTCTGGAACTTAAATGAAAGTATCCTGGACTTATAGGAAAAATATGTTTTGAAGAAAGCTTCCACAGAGTAATTAACTACAATAACTATGAGCACCAAGTGCATAATATGAAAGAATATGTGTGTTAATATTATGTTTGTTTGCATAATGTTGATTTTTCTAAAAATGGTGTATGAAACTCAGTGTGTTTTCTTTGGCTGTAAAATACATGAATAATTGTGCATTAGCATAATAATACAGTGAAGTGAGAGATTTAATTAACAAATCCTTGAAGTCAGCACATTTCTTTAAGCACAAGAAATGAATGCACTATTGATACCTTAAAACTTTTATAAGTGGATGTTGTATTTCACCATCCTGCACCTGCAGTTTACATCAGTGGCAGTATTTTCCTTCTGCACAAACCTTTCACCCACATTTTTGAGGCTTTTTTGCAGATGTGAATTCATTTAGGTGCATTTCAGTTTTATGCATAAGCAACTGAAAAAACACTGAGCTGGAGAAAATAGTACTGATGTTTGTTGATACTCTCCTGAGTATGAGTCTGAGTTACCGTCCAAGCGTGCTTGGCCCCGGCAGATGAACCTTAGGATTAAAGGGTGGGCTCAGTTCCGCGCACACTGTGTCTCACCTAAAAAAT
This sequence comes from Pseudotriccus pelzelni, assembly GCA_035584735.1. Lineage (NCBI taxonomy): Eukaryota > Metazoa > Chordata > Aves > Passeriformes > Tyrannidae > Pseudotriccus > Pseudotriccus pelzelni. The sequence continues at coordinate 46,433,360 of JAWMRA010000113.1, forward strand.
CCAATGCGCAGGCTGGAAGGTGTAAAGACCTTCCCCGGATCTTTGTTCGCGAAGACTGGCCATTACAATTACAATGAGTCTGAGTAAGAATTGAGGCCCCATCTCTCTCCTGGACTCATTTTGCCTGAGAGGCAACTTCCAGGGTGGAGGATGCATTTTGCCTCTTGCAGGACAGCAGGGGGATTTGAAGGTACTGAGCAGTCATAGCAAAACTGGGGTAGTAGGCATTTCAGTCTGTTGCAGGCTGCTTTCACAGTGAGGAAGAGGAACTGAAGCCTGGAGATGGTGCACAATTGCTACAAACATGAGATTGCAGCTGTCCTGAAAAAATGGCAGTAGCATATGCTGTATTTCGATATCAATCTGCACCATTGGAAATCTATGCTAATCAGCAAGCCCATAGCAAAATTGACTTGATGGCTAGAAAAGGAGCCTTGTGTTAACAAATGAGGAACCTTTGAATGGAAACAAACACAGACTGATCTCCACAGGGTGGGTGGAGGAAGCTAAGTTTTTTCAGAAGTGGAAAGATTGAAAATGATAAGACTTTGAAGGCAAACATACACTCCCTATCTGCCTAGGAGCAATAAATCTTAAGTGTCATCTGTTTGAAATTCCCTCCACCTCACAAATCTTTTGTGGGAAGCTCTGTTTGATTGTTATTAAGAATTTCTATAATCCTGTTTTGAATGTTCAGCTGATGTGCACCATCACAGGACCATCCTTATTTCTCCAATTAATGACAATCTTCCATAATAGCCAGAATACATATGTTCCACATAGGATGTTGCAGGGTCTGTTTCTGCATTTGTTAGTACTGAAGGAACATTATTTAATTTGTTTTTTCCCTCTCTGATGTGGGGTGAGTAGCTTTTGGAAAAGATAATCAAGCAAAAACTAGATAGGTATATTCAAGGAAGCTAGAAAATATGTATATAGGCTTTACCAGGTTCAGTAGGATAAAGATAGCTAGTTTACTAGATAATCTGTTCTCCACCTGCCTGGTCTCAGAAAATTGTATACAGCTCCACTACCTTTATTTTCTCCCAAGCTGTGGAATATGTTACTTGGAAACAATCAGTCATTCACACAAAAATAACATTTCCATTCCTGTCACCAGTAGCTGTAATTCTCTCAAAATAAAAAAAAAAAAAAAAAAAAAAAGGGCCCTGAGGTGTTATCCTTTAGCTACTTTTAAGCAGCATTCTGGGAACCAAAACGTATACTTTAGTGTACATTCTTTGAGTGGAAGTATTTACAGTCTTATTTACAGTTAGGAAAATACAGCAGTTTAAATTTTAGGTCTATTTAATTTTCTGGTAAGTAGTTGTGCTGGTTTGTGTAAAATAGCATATGAACATTAGTAATAAATGAAAGTTATGTCACTTGACATGACTAGAACCAAAACCAAAGAACAAGTGCAGGTGGGGCTGGTTTTAATGGATGATGAAAAATTGGGTTGTGTTTTGGGTTTGAAGCAAGTATATTGTGCCATCCATCTGTTTGATGCCAAACTGGGTTTGAAATTGTTCTTTCTACCAATGTTTGCCATACTTTTGAATGCTAAATTCCACTACAGAAAATTGAAACCAGCTGTGCCTTCTTTCATCTCACCCATATGCTGCAAAATCTTTGCCAAATAAGCTCCACAGCTTTTGCTGGTAGGATATCTTATTTCTTGTTGTTCTTTTGAGCAATGAAACAGCTATCAGAGCTGGACTTTGGATGCCATCTGTGTCTGGATTGACACACACAGGAACTATCTCCATGAGCTGGAGTGGTAGCTGTTGGGTACTGCAGGAGCAGCATGGCCTTGATTAGCCAAAATACATGGGGGAAAATGTACAGCAGCACACTAACAACATGGCAGCATCAGCACAGTTATCTTACTTTTGTCTACACTGCTGACAGTTGTGCTCTGAATCAGAAAGAGGAGATTCAAGGTTCAAGAACTGAAAAGTCTGAAAATCTAGGACAAAAATAGAATGATCTTAAATATTTTTCAGTTCCAGAAGACTTTGAAATGTACTTATTTCTACCAAGGGTTACTTAAAGATTTCTACCATGATAAGGACTCAGTTGGAATATACTTATACAACTTGTCTGGAGTTTTAGTTTGGATACCCTGAAGTCAGCAGAACATGTTCATGCAAGCATACTGCAGACTCTGTGTCATCCATAGCCCATCCCAAGCAGCTTGGTTTCACAGGTGCTGGAATTCTGGAAGGACCTTTCTCATCTGCTACCTGCACTGAAAGTTTCCCTTGAGGTAAAAACCAGCATCTATGATAACTCAAGATAAAGATGTTTGTTCTGTCATTAACAACATTTCCTGCATCTCACAGACTGAAATAAAACTTACAACTAATATTCACCATCAAAAATTATTCCCCAGGTTAACTTCTGTCATTTGATCTCTGAAGGCAATGAATACAATTTACTTGTCAACATCTTGTTTTATTTGGAGGAGCACCTTATGAGCTTCTACAGAAATGAGTCAAAGTTTAGCTACTCAGCATGAGTCTGAGTAAAGGCTCCCTCACTACAGCTTACTTGAGTCTTCATAAGAAAAAAAAGCTACAAAGAGAACATCAAGTTCAAGAATTTTATATGGAGTTAGGTAATAGGATTATGTCACCTGCCTTTATGAACTCACCATCTTTTCAGAGGCTTAATACTTTATCTGCTGTTGCCCTGATACAATCTGATATCCTTTGATGATAATGGGATTTTTTGTGTAGTCAGACTACGTGATAATTGAGTGAATAGAATTTTTTTCTGGGCATTCTGCATCCACTAGAGTAGAAGGGAAGTGAAATGAAATGTCTATGGTGGCAAAACTTCTTTGAGAAGGCAAAAATTATTTACAACTAAAACTTCAAGAAGCTCTTAGTAGAGAGAAATGCCAATTTGTTTAAGTGCAATTTATTGGGAAAAAAAAGAAAAAAGAAAAAAGCAAAGTGCCAGAATGACCACACTAAAATGCAAAGCACTGCAATTTGCTTTGACAGTGCCCCAAAGGACAAAATAAATGAACCTCAGAAGAGATTAATTTAGAAGAAAATGTTGAATTGAATGTAAGGCACTTTGGTTAGTGTTTGTGGTCAGAAAAAGGGAATCAAGAGTCTGATTTGGGTTTTGTTTTTTTAATGAGTGATATACCTTTCCCATGCCATTTAAATAAAGATTTTACTAGTGTTATTCTTAGAGCATTATATTTCACACCCTCGGGCGCTTAGTAGGTCCAGTTAAATCATCTGTGGATTATAGAATTTTCAACACCAGTAAAAGTGGCAAAATCAAGCCTTGAAACTATTTGGACATCAATTCACACGTCTTTAAGGATGTTGTGGCACTGTTGGTTGTAATCAGATGTCATTGATGAAGATACGTTTAAGCCAAATATTATGATTTAAAGAAACAGTAAAAATGAGTCAGATACCATATTTTAACACAAGCATTTCCTGGTCCCAGTCTTCTCCTTTTTAGCACATGTGTGAATTAAATAAAACATTCTGTCTATTTCACTTTGAGTAATGGAAATTCCAAGGCTTTTATGAGACTCCTCTTACAAATAACACCACAACCTGTAAATAAATTAACCTCTCTGACACAACTGTTAGGTGCTTTCATAAGAAAATATTGAATACTTTCCTGAAAAGCTTTTAGGCACCAGATCAGAACAGAAGACACAATTGGCTCTTTGTAGCTGACTTTATTACTCATTTATTACTTCCTCATTATGTTTACAGGATTATATCTGCTTATCTTCATTCATATTATTTTATTATTTTTATTTGACAAATAGGGTAATTTCCCTCTTTCTTTTCAATGTCAATCTTATTTGTATTGTTTGTTCCTCCTTCTCTCCCTTCTCCTTGTGACTTGTTCTCAGTCACCAGCATTCCTTGCCTTCATCAAGCAGAAGATTTATTTTCTTACTTTGTCCGTTTCTGTGTTTCAGAAACTGAGTTATTTTTCTTTTTCCTGGTTTTCTTCACAAAGGGGTGGAGCAATGATTACTGCTCACTGGAAGACAGAACTGTGGGCCTCTTTGCTCTGCTGACTGGCTGAAGTGCCCATGTGGTACCAGTGACCAGCAGCCACTCACCATAAAGTATAGCTGCTCAAGGAGAACATGTGCTAAATGTGTTTTGCCAGAGGGATTTTCTTCCATCCTTTTGAAAAATCTAAGACCCCATCCAAGAAACTAATCAGCTATGCAGGCCAAAATAACACAGGCACAGAACCACTTATAGACCTGTGCTGCCACTGTACACAAGTGTTCTCCCATGACGTGGGTGACAGCCTTTGATTTTCTTCCAAAAGAAATCTTAATTGCAAGGTGAAACCTGCTACCAGATTTCTTGCTTGTTATCTCCACCACAGGTCAGAAGGAAATGTGATGAGGCCTCAGACTCCTGAAGAAAGTCAGAATAAGCAAAAAAAAGAACCCAGATATGTGTCTGAGTTCCCATATATCAGAGAATTTAATGTTCATTCTCATAATCTTTAACTAAACCTGCACCTCAGACATCTGTTGTGTCCTCCTTCAAATCTGGTATCCACATGGATAAGAGTGCAATACGAGATGAACAAGTGAAAAAACATGTTGTAAGTTTGACCACCTGTATGTAAATATTTTACCAGAAACAGAACTAGCTGTGTTCTGATAGTACCCACCTCTCAGTTATTCAAATGCAGATAAGTAGACCCTATGTTACAAAACCAGAGTACTTGCCAGAAGAAATTCTATAGCCAGTCAACACTCAGAACACAGGTCTGATATTTCCTTTGGAATGTAAAGGAATGAACGTCATTGTTTGACATTCTTCAGCTGTGCCATCATTAGTTTAGAAGCAGGGATTAAGTGATGAAAGACAGAAAGAAAGAGTGATGGTTAGTTTCACTTGTGCCATTCTGGCAAGACTTGAGATTGCATTTTTCATTTCAAGATCAGTATTACTGCATAATACTTCACAAAGTAACTCCACAAGCCCTGAAACAACAGAAGCCTAGCTTGCTAGTCTGTCATGCCCTGAGGCCCACAGCAGTGCCTGATGTTTAATAAGTGTGAGGTAAAGATGAAGAACACACTAGTAGTGTCTATTTACCTATTTTCAGAACAGTCTGTTGAATTTAGCGGAAATTGGGGACTTGCTTTATAGATACCAAATTAAAAACAGTAAGCAGAAATAGAAGTACTAACATATAAAAGTATATTCATATAAAGCTACTTTCTCTCAGAATTGAGCCTATGAAGCTTTAAGACTTGGCAGTGTCATAAATAAAAAACAAACAAAAAAAGAGAGTAAGAAGTGCTATTGAGGGCTCATGAATTCAAGCAGATTTTTCCAAATAAACTTATTTAAGCACCTTTAACTTCCCATAAGTGATTCTTAACAGCCATATCAAAATAACTTTATCTTTTTATCTGTCTGTCCCTCTATATCACTATATGTCTATACATACACCTAGATAACTCAAAGAAGAGCATTCAAAATACTGAATTAAATTCTGGTTTTATATTAACTTTAGTACTGAAATAAATGAGGTTTTGTATGATTTACCTGACTGTCAGAAAAACTCCTGGCTTCTGCGCAGCAATCAGGACAGACTTATTTGCCTATTTTGCTTTGTCTACACAATTAGGCTGATTTCTCCATGATGTTTTCCCCAAAATCTGACCCGATCTAGTTCATCATAGTGTTTATCCCTCTGAATTCAGCTCAAGCAGAAACCCATTGTCATTAATCCTTGAACTGTTCCTGGAGCCAATGATAAGTGTATGGTTGCAATTGCTGTAGTTTTCCTAGATCTTCTTTTAAAATCCTTTTCTTCTTAACTGAGCACTTTGATAACAGAAGGAAGGAATATGCCATTGAAAGGTACTATAGCTCCTGAGAGTGGGCTTTGCTTTCAGACTGCATGCAATCTGCCTGAATCTTTTAAGAACATAGGATTGAAAGGGATTTCTCTATATTAAATTAATAGTATGAAAGCTGTCATAGAGAGTAGGAACTAAATTTAAAGTTTCTAGCTAGACACAAGATGAAGTTAGAAACTAAGAAATAATAAAACCAAGGCAAATCAACCATGTTCTCATTAAAGTCAATAGACATTTTGTCATTTGTCTTGATAGGAGTGGGATCTGTCCCAAATTCTTCACTTCTCCCACTAGAAAAAGGAAATTGAAGTTCATGTTGCCATTTTCCCACTCCTAATCTCATTCCCTCATTTTCCTCTCTCTCCTTCAAACCTAATTCTCTGGGGACTCTCTGAACAAAGTAGCAAGGATGAGTGGAGGCTGCAGAAAGGATGTGATAAGGCACATGTAACACTAAGTTTTACTGGCTATTCGATGCATCAATGTGCTGTGCTTACAGCTTGCAAGTCGTTGCTTTACTTTAGTCTAAACTGTGTGTGATATAGATCCAGATGTTTTACAGATAAACAATATCGTCCTCTGACTGGCTGTTCGAGTAATTTTCACCTCAGTGGTAAAAGTTGGAATATATTTTAATACCACTGAAAGCACTGGGGGGCAGTGTGATCTAGAGAAGCATATGTTGGCACAGCCGCTCTGTCATCTGCCCGGGGTGTCACTTTCAGAAGGAACTCCCAACTTCATCTGGCAGCTCTACTGTACCTCCTTGAACAGCTGACAGTATGTGCATGTGCTCTGCCTCTTCTGGGGGGATGAGGCACTGTAAAATAAACTATAACGTAATAATAACAAAATCTGACAGTCTAAAGGGTTTGACTTACATGAACGTGCTTTGAATAGGTGGATACTTCTTTCTTTGCAGGACCACATGAACTGTGAGAATAATCAGAGAAGTCTCTGTGGAGCCTGGGTCTGTTGCTGTATCTGGCAAAAAAAAAGCAAATCCTGTCTACTATTTCCAAAGTATACTTCTTCCTGACAGCAGAATATGAAGATTGTTGTAAATTGTTATTGGCTGTTGCATGTTTTATATTTGGGGTTTTTTTTATTTGTTTTCAGTTTATTATTTCTTATCATTCACAAAAGCAAGCAAGCAAACTAATAAACTTTATAACATCAACTAACCTGTAAAACAAACAAAGTGTCTGCAAACAGGGGGAAAAACCACACAAACACAGCATTTCCCAGAACGTGCTTCAGTACGTTATTGATTTTTATTGTTAACAACAGAGAGCACTGTTATCCTTGTTGGCCCTTTAGTTCAGAAAATTCTGTCCTGTACTACATCAATTGAATTTTTAAATTATACAGAGAGTGGTGGAAACCTGGTGTTTTTTTGAACAACCAAAATGTCTAATGCTGGGGTTTGAATTCTGTAATTGTAAGCAGTCATTCTGAAGCATGATTTTTACAAATGGCTTTTATCTGAAAAGAGTGCTCTAAGGGGATTGCAGTGCTATAGGCCAAGCAAAAAAGTCCCACATTGATTTTCTAGTTTAAGAGCAGGGGAGCTATTACTGCTTTAATAATGTCATGAGCCCTAGAAATGGTATTGAAGGGTAACTTCCACTCAAGTATATTAGGAGAAATTTGCACCTTGGGGCCTTCCACATGGCATAATGCAATATGCAATGTATGAGTTAGCTTGAATATGAAAGGCACTACAGTTATAGTCTCAAGGAACTCTTTCGTTTGGTGTATTGTTTCTGGTCTTCAGCCAAAAGTCATATCTTCAGTCAGTCACTTTTCCTCCTACAGTGTATCCAAAATAACTCCCAAAGCAAGAGTTGTGATGTTCTCTGTCCCATGCTCAATACCCCTGCTGTCGGTATTAACTCCTTGATAGCATCAATAGCTGCATCTATAGTTTCTGACAGCCAGATAAACCTGGAAAGGGGAAGAAAGTGCTGTGAGAAAAGCTTTACTCGGAAAAGAACAGTCACATCATGGCTTAAGGCTGTCCTGGAATAGGTAAGGTTTTCCTAACTAAGCCATCAATGGAATGAAATTGGGCATGCCTTTTTTTTGTAATTTTTTTTGTCATTTTAGAGAGCTTCTATGCTAAATGAAAACAAAACAAAGCCAAGAAGCCTAAGAAAAATACCTATGACACTATAGCTACCTTTGTGGTAAACCTTTAAGAAAAAGATTCAACCTTGACTCATGCAAGTTTGACATTTTGGGGGGCACTTGATTTTGTCGGCAGGCTGTACTCTTACTTTTGATCTGGTTTACACACATAATTTTAATTGTCTTTTGCTATTTAATTGTTTTTTTATATAACTGTATATAAGTATATAAAGATAGAATACGTTGCCATATGCAAGCTATATGTGCCAAAAACCAGGTTTCATATGCAAATGTACCTAGGATTAAACAAGGATACTGTTAATCTCTCTGCCTTGTATGGAGGAAAGCCCTGAAGACAGAAGCAGTGACAAAGATTGGCACTGCTGGAAATATAGCCCATAATCTGTAAGGTGCTGAAGAAGGTTAGAGGGAGGTTGCTGCCAGCAAAGATAGAAAGATGTTCAGCAGTCATAAATTAGGGGTTTTTTTTGGCATCATCAAGATTATTGGCTGACCTCATGTTTCTGAATAATACCCAGGAATCTACCAAATGAGAAAAGAGCTACAGCAAACACTAATTAAATGTGTGTTCTCTCTCTTTCAGACTAATTAGCACACACAGAGGTTAAGCCCTAGAGAATAAAATGCTCAGCTTAGAGAGTGTAAGGAAAAATACAGTGAAAATACACAAATCACTCTCATTGGAAAATGCGTTTGCTTCTAGTCACTAGGGGTTGATGATTTAGCCTACTTCCCTTTTCAGCCCACAAAAAATCTGCAAGTAAAGTTCATAGTCACAGAATTTCTTTAGTTTCACTGAGAAATGCAAGAAAACCAGCAAGATTTGCATGCCAATTCACCAAGTTCACTTGAAACTCCAGACATCCTTAAGAAGGTCATTCAGATAGTCTGAGACAGTAGTACTTATTGCCTCTAAGTTGCATAGAAAATAAGCTTCTTTCAGAGAATAGACCAGGGCCTGGGATTTAGACAATGTGACTTGTATTTCAGAGGGCACCACTGAAGTGATATTTTCATGTACCTCAATTCTCTAGCTCTCAATTTTGTTTTCTAAAGCTACTTCAGTTGTGTGAAATGTGACAATTAAAAATGGTTATTGCTACCCTGTGTTATTTTCCAAGATTCAAGCCAGGAAGCAAATTCTAAGACTATTTGTAGGATTTTTAAGCTTGAATTTCCATAGCCTTTGCATGCACATTCTTATAGTTTGTATTGATAGACTTCAAATCATCTCATTATCTTTCATATCACATATGAACAAGTAAATTATCACTTTCACACCAGCAATTTTTGTCATCTTTACCTCTTTGCATCTATCAGCTTCCTTCTCTAAATGCAAACCCTAGCCTAATTTCCTACTTATACCAAGGTGTGCACCCTTGCATATTTTTATTTGCATTCAACTACGCTATGATGCACTATACACAGTAAAAAGTGGCATATGTTCTCCAAGTGGATTCCCTTAGGATATTAAAAAGCACATTTTTAAAGGTTTTTAGTAATGCTAAATAGCAATAATGTCCATTAATTGCTCTGAGAACACACATATAATTATTAAAGTTAACCAAGACCCTGTTGGAGAACTTTTTGTTAAGATAACCAACAGTAGGAAAAGCATAGGACTCCATAAAATGCTGTATTTTGTAGCAAAGTATAGCTGAGTGGATTGCCTGATCAAACAGATTTTAAAATCCCAGCACAAAGTACACATGCAGTCAGAATAGTCCCATACACCCTTCTTTAAAAGGCTGGTCTTATTGGACATTTATTTATCTTGGAGCTTAAAACATCATGAAGAAAAATGAAAGGACTCCAATCTTCCTCCACTTCTTCATTAGGATTTTAAGGTATATGTCCTATATCTTCAGATCAACGCAAACTAGATTCATGTTGAACTATACCAAAATGTAAGTATAACCTTCCACTGTACTACCTTTTCCTGATAATGACAGTCAAGAAAACACTTCAAAACTAGATAGGTAATGTAGAAACAGATACCCATGAGTCTGTTTTTGAAATTCAGAGAGTTCACTTTTCACAGGGTACTTCAGCTCCAACACTGGAATATGGACATTTATGCAAGGAGTTTCCTGTCCCAGACTTAGGCAGACTGACAGTTCATACCATCACACCATGCTATGAGAGATACATATAGGGAAAATTAGAAGTCAGGGACCCCTTAGCATGTTCCCTCCTGGTCTGCCTTTGCACATTGTCAGCCTTGTTCCATCTGGGCTCTTGGCCTCCCACTTGCTTGATTTCCAGGTCCATGGACTCTGTTGCTATAACTCTTGATCTAAGCCACTTGCCTTTACTTGGCCGAACAGGACCAAGTTGGATGTAATTAGGCTAACAACAAGACTTTGTTACAAAACTTATGATTCCACGTCCGATAAAATGTCTAATAGTAGACTGAATCTATCTAGATATCCAAATCCATCCTAACTATTTCCTTTCAACAAAGGAATGGGAACTGACTGTTGGATCAGGAGGCATGTTTCAGTACCTTGACACACTTCAATGTCTGTGAACAGCCTAGAGATCACAGACAGCAGTATTCTAGAGTGAGAAGGTAGTGAGAATTGTACCTAACTGTCCTGGTTAGGAGAACGATCCTTTGTGGCTATATCTAAAGCTAATGCCTCCATGTAGAAATTTAAAATAAAAGTTTTAGGCATAAGAATGACAGTGAAATCAGACATGGTAGTCCCAGATCTATCATGATGGCTCTATTCAGAGAGTATCTTTGAAGAGATGTGTTACTGGTCTCTGTGTAGCTAGTGAGAGCTGACTAAGTATTTCCCTTTGGTATTCGGTTGAACTGAAAATACAGAGCTGGATGTTCTCCAAAGCCATACTTATTTTCCATCACAACAGCTGAGTGGATGTGAAAGAGACAAATAGCATTCATTGAAAATGCATATTACCAATGACATTAGTACTGTACATTGTTTTCTAAGATATAAAATTGATCACAAATAACATTTGAAGGTACAGTGTTTATTGACATGGAGCAGGTCATTGCAGATCATATTAATATATATGCATAACATCATTACTTAAAAGAATATGTGCTATACAGTCAGATTATGTAAACGTCACCGGAATACTAAGAAGATATACTAGAAAGTTGTATTATGTATGCTGAGTTAAGTCCAGTAAAGCGGACAGAGGAATCTGCAGCTCTTGCTTTGGCTCTTCAGAGCATCATCTATTGGCAGAAATATTCTTCCTTGTTAATCAAACAAATTACAGCTACTGGCAAGGGCAACTTCATTCCAGCAGACTTTAGTGAACACACACATATTGCTAGATACAATGTCATAGGCACAAATGATGAAGAAGAGAATGGAGAGGATGCTCTGATAGACACAATTTAGCATACACTTTCATTAGCTGGATACTATTGTTAGGAATGCAAGTCACCCAGTGAAACCTTTGGAAAGCGATTTGGTGACTAGTATACTTTTAGCACCAGGGTACAGTGTTTTTCAAACTTCCAGGGAATTCTAAAAAGGAATATTTGTCTATGCTTATTGGTAAAGAATGGTTCATGTTGGCCACTAAATTTCATAATTTTTCAGCATTAGAATGTTTTTCCTAATCTGATTTGATCTTTATCTTACTTTTAATTTTCCTTTTGTTTTCCTGTCTGAACTTCCTTCCTACATTCTCTCCTCTCAGAGGAATTGAAAGAATTACAATGTTCAGCCTCTCAACAAGCATCCAGAGAGAAGCTCTAAAATGAAATTACTGTTTTAGCAGCCAGGGCAGCCGTATTTCTAGATATGCATTATTTAAACATATTTGCTTGGATTCCAAGTTAAATGGTATAGTAGAAGCACATGATCTGAACAAAGACCCCAGGCATCACACACTGACCCAGTTATCCTTGCACCTCAGAGGTTGAACACAAGAACAGCTGCTCTCAGCTCCTTTCCAGCAAACCTGAACATAGAGCACTGCACTTATGAGCAGAGTGATTCCACTATGGACGTGTCTTTGTTGACCAATTGCACCATGTGATTAGAGATCACAATACCATGTGACACACTACTGAATTTGACCCTGTGTGTGGAGGACTGCAAAACCTGTTTCACAACGGACATTTTCCTGTACTAGTGGAGGAATTGCCTGGGAAATCTCTCTGAAGAGCTCACCAAAGCTATTGAGGGAACCCCAGCCATGACAGGAGGCTATCTTCAGATTGCACTTTTGTGAATGATGTTGTAATGAAGCTCAAGGTTTCGCAGGGGTGAAACATAAGGAACTAACTCACAAACTACTGTGGTATTTTTGTTTCCTCATGAAACTAAAACATCCAAAACTCAAAAATATGTACTTTTTTTTCTGTGGTCCATAAGTTTGTGCCTGGGAAAATGGAGATATGAGCCTGTCCTACATGAAGCATTTTCATTCAAATATACGTAACAGTACAGGCCAAGTCAAAATGTTCTGGTAAATATGACCAAACATCCAAGTGAGGATCTGGACATCAAAAAATAGACAGCAGAGAGAAAGCACTTGATAAAACAATCTCTCTGAGGGAGTATACCTTCTTGAAGACTGACTTCTTCCTTTTGAAATATTGATACTGATTTTTTTTCTTTGGTTGGTTTTGTTTTTAAAAAAAAAAAAAACAAAAACAAAACTTGCTTCTTATTTTCATTTAAAAAGTATTTGAATTGAAATGGAAATAAATAATTTTTATTGACCCCAAACCAATTTACAGCAGTTTGGAGATTTGCTTCTGATTGTCTTTACTGTGCAGTGCACTATAATTACCATTTAACTACATATTTATCTTACTATGCTATATTCTTCCTCCTATTATTTTTTGGGGGGGCTTTTTAGTGACCTCAAAATGCCATATGCATGCTTTGAAATAACATAGTATATATATTTACATTAGCAAGAACAGTGTTGGAGGAAGCACCTGGGAAGAAGACTACAAGAAATGGAAAGAAAATGAGCAAGAAACTGAGACCTAAGGACTGTTTTCTTACTGTTGTATTACTGTCACATGTTGTGGCTGTAAAACCTCCATTTTGTCCTCCCTCATGGTTAATGTTAAAAGTTCTTCTTCTT
>JAWMRA010000113.1:46448819-46468768 GCA_035584735.1 Pseudotriccus pelzelni
CCAGATCTTTTCTGAGAGACTTGCAGTCCTGCTTGAGAACCCCGCGGTCTCGGTTGTGTCCCCTAACAACCGTGTCAGAACAGAGGAGTGTTACCTGGATAACCATGGAGATATTTGCAGAACATTTCCATTTCTTCATAGCAAAAACAATTCCTTGTGTGCTTCAAAAGCAAAGGAAGGCTCAGCTATGTATGCTGTGCACTTGAGGCATTCTGAGCTTTGGTAATTTACTGAACTTTAAGAAGGGCAATCAAAGTGGTAAAAGCAATTCATAAGCAATTACCTTTTAAGCAAGAGCCATAAAATTTTTGATTAGGCAATTCAGGCATTGTTTAAACTGAAGTTGCAATTAGATAACCTTCACTTGCTTAATATATCATCATTAGTTTTAATCAGGAATATTTGTTATTATTGTTGCTAGAAAAAAGTGAATGAAATTCTGATTCAAAATTCACATCTATCTTGATGCAGACAGTCTGCTGCAGCATTGTTTTAGTGAAACTATCTGTTTCTTCTGACATCCCATTAATGAAAGGAACTTATTTGCAAAACTGTGATTTATATATGTGGATTAATAAGGCCATGTTTTACAATCCAATCTTAAACTATCAAGGAGGTGCTGTGGTATTTGGTTTTTAATAGAATAGTAAAAAGTTTACATTGAATTTGATTGCCTGGTTTCCAAGTATTTTTCATAGTATTTAAATTGAGTTATCCCTACATTTACTTTACTGATACTGAAATCTATTCCAGTAATTTCATGAATAATTCTTCCTGAATGCTAGTTCTGCAAGTTCTTCTTTTAGCGAGGCATCACCTACAGGATATATTGCAATTTCCACGTTGAATAAACTAATTTTTCTCATATAAACATTTTTACTGACCAGATACTCTTTGTTGTCTTTTCAAGCACTCCCAAAAATCTCTCAAGTTCTGATTCTGCTTCAGCAAGTAAATAATGCAATTAAACAAATATTATGAATTTGAAAAGGTAAAGGTAGAAAAAAACTGCGTCTGAAAACTTGAAAGCTACACAAAACCTCAGCAGTGTATTACCAATAAGCTTCACTGCAGAAAACATGTTTTGTTCTACAATTTCAGATGTAAACACAACAAAGAGATAGAAATAATAAATGTATTTATGTTCTAGCTATAGGAAGGGGATTATATTTTAAAAAATATTTTAGGGGCATTTGTGCTCACTGAAAGGCAAAAGGGTCAGCTGATATCTTCAAACCTTTAGTTGATATTAATTTCATATCCAATATTTTTGTACTTGACTAATCAGTGTTTTATTACTCATTAAGTATAAAACATGTCACAGAAAAGAAAATCTGCACTGAGAAAGATTTTTGCTTTAATACATCATCAGTTTAATATGATGAGGGGAGTAGGGGGAGTGGTGACAGTTTTAAAGAGTTGGAACGGAATAGTTCAGTATATACACAGTGGAATAGTTAAAAGTCGACCTTAGGCTTCTGCTTGAAATTTTTATTAGAATGGTTTGTAGCTGTCTTGCTCTGGGATGTTGTTAACTGCATCTCTCAGAAGGTTTTAAGCTTAATGATTTGAAACTGCCCTTCTTTAACACAGTAGGAAAGACATGTAAATCTTTGTTAGGGTTAATAGTTTAGATAATTACAGAAGTTTTCAGACTTGCTCTTTAATTTGACAGGCAATTTAGGGGACGAAGAAAATGTGTCACTTGTGAACCCTATCAGGAAAATGCGTTTTCCTCTCTGCTTCACTGCTCTCTGCTCTGCTAATTCAGAATGAGAATAGCAACACCTTTGCAATACCGAATTTACTGGCAAGATATAGCAGTTATTTTGCTTGGTGACCATTTCAGCTTTGTGCAGAAATACAAGACTCTCAGGCAAAGCAATATTATCCTGCAATAAACACCTCACTGATAGGAATATTTTTCTCCAACAGCAAAATTTATTATTCAAACTTTACTACATACAGATGTAGAAGATTCAACAGGTAATTCAATACCTGATAAATTAAAAGATATTAAGACCTTTATTTAAGATCTATAATTTCACAGCTTTCTTTGGAAGAGAATAACTGATCTTTTCAATTGCTAAAAAGGAGAAAACTCTTTTACTGTAGACCATTAGCTATATACTTAAATCAAATTTAAGAATCACAATTTTAACTTTCCCATAGCTTATGAAGCTTAATCTCAACCACTGATTCCCAACTGGATCCTGATAGTCTGTAAATTTGTCATTTCCTGCTTATTAGGAACTTTACTCAATATATCTAACTAAAGAACAAATAAGATGATTGACTACAGACCTATCAATATTTAAGGTAAGGTTGATTGGCATTTTCTTGTCTGTAAACACTGGGACTGATATTAATGACTGAGCCACAGGAAGTCATCTAGTCCTTCCTGGTTACCAGGTAAGTAAATGTGCCAAGAAGTCTTTGTGGGTCATAGAAAAGGTTATCTGCTTTATTGATTTTTATACATAGGGTTGATTTAGAATCTTTAGACAGTAGACATAGCCTTTAGATAAGACACAGGTACCATGGCAAGACTGTATTTTATATATATATATAGTATATATAATGTTATAATATATTATAACAATGCTGCAATTGCATTGTTGTTATATGCAATTGCTGGCCCAGGCCAGAACCATTAGACATAAGAAGGCTTTTTTTTCCATGGAGTAATGCAAAAGGTCCTTTTCTAAGCATCCAGCTAGTAAGAAACATTACATATGTCAAGTGGCCTTTACAACATGTGCTCTGAATGTCTGTAAACAAGTGAAATGGGATTTCTCTCACACAGCCAAAGCAACCTAACTGAGTGTTAGGGCTTGAAAGCCTTGAGAAACGCAGACTGTGAAACACGTTTCTATATTCTATAAGTGTATTTCACCTGGCAAAGAGGAAAATCGTGTTGGCGAGTTCATTTGGGAGAGAGAAAAGAAAGCTATCCTACAGGAAAGAGGCGTCATAGACCCCTCCTCTCCTGAGGGAATGCTACCATCAGCCTCAGTGTCATGTGCTTGCCTGGCCCATACTGCAGAGGCAGCAAACAATGATTTTAGATTGTAAAGGAAAGCTTTTAAACAAATTCTGCCTCTAAATTTTTTATAAATTAATGCATTATAAACTATCATACTCTTTTACTGACTTTTATTACTGTTCTCTTCCCCCCTACTTGAGAGTATGCCCTGCAGACATGAGATCCACCTGACCACCAGCAGAAAGCCATCTTTCAGAGGTCTGCCAGAGCTCTCTCAACCAGATAAACTCATTTCTCTGATTAATTTGGTCCTAAAACCCTGAGTTAAAAATTCCCATTCTTTCTCCAGGCCAAAGTAACACCAATCCCAAATGAATCCCAGGCAAGGTATCGTTACACATGTAGTAACTCTCTTAAAGTTTTGGGCCACAACTCATGCATGCTTCCTAGAGCTCTCATTGTGCCTCATGATCTGTCACAGCTCAACTTTCTTTATTCCCACATAAGCAATCTGTAGGCAGTGTAGACCACTTTAGCATCAAGATGTTGAAAATAAGGGGTTGTCTTTTTTTTTTAAAACTTATAATAGGAAAGTGTTGGGTACTGGATGCAATTCTGTGGTACTATTAGCTGTACTTTTGCAAATTCCATTTGCTTTTACACATAGGTAACCATGAAAAAGAGCAATTCAGATCCCATTTAGATCTCAGCTGAGAGATAGGTAACTACAAGCATTTTGTTTTAGTTGATCATTCTAGACTGAGATTTGACCATCAACTCTGCATAGATCATAATAATACAGATAATATTTTAACATAAATGCAACAGCTGGGTACATACTCATGTATCGTTTAAATCCACCTAGCAGCAAATGCTACCACTGATAGTTGTCTTCTGGCAACAATAAATGAAATGTCCATGTCTGTACAATGAGGGGACAGTCCCAATAGCAAATTTCATCATTACTAAGATAAAAAATAACAAAATCATTTATTTTCCTGAATAACCATTAACTGTTATGCTAGGCTGCAGCAGAATAGTCTCTTAGGCACTCTGTGCTCTCTCCAAATCTACATAGCCAGAGGGTAATTTTATTCATTGTGACTTGCAGAAAAAAAAGCAACACTGAATGTCACTTAACAGTAATGGATATTTGAAACTACTTAAGACCTTAATGCTTTTTTTCTTCTCGTGTGTACGAAATTAATCTCCATTTATTTTCATGGTAAGGCAGTGCTATGTAAATCAGGTTTTCAGAAATGTTAGCAGACTGTAGCTAGAAGAAATGAAAAAAAATGCTTTATATAGTGTGGAAGTAACAATACTGTTATTATTAATGTTGTTATTATTACTATTATGTTTATTATTGTTGGTATCCTGGATCCTTGGAATTGAGATAAATTTGGGCACTAAAAGAATTTTTTTGTCAGTGGTAATGTCTGAGTTACGTTTGCCATAAGATATTGTCAACGAAGAGTGAGTAGGATGGTTTTTTTCATTTCTGCAGGATGTTTAAAGTAGTTTTTTTCACAAGGTTCAAAAGACTGTTTATTTTACAGTGAAAAACAGCAACAACAAAGTGGCATTGGAAGGAAAGAAGCAGAAGGAGTAACTGAATTCAGCAAATTGGAAACCTCACTGGAATCCTGCACAGTTAAACAACTCTCTGCTTGCTGGATGGTCTGCAAACATGAAAATAAATGCTTCTGCAGAATAAGATCTTATTCACAGTCTATGCAACTGCAGACATAATGCCTATAGTAACTACTCACTGTGCAGAGTTGTCAGGAGATATAAACATGAGCATAAACTAAGAGCTGGGGGCATGACAAGATCTTGATAGTAAAAGCTGTTGTCAGTCAGCTGTGATTTCTCTATAACCATAGATCTTGGGTGCTGGAGAGTCCAGGTGGTGCTTGCTGTAGCTAGGAGCCCTCAGGAGACCGATGGTGCTCCCTGCAGAAAAACAGGCTTTAATATATTGGAAAGGCAGTGTTTGAATGGCATATTCTTTCCATGATCCTCCTGGTGCATAATGTACACAATCTACAGAATATAAAAGTGGTTGAAATGGTGAGCTCAAGCTCCCCGTGGAAAGTCTGGCCCCCTCAGTTCTTATTCAGTAAGTAACTGGAAGCAGTAATCTTATGTATTTTCTTAAATTAGTGTACTTGTCACTCTTTTATTAGGAGGCATGATAGTTTTGTTTTCACATGAAATACTTAAATCTGAAGTTTTCCTAAAACTCTTTTCTAGTTTAAGAAACTTACGTTGATGAAGAATGAAATCTCCTGTTTGTCACAACATGAGACAAGCTGGCTGACATCAGTGTTCCCTTTGGTTTTTATGATAGCATTTTGAACAGAAACACTTCTGCCCTGGAGGGAAAAGCAAGACTACCAGCAGGTCTTTTCCATGTGACGTGATGTGAGTCAGTAGAGCATGTGTAGTATTCCCAGAAAGTACTGGCAGCAGAAGATTGAGCTTCCAGGAATTGTACTACTTAGAGCACAGGGCTCCAGGTTTTCTCATATTGTAAGGCCACTCCACAAAGTTAAAGGTAGAATTTCTTTAAAGCGTATGAAGCTCAAAGGAGTTAAAAATATATAAAAAGTCATATACAGTTGAAGGCAACGTGGTATTCCCAGTTGCAGAGCCTGTGGGCAATGATATTTTAGGAAGAATGACCTAAAAAATCAAAATCCCCCCAAATCATCACCCAGTGTCACTGTTTCAGAAAAAGGAATAATTTAGCTCAACACACCTCAACTGCAAGCACTCAGTATATCCCTTTCTTTGAAAAACAATCTTTGATGGCTAATGACAGCTTAGGCTATACATGACAGCATTGAATACAACAAAATCTACCTCTTTTAGGATGTAGCACAAGGTTAGGAACCTCGGATTTTCTGTCATGGACAAGTCTAAACAAGCCTCAGAAGAGTTATGAAGCCACTGACACTCAGCATGGGTGAAATTCAAGCTTAAACAAATTTGTCCACAGGATCATTGTTTCAGTGCATGCCTTCAGAAACAGGGTATGCACTGGCTATACTGAGTATATTCAGGGCTTTGCTTACTTTTGGTCCGCTCCAATATAAATGGTTTGTTGTGAGGAAACATATATTTCACTACTGTGTCTCATCAACATAATCCTTCTGAAATTCCTGGTTGCACATCTGACTTCATACTGTTTAGTTTAATCCTGCGTCTCTTCAGTTTTCAATATGCTCCAGTCACTGAATGACATTCTCATCCTCCTGTGCAGGTCCTTCATTCAGATCATAAAAAAATATTGTTCACCTTTTTAAATTAATGAATAGCTAAACATTACTAAAACTTTCATTAGCAGGATGTCTTAGGGAGTATCCACATACTCCATATACATGTAATTTTCAAAACTACCCGCAATGAATGCCTCGTGATTTGTAAAAGCATTTTCCCCTTCTTTTTCCAGAATAAGAGCTTCCAAGCAGATTGGGTGTTGGGAAATATCTGACATATTTTCCTCAGTCATCTGTCTGCATTATAATGCAACAGTGACCTTGAGTGACAGTTTTAAACTATACCCCATTCTTCCTCTCAAAAGAAATATGCCTTTCCTCTCTGCTTTGTTAAGCTAAACAAAGGCTGGAAATATTATGTTAAAAAAAAAGAAATTGGTTTTGGGTAGCATGACTTGGAAATTCATAACTATTCTGTGTCATTTAACACGCTTTCTGACTGTCACCCTGTTCTTAGTCATATAGGATACATCTCAGGACACCAAGCCTTTGGAATCAGTAATTTATGCCAAGTTTTTTCTTTCACTCATGACTATTATATGTAAACCCGTACTTCCTAACACACTTAGCTCCCAAATGAGCTTAATTTATGCCATCATGACTTCTCTGTTGTATATCTGGCTTTGATTCCCTGGAGAAAATAAACGGCAGTTTCAGGGAAATGTTTATCAATTCTTCTTTGTCCCTTCTTTCTTCATCTTTTTCAACCTTTCCTAGATTTTGCATGATAATGCTATGTGAAATCCACTGATTGTGGTAAGGAAAAAAGATGATGGAACACCAAGTGTGTGAAATGGAAAATTTTAAAGAACCACTTTTCTCATTTAAAAAAACATATTCACCCTAAAATTAAATTACATGCAGTCTAAAAGTAGTTTTCCTCATTGAAGAGAAAAAATTCCAAAATGCTATCTATCACAGTCTCCATATGTTTCCTTTCTATTCTTTATATTACTACTTTGCCAAGAAAAATATCTAAATGCTACAGTCATCCCCTCCATCTAAAAAAAATTATACATTGTGGAAAATTCATTGGTTGTTCTCTACATGCTTCCAACATCACTACACAAGACTACATGTATAAAGTTTCATGACATAGTCTGGACACAACAGTTGGCATTACAATTTTAATCAGATTCTGATAGTTGCTTATCATAAAATCAGAAATTAATAGAGAAAATATCTGTGATCAGTATAAGTTCTATTTTCACCCACGTTTGCTGCAAAGTGGTGTGAAGGAGAACTATTGACATTGCAAATTGTGCCTTTGTTTCCTTTGCCTTTGTGGGTTCTTTTCTGGTAGGAATGAAAATGTCAGGAAGAGGTTCTTCACTCAGAGAGTGGTTGGGCACTGGAACAATCACCCCAGGACAGAGTCACAGCACCAACCCTGCCAGAGTTCAAGAAGCGTTTGGACACCACTCTCAGGCACATGATGTGATTCTTGAAGCTGTTCTGTGCAGCACCAGGAGTTGGACTTGATCCTTCTCGATCACTTTCCAACTCAGGGTATTCTATGATTCTAAATCCTCCCTTCTGGGAAGGGAATGGGTAGTTGAAGAGGCCATACCTGACATGAATAGGAACAAGCTGAACTAAAAATGACATACTCTTTAGCAAGGCTGTGATTCAAGCATCTCCCTTTGTCATTTTGCCTGACTAAGCAGAAATTAATAATTACACAAAGACAGATTGAAAGAGTCATCACTTGAGTAGGTGCTCTCCATAAAAATTTTGAAAACGTAAGGTGCACATTTGATACAACCTTCTTCTGCTCTTCTGAGAAGCATTACAGACACAGTTTTGTTGTCTATGTTTCTGTTTCCAATTAGGTTCAATGCAGGCAGTAACAATAGTCCTGGTTTAGGTGTCAGAGCCAACACCGCAGTTCACAGGCTCCTGTCATGACTTAAGCCAGGCCCTGACCCCAGGCATTTGAGTTCAATGGTTTCTAGCTTCCTTCTTATTTTCAGTCATTTCTTTGAAGATTCTCTAGACAACACAGGAGACCAGGGAGGCTAGATAAACAAATTATTGAAGGAGTTGTTTTCTAATGCAGTCAATAGTTTGAATGTAAATGCTTCTTTTCCAGTATTTCACCAGATTCCTGTCTATTATAGAAAAAATAAAATGTCTATCTAAAATGCAAATCAAAATACAAGTATCTCAGTTGGCAAGATAGCTTTGGGTGCATTTTATGTGACTATTTAATGCAGTCCTATATTGTTCTTCCTGAGCTCATGCTGAATAAATTACAAAATGTTCTCTTTTCAGGGTATTAAAATGAAATCAATTCTTAGTGCTATTGCTTGTAACAGGAACCAAATTTTAGTTTCCTGAGATGAATGCTTCTCAAAAACTTAGTCAACTATGACTAGAAAACAAGGTCATTATTTCTGCTCTTCTAATTCTGATTTTGAATGGCACTATTACTTTCAAGCCAGAGGAAACAAACCTTCACACTCTGTTTCTGCTGTTGAGTGGTTTGAAGGTACAAATTACTTCCCCTGCATATTCAATGAAAAAATTTTATGATTTTGACTAAAAAGAGGATAGAGATGAATTTGAGAGACATCTGTTTTATTGGTATTGGCTCAAAACAATTTTTATTCAACATATTAAAAAAATGTTTATATGCAAAATGTTTTCATTCTTAAAACTGAAAAAGGGTAAGTCCTTTACTATTCAATAAAGGGGTATTGAAAGCACACCTTTTTTTTGTTTTTTGTTTTTTCCTTCAAGAAAACAGAGAACTTACTCTCTATTTCTAAAACTGGAGTTTCCTCATGGGCCTGGGAGGATCTGAATCAGGGATTAACATTAAATTAACACTACGGATTTTTTTTCCCTTTTTTTTTCTTTTATTGAAAAACTCATTTAAATAACCAATATTGAATTCCATGGGGGTATGTAAAATTAACTTTCATTTTCATGAGTATCAGTACTAGGGAACTTAAGTTTTCAAACATTTCCAGGTGTAGCCAGGGAATAATTACCTCATGTATAAACACTGCAGAAGTCCACAGTTTTGCATCAGAAGTTGCAATGTTCCCAAAATACTTTTCCGTTTTTTCAAAAATGCTGTTTTTACTCCATCCAAGAACTGTATAAAGGCATAGGGAAACCATGTTGCAGTGATGTTACACAGCTGAACTCTTCCCAGATGGCTTGGATCCACACTTTCAAATTCTGCAGCAGCTAAAGGGAGCTGGAAGGATCCTGCACCTGAGATCAGAACCAGTGTTAACAGTGTTGTGTGATTTTCAAAGCACCATTGAAAAGAAAAGGCTAAATATTAAATTATAGATATTGGAAAAAATGCAGGAATAACTAAGAAATCAAAATGAAGTTTACACTTGCCTGTTGCTATCACAAATAAGGAAAAGAGACTGTGCTATGTTAATACTTGCTATTGCAACCATTATTATTAGATTCTGAATTATTGTTGCATTCTGAAATCTTTGGATAGCATTTTTCCTATCCCTCTGTTATTTTACTTTGAATTATCACATTATTATCCTCTCAGATTTGTGTTGACATTCACTGGAAAAAGAAAAATTAAGAAAGCCCTTGCTCACTAAAACTTGAAGTCCAGATATTTGTTTTATAATTGTTAAACATAGAAACTCCTCTTAAAAGTGAATTAAAAAGTGAATTGGGATGCTTGTCAGTATCTGTTTCCCTTTAATGTTATGTTCGTATCCAAAGACTCAGCAGACCTTTTAGCAAGACTTTAATTCTTCCCAGCAATTGAAACCTTCTTTGCAAATTACTCTGTTGAGGCAGAACTGCCTTTGCTGTGTCATGCCAGGCTCCTGACAGAAACATGTCTGCAGTGACTGGGGTCTGAAAGCTGGGCAGCACAGGGAAGGAAGCTGTTGGTGAAACCCTTCCCTTGCTGCATCTTATTGCATAATGCATTACTCAGCGTGTCCCAACATGCATCCTTGCAGCCCGTTTCCAAAGAGCATGCAGCACAGCCTCAAAGTAAGCCATACATACTTTGCTAAAGTGAGAGGTCCTCTGGGTGGTCATCCACTTACATTTGCTCTGCAGTTGAAAGCTGAACTTTCTGCTGGAAATAACTGACCAATAGGTTTTCAAGCACTGTGGTCATTTTCACATGCTGTCCTCTTCAATTCACAGATTTCTGTCCATTGCCATGTTCTATAATGTATTTCCATGTTATCGCCAGAACATGTTT
The DNA here is from genome assembly GCA_035584735.1 of Pseudotriccus pelzelni. Lineage (NCBI taxonomy): Eukaryota > Metazoa > Chordata > Aves > Passeriformes > Tyrannidae > Pseudotriccus > Pseudotriccus pelzelni. The sequence continues at coordinate 46,459,294 of JAWMRA010000113.1, forward strand.
TCTTGTCCTCCCTCAGCAGAGAAGAGAGCCCTGCTCTGTGGGTACTCACACAGCTTGCACACCTCTGCACATCTCTGCACTGCACACACTTAATCTCACCTGCACCTCCCACTGTCTTACACCAAAATCCAAGAACAGGGAATCTATGTCACAACTGCAGTGCAGTTGCAGCTCTGCCTCATTCTCTGAAAAAATTCCCTGACCTATTCAGATTACAATCGTATCCCTGACAAGCTGAATCAGCTAATCAATGCCCAGCACAGCGATAGCTAGAGCACTGACTGGTACTCCTGTACCCAGGAAGCTCTCTGTGCCTACTGCCAGCTCTAGAGAAGCACGGTCTGTACTTTGATTAATTTCCTGAGTTTCTATTGCCAACTTCAATCTCTTGGAAAGGCACAAGGCAACCTTAAATATGAATTGAAAAGGTGTTTGGTTTATAATCTCATGCTGAGGTATTCTTCAGTATGGAAGATGGCAGGACTGAAACTGATTTCAAATAAAAGTGTTAAGCTTTTGTCAGCTGGAGAGGTCAAATATGGAGTGCTTGCAACTGCAAGGGCAGAGGTAAGGTTTACTTCTCAGAGATGCATGACCTGAGATTTCAGTTGAATTTGTGAGCAGTCATTCAACATGTCTGAAAAATATTAAGCCATCTAAAAGAGCACAAGCTGCTTTCTGATTCTACTGCTGATGTATCTTATCTCCCTTTTCTTTCCCTCAACCAGGCAAAAGAGATCCTCTCTTCCCTTCTGCTGGGGCAGAGAAAGTATCAAGCCTTCAAAACTTGCTTGTGACTAACATGGAATATGACACAAGGTTTGCCCCCCAGTACCTCTTACACTTTTGAAACATTCTTTGCAGAAGGCACTGGGAGAGAGGAAAGAGCTGCATGCAGGAGTCTGCTCTGCTGAGCTCTGGCTCTTTATCTCAGATCACAGCCTCTGTATCACAGGAGCTGCTCCCCAAGCTTTTGGCCTCTTGACAAGTCCTATTCAGTAATGTACACTAAATGAGCGCAGGTTTCCTGATAGTAACAGCCTTTTCTAGGAATTAGAGCTGAGGCTATCAAAGTTATAATTCTCCACTTAGAGAAATTTGATAAGAATAATTTTTTTGGTCGGGTCTGGTCAGAGCTGATTTGCAGTCATGAGTGCTGTGGGCAAAAATCAATTTAGATAATCTAACTCCCCAGCAATGAAACTTGAGACTACATGAAAGTTAAATCTAGTCTTGTAGACCAAAATACAATATATGATGTACAAGCTGTTTTTATTTAGTTGACTTAAATTTAACCCCTATTTAGATGAATTTTTATGCTTTTGAAATAATTTAATCAAATTAAACCCAGGCCACACTAATCTACCTTGTGTTAGGATTTTTTCTCAACACTGTTCTTCCTTTAAAGGTGAGAAAAAAATATTTTTGAGTAAAGAAAATATTAGAAAATGCATAATCTTGTAAATACAGATCAGTTAAAATATAAGAGTTGCAAATTTAGCCAAGTCACTTCCTTCTCTGTACCTCAGTTTCCCCATCTGTAAAACAGCACTGTCTTCACCAGTGAAGCATTTTGAAATCCAAGAGAAACAAAACACTGGTGCTAATGGCACTGTCATCAGCTCTGTTTAAAGTTATGTCAAACAATAGTTAGTATGGGATTTTTCAGAAGGACAATGTTTTATCCTACTAGAGTAGAGAAACGCAGAATCATAGAATGTTTTGGTTTGAAAGGGATCTTAAATATCTTAGAGTTCAACCCCGGTGCCATGGTCAGTGACATTTGTCAATAGTTCAGTTTGCTCAAAGCCCCATCCAACATGGACCCTGAACACTCACAAGGATGGAGCATCCACAGCTTCTCTGGGTAACCTGTTTCAATGCCTCATCACCCTCATAGTGAAGAATTTCTTCTTTATATCTAATCTAAACCTACTGTCTTTCAGTTTAAAGCTTTTATCCCTTGTCTATCACAACACAGCCTTGTCAAATGTCTCTCTCCAATTTTCTTTCAGGCTTTCTTTTAGGTACATGAAGACTGCTATAAGGTCTCCCTGGAGCCTTCCTTTCCCCAAACTGAACAACCTCAACTGTCTCAGGCTGTCTTCATAGGAGAGCTGTTCCAGCCCTCTGATCATCTGCCTGGTCCTCCTCTGGACTCGCTGCAACAGGCCTTCAACTAGATCGAGTTGCTCAGACCACTCTGACCTTGAAGGTTCCCAGGGATGGGGATGTTTTACTGTGAACTGCAGTCAGAAAAAAAATTAGACAAAACATTAAAGTCTGAAAGATGCCTACTGACTTTTCATACTTTCCTTCAGAAGCTGAAATCCAGATTTTGAATACCTGGCTATAAAAGAGTTAAAGAAAATGTCCTGTTAACTACAGACACCCCACTCTTATGTATGTTGATGACTAAAGTACTTTCTGCATTTGCACTCTTGCAATTTGTTTGATTTTTTTTAAATTGTTGCTTCTCCAAAAAGCATTCAGGAGGTACACACTGTTTCAGAATAAAGTTGGGAACTTTGAACACAGCATGTGCCTGTAAGCAGGTGATTTCAGAAGCTCAGAGGCCATGTCAGCTGGAGTTATTGTTTTTCCCAGACAGCCCAACTGCTGTGTGTGAATTCCCACCCAGATCCAGATCAGGAGTCAGATTTGATGACATGGATACATAGTTATTAACACAAAGTAGTTGTAAAAACCATGAAAATAAACATCCACTACAATAAAGTCAATGAATTCCTGCAGTTTAACAGGTCACACAAATTTGTTCACCTAAGACAGGTTTTGAAAACAAAAGGTCCGTGTGAAACTGGTTCCAACTAATGAACACACAGCGTTAGTGTATACTGAGGGAAAATAATGCCTGTTTGTGTCTGAATATTGTCATCAATATTTTGAGGATATGAGTCTCCGTTATGCATACACTGTTTGAAATACACTTGTGAAAATATTAACTTCTCTTTCTGGTTGTTGTAGACATCACAGTCCCACATATGTCCTGCAAATGTGTCTTTGGTAGATCTGATCATTGCTGTGATCCACAAACACACTTTTGTGCTACATGTCATCTGATTATAAACTCTCCTGTGGTCATGATGGTAGTGTTGCCTTGGCTCCCAGAAGACAAGAGGCACACTCCAAACACTTGTAAAAAGCAACGTGAGCTTTAAATCTATGGGGAAAAGAGATTTGTGGGAAACTCCTTAATTCTTAAGTAAAAGGGGGAAAATAAGAAAACAAAAAAGAAGTTGAAACTTTATTTGAGGTTTATGGTGCTATCTGTACTTACCAAGGGTCTTGCTAGTGCCTAAAAAATTATGGGGAGAAAAAGCCTCTCCAGGAAATTAGTATAGATAAGGTAGGGAACAACTCTTTTAATGAAAACCTGCTGGCCACGGAGTACAAAGGAGCATGCTCACATACAAAATACTTGCACTTCTATATCTTTTACTAATTATCACATCTAACTGGAACATCCAAACTTAAGACCCTTTTGCCCTAGTACTATCCTCAGAACTGCCCCAGTGGAGCCCCTCCAAGTGCCTTGAGCCTTCTATTCTGTTTTGTCTACTGTAACTCTTATTATCCTGGTCCAAGTGCATGTCCTAAAAGAATGTTCTTGCAAAAAATCAGAAGCTTCAGGAATGTGACTCACAAACTCTGAGAAAATAATGGTCTAAAGTGAAGAAAAACTCCAGCTACATTAAAATCTAAAGCTAAAAATCTCAAAAGTTCTATGGCTTCACTATTCTGGAATGATAGACGAAGTAATAGTATTCCGTTTCATGCACTTGTCCTTTGTCTCAAGGGCAGGGCTTTTTCCTGAGTGATAATGCCATTGTTGCAGATCAATTGTTTCTTCTGTCAACTTCTTCATTTTTTTCCTTAGGGCATTAGGGAAGATGTCTAGACAGAAAATTTTCTATCAGTTTCAGCCTTGATAACTCTCTTCAAAGCTGAAAGAAAACAAGATATAAATAACTAGATTTTTTATTCCTGTAGAAAAAGATGACTATATGGCAAAGTACAGGGTTCTTTTTCACAACAAAATCACCCTTGCCTAGGTCTGGTGCTTAGTTTTTGCCTGTGTAATTTATTTATAAGATGTATTAAATATTTGTAAAGCTTGCTTCTGGTTTTGTGCTTCAAGGTAATAAAGAGAGAAAATATTTACTCCTCTCATGATTTACCATGAGTGTTGCTTATTTAATTTGAGAAGAGCTTCATTCCACATTTCAGTTGTTTACTTACTGCAGAAGTTTCACAGCTGAAACAATTCTACTGGAGTGGTGAATGCTAATATATAATCTTAGAAATTAGTCCACAAATAGTCTGAAAAGGCAGAAGTAATTCAGATGCTTCTGAGCCTGAAGCTTTTCAAAAGCTCCTAGGTAGTCAGTTGAGTGGATTTGGCACACAGAGACTCCCCCTCTCACATACATACATGGATCCTCCCTCTACCTAAAAATCATTCAAGTCCCCTCCTTTTCCACCTCCCTCCATCCCTGCCTAAGCATGATTCTTTGCTCTGCTCTTTCCCTGCTTTACACACTATCACTGAACAGTTTCAGTGCTTAGAAGAGCACTAACAGTGGCTCAATGCGTGACCAGTAAGCTTGCTCTGCTGCTCATTTTCAGGACTCTCTCTGGGGCACAGGTTATTCAGAAAAGTCCTTTTCTTACCAACCCAGCATTTCTCTCAGTACAAACTAAACCAAATAGACACATAACCACGGGGTGTTTGGGTTTTTGCCAGAATAAGCTTATATGAGCCACAATAGATTATCCTAATAGCTTGGAGAATTTGCTTGGAGAGTTGTCACTCATGAGAGTCGTGTCCCTCTGTGAAAGCCACTGAGATCTATGTCCCATAGCTGCAGCTCTCAGCATCCATCACTTTGCTCTAAAGGCAGCCCCAACCCCTGTGGACCATGCAAGGCCATGCTGGGATGTGGGTCCACAGACAGGCCAGACTTGGTGAGGCCCATGGTCAGGCATGGCAGGGCTGTGGGGACCTGGAGTCAAACCCTGCTGCACTGCTTCTGGAGCAGGTGCTGATAGTTCCAGGGAGCTGACATGGGGTCCTGGGCTGTGGGCAGGTGGGGGAAGCCCAGAGAGGCTATGCAAAAACAGTAACACCTGCAAATGCTCTCTGAGTCCCGGCAGCACCTTGCTTTGAGATGGCTTCAGAGTTAAATACTCCTAGAAGAAGACCTGCCTCCAACAGCTCACATCAGCAATGTGGTATCAACGAAGTTTGCATTTTTGAGTCTAGGAGAGTACCAGGTCTGAAGAAACCAGAGAACAAGTCCTAATCACCCCTTTTTCACTCCCAGACAGACAGGACTTAACCCCCAAACGCAGCACTGTGTAGATCACAGCAGCAAAGGCTTTCCTAAAGCAGCATGACCATCCCTGCCCAGTGTGGTCTTGCTTTGACACTCTCTGGCCCACGTGAGGTTTTTCAGATCTTCGAGATGGCCATGCACACACAGGGTAGCTCAGCATTTGGGTTCAGAAAACAAGTGTGTCTGCTTTGGGGATGAAGCATTTGGCAAGAGTTTAGGCTTGGAGCCCTGGCTTGGACTTGGGTCCATCTATCCTGCAAACACATAACAATTTCAAGGAATAAAAATCCAGGAAGTAAATTCTGGCATTTTTCCATCTTGACATATCAGGAAAAAAATTGTGCAATTAGAAATGTTGCTATGATTTTTTCATAGACCATATGAAAAAATATGGTCTATTAAGAGAATCATAGCATCCTGTGAGATGCTTAACAAAAGACAGAAATCTTCCTGAAGATTAAGTCAAGAAGAAAGATGAAATGTTCTCCTTTTCTCTGCTTATTTCCAGTGATTCATTATTGAAAATACAATAAGGTGAGAATGATCCATCTATTGCACAAAACCCTCTTAGTGGTAAGTTTGTAGCTAACACTCTAGGTGGTCTTAGCTTTGTTGCCTTGAGTCCTTTTCACTCACTTTCTCACTGTATACGTGCCTGAAAACATGCCTTTCAAGCTATACTTGGTGCAGCTGCCAGATGAGACCAGTATCTAACCTAGGCTTACATGGCATTATGTATTTTTCTTGAAGTGGCTGAAAATTTTCACCCTCTATGACTCCTAAATGAATCAAGAAAAGCTTGGCTTTGTCTTCTCAATCTTTAAAAGATAATAGTTCAGAAATGTATATGAAGGTTATTCTCTGTAACATCTGCAGTTTTTTACACAGGAAAAGCTTAAGTTTGATTTAGCTCAGAAAACAAATTGAAACATACTTTTCCAAAAAGCAAGTAGGAACATCTGCAAAACAGTGGGATGGTGTATGGAAGCCACAGGGATAAAGCAAATGCACCATACCTCATAGCAGCAATAAGTGATAAAGCACAGCACTCTAAAAAACATCTTTGAGTGTCTGCCTTACTCACATTATTTCCTTTCTTCTAGTATAAGGAGAAGCACAGGACAACATTATTTGTCATCCCCTATAAAAACAGAAAAAGAAGTTTAAGATAATTTACTTTTACCCACATTCCATTCGATAACTGTCAGTGGGTACAACTCTGCTAAAACAAACCATCATAAGTGCTCTAGGAGAAAGACAACAGAGAAAGCTGTTCACCAATTTCCTTATCGCTTTTGAAACAGTTATTTCATTACCAATCACATTTTGTTTACAATTAAAACAGAAACTAAAAAGAAAATTAACATAACATTTCTTAGGAGAAAGAAAATTATCAAATTGGACTTTAATATTATAGGAATATCAGAAGGCTGAAAAGTTTGGGGTCTTACTCTCTCATTCCTCCTTCCTTACTAGGGTCAACATTTGCTGGTGAAAGAGTTTGACAGCTAAGAACCCATCTTTAATATTGCCAAATTCTTTCAGTACAGGTCACCTTACTGTAGGCTGCATCGCCTTGCCACACCAAAAGCTATTAGGGAGTGAACAAAGGAGGGCAACAAAGATGGTGAAGGGCCTTGATGGGAAGCCGTATGAGGAGCACCTGAGGGCACTTGGTCTGTTCAGCCTGGAGAAGAGGAGTCTGAGGGAAGACCTCATTGCAGTCTCATGAGGGGAAGAGGAGGGCCAGGCACTGATCTCTTCTCTGTGGTGACCAGTGACAGGATCCCAGGGAATGGCCTGAAGTTGTGTCAGGGGAGGTGTAGGTTAGATGTTGGAAAGAGGTTCTTCACCCACAGGGTGGTTGGGCACTGGAACAGGCTCCCTAGTGAAGTGGTCACAGCACCAAGCGTGACAGAGTTCAAGAAGCTTTTGGACAATGCTCTCAGGCATGTGATGTGACTCTTGGGGAGGGTCTGGGGTAAGGAGTTAGACTCAATGACCTTCTGTGAAATATCACCAAGAAAATTATAGAAGAGGGATATTTGAGAAAGGTTGTCTCATTGCTATCTTCGAAAAAATTTACATGGTCTGTCTGCTTATGATCTGAGTAATATAATCATAAAATTTTTAAGGTTGAAAAAGGCCTCTAAGATCATCAAGACCAATTGTCAACCTACCACCACCACTGTGATCACCACTAAACCATGTCCTCAAGTGCCATTGGAAATAATTCCTAAGGTATGTGATATATTCATTGCAACCTTATAACCAAACATCCTCTTTCTCCTTTTCTCTCTTCCTTCTTGCTTTTTCCAAGGGGCTGGAACACCTACTAAAATTCTAATTTATCAGTGATCAGGACTGAATACAGTTCATACTTTAATATCTTGCCCTCAAAAATAGGTCACAGAAAACCCTGAAAAATAACACATTTTCCTTTTTTTTCAAAGTGCATGGCCATTACCTTCTATCATTAGATATGCTTTGGGCATTATGGATCTCTACATCAGCTTGAAAGTCAGCCATTCACTTTGAACCAGTGGAACTGCTGACTTGTGAATCTATGTGAGTTCTTGATGATCACTCTCAAAAATCTGTCTAAGTCCAGTAAAGCAAGGCCTCTCCCATATCAATCCTTGGCACAACACTGGAAATAAAACCACAGTTATATCTCAAACATAACAAAACTAACAGCTACCTCATCTTATTTGTTCAACTGATTAGGATGGAGGACTGGGTTCTACTAAAGAAATGACAGCCTGCTTTCAGATATGTAATTGTCTTTGAAATCAACCCCCTTTGCTTATTATCCTCTCTATGTTAACTACATAGAGATGTTGCTCAAAGGTATCCCAAAGTAAATTAAACATGGTATCCAATCTTTTCTTTGACACTTTCAAATCCCTACCATAACACACTTGCCCATAGTCCCATCTCTTAAGACGAATCCAAGAAAACTAAACACTAAAATATTTAAACAAAGAACAGGTGATGGAGTATTGAGAAATAAGTATTTGGGGAAGTATCTTTTAATACCAGCTACACTTCATTGTTGGGGATAGGCTCAGGACTGCAAAAGAATTCAGAGAGTGGAAGGAAACCAAAGACATCCTCCTTGAATCTTCTGCCTGAAGGATGGTGGTGTGACCTTTCCCCTGCGTTCAAGGACACACATCTCTCCCTCTGGAGAGATGCTGATGGCCCCCTGCAGGACTGGCTACCTGGGAAACTGCTGCCCTTGACCAATCCCCTGGGTCCTGGCAATGGGACCACCTCTTCCTCCCCTGTGGGTTGGGTTACCTGGCCAATCTTAGGTCCAGGTGTCCCTCTACCCCAGACTTCCCCTCTCCTGCCCTTATAATCCCACCATGTTGTACCGATAAACCAGATCAGCTTTGACCTTCACCCTGCACGTTGTGTCTGTGTCCTGTTCCTCTGGGACCAAGCAGGTGGAACTACAGCTCAGGAATAGGACCCTCCTCTGGTCTCGGGATCTACCCCTCTCCCATAACCAGGACATACAACCTTGTCACAAAATCCCACTTTAGGTCTAACGTATGTGTAGTTAAGTCACACCTATGGGTTAATACACCACTCACAGACTTAGACCCTGAATCAAATTTAGCTTGAATAATAACCAATCCTATATACAACAAAATTGAGAAAAAGGTCCTGGGGTTATTAGACACTATAACAGGAAAGAGAAAGGATGAAATTCAAATAGAGTGCAAAAGTATTGACCATTTATTAAGGCACCCACAACTTCTCCAAACTGTGGAAAGATGCACAATCTAACCTTTATTAGATTCCATGTAATAACACAATCTAATGAACAAAAACTGTTGTTAGATCCCACATATTTATTAAAGAAAATTCAGGTAAATTGATTTCCTTTATCCTTGGAACTTGACGAAGGGATTTGCAAGTTCCAAGAAAAAGGGGGAATGAAGGGGAGCAAGGCTTTAGAAGAGTTAATCAAAGCATCTTGCTCTAAGAAGACTCACTCCCCCAGCTCTATCTTGCTCAAAGAAAATTTCATCCTGTTCAGTGCAGTAGACCCAAACCCACAGAAGAATATTAGGAACATTGTACAAAGGGCTTAGAAGTAATAAATC
>JAWMRA010000113.1:46468868-46492624 GCA_035584735.1 Pseudotriccus pelzelni
CAGACTTCCCCTCTTCTGCCCTTATAAACCCACCATGTTACCAATAAAGCCAGATCAGCTTTGACCTTCACCCTGCATGTTGTGTCTGTGTGTTGTTCCTCTGGGAATAAACACGTGGAGCTGCAACTCAGGAAAAGGACCCCGCTGGTCTGGGATTTTCACCCTCTCCCATAACCGGGACACTTCATTTTCAGTATTGTGTGCAAAACCAAGAAAATACATTCTTATAGCAGTAACTTTACATAAGGAGCATAAAGTTTGATCAACTTGCTCTAACCAGTTCCACATTCACTGCAGCATGTATAGACTAGCTATGAGTTACTTTAATCTCTCTTGCAATTCATCAGTGATGAGATTTTGTGGCTAAACATTGTAGTGACTTTGTTTGTCAATAAAAGGATAATGTAGAAGAGGTTCTCCCTCATGGTAATAATTGTATTTAGTCCAGAGCTACAGTATTGTGGAGGTTGCTTAAGAAATTGCCAATGAATTCACTGAGAGAAACACACAGCAATAAAAAGGAACTATTTAACATTAAGTGAAACTCAATTTATGCTGTGAAGATTATTTAGCAGCTTCTTAATATTTCTTTTAATGTTGACAACACTTTCTCCAGATGTGGTATAATACATGGAACTTTCAATTTAGCAAAGAGGTGAAAAGAGGGAAAGGATGTAAAACGATGTCATAGCATGATAGAAATAGATCAGAAGAGGTCATTTCCTCCTGTCCTCTGTGCTGAGGCAGCAAAAGTAAATAAATCTAGGGTACTGAAAAAAATCTGTACTGCCTTTACTGTCTTTAAAAGCTTTAGTGAAGGAGATTTCTATACTAACATGAATTTATGGCTTTGGAAAATTTCCCCAATATCTGACTTCAAATTCTGTCTTGAGGAAATAGGAGGAGAATTTAGTCTTCCTTGTAACAGATTTGTACCTTTTGAAAAGCTGTCATCAGTCTTCCCTTTTTTAAATTAAATAACACAAAATTAAAATATTCAAATATTCTGTTACTTACCTCTAGACTATAATCCTGTGCTGAAGAAATGTTACTGAAACAGCACAAAGTGCCAGTTTAAACATAACCAGAACTTAGTAATAGATAATATATATTGACCTGCATCTTGTAGAAAACATTGTAGTTAGTATACCATATCATAAAATTTGCCTTATTTAAAATAATTTTAGATCATCGTTGGCCTGTTGTCCAAACTACTGCCTAGTCAGGTTTTTGAATTTTACATTTAGGTATCTGATTTCTCCTTTCTGGCTGCAATGATTTACACTTACCTTTCCTGAGTGTCATTGTCTTGATTGTGAGCCATATTCCAATTTAACAAGAATTAAAAATACCCATTCAATCCTTGCCCGCAGACTGCCACCCTTCTTAGCCTGGTACAACTTGCAAATTTGATAACCATGCTTGTTTATCATCTCCCAAGCTTTCAGTGAAAATATAAAAGAGAACCTGGGCTAGGGCAGACCAAGTCTGTGTCCCACCTGAATGTCCTGCAAGTATGAGACTGTGTCACTGACAGCCATTCACAGAATATACTTTTTAACTGCTTCTTGTTTCAGCTCACATTGGTCTTATGCATATCACACTTCCTTAGCCTGCTTATGAAAACAGCATATGAACACTAGGATCAACTGCTGTCTCTTTCTGTGAATGTTGCAGAAAAAATTGTCTTGATTTGGACTCAGCAACTTCATGGTAAGCAGTTGTTTTATTACTTCATTATCTCAGCATTTAGAATTTGATAACTTAATAATTTCTTTCAGCTATTTTCTAATTATCTAATCTAAGATGACTGATTTAGAATTCCTCAGTTTTTCTCCATATTTCTCTCCTATGAAGAAGTGTGGTTTTTTGTCTTCCCTTTTGTCTTTCACATTTTTCCGAAGTTGCTCATTGTTTATTCTGCTCAGTTTTCAGCAGTTTTATATGTAACCTGGGGTGAATTTTAGAGGTCTTGATGACATTCATTGATCTCCTTTGCATAAATATGGTTTGTTCTTACCCAACTCACAAGTCTGGCTTGGGGAGAACACATTGTTATTATCTCTAATTTCCTGGATTTTTTCCCTGAAGTTTATTAGCATCCTGAGTTGCCATTGAGGACACTAAAATTTTGGATTATTAAAGATATTTCACAAGATCCATTCCTGTTAAAATATCTGTCTTCTAATAATATAATGTGGGACACTACTTAGAAGTCCTTAAATATCAATAGGCTGTATTGTCACTGTTATGAGGGAAGTGCTTCCTATGCCTTAGGTCTTCTCCACAGCCTGTGAAATTACATCAAACGCCATTTCCCTCACCCACCCGCCCCCCCCAAAAAATCATTATATTCTGGATCATCTGCTTAGAAAAATGTTTATTTGTTTGCCTTACTTATAATTTGACAAATTGCTCTATTTACCATAGCTTTTATGACTTTCAAAACTTATTAGGTTGTCGTTCTACTATGTTCAATCCCACTTAGTCACACTTGGCTCAACTCTATTAGCTTATTTGATGCCTTTGATACGAAATCTTCACTGGCATGATCACAGTATATCCATTTTCAAATTATTACATTAATCTCTCCCATTCTCCAGATTTCTTTGAAGCATATAATTGACTGTAATCAAGAGCCTGAATGTTTTTGTGCAGCTACAAACTTATCTGTCTGCCACAAACTTTTAATTACAAAGCAAGGAAAAGCAAACAAAAATATTTGCTTTACCAGGGGTTCTTCCATGGAGAACTTTTGAATTTGAAAGATCACCTGGTGGTTAAACTACACTCTCATGTCAATCATAGATTACCACCTCAAAAATTATATCATTAATATAAATTAAATCACATCAAATACCCCAATAAAAAGGTAAAACATGATGAAAATGGATCTTTTATTCAGTAATTATGTATCAAATTTCATTCCTTGAATGTCTGCTTCTACCATCAAATTTGATATTAAAAAGGAGCTTTTTATATTGCTGATCTCCTGAACATTTATTATATGGTCACAGCTCACTGGAGATTAGATTCTTGTTTAAATTCTTAACATCCTTCTAAAAAGCCATTTATTTTCTCCATATATAATCAAAATTAGGTACCTTGTTTGTATTTAGCTTCCACAGCATGATTGGTGATATCTTCATAAGTGCTAAATTGGACGGACAAGTTTTGGAATCAGCATCTGAACAGATTCTTGTGTTTATGAAAAATATTTTTTGCCATAAGCCACACTTCTGTAACTATTTATAATTTTTAAAATGTGTTTTTATTATTTAATGAACCACTGAAGAAGCAATGTGCAGAAATAAACTAATCCTCCCACATCTTTTTGTAATAGGTAACAAATTTTTTTCAGAAGAATAGAAGAGAAAGAGAGAGAAATTGATTTGCAAGTGACCAAGAGGCTAATACAGGATGCAAGGAGTCATTAGACAGTAAGGTTCATGGACAGGGGTTCACTCAGCTGCTGCAAAACTTGTTTGATATATATCTGCATAGTTATACCTAAACATTTCAAAATCAGCCTCGCAACACCAAGAACTCACAAAACTTTTAAGATGCCTTCTCAACACAAACAGCAAGGAAATACTTGTCTCTTATTCAACCTATTTTCTCAGTGTCAGGTTGTTAGTACACTGAATTGGAGTCTGTTAATAGATCCACTAAATTCTTGTCTTTGTAGGGTGTCAAACCCTTTCCTGTGGCTTTTCCATTCTTCATTTTCTACCATTTCATGTAATAGAGTACTTTTAAACAATATTATTCTGTGCATGTTATGCAGAACAGTGGTTTGTCGAATGGCATGAACTTCCATGGAATAAAGCTACATTGAGATTCTGTGATTTATTAATCAGCTATGAATTCTGCAGGAAATGGAACACCAACCCTTGGTCTAGAAGAGTTCCACTCTCAAACTTTTCGGATCCAGTACTGTGAATTAAGTTCACATGAGTCTGCTTTTAAAGTGCCTCATAAATGACACCTTCCATTAAACCCTCCAGAGGACTTCTAGTTTGATAATATTGTGATCAGATTCTGAATTCCAGCCAGGTTTAATATTACTTATTTTATCTGGCTTGATTCCTAGGACTAAGTCCTCAGTGTCCTTTGGTCTTGTTAGTTTGTCAAGCATATACCACCTACAAAAGATATTCCTGTTTCTCCAAGGACGTTACTTTCATGATGCCTATGACTCTTAACTGCCCCTGTTATAGACTCAAACTTACTATTTTATGTATTATTACTCAAAAAATAATAAACTACTGCCATTAAAGTACTGAATCATAAATCCAGAACAAGTAATTATTATGCTGAGAAAACAGATCCTCTTATATTTCAAGATTTCTCCTACCAAATCTTTTTCATTGACTATTATTGTCTGGCAAAAAATATTACTTCTTTTTTCCCTGGCTCTCACCTTGATTCTTCTCCCTGATTCTTAGTTTATAGAAATACACATTCTTTATTTATTTTCCTGACAGTGAGAAAGCTTCAGGTCCTTCTGAGCTAGATTAAGATCAAGAAGAGCTGTGGAGATGAGCAAAACTGAAAAATGGGCTGCTAGTGAAAGCTTTACTTGAAAGAAAAGGTGCTCTTTTTTTAGGGTTAGCTCATATTAGCTATATGTTTTTAAAGTATTCATTTGGTCTGTATTTGTAGTGCCTCAATTGCTAAACCTTTTTATAATTTATTCAATTTTAGCTATTATATTTTTGCAAGAACTTCTGTTCTGATTAAGAGTCTTTCCTCCTAAAGCACACACTGTCCAAATATTTCTTCCCTATAGTTTTTATATACTTCCTGCTGATTTCTGTACCACTAAATTAGGGGTAGGTATTAGGTTTTCTGTGAGCATCTCAGATTTGGGAAATGCTCAGCATCTACTCAGAGTTGTTACTTCCCTTACCTATGATTTTACTCATTTTCTTAGATTTTCTCTCCATCTTTTTTACTTCCATTAGAGCCCTTACATTCCTGTATCCTGAAAATGCAGGCAATCTGGACTCTTTCATCCCTATACTGTGAATATACCTGTGCAAAGGATGTCCCCTGAAGCTTGAAACAGGACTTTGACTTCAGAGGGCTATAACACTTTGCAGGAACTTAAGAGTCTGGGTAACTTTGCCTACATGGATCAGATAGATCAGGAACAGGAACAGAAACAGAAAAAAAGAAGAAACATTCAAACCCAAACAGTCCATAAAATATCAACATTAACTTCTTTACCCAAAATATTTGCCTATACAATCTTGTCTGTCTATAGAAAGATTAAGGTGCTGTAAACAGACTTATTCTTTTTAATGGACAAGTATTTTCAGTAATATACGCATCATTTTATGTAATACACTACATACAAGTAAAACAAAGGACAAAACGAAACTGTTTTTAAAAAACCTGACTGAAATTAAAAATTTTGTTTTTCAAGTGTCTTCAGAAAAATTACCACTTTTCATGAAAAAGAACATTTCCCTAAAATGCTGTGTGTCAGCAGGTAAATACTAATCAATTCATCTCTGTTGACAAAAAAGGACTTCACAGCAGAGACAAAGGATGCAAGAATAAATTGACCAAAATCACTGCGTATCATACAGATCCTAAATCCCTGTCCAGTGTACTATTCAGTGGACTAGTCTATCTGTCTGTCTCTCTCTTTCTCCTACAGTTAATCTGACATTACTTTCACAGTCAAACAATATAACAAAATGTATCATAATTAAAAATGCAAATATATTTCACTGATACTGAAAGAGAGACCACAGTTTCTTTCCTATAAATCTTCCAGGTTTATACACAGAGCTGGAAACTGTATTAATGCTTTGCTTGTCCAACAGAGCTGATTTTCACAGGTATCTACAGTAAAATAATTGGTTCTATTTTTAATCTTGTCATGTTTATATAAAAGAAATATAACAGTTTCATGCTAAAAATCATGAGAAAATAAATATAAAGGTTTGCATACAACTGAGTGAGAGACTATTGTATGCATTTCTGTATATTTCTTATTTCCCCAAGTCTTTAGATATCATTTGGGACCTCTTAATCAGAGGTAACAGGATTCATGAAATACGCAAATTTGAGTGCGAATAAACATCTTTAAGTCACAAAATGTGTGAACATGCCCAAAAAAAGCTCACTTCATCATATAACATTTATTTGTTCATAAAGCTCTTGACTAGCTCAAAAAAGAAAATCTTCCTAGAAAATAAAATGAGTCTTTACATGTAGTCCTTTTCCTTATACATGTAAACAAGAACTTAGTTAAATAATAAAGCACAAGTTTTCTCCTTTTTCTCAAATATAAAGCATATCTGTAAGGTTGACTCAGGTTTTCTGCAATCACCTGTTTTTTCCTTCATTGCATGTGGGCATTTAGAAGTGGACACCATGAAGTATCTTCCTCTCTTTCTTTTTTTCTTAAAACTCATGTTGTTGCTAAAGCGGGTGAACATGAAAAAAACACAGGGTTAAAGCTGAAGGAGTGACAAAGATAGTTTCAAAAGATCTCACTGTTTATTTAAAAACTCCCACTGAAGGTGATATCCACAGACTTGATTGAGTTGTGTTATATTTTTTGTGTGCCTTACAGGGCAGTACATATAGAAAATTCCCATAATATTAAACTTCCTGTGATTTCAAGAGGCAGGAAAACTGCATCTATCTTATGTCTTGACAGAAGTGCGACTGTATTAAATACTATGTAGCAAGCCAAAGGGCTATCAGTGGATTACGTCAACCATAGTCTGTAGTCAGATAGAAGTGAAATGGACTTAATATACAACCTGAATATATTTGACTAAATGCCTGTCCTTATAAGCCTTTGTTAAAGTCTTGCTCAAGTAGTAAATTCTTGCTTGTTGTTATTACAGTTTCAATTGTGACAAAAAACTCAGATTAATTATATTATTTGCTTAATTCATTTGCAATTAGACCTCTGTTTGAATATAGAAAATCATAATGTACAAAATAAAAAGCAAGACTATAAATCTATAGGTGTTATACTAAGAAAGTTGAGTAGGACTTTACTGAAGACTTTACTACCACTCTTTCTGTAAGGTATCTTGAGGCTTTTAGTTCTTAAACATGTACTCAGCTTTCCAGTAAAGAGAGATTTTATTACAAATACCTCTGTCTTTTGAAATAGTCCTAGTTGTGGGCTGCAGAGCCCCCTGTGAACCTTGCTATGTTGTTCCTGAGTTTTTTTCTGGTATTGTTTCCTATATTGTGAAAGATACGGTTTTTGCACTGTTACGCAGACAAAATTGTAAAAGAAACCTGTACCTTTGGCATTTCCAGTAATCTGAGCATCAGATTTATTGTCCAGCACCGTCATTATCATGCTTGATTACAAATACTGAATATATTAATTTTTTGCTCTCCATGCTCTTGCTTGATCCCATAAGACACTTAGCTCCTGGGAAGCAGATTCGAGTTCTCCAGGGAAAGGGTCTGGAGAAAGACACTGAAGAAGGCCAGACATAGATGTTTGCCTCATTTGTTGACGTACATGAGAACTCATCTAAACAGAAGGAGAAGTGGTTTTCCCAAATATAGTGGACACTCAAATTCTCCTTGGCTCAGTTCAGACTTCTTCTCTAAGTCACTGTGATGCTCATGGCCTCCCTCACATGTATTGCATCTCAGGCTTTGAACAATGCATTTGGCCTTTGGACAATGGCTTTGGTTTTAAACTGAAGATGAGACAGTAAATTTTAGGCCATCTCCACTATGTTCACATGAAATGAGCCACAGGAGGGAAAGCATGAATGTTAGTCTGTCTTAACCCTGGTCACCACCAGTCTTCATTACATAAACAAATTATGACACTTTTCTTGCTCCAGTTCTTCCTCTTTTTATTTTAAAATACTCCATGAAACTTGTCAGTTCTCATCATTCTACTCCAACAATATTAAAGCAAAGTGTACAGAAATATAAGAAAGTAGTGTTCAATAAAGTTGAAGAAATAGCATGCTTTGAATGCTGTTTCAGTAAATTATGTTAGTACTTTCTTGTCAAATGTTGTCAGGTAATAATGATTCGGACTTTTTTATTACAGGAAATGTTTAAATGAACACTGACAGATAAAGGATGCATTCTAAAGACTTATGCTTGTATTACCACAAAATGGAAGAACCTCTTTCACGGGAATGCACCTAGTTAGCTACTAGACAAAAATAAAGATAAGACTAAAGAAATCCAATATACGGCCTGAATCCAGTTCCCCTGATCTGTCCAATATAGTGGTGACAGAGATACACAATTTTAGCACATGAAATCCAAAGAAATCTGAAAACCAGGAATATGTGTAGTAACATATCATGTTTACAAATAGAGAGAGACATACAATGTCTGTAGTGTGTGGGCTGTGTGTAATTCTGTTGGCAGGTTATTCACGTTCCTATCTGTTTAAATACCACTAAAATTTGAGGATATGAACTGTTCCCATTTTGTCTTCCTCAGTGCAGAGTGCATTATGTAATGTTATTTAACAAAGTAAAATTATGAAGTCGTGGCATTAGAGAAACTAGTTAACACACACAGAATTTCAGAATAAGGTTCTGGAAAACGACTGGAAGGAGAAATAACAACCTATGCCTTGGTTGTCTTCTCTGACCTCTCACTTTTTACAGTATACGAGTAAATCAAAGCATTTAGCGTTCCAACTACTTATTTATTTTCTGTGTGGTTGCTTTCTCTCCTTTCTTTCCCCCTTAATTCTGTTTGTTCCATTTCAATTTACACTTGTCTCTGTCAGATGATGACACTTTTATTATGATAAAATTTATGTTTAGGTCCACAGGATGGATCATTAATTCGTCTGCTGACTGTCAGTACTGTATCTAAGCTGTGTGCTAACCTGAATGCCTAAGCAGGCTCCTTGTTTAGGCACTGGCTTCTGCTGTTTTTTCAGTTGGCCCCTCTGACACATTCATTACACAAAACTTCCTTATACTTCCATGTATTTGCCCACCTCAGCTTTTAAGGAAGTTTCTTGTGACCTAGACATGTATGTGCACACTGCTATTCATTGGGGTGAAAGAGCACAGTGAGAGAATGAACAGAAACAGATGTATCAGCATTTGTGTACCTTGCCTGCCCTTGCACCTCTGGGCCGTTTTTCCTTCCTCAGACTCCTTTCCTTCATGCACTTATAGCAGTACAAATTCAGTTTGAAGACTGGTCTGAGCTGGACTTCCATAAAAGTCTTGTCAATATTCTCTTTTTTTTCTCTTCAGTTGTCATGTCAAGGGTCTCAGTGTGGGAACGCTTAGCACAGAATCTCAGCCTAAGAGATTTTGTGGACTGGCTTTTTCTCTACAGTTTCTCAACTGGGCTGCAATGGGAGACAGAAACCTACTGACAGGCTGGAGGAATTGTGGCACCTATTGGTTCGTGTCGCCAGGGGCTGAAGTGTTTCCTTGGAGGCCAGGAGTCCAGCTCTCACTCCAGGAGCCCATTAGCACACCACAGAGGAGGTCCATGAAAGGCTGTCAGCAATACAGTGTCTTCCACTCAGCTAATTCTCAGTAAACCCAAAGTCTTAAATTAGAAATCTAGGCTCTAAAGGAATTCAAAGAAAGTTAATGAGGAAGAAATTGTGAAGAAATCAAATGTCAGGGTCTTGTAATTCGGTTGCTTCAGAGAGGAAGAATTAATTCTTCCCGGTTGGGATTTTCAACCTGAAAACTCTTTAGGCAGCAGAGACCGAGGAACTGGCTATGGTAAGCAACCTGTTCTGTGGTTTACACACTCATCCAGGATGCATTAAAAAAGGTTTTATTTCTTCCTCTGACTAAGGGAAGTTAAAGCTCTTCCACTCTGATTGAAATAATTCAATATTAATTGGGCCATGAAGATAGAGCAAAAGACCTGCACGAGGGTTACAGCATTTATGTAGGTGTCAAGGCATGTTTAAATATTTTATAATAATCATCCACTGGAGCTGAGGATCATTTCTCCAAGGTGAATGCCCTGCTCTTCTTGTTCTCTGTGAGCAGCCTTCAACACCTTCTGAATCTATCTGGCTAATACATTACAGATGAAGAAAATTATTTGAAAAACATCTGCAGAAGTGGATTTCCTGAAGGACTGTACTTGTTCAATAGTTTTGCATCCTTGTTTCCACAACTCCTTCCTTATTATCTCATTAAAAATGTGGCAGCAACTGTCTTTCAGTTTTTCCTTTTTTATTTTTCTACCTCTCTTCATATGGACAAAGGAGACTGCAGCATCTCCTAGTATTCACACATTCAAGAACGTATAAGTGAATACAGAAAAAAAGAAAAAATAGTTTGAAGAGCAGATTTTGGCAACAAGATCTCTCATACATTTACAATTGGAATTGTTTATAGTTTATCTGAGCCTGAGGTACTTCCTTAAGCAATACTGAGTTCCTCAGATTGAACCTAATAGACTGACAGATACAGATGTTGGTATTTTTTGCAAATTATGCATAATCTTGCAAATCTTTTCCCACCGTGCTTTAGGGAGTCTTTCTGTTTCACTGCTTGTTTGCACAGGGCTAGAACTTTAATTTGGAGGTTGAGAATGGAGAAAGAGACCTGTTTTTTTCCACAGAAACCAGTATTCACAGGTTGCCCTGACGCAAAAATTAGTCTTTCAGCAGAGAAAAGGTGGAATGGAAGAATAGGGGTAAAGTTCCTATGTTGACTGTGACAACATATCTCTGCTTTTTGTTCTATGCTAAAAATCATCCTTTCTTGGGACAGCAAGATGCATGTATCTCTTGGAGCATGATTCAAGACAGGGGTGAGACATAATCTATGAGGTGTCACAAAAGAGAGACTAAAAGTTCCTAATAATGGAGTTATGGTGCTCAGCAGAAGGCAAAGATAGACAACAAGGTGGAAAGCTGTAAGCAGCCTGGATAAGAGGAGTTACCATACAATTAACAATGGAAAATGTGTATTTTGCACTGAGGGAAACCTCAAAAATTTGCACCAAGTTTAAAACAGAGCAATTGCTTGGCTCTGTGGCAATGCTTAAGTAATACAGCATTAGCAAAGGTCCTTTCGGTCATTTTGACAGTCATGGTTTTTGTCTAAAACTGAAAGCTTCTGTTTCTCAAGTGATTGACATGTGGAAGTAGCACTTGTTTTTCACCTGAGAGTAAGAGCAATCATTTCCCCAGAAAAGCCTTACTGGCATTACTTTGTCATTACTGCTTCTGTCTTTGTCTGTGTTCATCTTGACACTTATCTCATGCTTTTTCTGCATCTGATTTTTTACTTACAAGTTATACTGGCTGTGGAAAATTAGCCTCTTTTTTTATGAGAGACTGTTGGAAGGGCACTGCAAAATTATTTATCTTATTTTTAACTTTTTCAAATACATGTTGTAGAGTTTATGAAACTATTCGTGGCATTTAACCCATTCTTCAGGTGAATAAGTAATATGAAGTTTTAAAACTCCTATCACATTGTCCATATCAATGATAGGGAGATCTGAATAAGAGATGAAAGCCCATTTTATCTGTGAAACAGAGACACAATTTTCAACAGCAAGTTCATCTCAAAAAGCAGGGACATCCTCTCAGTAGTTAAATATTGCATTTATTAGTAACTCCAGCGAAGGTTCGATACATCTATGCAATGTAATCACCCTTCTTCTGCTTTTAAAACATAACTAATGAACAGAAATTCGTTAGTTCAGTGTCTCTGTTTTCTAAATCAGAGACCAGCAGTAAAGAAAAACCAAAGTATTTAATTTTTAACAAACGTATTTCAAAAGTCTTTATAATTTAAGTCAAATTAAACAAATTTGATTTATAAAGGTGAAAAATCTCAAAAAATGCATCAAGAAGCAACCCAAGAAAAAAATACTACTCTTTTCACATTAAAACGCAATGCTTTTAGAGGCTAGAGGCAAAGAGTTTTCACATTTTGAATGCTACTGTCTTGCTAACAGCCCTATAGACTGCAACTTCACTGCAGTAAAGTATTGCTTTATAATTACTGCCTCTAGCTGAGTTACATTTTGTTTTTTATTCGTCTCAGTTTGCTAACACTCAACAAAATAACACCATTAACCCAGAGTATTTTGATTCCAGACATGAAAATGTAGAGGTGAGTGCTTTTAGTCCAGCATTTCCCTTTAAAGGCTACTTTTGAAGGGAACAATTATTTAAAGAAAATAATGACTCAAGATAATGCACAACACAGTACACCAAATTTCAATAAATTTAGAACACAAAAGTGCAAGAGTAGAAGCAAAGGATTTCAGCTTCTACCATTGCTATTAACAGTGTGTTATTCACCAAGGAAAAGTGGCCAAGCTCAGTCCTGTGCTTAACAGAGATGGCTCTGTAATAGTTATTTTAGATATTTCACAGCACATAGCTGATGTTAAGCAATTTAAAGAGCTCAGTTGAGAGTATTACTTTCTTTTTCTTTGGACATTTACAAAGATTTAAGAGAACTGGGAGCTGAAAATCACATGCAGCAGCATTTAATCATTAATACATAGTTCAAGGCCAGTGATTTCCAATCTTGATCATGATGCTGGCTTGTTTGACCTCTTTTTGTTCACTTCCTGACCTGTAAGACAGAGATAACATTTTACTTATATATTAAGATCCTCAAATATAAAACACTTTGTAATATAAAAAAGAGCAATGTTCTATGTAACATATCTCTTTCTCCATATTATTTTCAATTTTTTTCCTTGTGCTACATACACACAAAAGTATAGACTTTTTTAACTAGACTCTAAATTCTCATATGCATTCACAGTCATATACATTCAAAACAGTCACATTAACTGTGACAGCTGGGAAAGAAATTAATTTTTGCTTTAACAGAAATATAAATTTTACATGAACAATGAAAACTGAGTCATGGATTTTAAAACTGCCATGATTTTCATTTAATACAGAAATATTTTTGTTATTACGTTTGCAAGCCATTTCTCATTTCTTTACATGAAAATAATAGAGCAAAACTATTCCTATGGGAACAGTTATTAGTTGTCTCTGAGTGTTAAATGAACTCTAGCTTAGCAGGGCACTCTTACATTATTCAGATGTACTAAATGTTCCTATTTTTCTGCAAAGTGTGTGTATGGAAAAAAAGAAAGACACAATGTTACATTTTTTGTAGCACAGAAAATCATTAAGAAAAACAGAATTTAAAAGAATGTATAAAAGACATAAACAGCATAAAGTGGTGGCTGTATGCACATATATTCAACTGCTAACATCAGCTAATTGAACAACTAATAGGACACCAAATCCCACTGATAACTGAGTTTTCAGGTTTTGACTCTGTCTCACCCTTCTTGCTTTGCTGCAGGTAGACGATGGCAGCCCGCATGGGACAGAGATTCTGCTGTTCCCTGAGTTTCAGCCATCAGGAGGCAGGTGGGGACATATACTGGCTCTATACTCAGCCACAATTACAGTATCTTCGCCAGAAGTAGAGCAGAAAATAACAATTAGACTAAACATTTCTGACACTCAGAGAGGACTGCCAAAAAACCTTACAGCCATCAAACCAGGAGACAGTCACCTTGTGGTTGGTTTGATCTGTGCTAGGACAGAAATAAGATAGCCAAGCCTGAGAAGTCTGGTAAGGTAAGGGACCTTGCCAGACTGGGGTGTGAAGTTCTCTTTGATCAGCTCTGAGTTCAAAGTCTTCCTGAGTCTTCCCTAGTGGAGTTGTCTAATTTATGAAATGGGAATGAAACCCTTATTGCTATAACAACATGCAACTCTGAATATAAACAACTTCCTACATTCATTACATGCTTTATTTTTGAAATTTATGCAGTGATATTAAAGGAAACATTACTCTAATGTAAGAATTTGGTTTAATTCTGGCCTTACTGAGACATATAAAGAGACCACACACTGAAGTGTAAAACATAAACTGTTGGATGATGTTCTGATAAGTCATAAGGATTTGTAATGCAAAATTACACACTCTAGTGTGCATATGAATGGCTTCTTTTAAGTTTTATAAAGCTTTAAAAATAAGAATTGGGATATAAAAATGCTATTCAGACTGGCAGGACATTTTTTGTACAGGTAGTATTTCTTGTCCACTAAAACTGTGGCAGTTTCTCTTGTCTGAAATACAATTCAACTTTTTTGGTTGGTTTAATTTTGGGACCTTCCAGTTTTTCTTCTACTTTCAAAGTCAGTTCAAAAATACAGCCAGAAAAGCTGAGACTTAGAAATCAAACATTCTCTTCATTTCATGTTATGCCCAAGGATTCTTCTGGGAGGAAAAAAATATAGGCTACAAAAATCTAATGGGTCTTAAGAATGAGGCAGTGCAGCTTCAAGTCATGACTGGGAATAGGAGGGAAATTTAGGAGACACTGATATTCAGTTAGAGCTGATCTTCAGTTAGAGACCATGAGGGAGATAGGCTTACGGTTGCCTATATTCAGATGACAGCTGTCAATAACTTCCAACAGGTAAAATCTTACCTTGAGAGGGTATAGGAATGCTGACAGACTCAGCATTAGTGGAAATCCATGAATTTAAGAGTCTTTAGCTCATCCAAGATCAACAAATCAAGCACAAATCTGTTCCTTTGACATCAGGAAAATCAATATTCAAAAAATTGTTCAAAAATTTATAATCTTCCATGAATTCTGTATTTTTGCTGATTTTTAGAAAAACCTGTTAGGAAAATATGCCCAGAGATAGAGTGAGAATACATATCTGGAACTACGAAACTTGTAAGAACACTAATTAGTAAGTATGAATATAGAGAAATTTTACACAAACGTAATAGAGAACATTTTACCTTCCTTTCTTCTCATGTCCTTGTGGCTTTCCTGCTTGTCCAAAATGATATTGGAATTTTGGAAGACCTTTCAGTTATTGATTGAAATAAAACAGTTTGTTGATATGAGTGTCAGATTCGTGAAACAAAATAAAAAAGAAAATTATCACATCCTTCATATTTTCAATTCTGCACTTGCAAGGCTTGAGTTGCAGTTTGTTTCAGGCATTGCACTTCAGTTTTAGGATGATAACATATGAGCAATAAGTTTAATGGAGCATAAAATGCCCTTGCATAGAAAGCATGCTTAGAATTGCTTTTGTGATCTAGATTGCTCAGACGATGCTTTATCTAATATAGACAAGGCCTGAAAGTGGAAGTTGTTTACGCTATTGAAATATTCTACAGTTTGCTTTCTTCATTTTTGAATACTCTGATGACAGGGAGGGCAAGTGAAGTCTGTCACCTGCCAGAACACTGCCTGCATTGCTCTGTCACATGTTTTTATCTTTGCAATAAGTACTAAATTTTTTTCTTTGGATAATCTCCATTGCCCCCTCGGTGTTTCCTTGCTGCAGTATCTTCTAGTTGGTTTCATGTTATCTTAATATTCTGGGTGGATAACTGTGTTTTAAGGTCTAATTCTTGAATGGCCAGATAACAACACCATTCAGTGTAAGTCTGCAAGTCCACAGCAGGCTTCAGCACAATGCTGTTGGCTCTTGGAGAGCTGGCAGCAATCACAGGGAGACAGTAAGAAGGTCAGGATTCTCTTATTTTGTATCTAGTATGTTATGAGTGATAACTACAAGGATTGAGTGGAGCATGCACAACACATGCGATTGTCTCATGTGCCTGACAATGTTTGCTGACATTGCTCACTTCCTCAGACACAGTAAATCAGAGTAAAGCTCATTCTACATGGGGGAGGTCATGAAGAGAATAACTCTGAACAATTTTCATTAAAATAGTGCCAGGAACAGAACAACTGAGGATTTTATGCACCTCTAGGAGAATATTTCACTTGCCAACCAACTTGCAACCAACACAGCACTATGGCGGGTAGTTAAAATGAGCTTTTCTTTACTGAGAAATGAGAATTGGTCATTGGAGATTTAGAAGTAGTAACTCCTTTGAAAGAGGGCAAGTTATGTATAGTCAGATTGTCTGTCCATTACAGGCAAGGTGCTTTAGGAAAAAAGTGGGAGCAAATAGGATGGTATAATAAGATAGAATAAGTAACAATCCCAAGGAACAAAGGAAGAGAAAGAGAAAATCTAGTGGGATAGAAAGAAATGGAGATGGAAAATTAATTATTACAAAATAAGGTGCATAACTTACATTATTTGTACTTTTTCTTCTTTGGATCTGACTACATACAGGACTCTAAGTCTTGCTTTTTCATCAGTATGTGGCACTTCAAAATACCTAATCATGTTTGCACTCCTACTATATGTTAGTTGAGAAGAATTAGATTGACTTTGTACATCCCATAATGTCCTTTCTTTGATCTTGCCAGCCTTAAAAGTGACTTCATCAAAGTATAAAGAGCCTTGCCGCCCTGGTCTTCCTCCTAAAGAATTCCTACTATTTCTAAATTCGGGGGGGAGGGGGGGAATATTTTATTTAAGATAAATGAAACAAATGGAGCTTTTCAACTGCTGCTGAATGTGTTTGAGGATCTTGTTACATGAAAAACCTAAAGAAAAGCAAATGGAAAGTACATGAGATAATGTTCTCCTAGAAGAATGAGGCAAAATGAAGAAAAGCTAAAACCACTGTGTTGCCATGGTTTTAGATGTAAGTGAGGGGATTATCACTAATAAAGTAATTCCTCAAAAACCAACCAACCAACCAAAAATACAACCCAATAAAAAAGGAGTCTGATGTAACTATCTGCTAATACCAAATAGTCTTAAGCCACAACTTCTCAAATACCAAAGAATTCATGACCTTATCTCTGATGTAGATCTAGGGACACAGAAATATCTGACTCAAGAAGTACAGCTGTTCAGTTTATTGTTACTTGAACAGGAGAAATATGACCTTCACAAAAAATACCACTGACTTCAATCACCTGTTCAATGAGCTTGCACTGTTACACATTGTGAAGGGTCACTGTTTGCAACCCTAATACATACAGAGTATAAAAAAGACCTAATTCATATAGCTCTCTGCTGGAAATCATCAACTATTACTACAGAATAAAGCAAACTCATCTACTTGATCTGGATAAGCAAGAACAGATGTTTCCTAATTAGAATCTAATAGAAACTCATCACCATTATGTATCTGTTAGGTTTGCAACAGAAGACAAATCCCTCTTTGATATCTCTAAATGTTGTCATCCAATATTAGCAATTAGAGCATGGAAAATTTTCATAAGACTTGGAGGTAAAAATAAAATACTTCTGATTAATAATGGCAACAGAATTAGAAAGTTTTATGATTTCTTAATCAATGTTTGACATAGACCATATAGACCTACAAGAAACATTAGAAAGAATGTTTTCTTAGTAAACAAATGAAATATTACAATAAATTAAATATAACAACAACAACTCTTCAACATGCATCACCAAGGGGAAATAATTTCTTTTTTCTGCTGTTGGTTGGGATTTTTGTGGGTCTTTTTTTAACCTATCCTGAAAAAATTGTTTATTTTAGGAATCAAAAATTTATGTATCATGAACTGAATGCTGATGATTCTGTGGAATCATAAGTAAAGAAGTGTTCACTGGTGAATTGAAGGAACACCCTCTGTGTATGTAGATGCCGGAGAGGCAGGTGGAGTACCTATTTGTGCTACTAGAGGTGTGCATTAAGCACTTAAATGTCTGTTTTTCGTGCATTCTCTGTGTCACATTCACGGGACTCACACTTCTGATCATTTGATTTAACATGTCTTTCAACACTTGTGCATAATGGAATATAATCCGAGGGACACAGAGTTATTTTAGTGTGATTTGGTCAGACTGCATATTAAACCAACACTTAAGCATCTTCCTGCTACTTCTTCTTTCCTCAAAGCCCATGTCCTGGAAATCACCATCATTATGTGCCTCCGGACAAATCCTTAATGTCTGCCCAAGGTGTGGTTATGGGCTTGAAGGTAAACTTTATGTTGAATAATGGTGGGTATGATCTGAGATAGTAAGTATTTCCAAACTGAATCTAATGTTGCATATACCTGACAGACTAGTAATCCATAATGAATTCAAGATACAATAGACATTTTAAAATTAATCACCAACAGTCAGATTAAATAACCCACTGTTCAGGTTGTGATGTGATGTGCATTGACACTTTTGGCATATCTACAGGCTAAAATATTAAACATTTTCTTACCAAAATCACAATATTTATACTTCAGAAAGCAACACTGTAAGACTAATACTTCCATGTGTCTATTTTGTCTATTTTTTAGGAGGCAATATGAGAAGAATAATGCCATTCCAATGAAAAATTATTGTAAGAAAAAAAAGCACATTCTTAAGGATATTTAAGAATGAAATTTCATAGATTCATAGAATTGTTAAGGCTGGAAAAGACCTTTAAGATCATCAAGTCCAACTGTCAACCTAGTACCAGCACTAAACCATGTTCTTAAATGCCACATTGAAATGGTTTCTGAACACCTTCAGGGACAGTGACTCTACCACTTCTCTGGGTAGTCTGATCCACTGCCCAACTACCTCATCCCTGAAGAAATTTTTCCCAATATCTAATCCAAAACTCCTCCATGGCAACCTGAGGCCATTTCCTCTGTTATTTTTAATTTTTTTTAGAGTTCTTTATATGCAATATATAAATTAACTTCATATTTTATAATTAAAATGTTACCTAAGTCAACATTACACAGATGAATTCAAAGTAACAGACACCTTCAAGCAAATATCTCAGCCTTTCTCTCAGTCTGCTTTATAGTCCATCCCTTTAAGGTCAGGTTTTAAGATGTCCTAATTCTGAGTAGCTGGTAATTTCCTCAGTCTGTCTAAGATGACAAAAGATGAAGGCTGTCCAAAGGAAGACAAGACTTTTCAAAGCAGTCTGACATTCACAGTAAATGCACTATTCCTATATGCCATCCAAAAATCTAGGGATCAGATATCAGTAGCAATTAAAGGCCACTAAATGTCCTTTATCCACTAAACTCAATGTATGACGCAGTTGCCACCATTTGTCCAGTTTTCCATTTAAAAGGCTGCACTGCAGTGACTCACTCTTGAGGTGAAACTCTTTACAAAAAAGCTGCTTATGGACAAAGTGCTTCCCTCTCAGCCAGAGTGGAGAAGCGAAAACCAACGTTATTTACCAGCGTTGCTCTGCTCTTTCACTCTGCTCTTTTATCCACAGAAAACACAGCCGCTATTGTGAACTCTAGCTAGAAGGGAAAGGCACATACTTTCAACCTCTCGGTGGTGTGACTTTCGCTGAGCAAGGTGGCCTTAGTCTTACCTGTATCAACCCCCCTTTTTCCATGTGCAAACACAGGCACAGGTTTTCAGTATCTAGACCATGTAGCTCATGCAAATGCTAGTAACTTCCCTTCCAAGCACACTGGTGAGGCACTGGTGCCACTTTAGCAGAGTTCACAGAGGGTTTCTGGTTGTAGTCATGTTGCAGGAGCGTAAGATGCTACTGCATGTACTTGCACCCTCATTGCACCCTCCTCCTTGTCACTAGTAGTCCCTGCATCCTCATATCCATTGGCAAAACTGCACATGACAGTTCCTCTACCCTCATTCTGTCAAAGAGGTCTGGGTAAGTCCAAGTGTGTTCAAGAGGGAGGTTGATTCTTGCTTTTGGCTGGGATTTTTGTCTTTCCCACTAAGTTCATTTGAGAGCAACAGGTTGCAGAAGGGAATGATGCCAGCAAATCTGATAGGGCGATAATCTCAAGTGGGAAAGTGATGATAATTTGCTTAGGGAGACAGCTTTTTATGTTCTCAAACAAAACTTTAGACACCATAGTATGGTGTATCAGATCCTGACATTACCAGCTATGCTACTTGCAGATTGATATGTTTATTTCTGTCAACCTTTGTTCTCAACCATTCCCTCAAAACCTCCCAGTAGTATAGAAACATGTAATTGTCCTGCATTATATTTTAGGTTTCATAACAATTTTAGGAAGAATTACACTTCAGAGTCCCCTTAATAATAACTTTTTTCTTTTTTTTTCTGCCAATTACAAGTTGTTTCCAACAAGTACATCCTCTTCTTTCCTTACTCAAAAAAAAACCAAAACCAAAAAAAAAAAAAAAAACCAACTAGAAAATAAACTGGGTAACTGTTTAATTTTAGCTAACTTGTTTTGATAGATACATTTCTTATTATTCCATATTCAAAAGCTTGTTTGCAGAATATAACGTAGTGAAAGTAACAATGTTTAGTATGACAGGTCTCATGTTCTGTGCTCTTAGTGTTTGCAAGAAAATGAAAGGTTAGGAAAGGATGGCTGGCCAGATGTTGAAAGTAATGTGCATTCTGGCTATCTGGGATTCTTGAAAGTTTTATTATTTGAGGAAACACATTCTTTAAAATGTGCTAAAGCATTATGGAGGCTTAAAAATCTTCTCTTCCCCGTACCACTTCTGCTTTTCACTAACTTCTTCACTAACTTCCACATCTATAACTTGGCCCCAGGCATCTAAAGATGAATGAACTCATACTGGAAACAAACAAGAAGTGAGAGAAAAATGCATGTGAAGATATTTTACATCCCTAAAGCCCTGGTATTCACTTCTCAAATTCCCTGCTTATTTGAGGAGATAATGGTATTAAAACCTGAGAAGAATTACAAGCTAAACCTAGGCTTTTAGTGCTGTCACTTCTCCACTGCATTCTCTACTGTATCTGTTTGAAATATGCCTTAACTTCTCGATAGTGAAACGATATCAGAGGCATAGGAGATCAAGCCAGAGTACACAGTCACTGTGAGAGGTTTGCTTTCCAACTTGGAAAATTTTTTAGGGTTTTTTTTAATGCTTTTGACGTGCAGTTCTGATATCTCTACTGCAGTCAGCCTGAAAGGCCTCAATCAATTTGATGGTCAAACCACAGAAGACATCACCCACTCACTCATGGTCCTCAAAGCAGAAAGCAGGGCACTTCAATAAGAATGGAAAAGCTTTCTTGATGTGTGAAGTATGTCGGTTTTCTGTGCAAAGTGAGAACTGAGGCTTCACAGGGTAAATCAGTTCAAGAAATAACAAAAAGCTCTTATTCACTTTAGAGCGAATAGAATAAGCAGGCAATCTTTTTAAAGCATAGCTTTAATTCAAGTGAAGTGATTAGTAGCTGATCACATGCTTAATTTTAAAAGATTGAAATGCAAATAATTGCATAATGTTACTTGAATTGTTTTTAAATATATTAATCAAAATTCCTGCCTTGGATTTGAGTGTTAGCTGCTACTTCACTCATACCCACATGCATTTCTATTTTAATAGTCATTTATGCTCCCTCTGATCAACTTTGAGAAGGCTCTGACTGGAAAGATTGCATGTGCTAGTGAAAAAAAAAGCACAAAAAACAAGTTCTTCTAGCTGTCCTAAACAGACTCCTGTAACAAAAAGGAGAATTTACTCTTCCAAAATCCAATGAGCATACACGACAGCTAAAAGAGGGTGATGTTTTTGATACAAACGTTTCTCCCGCCTTTATTCACTATGCAGAGTTAAAATTGAACAAGAAGTTTGAATAGGTCCTTTATGTTCAGGGTGTCAGGAAAGCATCTGAAAAGCAATCTGTGTAACTTCATCCATGCTTCATCATGAATTGAATTGACATGTTTCCTTCAGAACTCACCCTCCTCTAAGACCGTTATTTAGTAGTGGCTCAATGAGTCACCCTCTGGAAGAGCAGCCCCACTGACTGTGTGATATCCTGATAGAGACCATGTTTTCTCAGGGAGGCTTGAAAATCTCTTCCAAGCTCTTACAATTACCTCACTTTAGATTTGGAGTAACTCCACATAACGCCAGTCTTACAACCAAGGTAAATTTTGTGCTCTGTGTATGGTTAAGGTATATCTACAGAGCATTGAAAAAACAAGACTTTCAGGTCTGGAAGAACTACAGGTTACTTCCTACTCCTATGAGAACTTCCAGTTCCTACTTGAGGTTGGTCCTTGAGAGAAACCAGTTTATGAATCTATATTGATGCCGCTAAACTACTTAGTTGTAGTTTTTTTGAGTAGTCAATGATTTTGTGTTTTAAGATAGATATGCGTTTGTAATAAAAACTTGTACTGATCTAATGTTAGTTTTCCTGACAACCTACAGACATGCTTACAAAAATGGTATTTGAGATGTGTTATTTTACTGTCATGAGAGGCAAATGCACTATAAATACAGCTTCAAGTAAAATGTAGCATATTGAAGATATATTCACTTAATTTACTTATTAAATGTCCACTCAAACTATAAAAAAATGGATACTTGAAAGCCTCTGCATTATTTGAATTTCTAGCTGGATTTAATGACAATGACTCTCTGTTGTCAGTGGCATTTCTTTTCATTTATTTTATTGATTAGTTTTGTTTGTCTTTTTTGTTTCCCCTTAACTGATATCCTTTCAAAGGTTATGATTTTTTTTTTTTTTTAGATTTTTCAAGACTGTTGCTAAAGAGAATCTTTATTTAATAATATAAGCAATGTTTACCTGTCAGGCATAGACAGTCATGCAAAGGCCAAGCCAGAAATAAGTCCTGTAAAAAAGCTTGAAGGCACTGGCTTAAATAATAATAATAGTAATAATAATAATAATAATAGAGGTTTTGCATTCCTCAACATTTTTGAAAGCGGAGGAAACCTCTACTAGCTCTTCCTTTTGCAACAACCAGGAGGAAATTTCTTTAGGTGAACCCCAGAGATATGTTTGCTCCCTGAGTGGGTTAAGTATCAGGTGCATTCATACACAACAGCAAAACATATTAGTGATATTTAGAACTAGAGGAAAATAATGTGCTTTTCATGAAATTACCATTTTAATTTTTCACAGGACAAAATATACTAAGATGGACATGGAGTCAAGATATTTAACCCTGCAGAAAAACATTTCTCCAATACTGGTAGACTCAGCCTTATGAATCATAAAAATCCCTATTCCTTTCCATTTAACTTCAAAACCAGTGTTCAACACCTCAAAAATATCTTAACAGAAACTCACTTTTCTGCTGAAATGTGGATGTGTGAAGAGAAGGCTTTGCTAGGGTTTTTTAATAACGAAATTTAAAAAAAAAAAAAAACTTGAATAATTTTGCATAAAAAAAATTAGGGAATGAACTAATACTGCTCAAAGCAACAGAACACCCTGGCTTAGAACATATCCTCTCGGATACCCTTGGCATTAGCTCCGGCACTTATCTGCAACAGATCTGCCTGTTTTGATGGGCCTTTGGAACCGTTTTGAACCTGCTGTTCAGGAGCCATAGGACACCTAAGGAAAATTTAGGAAAAAGTAAATGTAACATAGGAACTTGGATTGCATGCAACAGAGAAAAAAACAACAAACCCACAAAAATTATTTAAACTTTTGCTGTTCTGCAGACTATATATTAACAAAATGCCCAACAGTCTCCAAAGACTGTGGCATAGAATAATTGAAACTTTTGATGAATATCGGACAAGGTTCAGCTTTTTATGATCAAAAAAATTCACACTATTTAAACCATGTAACTTTTTGTCATTTTTGGAGTTGCTGGTCCCCTTATGTTCCATAGCAGAAGCCTCAGTACACATGCTATAAATAAAATTATAAATCATATCTGGGTGGGTTTTTTTTCATTTCAAAGGAAAAGTTATTAACTTAGTAAGGTATATATTCATGTGTAATTATGTATCACTGTAGTGGGTTAACCCTGGCCAGATACCAAGTATCCACTAAAGACACTCTATCACCTTCCCTCTGCAACTAGACAGAGGAGAGAGAGAGAAAAAAAAAACAGCTAAAGATTCACGAGTAGAGACAAGAGCTGGGAGAGGTCACTTACTG
>JAWMRA010000113.1:46492724-46556159 GCA_035584735.1 Pseudotriccus pelzelni
AATTGTTATTCTGACTTATAATCTCTCTTTTGAGTTGAGTTCAATTCCCCTGCTGGTTAACTTTTAAACCAGCACATATGACATTTATGGTATTCCCTAGAGTAGAAGCTGGAAGGAATGAGAGTGTAATCTACCATCTCTGACCTGTCTCAGTAGGCAGGAGTTTACATTTCAGCTCTCTGCCTCAAGGAAGGCACAGTACCTTGTTACAGGTTTAGTCCTTGGTTTATTTGGTGTTAGGTTTTAGAGGTTTTTCCCCTGATGGAAGAGAGAATGGTTAGGTTGAAACCCTTTTCTTTCTCTCCAACAGAACTTGTCTTTTTGGTTCACAGTACCTCGAGTTTGTACAGCATTTTGCTTACACCAGGATAGGGAAGTACACTTTCTTTAAAAATAAGATTTCATTTTAGAGAGTTCCTTATTTTGTCCTTGTTTTCACCTGCAGAGAACGGTCAGACTTACAGATAGTGGGTCTAGCTGTATGCTGCTGGCCATCCCATGATATCAGTGATGGTGTCTCTGGGTTGACTTTTGTTTTACCTGTGGAGTAATCATGGCATCAGCAGGTGTCTGAGAGTAAACATTGAGCATCTACAGCCTACCGGTCTTTAATCTTAAACTTCCCAGAGAGATAAGCCATTAGCTACATGCAGGGCTTGTTCTAGATAAAAACTTTGGTATTCCCTCTATCCCAGATTTACCTACAGAACTTTTTTTGTGTGGGTCATGCAGTAGAAATCCTTTGTGTTCCACCAATAGTTATGTTCTCCAAAACAGAATAAATTCCTGAAAGTATTTCCTGAAAATATCTGTAAGAAAGAAATTATATCAAATGTTACAAATACCCTCTATATATGGGGTATATTTGTAGAATTGAATGTACTACTCTAAAGTGAAAGCCGTAGTCCTCTGTCTCTTACCAGCACAGCATTTTGAACCTTCTGGGCAATTGCAGCAAGAGAGGGGAAAGTGAAAAAAAAATCTAATAAGTTGCTATGCATTCTTTCACATGTACATAGCTGGATATAAGAGGAAGAGCCTTTTAATGATCTGAGGGGAATTATGCAGCATAAACAGAGTACTAATTAGGCAGGAGAGAAGTTACATAGAGCTCAACCCGCTGCATAAATCCATAGGAAACCAGGTTTCATTTTCCTTTTTCAATGAAATAGTTTGCTTGTTTGCTCTTTTAGTCTTCCACCTCATAGTTTTGAAAAAGAAAATAGTGTCCTTGAAACTGCATGACATTTTGTATAGAATATATAAAAATATATCTATTTTTACTAGAAATAGCAAGATGCATTCACTTTGAAAAAAAAAAAATCCAGCATGGTTTGTTATGGGATGATAAAACCAGGTTTACTGTGTTAATCTGTTATTTTGACAGAGATACCTGAAAATTCCAAATTTCAGCTGAATTCTGATGTTGTATGTCAGATGTCAATGGAATAATCTGTAATTGAGAAAGAACATAATTGCAACAAAGAATAAATTTGATCGTATTGCTAAATTTTTCAGTTGCTGTTTTTTAAGGTGTAATGGTTTTGTCAAGCGAATGTCATTCTTGTGATTGTTGGTTTAAATAAGCAGGAACATAAGTGAATTTCTGCACTACTTCGAGTGATAGTTGGCAGAGTTCTTGGCACAAGCTGCTATACTAAAACAAGTGCATTAGGCAGTAATTCAGGTTGAACATCAGGAAGAATTTCTTCATGGAAAGGATTGTCAAGTATTGGAACTATTCAAAAAACATGTGGATAACTTGAGGACATAGCTTAATGGTGAACATGGTAGTGGTGCCAGGCTGACAGTTGGACTTGATGATCTTAAAGGTCTTTTCAACTTTCATAATTCTATGACTCTGTAATTCTATAATTTTTGCCGTTCGCCTTTTCTTCTATCCTGAATAATTTAGCATCACCAGGAAGCCTTGTCACTTTACTGTTCACTCTTCTCTGTATAATTTGTGATGAAGTTGAATAAAATAGCAGCTAGTGTAGATGCAGATGGTCATCTGCTGATGAACTTATTCCATGGCAGTTTGGCTCTTCAAAGACCTTAGCTGAGTGACCTTTCAAAGGCCTGTTGGAAATCCAAATGAACTTTTTCATTCGGGTAATCTATTTCCACTTGCTCTAACAAAATCTAGGACGTCTGTGAAACATTACTGGTTTCTTGCCAGGACATGCTTGTCTCCAGACATGAGTGTGTGTAGTGGTTTGACCCTTGCTGTACACCAGGTACTCACTACAGCCGCTCTCTCACTTCACTCTGCAACTGGACAGCAAAAAAACAGAGAAAAAAAACAGCGAAGGACTCATGAGTTGAGACAAGAGCTGGGAGAGGTCACTTACTGATCACCATCACGGGCAAAACACACTCAAAGGGGGGATATTAATTGAATTTATTACTAACAGGGTCAGAGCAAAAGAGTGAGAAGTAAAATAATCTTAAATGCCACCTTCCCCCAACCCCTCCTTCCTTCAGTATTCTTCCTCCTCCTCCCCCACAGTGCAGGGGAATGGGGAATGGGGGTTGTGGTTAGTTTTTGTTTCTGCCATTGCTCAGGAACAGGAGTCCTTCCCCTGCTCCCGTGGGGTCCCTCCCATGGGACGCAGTCCCTGATGGACCTCTCTGGTGTGAGTCCATCCCTCGGACAACAGTTCTTCCCAATCTGCTGTGCCGTGGGTCACTCCTCCATGGGGTATAGTCCTCCACCAATGAGCTGTACTGACCTGGGTCCCCCACAGGGGCCACAAGTCCTATCTGGGGGAAAACCTGCTCCAGCATGGGCTTCCCTCTTCATGGGCTGCAGATCCCTGGCAGGACCTCGCTTCATCTTGGGCCTCCCACAGGGTCGCAGCCTCCTTCAGATTTCCACCTGCTCCAGCGTGGGCTCCTCCATGGGCTGCCGGGGGGTCTCTGCACCCCGATGGTCCCCCATGGGCTGCAGGGGCAGAGCTGCCCCACCATGGGCTGCACCACGGGCTGCAGGGGAACCTCAGCTCCGGTGCCTGGAGCACCTCCTGCCTGTCCTTCTGCACTGTGCTTATGTTGTTACTCCCACGTTCTCACTCCGCTCTTTCCAGGCTGGAATTCCTTCTACACAACACTCTTTTGTTCTTACATATGTTATCACAGAGGTGTTACTATTACTTCTAATTGGCTCAGCCTTGGCCAGCAGCAGGAAGCCCATCCTAGAGCGTGGCATTGGCTCCCTGGGACAGGGGAAGCTTCTACCAGCTTCTAACAGAAGTCAACCCTGTAGCTTCCCCCTCCCCCTACCAAAACCTAGCCACAGAAACCTACTATACACATACACACACAGGCATAAAGAGTCAACAAGAAGACTCAGAAAATCTTCCGGGTATTTTTGGCTTCAATTAGTAAACAAACCTTTCACATCTTCTATTATCTATATTGATGTTTTAAACAAACATACCACAGCTTGAAAGAATTGCATATGTTATCAGGAAGTACACTGAAGTGCACCAACTTTACAGTTACTACATCTAGTCTCTCTCTGTGTCTCTTACTTAGAGTCTGTGTGTACACAAATATAATAAGATAATCTCGTTCCTGGTGAGGGGTGGGTTCTCTGCAAAATTTCCAGCCTTTATTGATAAAGAAACCTGATTCACTTCTTAATTTTTTTTCTTGGTAAATGAGCTTGATTTGCAATGTCTTTATTGTCATGGGAGATCTTTGGACCCCTAAAAATTTTTCCAACAGTCTATGCAATAATAATAAGAGAAAAGCTGATGTTCACTGGTCAAAAGCTGAACTTGTGCCAACAATGTTGTGTTGTTGTAGAAAAGAAACTCACATGTGTAGACATGAGAGCTGGCAGTAAGACCCATGGAAAAGCCCTAAAGCTTCGGTCAGGACTGATAGGACTCAGTAAGAATACTGTCCCCAAGTTTGGGTAGCACATCTCAAGAGAGGTGTTGGCAAAGTGAGAAAGACCAGAGGAGAGACAGAATTAAAAATCAAAAGTGTTGGAAGGACAGAATGGGGACAAAAGCGCCATTACTTAATACTAAAGAAAATTGGAAGAGAATACAACATAAAGCCCTCTAGTTACACTATAGCTCTTGCAAAAAACAAATAAATAAGTTATTCCTTTGATAGACAAAGTTATTTAATCACTGGTTAGGCAGCAGCAAACACAGAAAAACCTGTTTATTCCAGAGGTCTTTATTTACTAACTATTCAATTATAATTTCATTGTTATTTATTATATAATTTTTATCTATAAAAACTCTAATTATATGCAGGAAAAGCTGAAGCTTTCTTAAAATTAAAAAAAGAAAAAGAACTGTGGTTACTCAGGCAGGCTGATGACCCTCTTTTGCTGGATGGAGTGTGCCAGGAAAGATCTTGCAGAAGCTATACACATGACTGATTCTTTATTATGGCAGAGAAGAATAGTAGCTGACTTCTGAAATCCTCTCTGAACCTTGCTTGTTGTGACCTTCTGAAACCTTGTCTTGGTAAGAAAAGAGTAGGAAGGAATTGAACCCCAATAGAAAAGAAGAAAGAGGAAAACTTGGGGTGACACAGACAGTTTTGCTAGCATTTAGCAATGAAGAAATCAGAAGAAAGAGAGGGAATTGCCAAGTAACTGTAGCCTTGAATTTGAGAAAAATATGCTGTTTATATGGCAGTTACATATATGGCAGTTACTTTTCTCAGTAAAGACATTGCCTGTGCTACAGGGCTCATTCTTGAAATATTGTGGAGCCAGACTTTGCAAGAGCATGATCTGACAGTGAGGTACCTTTGTCAAGCTGTGGGCAGCAGAGGGGCTGTGGCCAGGCAGCGGTCCTGCCCTTTGCTCCAGGAGATGGTGAGAGAAGCTGGGGGAAGGAGAGTGTGTAGCTTGCTACTACTCACGTGAAAAAACAGATTTTTGGAATTGGGAGATAGTGAAATGTATTGTCAGACAGACAGCTACTGACCTCTCAACTTTCAAAGTGAAAGCAGGATCTCAGAGGGGAGGAGAGGTCTCTGATAGCCTTTTCCTAATCTGGGGCACAGTAATTATGTTTACTTGAGTCCTGCTACTTCTTCCCTTTGCAGCCAAGTAAGGAGTGCAACATTTTGTTTGTGTTCATATACAGGACAGTGAAGTCTCATCTGAGTTTCCTAAACTGAGCACTAGGTGTTGGCACTATCCTACATGTTGTTGGTTAAAATTAAGTCCAAATTGTTAAAATTCTTGCATGTTAGGTAGTAAGAGCAATATCTGCCAAACAATTGGTTTCCTTTAAAATGAAGGATAATGCCATAAAATTTTCTATATATTAATAAAATTTCTAGACCTTTTAAAAAAAACCACAAAGTAAGAGACACCTCTGTCTACTCATTTGAAGACAAAATTATGACAGAAGGGAGACAGTCACTTAGGGCTTCCTTTTCATTATTTTGACCCTTAAATTTTGAATGGATAATTATGTTTATAAATATGTGCATATTCAACAGTATTATGCTACAAGATTTACACACTTGCAATTTATTTGAGTATTTTTTAAAGTCTCTTTGGTCACTTTACTTCAGTCCTGTCCAAAGAACATGTGAATTGAGAATAGTTGTGTGAAAATCGACACCTTCAATAAAAAGTTCATGAGTTCAATGACCGGAAAAAGGACTGGAGTTCACAGAGTGGTTCAGCGACTACTTAATAACTTGCCCTCAAGGGGCAAAGTAAAAGTGAAGGACTTTGAGATAATACTTCCTTATACATTGCCTACAAATGTTTTGAAGCAATTTCATGTGTTGTAATGAACTAGAAATTGGAAGCTGAAATAAAGAACATGAAGTGTCATGCACTAGTGTGTGGCTTAAAAAGGTTTCTAAATTAGGTTTTTTCTCATTTTTGGATAAATAAATATATTTAATTTATTAGGTGTATTACATGTGACTATTTGACAAATATTTAATAGTTAGAGCAGAGCAGGGGTCAGATTTCCTTGAAAGCTCAAGGTTAGTTATGTTAGTATCAGTGAATTTAATTTTGGATTATTTTATTCACTTGCCATAGTTTTAAATTGCTTCTTCCTCTAATTTAGAGATGTGTGATGCATCTTGGGGGAAAAATCATCATGATATTGTTGTACCTTTATTCTTCATAAATTTTATAATCTTTGCCATAAGATATTTATGCTGTAATAAAATCATTCCTTGTATAAGTTGATAGGACCTGCTGACTTTCTTTTGATAGCTCAGTAATAGTTTCAAAAACAAAACATGAGTGAAGGATTAATTCTCCAAAAACCTAACTGAAAAGAAAGGTGCTTCTTCCACTGAAAGTTAAGCCCTGCATATTAAAAAATGTTAATGGTACAACAGTATGCTTCTCCTTTCTGAGTCTTAGTAACTTTTCTAATTTTAGTATTTAGTGGATTTTAACTTTTTTTGGGACTAAGTGTTTAGTATTTAGTTAGTTACATGTTTGGCCTGACCCTTGCCACCAGCTGTGTCATGTCTTTAATAGTTCCCACTTTACTCCTTAAAATCCCATGGTTTTACTTAAGCAGAAAGTTATGGCACTTCAATTTTTAGTTTATAAAACTTTAAGCATGGCTTAAATCTTTTAGCATCAGTCAAAACCAAAAGGCAACTATGTAAGAAAATGTGTACCTTGCTTTGTTATTTTGCCCCTATAAATTTAGTGTGATGGTGTGGCAGTTACACACAAATCAGAGGATGAAAACATATAAAACTGTGTATAAAATAATAGCTTGACATTGTACCTTTTTCCTTTGTTTCTCATTCCCAAATATTACATTTCTGAAAGTCACTAGCTGTAGTGCTAAATTGATGAGTAAGCCGGTAAGATTGATATAATGGAAATGTACTCATTAAGATCCATTTTAGTTGTTGGTGATGAGTACTTGAAATCCAAACATTTTTGGTCATTTGTTGTTTTGAAGGGATTTTTTTCTTGGGGGGGGAGAGGTTGCCTTTTTTTTTTCCATGGGGCAGAGTGTGAAATGTAGAAAGGATATGATTTTCACCGGATCACAGAATTTGCTGAGTTGAAAGGGGCTCACAAGGATCATGGACTCCAACTCATAGCCCTGCACCCATTCCCAAGAGTCACACCACACTCCTGAGAGTATCACCCAAATACTTCTTGAACTCTTTCAGGCTTAGTGCTGTGACTAATTTGCTGGGGAGCCTGTTCCAGCACTCAAACATCCTCTGGGTGAAGAACCTCTTTCTAATATCTAACCTACACCTCCCCTGACACAACTTCAGGCCATTCCTTTAGGTCCTGTCACTCATCACCACAGATAAAAGATCAGTGCCTGTCCCTCCTCTTCCCCTCACAAGGAAGCTGTAGACTGCAATGAGGTCTCCCCTCAGTCTCCTCTTCTCCAAGCTGAACAGTCCAAGCAACCTCAGCAGCTCCTCATACGGCTTCCCATCAAGGCTCTTCACCATCTTTGTTGCCCTCCCCTGGACACTCTCTAACAGCTTTATATCGTTCTTTTATTGCAGTGCCCGAAACTGCACACAATATCCAAGGTGAGGCTGCCCCAGTGCAGAGCGGGACAATTACGTCCCTCGACCAGCTGGAGATGCTTTGCCTGATGCCCCCCAGGACATGGCTGACCACTAAAGAAGGAAGGACTTTAAGTGATTGAAGCTGATTGAAGGATTCCTTCAAGCTGATGATCCTAGACTTCATATTGGAAGTCTTGTTGTTGTGTTTAACATGTATGAATCTACAAACCAGTTTGACAGGTTATGTTTGAATAAGCTTTAGGACTCAATTTGTTACTCACAATTTCATATATAATTTTGATTCCTGAAAATGGAAGAACACTAGGCAAATGAAGAATTACATTAGTTACAGAAGGTAGTACATATAGGCTTACCAGAACTGTCCTTGTCCAGGTCAAAGCATGTGACTTTTATTATGCTTTTGTTAAATCTTTACTTTTTGTTTTGCTAGTATTAGAAAAAAATAAATAAAATTTGATTTTTAGTGGTTGTGATTTATGCATTCTCAGTTTATCACAATGCTGTATTTTGTAACAAAAATCTGTAATATAATTTAACATAGATGAAACAGCACTCAAAAAATTACTTATTTACTCACCTGTGGCTGGAATACAGCATTTGAAATCCCCACAGCCTAGTAGCAACTCTGAAATCAGTATTCTTGGCAGTAAAGTTGTTGACCTTATATGTTGTGTTTTAAACAGCACTAGGCTGTGCTTCTAAGTCTCGGTCTTTTAGGTATGCCTACAGCTGAGACTGCCTTTGTAGGTATGCTGCAGTCACCACCTGCTTTGCCAAACAGAGCCCATGGCTCACAGAGCAGCAACTGGAAATGCTACATATAGCTGAACTGCCAGAGAGTTCTGCAAAATGCATCCTGATTTATGTTTGCTGGAGGCAGTTTTTTTCTGTGACAGACAAAATAGAAATAGGTATGGACTTAATTATTAAAATTCACCCAGATCCTTTTGTCTAGATTTCTTCCTTCTTCTCTGCTTCCAGCTGTAATAATTTTCCATAAGATTAACATACTCTAAGGCAGAAGGACCAAAAATTTGTATTTTTTGGCAAGTATACTTTTCCATGTGCTAAACATAACATCAGTACTAGAAAACCAAACATATAAGCTCATCATCCTAATCAGTAATTGCACAATTCAGTTGTTATTTGAGTTACCAATGCATAAGAAGAGATTGTCAGGTGAAGGG
The DNA here is from genome assembly GCA_035584735.1 of Pseudotriccus pelzelni. NCBI lineage: Eukaryota > Metazoa > Chordata > Aves > Passeriformes > Tyrannidae > Pseudotriccus > Pseudotriccus pelzelni. The sequence goes on from JAWMRA010000113.1 coordinate 46,501,445, forward strand.
CATGAACTACAGCTGCAGGTAGTAGACCCATATGCTATTAACATCACCAGAGCTCTACTGTTTCTAGTCATAAGTTTTTCTGTTATTCCATTGCAAATGTATTTATTTTGCATGTTTGAGAAGTGATTACTGGGAAGACCACAAAACCCTATGTGCAGTCAATTATGCTTTCTATAGTTTCTGTATTTAGCATCTACATTGTGCATCCTGGGGAAAACCCTGAGAAGAGGTTTGATTTTATAGTTTCAACTTCTAATTTTAAAAATTTTTCATGTGCGAAGAAAATACATGTTCCTGGGAAGATAAAAATGTCACTGCACACTGGATGTGGCAGACTCCACTAACAGTGATCTTGCTGCTTGTTAACATGATGCCAGGTGCACTGTAGTGGAGACAGGCAAAACTTGGGCATGAAAGACCTAAATATTTTTTTTGAGGTCAGTCCTGTCTCTATCTATTATTTTGGACACATTTCCCATGTGCCTTTTTCTTTGAGGTTGTGTTACTCTTACGTGGTTGCAGAACATATTTACAAACAACGATGCTTTGCAGAGTATATGGTGCCATGACATTCTGTTATGGGCCAGTTTGGAGAGATGTCTGATTAGATTATTTCAGGCCAGGTCGTGTGAAAGAACTAGAGAAGACATGTGTGAATGATACTGCTTGAACCAGAGCTAACCTGATGAAAAGCTATATATTAGTTTTAAAAAGTAGTGTACTTCAATACAGCACATGTAAATGTTGGTCACCTTTGATTTGTAATTCGACTTAGTCCCTCTCCTTTCCAGCTGAAGCTCACTTGATTTAAATCTCTCTAAACTGAATATGAAAAGCTCTAGTTAGGCGTATGGGTAGGGAAATAAGGCTTAACGCTTGTCAGGAACATAAAACATCTGCATGCCATACATTGTTATCTAAAAGTATAATTCAATAAAAATTAAGACTAAAATTGTAATAATGGCTGGTTTTAAACTTAATGTAATTACAAGGAAATGTATTTACATACCTTTTGTTTTTTTCTGAACAAATTCTTTAATGAAAAAAAGAAAACTTCCCATTAAGAAAAGGATAAAACAAATATTTTTTGAAAAAAACTGCAGAACAGTTATAAAGTTAGTTAAAAGTCATTCCCACTTAACTAGAGAGAGAGAACTGGCAGCAAGCATGAAAATATCTTTTCTTTCTTTAACTTTCTGCTCCAGAACTGACAAACCTGATACGAAATACAAAGACTGGTGGTGAATTACTAGATTGTGGAGTCTTCATACTTCAAGTGCTCAGCACATTAACTCAAATTTTAACAGTAGGGGAATGGGGAAACATTCAAATGTGGGCTTTTTTGTATGCTTAGATACTGTGAAATATCTTCTTAGTAACCTTTTACCCTTTTAGATACCTTTGATGAAACAAGTTCTTCAAGAAACTTAATAGGTACCTAGATAATATAACAAGATGGCATGGACACAGGGGTGGATCTCTTTATAACAGCAGCAACATGAACAACAAAAAGCACCCCATCCCCAAACTAAGAAAACCAAGTAAAGTGTTTCTAAAGTTCTCTTCAGAGAAGTCTCATGAAATTAGTATATAAGCTCAAACTGAAGTTTTACTACTCAAGTGAAGCTTTTGGAATTTTGTTCTGATTTGAAAACATAACCCAAACCCCTTAAACTTGAACAGACACTGAAATCCTTGTTCTCTTTTAGACAATGGGAAAATGTAAAGAATTGTATATTTTCTTTATTTTACATATACATAAGTATTTTATGGTAATTTGTATACCCTATTTATTCCTGGTTTAAAATTTGTATATGGATAAAGTTGAAGAAAGAACTTTGTTTAATGCAAATGGTATTTCTTTATTGAAATCCTTCTTCATTGTCTGATATGACAAAAATTGCTCATGATATGCACTATTACTCTGGTTTTGCCTGACCAAAATCCTCAGTTTAGTGTTTAGATGTTCCTAGGATTTTGAACATTTTACAACCTAACAATGTTTTGAGTATGGTAAAGCTGATAATTATTAAACATGAGGCTGACAGTTGCATTTTGGGCCTGGTTTTAGCTTTCCTTACTGATTACACGTCATTAACTAAGGAGGAAAAAACTATTGTCACAACAACTATGATGTGCTTAAACTGTGTGTGCTCTACACTTTGATAAACCCTCTAGATAGATGAATAAAAAGTTAAAAAGAATAGAATAGAAAATCTCAGAGGGTTTTGCTGGTCACATAATAAATTACTAGCAGCAGTTTGATTACTGAGATGGTTGGATCCACAGAGCATTCATGGTTGCATGGTTTTGAATACTGTCCTCTGCCCCAGGCTCAGGCTTTCCTCAGTCTCTCACAGTTCCACACCAAGGTGTAGATAACAGAGGAGGGGGAGAATACACAGTTCTGACAGAGCTGCAAGGGTGTTTCAGCATTTCACAGGTCTAAGACTATGTAGAAAACACAGCATATCTTGGAAGAACACTTTTTTTACTCCACTATCCCTCACCAATCTAGAGTTTATCATGGTGTCTATTACTGTGTTTTGCTAGTGTTTTGAAAAGTCTTTCCAAGAAAAATTTTTTCCTCACTCCATCCTCTGGAATCTGTACTGTATTTGAGTATGTGTGTTGGTTATGATGATAAAGGTGATCCCTTTTTCAGTTTCATTGTTAGATTTTTGCCTTCACACTTTTAAATATAAAAAGCACATTTTTAACCTCCTTATTTAGTATGAGTTTAACTCGTGTAATCTTTTCATATTATTCTCACTCTCCTGTCTTTTTCTGAGCATTTGAAATAACCTGTAACAGCTCTCCATTTGGTCTTCATCTTGTGCTAAGAATGACACAAGCTATAGGGAGTAGAAATGTTGCATTTCACCTTTATCTTATGATAGCTTTCTACATAAGATCATGTTGTCCTTTTTTGCCTACTTACCATAAGTTCACATAGCTTTAAACTGCCAGCCTACATTGGTCGTGGATCATGTCAGGGCAGAAATGGAGATATCCACGAGGCTCTGTATGCTTTTAAAGAGGCCAGTGATAGAAACACTATTTGACAATGTCAAATTTTAAACTAGCCTGTTTTGAATTTCTTGGTATGGGTAAAGCTTTGTTATTCCATTGTTATTCCTTTACTACTGTAGTTTTGACTTTTAAAGCAAGTAATTTCTGATTATTGCATGTCTATAAATCTTGCCTGAGGAATATTCCAGTTCTCTATTGCTTCCATGGGAATGACTTGAACAATATCTATTTATAGAAAAAAATACCATAGAAAAGTCAAATGCCCTTTTTCTTTTGACCTTTCTGTTATGGCTTTGAAATGAGAGTTTATTACTTACTAGGAATGATAAGTAATCAACAGTCATTAAGACAAAGAAATATGTCTCGGTGAATGAATTATGCCCCCAGCACAAGACAATAGCTAGTTTCCCATGAGAGGTCCAGAAATACAATTAGTGTTTTGTTTCTCTTACTCCACAATAAATACATCTCTGACCTACTAGTTTGTCACATAGGGCCAGATTCAAGTGTGAGATTTTGTTGGAGTTTGGAGTAGCAGTACTGAAAATCCCCCTCTCAGATGCTGCCCAGCTCTGTCAGGGCCTAGATTTGAAGGCTATGAGAACTGTTCTTTTTTTTATGTGCCTTCCCCATCAGTAGACTACTAAAGGTATTTTTCTTTTGTTGAAACTGTTTCGTTGCAGCAAGAATTATTTGCACTGCCTAGAAACAGAATATCAAAGTGAAATCTCTTCCCTGTTATGGTTCCTACTTTAAAGGTGCTTTAGTTTTATAAATTTAATAAAAAAGAAATCTGATTCAGAAAAATAATCTTTTTTCTTCCTAATTCATGGACTGTTACTGTTAACAATATAGAAAACACTAAGTGGACCTGAAACTATTAGTGTTTGTGCTAAAGGTAAATCATGATGCAACTTCTAAATTTTAGTATTATTAACAATGACTTTTCTTATATGCATCTTTCTTCCCATAAGTTGAAGGTGAGTTACTACTGTTTTTCAGTACAGAAGTCCTTTCCACACTTATTATCTATACACTGACAAGACCTTTGAAAAAACAGGGTCATGCCCTTCTATTCACAGAAAACTGAGCTCCCTTAAGGTGGTGAGCAAGAACACTGCATTGGGCCTCACCTGTGCCAATAGGTACTTCACTAACGAGTTCAATATTTTGTATTAATTGTATAACCTCTGAAATTAAAGCAAAAAATGCAAAACAATAGTTTTGTTCTTCACAGCAGTCACCATATTTTGTTTTCCTAGTAAGAGTTGCCCTATCAGTATAACAAATCATGGATTTGTCAGTCTCTGTGTGGTAGCTGAAAATGAATTTTCTTTCACGAGATCATATGTTTCTTTGTTAAATTTAACCATTTTTCTTTCCTAGAAATAGGTTTTTGACAGGGATAAGATGGAAGGAAGAGGAAGGGTTCTGTTTGTTTTCTTAGTAGTTTTTATTAAGTTCATTACTGAAAATTTATTTAAAGGCTGCATCCTGTCAGAAATCCTCAGGGAAGAGTAGATTGAGATCAGGGTCAGAAAATGTCAGTGGCTGCTAAAGAGAAATGTGATACTATCCACTACAGAGCAAGATGAAGAGGAAAAGTTACATTGACCTGTTCTGTCTGCAATTGAAGCCACACTTGATTCTCATTTTCAATGGAAAAAGCCCAAGTGCAGAAAGACACAAATTATCTGCACAAACATTATTTTGGGAAGAGTATCTTAATAATTATGCATCCAGGGAGATGAAGGTGCTGCTTTATCACTACTGTGGTAAGGAGTACTGATATCACTTTAATTAAAAATTCACAGCCTAGCACATTTTTTACTCATCATTTAAAATCCCAACATACACTTTATTTCTTGGCCCAAAATTTAAAAAATAATAATAATAAAAAAGAGGGTTCATTTTTATTTGGACTCCCAAAAAATTAATTTAGTGAGTATAAAAAAGACTTCAGAGAGCATCCTGGAGACTTAAGTTCTTGGTGTTTGCAGAGGGCAGCACAGTTTTTCACTTTATAAGCAAGAATGTCAGAATCTTTGTTATATTATCCAATCTGGAGCCTAGTATTCTCTGAACTAATACTGAATTTGCCATTCCTTAATTTGCAGATAGTCTTCCATCAGATGTGCTTCAGTCCCTGTGCAGGAAAAGAGAAAAAAATTTAAAAAGCCTTTTTTTTAAGGGGGAAGATAGCTTGGTTTCTCTGACTTTATTTCTTGCTAACTAATTCTGACAGTATCAAGAGTAATTAAGGTTCTAATATATAGCCTGAGACACCAGAGTAGACTGGGGTCACTTTTCATACAGGTCAACAAACAGCAATTGACTCAAAGCTGTAAATCTTACTGAGAGAGTGACTTAAATTGGTGACCTGGTGTGGAGCACTCCATATTCCTGAGATCTGAAAGGCAGAAGTGACAAGGAAACTGATGTTATGGATTTTTTATGACCCCTTCATTACTTGCTCAGGGATTATGAAAACATTACAAAGGAATGGCAAGATTATGAATGACAGAAATAATGACATCAATAGTGACTGGAATAATTGCATTGAAGTTTATTATCATCATGGAAAGAATGAATGAAAAAAAAGGGGAATGGAATAGAACAGCAAATGAAATAGGCAAGAAGACAAAAGAAAAATACAAACGAGCATTTTATATGGTTGTGAGGAAGGACAGAAAAAGATTAAATATTTTTCATAAGGGACAACAAATATTTCTCATTTTTTTCTTATAATTCTAGCCGCTACCTCTCTGACTTCTGTGTATTCTATAACTATTTGTAGGTAAACTCAGGAAATGTTGGTTAGATGAATGGACACCGAGCTGGATCAAGAGCTCACTGAATTGCAGAGGTCATGATCAGCAGAGTAAAATCCAGCTGGAGATTTGTAGTCAGTGGTGTTCCCCAGGGATCAGTACTGGATCTAGCCTTATTGAACTTGTTTATTGATGATCTGGACAAAGGAATTGAATGTACTCCCAGAAAGTGTCCTGATGAAACAAAACTGGGGGGGATACACCTAAAGGCTGTGCTGCCATTCAGTGAGACCTTGATAGGCTGGAAAACTGGGCAGAGAGAAACCTAATGAGTTTCAGCAAAAGCAAGTGTAGGATCGTGCACCTGGGGAGGAATAACCCCAAGTACCAGTACAGGTTTGGGGCTGACCTACTAGAGAACAGCTCTGCTGAGAAGGGCCTAAGAGTATTGGTGGATGACAAGTTGACCATGAGCTGGCAGTGTGTCCTTGTAGCCAGGAGTGCCAATGGTATCCTGGGGTGCATCAGGAAGAGTGTGGTCACAGGTCAAGCGAGGTGATCCCTCCTCTCACTATGTGACTGTAGTGAGGCCACATCTGGAGTATTGTGTCCTGTTCTGGGCTCCTCGGTACAAGAAAGAAAAGGAGCAACAGGAGAGGGTCCAAGAGAGGACACAAAGATGATTAGGGGTCTGTGAGGAGAGACTTCAGGACTTGGGTCTGTTTAGTCTAGAGAAGGAAAACTGGGGGGGGAATCTCAGTAATGCATACAAATATCTCAAAGTTGGGTGCCAAGAGGGTGGTGCCAGATTCTTTTCAGTGGTGTCCAGCAACAGGATGAAAAGCAATGGCCATAAAACACAAGAAGTTCCACCTCAACACAAGGAAGAACTTTTTTACATGAGGGGTGGCAAAGCACTGGAACAGACTGCCTGGGGAGGTCATTCTCTCTTTGAAGACTTTAAAAATCCACCCAAACACATTCCTGTGTAACCTGCTCTGCCTTGGTAGTAGGGTTGGATGATCTTCAGAGGTCCCTTCTAACCCTAATGATTCTGTGATTCTGTGATTCTGTTGCTTGCTGGTTTTTCTACTACATTTGCCTTTTTGCTAGTCCATTATTTTTAAATTAAAGAAGTGCCCCTTAGTGCATGAACCATTTTTACCTACAACAACACCCAAAAGAAATGTGCAAGGCAACAAATTAAAATCAAACTAACTTAAACACTGACTCGACTCTGCTCATTTTTTGTTGGCTTTGCAATTACAAAACATCATTCATTCTGTAAATGAGAAAAAGGCTTAGAATAATACGTGCAATATACAGAATAGCAAGTTCTGTTGAAACCTGTAGCATCACTGAAATAATAATGAACACAATTGTGCAGGTAATATTTTGATGGAAATAGGTGCAGTTAATTATCCACTGAAGATTCATAAGAATGAATCATCAGAAAGTTCTAATTCTGCCACAAAAGTAAAAGGATAAGATAAATATTTTAAAGATATTAGGTATTTTAAATAATTAGTAGTCATTAAAGGAATTATCAAATAATCAAGTTTGTTTTAAAGGTCTTGCCTAGATCTGCAGTTCTGTTAGAGTAAACATCCTTAGGAAGAAAAAGTCTCAAAGTCCTAAAAACCTCACCGCTTTTTTCATATACAATTTGATTTATTCACAATAGAACTTAGGAGAGATTTAAAAAACAAACCACCAACAACAATAAAACAAAAACAAAACCAAAAACCAAAGCAAACAAACAAAAAAACCCCCAACAAAATAAAAAACTCCAAAACCAAACAAAAAAAACCCAAACTGCAACGAAAGCATAGCTGTGGTTGGGGTTGAAAAACAAAGATCTGCATTCTTTTATCTCTGCATCTGAAACCCGGAAAATAGTTAAATATGTTCTTCTGCTACTGGCAAGACATTTCAAGGTATATGAGGCTTCCAGAGATTGAAGGATCCCAGGAGGATATGAATGCACTATCACTTTGAATATAAGTACAATATTTTGTGACCTCAGAATGTTATCTTCATAGAAGAGCTTGTGGACCAACACATATAAATGTTCCTTAGCCACTGACGGGGAACGTGAACTGCCTGAATACTGGAGGACGTTAAGAGACCTCATGTAACTGTCCTACTGCTTCTTCTGTGAAGACAAAAATCTCGTAAGATCTTCTTCGTTAAACATGTCATAGGACAAATTCTGCAATTGTTACTCATGCTGACTAATAGATTGTCACATGAACAGCAATAGTTGCATCAAAATGAGTATTGTGATGGGAATGTCTTTCAGTAAATCATCCAAAATTAAGTCAAAGCTCCACATGGTCTCCTGGGATGGTTCATTACCTGCAAGTTATTGGTGAAAAAAAGCAAACTGAATTCAGAAATCTCCTATGTGCCTAATATGAATGCTAATATAAATTGGATCAGTGAGATATTAAATATTTGAGGTGAAGGTGATGTGGGTCAGCGATGTAGTCTACCCCAACCACAACTGAAAATGCAGAACTACCTTATAGATTCATTCAGCATTCAGCATTTCACTTTTCTATATGATAAAGAAAAGTACATAGAATTAGCAAATTCACAAACAGAATACTTTGAAAAATTGACATGGTTTTGCTTATGGCTGCTAGAATTATCAGACAAAAATTGCGTGCATTGGCAAGGCAGGATATTATGCTTAAAATTACTTTTCAGACCATTCTGATTTTAAATAAGTCTATCAGTTAGTGAACAATAGATTTCGTTAAGAAAAATTTGTCATTGCCATAAAACATCCAAGTGCACTATATGGATGGACCCTCAAATCTGTGTAAAATGTGTGAATGAGATTTGAGGATTAATGACTATAACATATGCTTTTGAACAAATGCCTTTACTTGACCTCTGTCTGGTGAAATTGCACCAGAAAACTTTCCTCTGTACTTGAAGAAGACATCCACTAGCCATGTGGGAAGAGGAAATGTCCAAGCTCATTTTTAGTGTTTTGTACAGAACAAAGGTTTTAACTGGAACCATGTTATCTCAGGTCAGCATAGCATTCACTTGAAGCTTGGTAAAGTGCAACTCCTATGCTAGGTTCAAATAGGGATTACTGATTTTTCATTTCAAACCTAGACCTGGAGTTTAAAATCTGTATGTGCAAATCCAAAATTCAATGCTAGCATACAATTCAACACAGTATAAAAAGCCAAGTGTGTAACATATATTTCTCAGCTTATGTAGAGAGCTGTGGCAAGAGATTGTGTAAAATGTTCCCCTATCCGCCTAGGAAATTAGTAAGAAGCATTGTCTGCCACTAATTTTCAAATAAGCTACAAAATCAAAGATAACCAGTATCTGTCAATGATGAGTGTAATTTTGAAGGGCAATTACAACCAGTGACTATTTTCTTCAAGATATTGGTTTGCAAATAGTTGTGGTCTGGTGCGCATTCAGGGTGGCGATTTCTGCCTTGCTGGATGTGGTGAGCTCACCCTGTCCCCTGTGAGCTGCTGCAAAGCTCTCCCATCACTGCAGGGTTTAGCAGCGTGACAGTATGTTTCCATAGAGCTCGAGATGCACATTTACCATCTGAAATGTCTGTGTGGGTGTTTGTCTCTTGGTTCATTGCTTCACCAGTCACTGCGTCTAATTTGGAATGACTTTTGCTTTCGCATGTTCTTTCCTTCTTGTCTTTCTATAAACTCTAGACTGCAAGCAGAAGCTCCTGAAATCTCCTAATTAAAACCCTGTGCTAGCAGGGCATGATGACTGTATCTTTGCTGCTTCACTCAGAGTAAAGATTTCCAGATGTTTGTCATGTTTGGATTTCTTTGACTGACTGTTAGTATTATGTATATGCAACATACAACACACAAAGCAAGTGTTCCAATTTTTAACAAGTGACAAATTTTCTGGTATTTGACCAGTTTTTTCCCTTGTTGATTTGAAACTTTACACAGTCAGTCCTCCAGGTGTTTTTTTCATGTCAGTCAAGGTGATCTTAGACTGCATCAATTTCCAGCATAATCTGACTTATAGAAGCTAAACTGTGATCGAATAGTGGGGTGCTGGAGAAGAAAAGAACGTGATAATGGAGATAAACCACTAGAAAATTTGTGCTTATAAATATTCCTTATATTCTAATTTTTTATGAAGCGAGCATATAGGAGCAAAGTGCCACATCTATAGATCACACAGTACTAATAAAATTATTGTCAGTTGTTGTGAATCGGCAAAATTCCCGTGAAAACAAATCTGTCATTGCATAGCAGCATTTGAAGCTGGGAATTCATGCAGCAGAAGCCGGCTAGGATTTCACAGCCAGCAGCATAAGACCCGCTTTATTTGACAAAAGCAGCCTCAACAAAGTGCCAGTTGCCAGACTCGGCCTTCAAGGATCTGTATCTGAAGGCTGTCACAGCAGTGTGTTTACACAGAAATGACTGTGAAATGTGTTGCCGTGTCAGTGTGACCAGCTGTCTCCCCTCAGTGACTAAGAGAGTCATCTAGGTTGTGTTCCAGGGTGTTTTCGTTACAAAGCTTTTCACTCTTTCCCCAGGACTGAACAGTGATACTTGCCATTAGCACATGTGTGTTTACTAGTCTGATTGTGCAAGGCCACCTGGAGATTTTTGGTACTTTAAGGCCTATATTTCAAGTGAGTGGTTGTCTGAAGCTGTTTGAAACATGAGCCTATAAGTAAAGTTAAAAATCGCTCATATCTGCAGTCAAATTTGGAAAACTGTTGATGTGTATTTCATCAACCCCATGTATCCAGAAGCAGTAAGTTAAGGCCAGCTTGCACACAGCTTAGGTCAGTCTGTAACTGATTCTACACATGCATACTTGAATGCAAGCCAGCTTGAGGCTCCTGATTTTCTGAAAAATCTCAGTTCAGATAGTCTGAAAGAAGTCTTTTTTAAGATTCCCCAACGTGTTTTTCAAGCACCCTCCTGCTGACCATAGCGTGTCATGGAGCTGCAAAGGATTTCAAGCCCAGGTGCCATGTAGACATACTGATTTTGGATCCAGAGTTTGCTCACTGTGAGATAAATGCCAGCTGTGTCTTGCACGATACAGAAAATTAAGGATGCACACTAAAAAAATCCTTTTGAGGTGTTTGGCTGGGCACCTTCTGGTTGGAAAGCATGCTTAATTTTTCTGTGATGTAGCTCCAAGCGCTCACTAAGGATAACAGTAAGTCTTCACTTTACGTGGATGTTCTGAAATACAGCGCTGTGTGAGAATCCCATCATCAGTTGCTCTCATGAGTGCCATAAAATCCCATCATATAAATGACAGAATCTAGATGGTGGTTTAGATACAAAGGATATATGTTGAATGAGGAAGTCAAAATAAAACAATGTATTTCTGATCATGTAATAAGTGCTAGAGATTTTAGGTAGTACTTATAACAGAAATTTGTGATATAGTGGAATATGTATGTGGAACAGTGAAAATGTATTGAAATGCCTAACACTGTGTGTCACGTCAGCTTCTCACAAGGAAAATGAATTAAATGTGTGTTGTTGGCTTTAACTTTGACACTTAAGAATTCCTCATTTTTTAAATTACTTATAAACCAACAAAGTAAACAAAATTCTTAAATGTATTCTAATTTCCTTCACCTCTTATATTTTCTATTTTTACTGTAACATGCTCTACTATTAATGTATGCAGACATGTTTGTGAGGGGGGAGGAGTCTTCAAAATCCTCCTCTAGTATGCTGGATCTCAGGAGTCACTGAATCACACCAGTTACCTACATAATTCTCCTGAATCTCAGAACATCAAATACTCATGATCTCTCATGATTACTTTCCTTTATCTACCACCTTCATGCCTTTGAAGACAAAAGGAAATCCCATATAGACTCCAGGTCATGGTGCAGGGGATGTTTCCATGTTATGGGTTCCATGATTGTTTTGGAAGCACAGAGTATTCTGATGTTCACAAAAAATTCTTGATGCTTACAGTAGCTTTAATTTTAATGGAGGTTGATATGATTTCTTGGCAGGTTTCAGGGTACCCTCATCCACCCTGTATTCAGCAGGAAACGAAAAAATCATGGATCATTTTAAAAAACTAATGTGTAACAAATACTCCTGTATATTGTGCTTGGTTTTATTATTTTTGCCCTCTATTATTTTAGCCACAGAAAAATATAGGTTTATGTCCAATGCTGCAGTATTCATTGGCTCAAACACTGTTGCAAGTGTAAGAAGACATTCTTACAAACACATTACAAATGAAAATACTGGAGTCAAAGTGATGAGATGACCTGACAAGAAACATTGATAAAAAAAATGTGATAAGGTTTGTAGGTTTCTTGCACAGTGCCATGACCCTCCATTTCATCTGTCCAGGAATTACTGAACAAAGAAAACAGAGTAAGATGAAATATTCTGTCTGTCTAAAACAGAGAAAAAAGGCAAAAAATATATGTTGTTAATATGTAAAATAAGCAGATGTCCAGACTTTGTTTCCCCTAGGCATCCTGGAAGGAAAAATACATTTTAGAAGGGATTATGAAGAGGTTAAACATCTTATTTTGCAGGGTTTTAAAATACCAACCTTCCTAGTAGTGGTCTAAATCATCAAAGGAAGAACAGATGCATGTTTGAAAACACAAGGAAGTGAAGGGTGATGATAAGAAGTAGGAATGAATCTCAAGGGGTGAATAAAAGATGAGAAGCAGCGAAGGGCCTTGATTATTATTTTTGCGCAGAAGCAACTGAATATTGTAAGTATTTTGATTATCCTCTGTCACCAGTGAACTTGCTGAGGAGACACTTAGTCTGGTGCAATACTGCAAATTGGTTCAGGAGAAACTTCTTCATAAAAGTCTCTCCATATGTTTCTGCACTGGTCACCCTCCACAGAAAAGCCTTCCCACCACCAAGGGCTTATCATAACAATTCCCTTGTTTCTGTCATATCTTGGGATACCAACTTTGTCACAATTTCGTTCAAAATGATGACAACTTGAAGGGAAAAGTACATTTGAGTATACATATCATTGAAGCAGCCTTCTCCCCATTTCCCAGCACTAATCCAAGTTCCAATCCTACATTTGTCTTCAGCATAGCTGTCTTCCCTTTCCTCCAAAACAGCTGTTTGAATGGATGCATAGTTTACCAAAGTCCTATCCTCAAGGTACTCTTGCACAAAACTTTCCAGTGAATCATATCTTTCCTCTTATGCCACCATTGTTCTTCAATTTCATCTCCTATCCCTTGCTATTCATGACCTTTCTGAAATTATTTCATGAACTAATGATATGCAATGCCATGAAAGGATGAAATTATGTTCTGTTGCTTATTTTTGAAAGAAATGACAGACATGGACTGAGGAAAATGAATATACTTGAGATCAGGCACAATGTCTCATTAATCTTGGATGTGGAAGAACCAGATAAACTTCATTGGGTATTTTCTGTTATCTAGCTATATAGGTTTATTCTTTCCTGAAAAGGTTCTAGTAACAAAAAGTAGCTAAACTGAATTCAGAAGTTTTAAAGATATATTAAAAAAATCCTATCAGGTTGCAGCTAAACATTCGTAAGGAGTAAAAAATATTGGTTTTTTCTCTAAATACTTTTTTAAAGTTTTGGTTATCTCTTTAGGATAATAAAAATCAATATTAGTATAATTGGTAAATAGATGTCAATTTCCTTCTTCAAGATTGTTGAAGAACAATAAAATTGATGATATGTTAAAAAAAAAATATTTTGATGCACAGTCTTGTGTACATGGTGAAAAAGAAGAAATATATGGACTTCTATAGATCCCTTTAATTGTATTTCTTGAAAAAAAAGGGGCTAATTAGCTCTGAAGTTATTTTTTCTATGTATACTTGTCTTGGATTGACAGATGAAGGTGTCTACAAAATGTCTATATGGACAACAAAGGTGCTTAGTTTTTCTTCAAAATGCTGAATTGTGTGCCCAAATTAAATAATATAGATCTTGGTTTTGACTCAGAACTTAGCAGTCCTCCTTCTCCAAAGTTTGTCTTATTATATTTGGAAAGTCGATTTACTGTTGTTGACAAAAAAATCCCAAGTTTTTAGTCTCATCATTTTATTGTGTGATATTATAACTACATCTACTACATATATGATTCAAAATAGGAATAGAATTAGCCTACAAAAACACGGTAACATTTGAATTTCTAGGCTAAGCTATTCCAGACATATTTCAAAGATAAAAGATTAAATATTTTCCATAATGAAAGAAAAGAAGCATATGCTTCCTGAAAACAAGTTGTTTGATTTCCCGAACAACAGAAAACACATAAAAGAAATGTAAACAGATTTTATTTTGTAACAGTTACGTTATGGATATGTATGTGTGAAAGAAATACAGGAAAATCAAATTTCTTAGGGAAAACTGAATTAAGATGACAACTGTGCTAAAAGTAAATCCTGGTTTCCAACATATTATTCTTCATATGAGTTGATACCTCCACCTTGCTTTCTACAGATACTTGGATAAGACATAATGATTCATAGGCACTGCAGATATGTATTTTATGTTTTCATTTCGTTACCATATCATATAGTACTGTTTTCTGACTCAGGGGATAGCCACAGCCTTAGACTAGACCTCTTCTTGACCACTGTCAAAAGTACTGATGAATCTTACATGTATGCTTACATATACATTACCATAAAATTTATTGTAATTTTAGGTAGAACATATGTTGGAAGAAATGTGAAAAAAAATAAAAACAAACCATAATTTGATGAGAGGTGTGTACATCAAAGAGTCAAGAACATATAATATTGAACTTTAAGATTTAAAAGAAAGGAGGATGTTAACAGAATTTTATGGGAAAAGAATATTTGATTTCCTAGTAGCAAGCAGGAAAACTATATCTTAGTCTCAAGTGAGAATGAGTGACCGAACAATGCAAATATTAGCCTATACCTTAAGATTCAGAACTCTGAGAAAAATTAACTCTGACTCTGTACTTTCTTCTACTTCATTTTGCCTCCTCCTTTGAAAGAAATGAATCTGTAAAGAAAATATAGAAATTAGAGATATGAAAATCAGAATTATTTACTTGTTAGGGTCATGGGTGAGTAGTTAAGTCATTGCTCTTCTGGTTCTTATTAAAGCACTTACAGAGTCATATTTCAAAATAGTTCACAGTCTCATCTTGGGAAAACTATTAGAGGTCTTAAATAGGTTTAATATGCACTGATGGCAAAGTCTTCCCAAAGCTTAAGCTGAAAGGTTTACAGAGGTGCTGCTTTACAAGTGATCCAGAGATACATGGCATTTTAAAATCATATCTGGAAAGAATTCCAAATCAGACAAAGGACCGCATTAAAACATGAATTATGCATCATCCTCCCATGTATTTCATCGACTCCTAAACTTGTCTTCACTTCTCTTGCTTCTTCTATCTCCTAGCCAGCCCCAAACTATACTGTGACTCTCAGATTATACTTTTGTTGCCTCATATTTCTGACATCCTGTTTGTGAAAAGAGACTAAATTGATCCATTAAACCACATAATAATGGGAGTTAGAGTAAGGAACTGTCATGTGTACGCAGTTTAGGGTCAGCAAGCATGCTAAGGATGAAGGTTTTCCTGATCTTGGAAGTTAAATTTAATTAAAGAAGGGTATGTGGAATCTACTATGAATGTGAATCCAGGCTAGAATGAATCAAATTTACTTATGAGTAAGAATATCTGTTATCAGAGTAGCTGTTCTCTGTCAAGTCCTATTACAAATCTGAAAAATACTACTGCCAGCACACAGCTTTTTAAAGTTCAGTGGCTGGTGGTCGTTCAGGACTAACAGACTGACTTGAAGTGAACTTTTTCACACTTTATATTAGTGTGCCATTTTAAAATCAGTGTGGTTCACTGCAGTTAATCCAAATTTAAACAAGTGTACCAAAAAGTAATTACAGCTTACAATCCTACATACTTTCTAAGATGTAAATGTACAATTACAGAAACGTATCGTTTGGAGGTGTGTTCACAGAATTTGACTTCTTTAGTAAATATGTTAAACCATCTTAAATATGTATGTAGAAAGTTAATTACGTTTTTTTCAGATTTCGTTATTTTGATGTTTGTTTTCAGATCAATGCTTCTTGACTTTTAAATAGCCCTCAGAGGGGGATGGCAGTCAGGCTCTGGGCCAACAGTTTCAGTGATGCAAAACAGAGCCAGAAAACCTAGACCATCAAGAAGCTGGACAGATATATTCATAAATCTTACCATACAGCAACAGGATACCTGGAACTCGGACATCTCTATATACTTTCACCTTGCTAGGAGATGTACAGGGGAGATTAACACTCCGGGCAGATAAGCAGTCAAAACAGAAATATCAAAAAATGGTTTCATCAAAGCTTTTTCTTGATTTCCTTTTATTTGATTCAGATATGTGACACCATTTGGGTTTTTCTGTTTGTTTGTTTGCATTTTTTCTGTTTGTTTTTTTTCAAATTTTAATTACCTTGGCTTTTTATAATAACAATTTGTTTTCTTATAAATCTCCACATCTTGTACTCTGCATTTAATCCACTTCTTTCACTTCTTCCTGTCAAAACTGCTTACATCTCTAAAGCTTAGAAGTCACCTCATATTTTTTTACTGCATTATGTTTTACAACTATATTGTATCACTTTTTCTGGAGAACTGTCTCTAGGCATGAAAGAGGGACTTAATAAACATGTTAGAATAGACCACCTGCACATTCTAATATCAAGCATATTGGTGGCTTTGGTGCTGTAGGTATTTATCCACAAGCAAAACTCTATCAGAAATCAGATCTTAATTTTGCAGAAATTGTGGGAAACAGGACTGGACTTTAGAAACTTAAGTCTCTAGTGGTGTTGATCATAGGGGATTTAAGGTATATTGAGAAAGTGGAATGAAATAAACCTAATTTCCAGATCAATTCTGACCCTTTCTGAGTGGATCAATAATGTAAATTATTTCAAATGCCCATCCAATTTATAGCAACTGTAAATTCATCACTTAGTTGTTCAAAGTGTGCCTGTTTGGTTTCATTTTTACTTGTAAATCTATTTCCTGAGAAACTACTGTTTGTTACAAATACCTAAATTCTTATATCAGTTTTCTTGCTAATTTGCTTCGTGAGCTTGGACAGGTCACTGATTTTCTCAAGAGGTTAGTCCATACAGCACACTGATAGCATAGTACACAAATACACTTCTTGTCTTAAAAGAGTTAGGTCAGGTCTGAAGAATGGTCTGTGCGTGGCAGCCCAGTGCTCTTCTGTCTGGACTGATTCACCTTGCAAGAGAGTTAAGCTTACCCTCAGCAATCTCTGTCCACTATTACAGGAAAGGCTTTATTTTTCTGCTATAAACTTGAGTTAGTTACATGTTCAGTGTATTACATCCCAATGTTTTTTAGTCTTATCAAGTCAATATTGCATCTATGTGTATTTCAGTGCATAGAAAGACCTCTTCACAGGGGAAGCCTTGAGATTGCCACACACACCCACACTCCTTTTGCTAGAGAACTCATTATCAGAAAACAAAATATCGAAAACTCAACAAACAGTTCACGCAGTGTCATTTCTGCAGGAATATATGCTTCCAACACCGCAACTTATACTTTCATCACTATTAGCAAGTTATTTCCTACACACGCAGCATGCCCAGTGACCCTGCTGAAACTATTAGTGTGTAGGTATACCCCAGCTTCATTGGTTTCTTGATCCACAGAAGTGGAGTGGTAACATGCACTTAGCTACCACAAACAAGGCTATGCTGTAAAACAGAGTGGAACAGCAGCCATGTTTTCTTATTTCTCTGGTCCTTTAGAAGTGCTGGTACTCATCCCACAGCAAATTATATATTTTACATTTGGGAACATTTCCAACTGATTTGGGCCAAATTTTTTAATACTCAGATTACATCCTTTCTGTATTCCATTATTTTTCCTTTGTATTGTAACTGTCAGGCTTCTGCCTCTCTGACAGTACTTTGTGGCCTCGAGAAATAAGGCAGGAATTTTTACCTTTTCTGTACTACCTTAACTGAAAACTCAGTATCTTTTGAGGATGTCTTTGTGTTTTCTTTACGAGCTCTGTAACCAACAGTGTTGTTCCTGCTTATTAGAGCTCTTGATTTATAGAAAAATGTGATAATAAGCCTTTTTTAATTTTAATTGTCTGATTTAATGCTTCATTGTTCCCATATTGCCTTGAGACTTGACTGTAACAGTTGGATGTATAACTTAACACCAAATGACACTGATAATTGTGAAGCTATCTGTTCATTAGTCTTGTCTGGAAAATTTCATGTGTTATACTCTTTTATATTACTTAGTCAATACAAAATTCATACTCCATAAAAGACGTAGGCAGAGGGCTTTGGGTACAAGATAATCAGTTGCCCTGGAGTAGAGCTGGATGAAGAACTGGGTTGAAAGTTTGCTGGTCAAGCAAAGGATATGTAAAATAATATCAGTCTTACCTTAAGAAAATCACCTGTTATTGATTTAAGACAAATGTCTTCATGAACGGTTTTTTATCGAAATAAAAATCTAAATGCTTCATCTTAAAAATATCAAAACAACATATTCTTTAAAAAAAAATAATATTTACTACCAATTCTGCTGGATTGTTTGGCTGGAGTGGCTGAAATTCAACTGGGATTAGAATTTGCAGTCATCCTGAAAATGTGTCCTTTTCTATTTAAAAAGGAATATGATTATGACAACAATAACAAAATACCTGGAAAAAAACTCAAACCAAACCAAACCAAAAACAAATAAACCCAATGCACAAAAGAATCTCACTCAAGTATATATTTCTGAATTAATTGACAAGCATATGGAGGCCATAACTGCAATCCAGCCAAGCCTCAAAGTACATACTCCTCTTTATTTTGGGTCATCTTTCCACTTACTTTACCGAGTGATAAGTTTATTATTAGCCCAGGTAATCTCATAATCTAGGAATGGTAATAATACAAACTTTTAGTAAGATAATGAGCAAGTGAAAAAAATTGTATTTGTCAATCCTGGATTGATGAAGAGTCCCCTGAGAGTATAAATGAGCATTTTTGCACAATTCTGTGTTTGTTGATATCTGAGCCATATTTGTTGTGTCCTGTTTTTCTTCTTTCGTGGGTGGTTTCACAGGAATCAGATGTGACTGAGAGAAACAAATTCTGCTTTGCTCCAAGCACCACCAGAGACCTGATTTCTTGCTATTACAGAGGTGGCCCTATGAAATTGTTATACTTTCTTCAACCCAGACTAATCATAAGCCAGGTAGAATAGTGTAATTATTCCTTCTCAAACATTTTTATTAAACCTTGGGGATGTTGGAATTTATGTTCAAAGCCACAGTAAAGTTCAGCTCTTTCTGAACAATGACTGTTTCTCTTCCCTGAACGTGGCTCCCTGCAGTGTTCAAAAAGCATGAGTACCTGAATTTCAAGAGAAGTGTCAAGGACCCAAAAATAGATATCAGGCATATATTATGAAAGATTTTTTTATTATCATTCTATAATTTTTAATTGTAAAGCTTTGATTTTTAGTTTGTTTTTCAATAAATATTCACCTCTGGCCTTCCAGGTGTTTCTTCCCTATTCAGAATAGATCCTCTCCCACTAGCACAGTGGCAAAAGTGGTTTTTAAAATAAAAAAACCAATCTTGGGAAATTTTGAGCATAAAAGAGAGAAGAAGGACTATATGCAAAAATAACCCTCTCTTAAGAAGTCTGTTATGAAACTGTAATTTTTACACATTGCTATTTTATATTAAAGCTGTGTTCAGAAACACATCTTTCTATGTATTCTTTGTGTGTACTGCAAATTTTAATTTTTATAACCAGTTATAGCATCAGTCAGTCAGAGGAAGTTTCGTTTGATAGCACAGCTCTAAATTATGTACTAGTTTCTGCAGCAGCACACCAACAGAAGCATGATTTATACTAGAAAAGACCCCAGAGTTAATAGAAAGAGAATATGAAGAGCACATGTAAGCTACCAACCACTCCTGGTGGTTGGTTTTTCTGTTGGGGAAATGCCCAGAGGGATTTGGAAGAATCTTTTACCTCCATGACTATTGCATAAGAGACATACAAATATACATGTTCTGATTTGTTTTTGAAGGCATATGCAAATCCCCCACAATATGCTCTTCTTCTTCAGCAAACTAAAAACTCGTTAGCAGAGTAGCAGTGGAGCAACCAGGAGAGGGCCAGTTGGTGGAGACAATCTTTGCTGTACAGTTAGAACTTAATTAAATCTATTTAGTACTCTTTGAATAAAATAAGTGGGAAGTGGGTAAAGTCTTACAGAATTTTCAACTGCAGAGTAAATTTGGAGTTTGGTTTTGGGTAAAACTCTAAAAAGAAAAGCTGTCCAGGGCAAGAGTTTTTTAAATCTTCTTAAATATGTACTATATATAAAAACACATACCACAGGCATATATGCAAAATACATACATACATATATTTAAATAAATAGTGAGAAAAACAAATTTGCCTGCACTGTTATGGACAGTGCTCTATATTCCCTTGTCTTTATATACAGTCTTACAAATTAATTATAAGTATGGAGGTGACATTTTGCTGGGTTGTACCTTTTTGGGGAAGATCCAAATTGTTGTTAATTTTCATCAGGGATGTTGTAATTATTTACCAAAACCCTCAGCTTGAGTATCTTTTTGTCTAATAATTGATACATAATATTTTTTTTTATTGCTCTAGGCATTTGTTTTAAACTTGGAATAGAAGTAAGAGACAAAATCTGTGCACATATTGATTAATGGCTAAGTGGCGAGTGCATATATCATCTAGTTATTAGCATGTGTTTCAATTATTCTGAGAGCAAAGTGGACACCATAGGGCCAGATCTAAAGTATGGTAGCAAACAAGCTCTTCCCAACACATCCTGAGGGAAGTTTCTCTAGAGAGGCCTTATCGAACACCATACGAGGGCTCAGTGCCCTGTGGCACTGGTAGGGTTTGTATTGTTTAGTAGAACAGTCTGAATTGCGTGATAAACCCTGTCTGTTTGAATAAAAACCTGTAATACAGCCAAATGAGAAGTTTTATACAACTGAGGAAAAAGAAGAATGGGAAGCATACAAATAGAGCAGGAAAACAGGTGTCTTGGAAAAGGATCTCAAAGCAAATGATGCAGGGATTCACAATGGATACACAACTCAGTGGTAGCTGCCATTGGAATGTTGGGTCAAAAAGGCCGAATTCAGTCATTAGATAAATACAGAGAGTGAGAAGGGCAGAAGTGATTTTACTTCTGTACTGGGAATTTTTGTCCAACGTTTATAAAAAGGTTGTTGAAAATCTGAAGAGAGGGCAGAAAAGGAAACCACAGTCTGCAGCTCCACTCTGGCCATTCTCACCTAACCCAAGCCCTGCGCACTGCTCTGGGTTTAGGAAGAAAGGCAAGATCCTGGCGTAGGAAATGTGAAGGAAGGCTGAACTGGGAGCAATGCGGGTTTAGATACCTGCTTCTGCCATAAAGCTGTGGTGCCCTGGGCAGGAAGAGGGAACAAAACACATTGAGAAATGCAGAGACAACAACCCGAAAGGGAGCGTGGGCCGTGTCAGCCCTCAGTGATGCCTGCGCTGACAGCCTGGTCATACTCCAGGGCCCCACTTTGTGTCAGTTTGCTTCTGTGAGTCACTGTCGCATGCCTGCTCATATGTATGTATATACTCCCCCATTCACCAAAATAGCCACAAAGCTATTTATTATTCATGAAAAGTCCAACTTCAGAGTCATTGCTTCTACCTTTAGTCACGGTCTAAGTTGTTTTCCTTTACTAATAATCCAGTCACAATTTTCATAGAAAATAATTGTAAAGAGCTTGTTGTAAGTATTCTCGCACATGTACCCTCACTGAATTTTCCCTAAATATGCATATGCCTTCACACAGTTCAATTTAGCTTAACTATGCAGTCATTTCTCTTAATTTTTGCCTTACTGAATGGAAGGATTTCTGCTTAACTAAACATTCTGTGTTGGAGTAGTCATAATTAGAGAAGGAAAAACAAATATCTAAAGCTCTGATATAGTGGTGACATTCTCTGACTTCATTTTGGAAAGTAGAATATTGAAATAATTAATATGACACCTCTTGTATTTAAAGTAGATTTCTTTTTCTAGAGGGTAATATATTTCGATCACATTTTTTCTTTTTCTCTGAACTTCTCTTAAATGATTTTAAATTAGATAGAAGCACATTTCTGGCAAATAGAACTGTTTAAAGGGAGGAAGGGGAAAAGCCTTCTCTTTCAAACCAAACTGTTCTTTCCTCTGTGTCACTAGAAATAGAAAGAGGTGTGACTTAAATTCCAGCATTAGAACTTTATCCACAGATAATTTTTTTTTCCAACAATTTTCCTTGGTTTTTTTTTTCTTTTCCTGTGGGTTCTCTATGAAATAGAGAGAGAGAGGTTCCACACAATCCCAGATTCTATGTCTTCTTAGAGAAACCTTCAGTAACTAAAATTTATGGAAAACTGCTGTTAATGAGACTTGACTTACAAGTTAAGAATATGATTAAGCTGCTCTTCTTTGACATTCAGCTTCTAACACTTTATTTGGGTACTGTTAAATCCGGAAAATACATTCCCTTCATACATATATTTTGCCGTGTAGAAGGTGCTTTCATGGCTTCATGAACTTATTGCAGCTCGGAAAATCCTGCTGGGCACTCTGGATTAACACTTTAGCTGTCTGTGTTGCTGAACCTTTGCTGCTATTTCCACTCATAGTACCTAAACGTAAATGTAATTACTTCTGCTTTTAGACTGAAAGCTCATTTCATATGTGCCAACATACAGCTTTCAGAAGGTAACAATACACTTTTTAATTTTTTTTCTCACTCCGTTTAGATTTGAACTGAAAAACTGGAAGCAGGTATCATGTATCCATTTACAGTGCAAATACTAATCACCCATGTGTTAGGGGTTTCTTCATTCTTTTAAAAATTAGTTCCTTTAGGTAAGAAAACTATTCAGCTTGAAAATAAAATTCATAAATTCTATAGTG
The DNA here is from genome assembly GCA_035584735.1 of Pseudotriccus pelzelni. Taxonomy (NCBI): domain Eukaryota; kingdom Metazoa; phylum Chordata; class Aves; order Passeriformes; family Tyrannidae; genus Pseudotriccus; species Pseudotriccus pelzelni. The sequence continues at coordinate 46,524,281 of JAWMRA010000113.1, forward strand.
AGTGTTATAAAAATATTAACATTTACTTCTCCTATCCTAAGGAAGGAGAGCAGCTTCAAAGATCTATAAATCTCAGTCCTTATAACATTATCCACCATATTTCACTTTGGTACTTGTGTCAAAATAACCCCATGAAGTCAATCCAACATTGCTAACATTCTCAGAGAGCATGGTGTTGTTAACCATGATGGCTGCTTAGCATAACGATGGGCGAGTTTATTCATCAGTGTGAGAAGCTTTCAAGTGGGGGAAGGCAATAAATCTAGTGGCTAACAAAAGCCCCTCCCAGAGATCTCCTGAAGGGATGGGAATTCAGAAGAGTCTAAAGATGATCTCTTTTGTATTTGCAGGAGAACTGAATAAGAACAACCAACAGTCAGACTTCAGAATATTCTAGCTATCTGTATGTATTAGAACATTTAGGAGATAAAACAAGCTTTCATTCCCTAATAGGTCTGTTGGATAGAAAATTATATCAACTTTGGGTCTCATCTTATTGCAATTAAATAATCTTTGTAAAGTTTTCATAAGTGGTACCTCAGCAAAGACTAGATAGATCCTGAGGGAAGCTGTGGGGGATTTTAACCTTTTTTATCATTCATCCATTTGAGATTGTTAGAAAAGTTGACTAGAAACCAGCTGGTCAACCCAAAGGCTGGCAAGTAACTAGTAAGGAATCTATACTATCCAGATTTGATTAACAGTCAAGACTCTGAAAATACAGCCTTCACCGCCATTCTTAAACTTCTGGTAACATAGACATATATTAGTTTATCTCTCTGAGCAAGTCTCTGGCATTTGTCAAAAGTGGCAGAATCCTGGCTCCAAATAGAATGACAGTATCACAGTCAAAATGGGAAGATAGCAATATTGCAATTTCACAAAGTGATTAGTTCCTTCCTAAGAATTTATGTGCTTGCATTAGATTCAGAATCTGCCATTATTTCTTAATCTGATGTTAACATAAAAGGAAAGTCAAGATAACTTCTGCATACTATAATATTTTGTCTTTTTCTTTGCTTTTCTGCCCAAAAGATGAAACATGAGAAATAGTGTCTATTGGGAGTAATATTCATTAGTTTTGCCTGCCTGTGTTTGTCTTTACAGAACAAATGCTTCCTTGTAACATCAAAGAGGCCATTTCATAAAAGTGTGGGGTGAGCTGATGAAAGAATTGCAACAAGCAAGTACTGCTTTACATTCTCTGAAAAGTGATATGATGTTGTATTTCTACTTATCTTGCTGAGAAAACAATGTAAGTTGCTCACTTTTCTGTAATATCTTTTAACAAGCCGTCCTAGCTGTGTAGTTATGTGCAATAATATCAGGGTAGTAAAGATCTTCAAACGGAAAAGGGGAGATTGTGTTATAAAACAAAGGTGTTCCTTTTTTTTGAGATCTGAAAAAAGTTGCCTTCAGACAGGTGTATTTTCTATATTAACCTGGTCCATGTATTGTGCTACATGTCCGTGAGTGACTAGCTCTAAATCTGAAAAAAGTAGATTAGGAATTAAAGATACTCAGATACATTCCTTTCAAAAAGAAATATTAAAAGAGATCCTTACATCTTTCAGAAAAGCAATTTCAGTCAGATAAATGTGCATTTATGCAAGGTTGATTGACGTTATAAGAAAAAAAGAAACGACACTAGATAAAACAGGAACCCCAATGCCATGGTAGACATAAGAACAGACTAACCAAAGGTTGGCAGTTAATTTTGAATAAGCTGGTTTTGAATGAAAGGTCCTTATGCTTCTTTTGTGTTCTGTGCTCTATCAAACTACCAGCCTTCACGTAATTCAAAAAGAGAGGGTGGAGCGAAGAGCTGAAAACTCAGGCTTTTATGGGAAAGTAAAATACTCTTAAATAAATAAATCTTAAAATAAACCTAACTCCTTAATTTGTCGGTCAGCAACTTGGAATATTTTCTGTACTTTAATTAATCTCAGGAATCAGGGACACCATAGTCATGTTGTCCGACACTTGTATACAAGGAAGTAGAGGGTGAGCAATTGATTGTGGGTCATTCATACAAAGCAGGGTACTCGTGTGTGTACTTCACCCACCAAGGAGACAAAGGCCTGCATTTCAAGGGAAGAAGTGTTTCTATACAAAGCACTTATAAGCTAAAAGATGAAGTCCATCACTTGTAGAGCAAAGGATGTATTGAAGGGCCTCAGGAGGACTTCAGGCATGACTGTGAATGTGAGTCTGCAGGTTGCGGTTTTTGTTGTTGGGTTTTTGTTTTTTCATTTTAAGCTTTGTGAATTAAAATCTCTAGATTTGGCCTTTTGAAAGAGAATTTAACGGCATGGCTCTGCCAGCAAGTGCAAATACTCTGTCACTTCTGTTCCTTTGTTCATTCTGTTCATCGCTTCATAATTGGATCGGCATTGTAATCACAAAAACTTTGTTGTGCTCCAAACACAGCTTAGGCAACATGGTACAAAGAGTACAGGATGGTATCTCTTAGACCATCATTAGTGCTGCAGCTCTATTATCTATAAAATGAAATCAAAGCAAAGAGTCTGGAAGCTGAAATCTGGCACTAAAGCAAAGAAACAGGGAAACTTTATTTGAATTGAGCAATTCGTGCCTGTCTCCCATCATGATCCCTGCCAAAATAAAATATTCTTCTTCAGTCGAATTTCTAGGCCGTGTTTCAGTCTGGCTGTGTCTCTATCATTAGCTTTGTTTTCTAAAGTTCTAAAAAAATAAATTTCTTAAACCTATGGGTAAAGAGACAAAACTGTATGAACCAACTAAGACTGCTGAAGTAAAGAGCATAATAAATAAATAGTTTCAGAAGAAAGCAAAGTGAAGAAGGTGGCAAAATAGGGAGAAAAATAGCAACAAAATAAGGGAAATTCAGTAGCTTTTCTCAACAACTTCTTTTTGCAAAAACTTCTTATGTTAATCTAACAAATAAATTTCTGTGTTAATTTAAATTTTTTGCTGCTGTTTTTGTTTTCCAGTTCCAATAGTATTTTGATTCCTTTTAATGAAATAACAATGGATAAATACCCTGAAAGGCTTGTCAAGGGATAACATTTATACTTAAAGTCAGAAACAATGGTCAAAGTTAAAATCATTTCTAAATGACTGAGGCTCGCTGAAAAGAGGTTCAGAAACAGGATGTTCTCTGGCCTTGAATATTTGCCTAATAATGACATAAAAATCAACAGCTTCTACTATATATCAGATGTTTAGTGGTTCACAAAAACAAGGAATAAATAAGCATTGACCATTCTGATTTTCTGCTATTTTTGTCAGAACAAGCTGCTTTCTCCCCATGATGAACTACAGAATAAAATGCCAGTATTACAGCTTTCCAATAAGACTTGTAAGCCTGTAGAAAAAGAAATGGTATACCACAGTGACTGATTGCTAGTAGTGATTTTCCTAGTAGTAAAATGAGAGAAAATCCTTAGTGCAATGAAGAATTTCACAATTATAATCCCTTCTTACTGCTATGCTTTTCTGACCAAAGGAACTGGAAGTAATGAAATATCATAAAGCCAAATTTCTAGGACAGGTGAAAATAGTTTGAAACTGGATGGTTTGGGTTTTGTGGCAGTTTTTCACAGACGTTTTCCTGGTTATTTTCTTGTTTTCTACCAATGAACTGATTTACTCCACTGAAAAAAACCCAGCAAAACTCAAGGAGTTAAATTCTGGATTGGTTGAAAACAGTGGGACTTTTTTTCCTAAAATGAATATCAGAGTGACCCAACCCTTCCTCCCTAATTAATTGCATTAACATTTGCAAAAAAAAAAAAAGAAAAAAAGGAAGTTTTGCCTCTGTCCACCCAAACAAACAGGAAAGTTGCATGTTTAAATATGGTTGTTCCTATGAAGTACTAAAAAACTGTTTTAGAAACTTTCCCATCAAAGCAGCTGTGTTCTTTTAGCTTGAATCTGACTAAGGACCCTGTTTTTCATTCACATTGCAAGAACTACCAAATGCAAAGCCATTAAAAGGAGCTTTTAAGATGACTTGAGCAGAGTTCACATTTTTAAATGTTAAGGCATTAAATTTTTGGTAAAAATATTTTAAAATGAAGTTACCTATAAAACATTTTGATAGTCAATGGTAAAATTCTTTTCAGTCCTTTTAGTCTTAACAAATATCTCCTAATAATTTCCATATATTCTTCCATCATTGCTTTGTTTTCTGTTTGGCTTTGTCATTTGTTTTCATGGGAGTTACATAAAATATTAAATAAATACCTACGTAATATATATCTATATACACAAAAGAGATTTTCTTGTAAAGACAAAAATTATATGGTACTGGAAAGCATGATTTTACAAGGAAATGTTGTTTTATAAAAACAATAAAAATCTAACAAGGCAAGGGACATTAGTAGAGTGTTTTAAGCATATTGGGGTTCTGTTATCATGTAATGAACAGTGGATCTCTTTAGTCGCTGAGGAAAGCAAGTGTATTCTGTGTACTGATAATATCAGTTCATGTATGAACTTCAGTGTTTATTCTACCTAGACTCTGATGGATCATTCGCTCAAAGGGAATGATCGAACGAATCAAATCACAAGTTGCTGGACTCAGTAGAACTGCAGGGTTACATCGCAGGACCAAGGCTGAGATAAGCTGCCAGGCTGAGTGAGCATATAAAGCCTTTCTATAACTAATTTTCAGTACATCAACACTTTTCTTAAAAATTTTCTTATTCCACAAAAGCCAAGTAAGCAGTGCTGTGAGAATATGAATCTGATCTGTTAATAAAGTAACCTATCCTTCAGTAATATTTCAGAATTTGGTGTTTCATCAGGAATAGCTAGACACAAAAATTTCCATATCCTTGACTCATTGTCCTATGCAAATGAAATGAAATAACCTCAGTGGGTAAAACAAAACAGAACAGAACAGAAAAATGCTTTGCTCTTCAGTGACGGCAAAATAAAATACCATATTGATAATATGGAAATGACAAAAAGAATATCCCATTGAGGTACTATCAGCTATGAAGTTCTTGTTCCAGAGGACTGACTCCAGGAAATTAGAAAAACAGTCAAAATGCTCTTGGTTCCTATTTCATTACTTTGCTTCATACATATCAATTATAAACTTTAGCCCTTTGTCAGGGCTGACTCACTTGAAAAACAGTGGCTTTCTCACGTCTGATTTCTCAACACCTGAAATACTGCCATCCATCAGGTTATAAATGATGAAAAACATGGATGTGAATCCATTAATTTTTAATTATAAAGAACATTAAATAAAAAATAATAAAAAAGAGAACTTAATAAAAATTCTATTCTTTGCTGATAACCAACTATGATATATATATTTATTATTGGAGGAGTAGTAGTAGTAAAGTAGAACATTAAAGCAACAGAAGAGTATCTGTTTACCAGATGAAAATATTTCTCAAATTTCACTGTGCTGTCATAGGGACTCAAGAAATCTTTTTCTTTTTTTTTTTTTTTTTTACAAAACCTTCTTTTGACATTTCTATTTGACTTTTTATAGTTTCCCTCCTCAGAAATCAAGCAGATGTATGCAAAATTAACCCCAAAGAATAGTTATTTTGTTTTTTTATGAGTCTGTATTTTCTCATAATGAATACCTGGGTGGTTATTTCACATTTGAAGCAGTTCTATAATGGTTTTCCTTTATTACTTTATAATGTGCATGTCAGCAGTTTTCACATGTGATTGCCTTATATTTCCTGAAGCAAAGACTAATTTCTAGCTTGTTTCTCATCTGGATAACTGCACACTGAGAGAATAAGAAAAAGTAACTATTACTTTCAGAGAGGTCCTGTTCAAGATTAGTCAGGGCTTTTGCCAGTGTTGTTTTTTGGAAAACTGGCCACTGGAGCTGTCAGAAAATTTTCATTTGAAATGCTCTGTCTTTAAACAGATTTCTTCCATGGCAGGGTCACTCCAACTTCCTTAGATAGGTAGATTAGGTAATTCAAGACGTTGAATTAACTTAAATGTCACATCAAATGTTTAACCAATACTCCAGGAGATCATGTGTCTCTTACAGATCTTAGGTTAGTTATACTTGTTATTTGAACAAGTGTCCTAGTTACCTCAAGTATCATCAATGTCTGGCACCAGAAAACTTCCTCAATGGATGCTGTTTGTTTGGGGGCTGCTCTTTTAATCAATAAAAATTTATGGACTTCATATGTTTTCATTTTTCCACAGGAATTTCTCAGAATCAATGTAGTAAACCAGGAAAAAGTATAGATATATGCAATAAGATTACCACAATATTATGGTGAAACTTATGCTTGGAAAAAAAAGTCAGCTGGTGGGAGATCTAAGAAATTATAGAGTTGTGAATGGTACGATAAACATAGATAAAAATTGAATATTTATTGTTTGTCTTAAACTGAGTGTAATTATTTGATACCAGACTGTTAACAAAAGGAAACCTTTCTTTTCCCAGAAGAGAGACAATTTTTACAGGAATTTTTTAGACACAAGTGTAAGCTAACTTCAGCTGTAGCTATTATGAATAATAACTTGAATTTAAATTCTAGGTCAGGAAATTTCTAGAAATTTCTAGAAATATTCTCACTAACTGCTGGGAAAATAAGATGAGCAAAAGATCTCCATTATTCATTCTCATACTCTAATCTTGCATTAACAATCACTCCTAGATACGTGGTTTGCTGCACTTACGATCTGACCAGGTTTTCTTGGTGGAGTAACCTGTCTACCAGGAAGCATGTTGAGGTAAATTACAATCCTTATAGGAAATGAGATGATAATGGGGGTGGAGATGTCAGTAGTCGGCTGGGTTGATAGTGTTGTTGAACACACACAGCACAATTTACCATATGCTTTCTTACAAACCTATCTGACAAACTTTCCTGAGTGTAAACCTCTGAGAAGTTCTGCTCTTTTGCAATAGCATCATATCATGTGTTACTGTTTCTCTTGTGTATGGATTCCATTTGTCTTAGATCATTGTCTGAAGTGATAAAAACCTCAAAACAGAGCATGGATTTGTTTTCAGGGACATTGCTTTGCCCCTTACTTTCTGTACCACAGCTGATGCTAAAAATGATCTGGCTCATTTCCATTGCCTGACAGACTGAGGCTGGAGTGGCAATGCCACTAGCCACTAACCATATGCAGGACTGAAAGCAGTAATAATCTAAAGCAAAATAAATGAAAATCAATAACAAACATTTTCAGGGCATGTTCTGCATCAATTTCTAACTCTTCCTATTGAAAATTAAATTTCAAAGAAGTTCTCACAATAAAGTCTAAGAAAAATTGACAAGGGGGGAATAGCACAGGTAGGTACAGATTCTTTTCACTGTTATATTTATATTCTAGGGTTTTACTTTTCAAGTCAGCTATTTCTGTGAACCTAGTTAGAGAGAGCTGTCAGGAAGTGTTCTCCTATGAAACACTGAAATGAGGAACCCTTGCCAATGACTCGAAGTGATTAATGCACATGGGACTATTTCATAAGCAAATGCAAATGATGATCTATTTTGCTGTTTTGCCACAGATGATTTCTTCAAAGTTGTCTTTCATATCTTAGCCTTCTGTCTTTGGATAAGAAAAGTCTGTTGTCTGAAGGAAACTGACTCCAAATGCTGTAAGTTCAGGTTTCTTGGCTATGCTATACTGTCAAATATAATTATTCTTATTTTTCATATAGTCATTAAATAAGCATCCTTACTGCTTTAACACATTGATTTATGGATTTAGGGATTATAAAGATAAATTACTTAGTGGAAATTTCTTAGAAGGAACAAGTGGAAATGTTCTAAGAAAGATTCCATATCATGTTCTATTCTTTAAAATTTTCCATTCATTTTTGCTATATTTATAAAACAATTTTAAATATTTGGACCCAGATTGAGTATGAGATTAATGTTAAATGTTAAGCTCATTGCAGTAAATTTACCAAAAAAAATCCTATTAATTTCAGAGAGTTTTCACCCAAAACTTTCATATACTTTGGGCAGAATTCATTAAGGGTCTATGAGTCAGACAAGATAGGCCAAATGAGTCATCTCATCTGTGCTTCCTACATGAACAACCCAGGGAGCACAACTCTTGGTAGGATTGATCTGGCACAAAGAGCTTCTCAGACAGGGATGAGGTTGCCAATCTGAAAATGTCTTCTTTCCTCTAATGATGCAGAGTTTGTAGAAAACAACTTTAAACTAAAAGCCTATTTTTAGATGTCTAATTTCAGAAGAAATGAATTCAGAAAAAATAGACACCACTTAAAGTTATGCATTTCATATATTTAAATTTAAGCAAAATTAGTCCTCCTTAAAATCAGGGTACTCATAGAATCAAATCTTTCCTAATCTCTATGCATATTTACCTTGTAAACTTTAGGCTGAAGGGGGAGGAGAGTTGTTGGTTTTTTTTCTTTACCTTCCAAGGTTATCAATCAACAAATTCATTCATTCAATCATTCATTCGTTAAAGGCTCAATAATTATACCATGTTGTAAACACTAGTTACTTAAAGGAGAACTACCACAAGAATATGTGTATGGGACTGTAAGGCATCTTCAGACAACAAAGCCTCTCTTGCGTCACTGAAAGCTTCCAGGTAGGTGAGCCAAAAAGGCAAGAAGCCAAGACTGAAGAAGTCAGAAAAAGGCAGAACAGAGGGCATGGATGAAGAAACTTACAGCAAAGAATGCCTCAGTGTTAATTTACAGAACACCTGTTATTTCGAAAGAATCAGCCAGAGGATTGCACATGCTGGCCCTATGAATATGCATGTAGACTGACTCACAGCAAGGGGAAAACTACCTTGAATTTACCAGATCTAGAAAACATCTGCTAAAACATAAATTCCTACCATACTAAAGCTCTGAGGTTGTTTACGCAGTAAAATGTGCCTGCTAGCTTTTCATTATAACACGGGGAAAAAGGAAAAATTTAATAATCATTTCTTTGGAGCTTAAAAAAGGATACTATGCCAGTTGATAGTATATAATTGAAAAGATATTTTGAAGTGTTTCCTTTTGTGTTGTAATGGTGGGATGTCTTTTGGGACCCATTTTCCTTCCAGGAAAGTAGTGGACAGCAGGTGACCAATCGATCAGAAGCTGTCTGAGGAACAACCTAAAGAGAGGTGAGAACTGACTGAGGGAAAGGAAAAGAAAGCAGCAGAGATCCTGCCCTGAGGTCATCATGGTTCAATAAGTTTCCCCATGCTGCAGTAATTACTGACCTTGCTTCTCACCGTGCAGTTGCGTCCAGTGAAGATGAATAAAATAGAGGTGCCTGAGCTGGTGGGGTGATCTCATTTAAGTGAGGTGAAGAGGGCCAGACACAGGTCCCACAGCAAAGACACCCTACAGCCCCTCTCACAGTCTCTCTGTATCACCAGCCTGTGGCCAGACGCTTGGGTAATACCTGTTTTCAGGCATACAACCAATGAAATTCTTCTTGCACTGCTCCAAAGGCAGAGCGAAAAACCTCAGCGACAAACAGAAGATGGTTGCTTTCTTGGTTACAGTAATATGAAATGTGAAATGTAAGAGCTTTTATTTGTTTTGAGGTTGTTGATGTTGATTTAAATCACTGTCACCGCAGTGGATCGACTGCAAGCACCTTAAGAAGAGATAGAGATTACTTTCCCTGTGTATGAATCTTAGAAATTTTAGAAAGCAGTATAGACTCTACATTAAAAAGCATAACCAAAATTAACCTTTAAAAATAAGAAAGAAAAATGAATATTTTGTATAATTTTCGTATGGGATTCTGCAATAACACTGGAAATTGTTCCCTTTTCCTAAACACTACATAGGTACTATAGAAAATGCTAAGGTAAATGGGTTTCTTCTCATTATCTTCTTTTTTTCTGTAAAATGAATAGTGGTTATAGTGGTTTTGTGCAGATTTCAACTGTTTTTATAAAAGCCATTGTTCCATTGATATTAAAAAGAAAGAATAAGTTGTCTAGTCTCATCCTGTGTAAGGAAATTACTTTTATTTTACTAAATTACACTCATGTACAGTGTGTTTAATTCAATAAAAGAGATGTCTTAATAGTATAATACATATTCCATTGTATTAGATGCAACCAGCTGCCAGACAAGTAGCAACAAATGAGAGACTAATAGAACAGAGAGGATAATACCTTTTAATGCCTTTCTTATGTATTTCACAAATCCTCTTGATATCTTCATGTGAGAAGAATGGTGCTACAGGCTTGGGTAGAAATTGCTGTACAGACTGAGTGTTGTACCTGACTTCTGAACTGCAGGAAGGTTGTACTTCATTTCCTTATTTGAAAAGAAACTATTGTGTTTAAGATTTTTGGTGAATTTGAAGGATTTGTTCACCCTTAATATACAGCAAGTTTCAGTTCCACCTCTAGAAATTAGTGTAAATGAGATGTTTCAGTAAATTCTGACAAAGACAGATACATTTTGCTTTTGATGGTCAATGAACTGTATTTCAGCAGAATCATCAAGAAACAAGTGTTTTGTCGTACTCCTTATTCACCCTTTTGGTACATCCACGATCTGTTTTCCTTTAGAGAGTTTAGTCACTGTCATGTTGTTTGCGGAAGTTAAAAGCCAGGCAGACATATACAGTATTGGACTATAGGTTGTATATGAATGAAATATCAATTGGTAGTCTGGATTCATTAGAAAAATTAGTAAATACATGTTTTAACATATCTCCAGTTCATTCTCAATGATAAAAGCTTGCTCTCTGCTTATTACATTAATGCAATAAAATTCTAAGTAATTTGTTCTGGCAGCTGACATACAGATTTTAATAAGGTAATTTTTTAACGAATACTTTAAAAATATTAGAGGTCTAAAGGTGCAACAGAACAATGAGAAACAAAGACTTTGGCTTTCCCTGGAGTAAGATTGTTATGCATTGTTACAAAGCAGTTGTCATTGAATGATGTGTTATGTGTTCATTCTACTGCTCACTATAATTATGATCACAATTAAAGCTCAAAAATTGTTACTGTCAGTTTAGGATGCATGAGGCTGAAAAGACAGTTTGCAGTGCAATGAATTTTATTATTAAAGGCTGGTTAATCATAGCTAGCTGCAGTTGATCAATCTGGAAATCTCACACATTTAGGAATGTGTCACCAGGTTGATTCCCTTAATTTTGTGTTTGTTTTTCCAGTTACATTTCAGCCACCTCTGTGAAGACAGCAAATTTAAACAACTTTCTTCTTTCACTGTCCTTGTCCAAACCATCATGGGCAGCTTACACCTTTTCTTAAGCATTTTTTAAGACAATTGGAAATCCTTTGTAAACAGTTTTGGACTGCTGTATTGGTAACATTAAAAAGACAATTCCATGGATTTGGAAGTAAGGTAGAAAGTATTAAATGTATGCCCTCAAATTAGACCTTGGACTCAGAAAATTTCCATTTTAAATTCTCTCTTGTAGTGTTATGAGACAAAGTTCAGGATATATAGAATTAAAGCATTTTCCTACAGATTTCCAAATTCATATCCTTGATTTTGATATACAAATCTTTAGTCTTTAGTTGATATAACAGTGTAATGCTTGGTTATATATCAAAATATATAGAATATATTTTAATCACAAATTCTTATGAAATAATAGATTAAATTTTGCAATTTCACTAGTTAGTCCAATTGGAATTTCGAATTTAATGCTGGAATTACTGGAGGTTTGTACTTAGGTGAAGCAGAACAACGTTAAATATTTAATCATCATATGTTTCAATGTTATTTGACTTATTTTTAACTGCAGTAAGTGCATAAATTTTTATATCACAATTTTTGCTGATCTCAGAGAGCAAGGACATTTCCACTTGTTGTGCTTGACCTCCCCTATAGAATTTGTTAGAGTGAAGGACTCAAGCCTTTGACACATATCAAGAACTGCTTTCTCTATTGAACTTAACTCGGCAAGCTTTGTAACATTTGACATTTATTGTAACAAAAAAGCTGTGTTATGTCTTCCTACCTTCAGTTACTCACTCCTTAACTTGTAACTGAACTATAGGCCTTTGTGTTAGCGAGAATGAGAAAAGTATGGGCTCTGAGAAACCATGACAAATATTCTCTCAAAAAGTAATTATTTTAGAAAATATGACATAAAATTTAGTTGTTGTAAGGTATGAAAGGCCAGTACATGCTTCAAATTGTATTCCATTGCTACTTGAAAGCTTTATTAAAAAAACCATTCCCATAAATCTTATGTAACTGCTACTGCAATATGCATTTCTAACTGTACAATAATTTTTAATTTTTCACATTCAGCTTATAAACAAAATCAGGGACTTTAGAAAATAGTATCCATATGTCAGTTACAGAAGCTCATTTGAATTTCCTGTATTATACTCCATACAGCTCTGCACTATGCATATGTGACAATATGTAAGAAAGTGAGAGTCTAAAGTGCACGAGAAGAGGAAGTAGAGAAATGAACTGGAGACAGAGTAATGCAAGGAAAAGAGGCAGGACAGAGATGATATGTCCACAAGTATTTAAGGTGAAAAAAACTGACCCTGACAAGTCTGCATGGAAAATGAATAGTTCATCAAAGTAATCTGTTGTCATGAAATTTACACTTAAGATAAGATTTAGATGTTTACCTCTGTATCTGAGCAATACCTTCAAGAAATTATTTAAAGAATTATTTGTGAAATTTTAATTGCATTTGAAAAATGGGATTTGTTAGACAATTTTGCCTGGTAAATCACAGTATCAGAGTATTTCAGCATTCAGCAATATTCAGAATCTCGAATTTTTACATCACTCTTTATCTGTGTTTAACAGCTAGACTCAACAATTTCACCTGAAGTAATAAATAAATCAGGAGTTCATTGCCAAAGTCTCCAGTGGTGGACTTGCGCCTGAAGGCACGTTTGAGATCTCACACTGATTTCATTTTAAAGTTGTCTGTCTTTTTGCATTTGACTCTTTGTTTTTTATTCTTTCAATTCACTTCAAATTGACAGTTGTATTTGTATATATCTATGGCAACAGCCACAAGCTTGCTCTCCTGGTTTTCTTTTTCTCTGTATACCTCAAGTATTTTGCATGTTTTTGTAATATGGCAGACACTAACAAAGACTTTGTTTTCAATGTACTTCATTTGGGGGTTTGCTTTTCCACTTCTGTTAAAATAAACTCGCCTAATAATTTTGAAGTTCAGAGCATTATACTGTTGCTGCTGCTCAGCATTTTATATGCAAGCCTAAGCTTCTATCATAGAGAAAAAAATACCCTGAGTTCCCAAGTCTGACCTGTTGTGCAGTTAGTATTACAGTGATGGAGAACTCCATGTCACACTCCCTTAAAAAGAAGAGCTAGGTTTCTGTGTGTCACTGACATAGTTAACTTCAAAGTATGCAATTTTTAGCTCCTGTACATTTATAAGTTTTCATGAGAATGTCCTGTGTCACCAGATGCAAAACATAATAGCAAAAGCATCCTCACCCCAAAGCATCAAGGACAGAAATCTAAAAATTTATTTGAAATTTGAATCTAAGACATAATCCAAAGTTTTAAATTAGGAAGACTTCATATTCTGCATAATGATGATAGCATGGTCGTTACCCTTTTTCCTACTGCATGGAACAAGCCCAGTAACATCTTGGACTGAAATAGAAGTTGTACTGCTGATGGCTATGTACGTGCTTCTTACTGTAGTTAAATATCATAATTTATACCTGGCAACAAATATCTTTGTGCGTAATTCATGTATGTCATTGTAATTCAAATACCATCTTCCTGAAGGACATTTAAAGTAAAGAGGTTGAAAGGCATACATAAGGATAATCAGCAGTAGGAATGAAAAGACAATACGATGTTCTTCAGTGAATTTCAGATCTAATAATTATTTTCATACTCAGATATTAGAGAGTAAAACTTTTTAAATACCACTTAGACACACTAGACTCCATTTAAGTTTTGTGTAATGATTATAGTTCTTAGACCTACCTCTAAAGTTAATAGGTTTCAACTTCATATCAATATATTTACTCTGTTTACTCATAAATGAATTAGAAATTAGAAATTACTACACATTCATCATTGCAGATGATACTTGGATTTCCAAGCATACCTCAGCTGTGTCCTTAACAGCAAATATCAGAACTCAGCTACAAAAATTCTTATGGTTCTGCCTTTATTTGTATCTTTTTAATGTCACATGCTATGAAAACAAGTAAAAAGAATGGCCCTGGGAATTGTTAAGGTTTTATTGTAATTCCAGTATCTGCAGTTATAGTGAAAATGACTGGGAAAACATTTGAAAGCCTTTGAAAATATGTTTATCATTTCTAATCCAAAATATCTCATTTATCGCTTTACTGAAAATAAAAGATAACTAAATAATCTTTTTTGTTACTCGTGAGATAGCTGCAAGAAAAACTGAAAACAATTTCCCCTTACTGATGTCTTTCTTTGAACATAACCAAACCTATATGATTATTGAAGACTTTTTTCACAGTTATTAGTGGAGAATTTGTGGGAATATAGAACATTCATTTTCATTATGCAATTCTGTTTATAGGCATCTACGTAAAATACTATAAAAGCTATATATACATGTTTTTAAAGCTATACATTTACTTTACCTGTCTTAATTGTTTCAAAAGAAGGATCCAAATTATTTATCCCTTTTTCTAATCCAATAGAACCAGAAATAGAGGGGTAAAGGCTATTGACATGTTCTTGTTGTGGGCACTACATGGTTCCTGTCTTGTCTACTGTACAGTACACGAATTAAATGTTTTAGCACTTTAAACAAGTTTTCGAGTGGGCCAGCATTTTAGGAGCTGCTCTGATCCTGTAAATATGTGTGGTTGGTGTATACCTCAGAGTCCACCAATCCTGGTCAGACAGCAGTGGGCATTACTGGAGATGGGTAAAGAAGACTCCAAACTCAGACTTCTTTAAAATTGAAACCTGACAGTTGAAATGCTAACCCATGTTCTGGGGGGAAAAAGAAAGAAAAAAGAAAAAGTTTATTAACTTGTTTTCTTTTCTCTCTTCCTTTGTTTTGTGTGTTGATAGCCCAGAAGACTTCATCAAAGGTAATACTAGCTCTGAGTGGCCATTGCTTTGTAGATGGCAGCACCTGGGGAAGTCCTTTGTTCATGCTGACCACTCAAGCTGCAGATGCAGAAGCAGGAAGGATGTGTTTGATGACAGATGACCCCAATGTGACCTCACACCAGTTCCTTCTGCTGCTGAAGAGCTGCATTTCCTGAAAGGCAAGAGCAAGTGGCACTCTTCCTGGGTGTGAAGTTTTCAGTTCATTCCTGCTGATCACATTATTGCATGCTCCTGTCTTGTTGCTGCTGTTTGAGAGTGGATAAATTGCACTTTCTTGTTTCTATTACTCTTGCTGATCCAGTACGTAAGTATCCACTAATGCCCATGAAAGTCAGGAATGCAGTTGTGTAGGATTAGTATGAAGCAAGAGAGTGTCAGAGACAGATACAGCAAATTATTTAATATAAGCTTTCTGTCACAAACATATTCTAGTATAAATCCTTTTTGTAGAACTACAAACATAACATACTGTAGCTTTTTATAATGTTCTAGTCCCGTTTGAGTTTGCAAACTGAAACTGTTTTTAACTCAGACTCTTCCCTGTGCAATCAATTTTTTTTCATAGATGAGTTGTTTAAACATAAACAATTTGGAAAAAAAAAAAAGAAAACATTAAAAATTTCCTCAGTTACAATGGTGAGTGGTTTTAATATTACAGAAATACTTTCAGCAACATAGATAGTGAGGCCATCTCACAGAGTTATTCATACCTACCTCGAAAGGTTTAGAAAGAAAATAAAAAGGTGTATCCAAAAATACATCCACTATATTAATGGATCTCCAGTCCACACTTTCCCTCACACAGATGATAATACTTGAAACTGTGGGATCTATACATGTTGATAGAAGTTGTTCTTCCCCAGAGGAAAAGCACTGTTGCCTTTAAAAGCAATTAGCTTTTGCACAGAGTTGACTGAACAAATGAAGCCATCTGTCTGCGTTTACCACCATCAAACCAAGGCAGAGCCCTGCTGTTAATTCCTGGTGAGCGTTGGTGGAGCTCCACAAGCAGAATGACAGCAGATTGCAGCTTCGGCTGATGTCTGAATTCACCCTCCACTCTGTTTCTGGGCATAACCTGAAGGTAGATGTTACTCCTTCCCCATGCAAGCTTGCTCATCATGGGCATCCAAACACACCTTCCTACTGCTTCACCAGGATGGGACAAAGTGTTATCTGCTCCTTTTACAGAAGTCCTGTAAGTCACCCCGTGGCAGAAGCCTATAGGTGACATGATGGCAGTTATTTATTATAATTTTTTAAGCTAGTTTTAGACCTCATACAGAACTTATAACTGTCCTAAAGCTGTGCATTTATAGTGGGTGAAGCAGGAGGCTCAGCATGGGAGTCAGCAGAGAAGCCCCACAGGTATGGTCTGTGTATTTGCTTGGTTCAGAGCCAAGTAGTATGGCCTTTTTGTAAGAGAAATTATTTTCCCTTGCCATCACATACTATAATTTTAATTTTTATTTGATTGTGAAGATTAAAACGAGCTTTAAACATTCTTTTCCTCTGGGAATAATTGTTGTTGTTCAGTGGGAGAATACTGGGAGAAGGAACTGGACTGTTACTACTAATTTATACATCTCTATGTTCAAGGGATATATTTTATAAATAACCCATAATGTAATAATATCATAATATCAATTACCACCTTGATATGTAAATAATCCCCCGAATTTCAAATAAGAGAAAATTAAACTTTACAATTGGAAACAGTACTGTAACTTCAAGGTCATATATACATTATGCATGGATACATTTGAAAATTCATTTTCTTGAAGTTGCAGGTCAGATGAGCTTTAGCTCCTCTGGTACACTCCCTGATAACAGAAAATTGGAAAATAAAATTATAAATTCGGAAAAAGAAGTCTTTATCTTTTAATTTAGGCCTACTGGAAAATAATCCTACTTATTTTAAAAGCAAATAAACAAACAAACAAAAAAGCTAGACACTCACAACTTTTAATCTGAGGGTTTATTTTTATAATTTCTATATTAAATGTCATCAGAAGAACTTCAGTTTGCTTGGTATGTACTTGCACCTTGGTGCTACTGACACTGAATCTTTGTGATTTTCAGAAACTTTTTTCTGTCATTCCCAGAAAACAAGAGTTTAATCACAAAGTGACATCTGAAGTAGAAAGAATTCTTCAGTAGACCTCATGCTGAGATAATGTTGAGATGCAAGATATCATAATATGCTTTAGTTTTGTATATGGAAAAAATATAAAATAAAATAAAAATTCTTTCTGCTTTAAAAAGGCCATTTTCAATAAAATCCTGAGCCAAATAATTTGGGGGAAGTAACTAAAGGTTAAAGTTTTTAATTTAGTTGTTTCAGAATATTTTAGTAGCCATCCAAAAATGTCACCAAGACTAAATGTAAACCAAGACTAAATGTAAACCAAAACTAAATTAGAAGAAATACAAACAAAAGGAAGAGCATGTTTATAGCAATAAACTAAAGCCAGGAACTCAGAAAACTGATAAAATTTCTAGAAAAACATAAGGAGGTTTATAGAAGATTGAAGGATAAAGTATGTTTCAAAGAGCATGAAAAAAAAGAAACTGGAGTGAGTTGTATTGACCAAACTTTTGTTTGATTAGGGGATTCATTTTTTGACTGATATATCAAATCTAGCTCATCAATGAAAGTTGGCAAACTCTATCCTTTCAATTTAATTATATGACAGGATAAAACATTCAGATATTATGATAGAAGACGTCAGATGAGTACTTCATTTATACCAAATGATGAACTATTTTCTATTGTATCAGTAACTTTGGAAGGTTTTAACAGTTGTAGGAGTTAGACATATTCAAATAAGCATTTTCAGGTAATTTGAAAACTTGTATTTACATAGGTCAAGAAAAAAATCCCTCATTAACATTACTTAATGTTGATTTTCAATAACTAATGGAACAGCCATTATCAAAAAAAACCAGTTTGGATGGTCAAATTGTCTGTCAGCTTATCATAAACCCTGAAGAAAAGTGTGGACAAACTTATAATAATACGTTATTAATAAAGATTTAAAGGGAAGTAATGTAATTCATGCCAACAGGCGTAAGTTTATGGAAAACAGATCCTGTAAAACCAGCTTTATACCTTCCTATTGCTGAAAATAGAACCACTTATCTATGGAAAAAAAAAACAAAACAACAAGCAGCAAGCTGTGGATACAGGACCAAGGCAGAGGCTTTGTACTGATTGTAGGAAGCTGTTACCCCAATGGGTGCGGGATGTCTACCTGAACAGGAAATCCCCTGGAGCAGTCAGACCAAAGAAGCAACTCTTAAAATGCTGTATCTGTTTTGCCTCTATTTCTCTCAACCTTCCCAAGTGAGGAAGGAGGTTGGGAAAATCCTCAGTAGGTTTCTTGGAATGGTGAAATTTTCAGGGGAATAGGAAACACTGAGAAGGGGTTTTAATAGTATGAATGTGTGCACAATCTATAAAGGCAGTCAGAGTATCTGTGTTTGGCTCTGTTGCCATCTCACATAGGAATTTGCTGTATATCCCAGAAGTTAGTCTTTAAAGAGATTATTGGCAAACTGAGAAAATTTCATGGAGAGCCATAAGAACAGCTGGCAGATTGGAAAGATGCTTGAGAATCTGAGAAGTCATTCACTAATTGTGAAAGCTTAGCAGAGATTAAGGTGTGATTTGATAACCTCTTATAAGTGCCAACCGAGGAAACAGGAGTTTAGTAGTGGAGAATAGATGTTCCATGGTTACAAATTAGTGTTACATAGTTCAGACTAAAGTAATAAAAATACATAATTTTTAAACTACAATAGTTATAATAATAACCACTTAGCAAGGACTACGGCATTTTTTCCATTACTTGCTTTAAAGAACATGATAATATACTTTCATTCCACATTATACAAGAGGAAGTTAAACCAATATAACTATAGAGAAAGTCAGAACAGATGTGTTAGAGCTGTTGATTGTGATTCAGCTTACAGGTGTGATACAAAGGCTGGAACTATTACCACAGGGTTTATGCCATAAACAGCTGCACAAGTACTGCTGAAAACAACCTGTTAGGGAGTCCATTAGGTTTCCAGACTTTCAGAACGACTCGCCAGCTGGGAGGCATAAGAACTTGCTGGGGGATAAAATTCAGAGCATTTTATTGTTAATTTCAAAGGTGGAAATTCATTAAGAGACAACAACCTGGAAGCAAGTAGTAGGATACAATTACCCCACACCTTCAGGTGTATAACTGAGGGATAGTGACTGGGCAGGCAATGACTGTACATTGTGCTCCTGTCATCTAGCTCAGGGGAACATCTGTCAGAGCTCCCTTAAGTATTCCACCGATAGTCTAGGAAAACATCATGTGCTCTGAATGTAGGTGCCTAAAGTAGGGGACATGAATATCTTCCATTGCAGGCAGCTATAAGCACCAAGGGAAAAGGAAAAGAAATGAAGAGGTGTCCAAGGAACATGCGTAAGGTATGCACCTAACTCACACTGGAAGTCAACCATGAGGAGATACATAAAAGCACAATTGGCGCTAAGATCTTGAATAGATCTTGAATTTTCTAATATATGCTAAGAATGCTTGTGAGCAGAAGTCCAATATCTAGATGTCCAATCAAATTTAAGTAACCTAAAAAGACTAAAAGTAAGAACATGAACACATTTCAGGCTTACTGAAGTACGTAAAAAGGGAAACTATTAGATTTCATTTATTTGTAGAAAACTGTAAAATACAAAAAATGTGAGGGTTTGATCTGAATCTTCAATATAAAAGGAATCCCTATTCAGCCCTAGGTGAACCAAAAAGAAAGAAAGCAAGTCAGACAAACAGATAGACAGAGACTAGATTTTTATGTTTTCACTGCATTTCTAAATCTCCTTCTAGGTGTAGAATTTTGATTTATTGTGGACTCAGTAAGATATGTGTCATGACTACACAATAAGTAATTACAAAACTTGGACTGCTCATCCCAAACAATACTCATTTGATCAAAGATTTTTTTGCTATAGCATCCAGGGATAGCTGTAATATTCCAGTTAAGACCTTATCACAATAATGCAGAGATCAAAGAAAATCTACTTCAAATGTCATAGGCACAAATTTTCTGCATGGAAATTGCTTTTTTTTTTTTTTCCTGTCTCTTTGTCTTTTATTTTTTTTCCCTTAACAGCAAAAGGCTATTCAACCTTAATCTTTCTGTGATTCAAGTTATTTTGCAGGCATTTTTTTTCAGTCAGTGGCCCAGCTTGTTTATTCCTGTCTATATGTAATATCTTAGACTAGAAGAAATAACATGGTTTTTTCCTGGCCCCATCTAAAATCTGACAAGATTTCTTTGAATTTCATGATAATAATTACCATCTTCTTGCCTTGGTGACCCTTCATATTTAATGAGCACACCTTTTGTTTACTTCTCTGGGTCATTCATACAAACATTAAATAGTTTTACACCCTGACCCTTTAGAGAGTGGGAGCTGCGCAGCTTTCCATTTATCTGTGTCATTTTCCTCTAAATCATGTTTTTCCATATTCGTTCCAGGAAAGGCACACAAACTTATGGTGAAAACCTTATTGCAGTTACAATATAACTTTTGATGTTCCTTCTCCATCTGTAGGCGGATATGAAGCTTGTTAGACATGATTCATTCCTAAGACACAAATGTTGGTGGTTATTCATTCCTCTGCTTTACTCAGCGCATTCACAGTTTTCTTGTTTATTGGGTCCATATTTTTTTCAGCAGTGGAAGTTAGGAAGTTAGGCGCCTCCTTTACGAAGCAACGCACTATTTTGCTTTTCGCTTTTTGTTTATATCCATCTATCATAACTTATCAGAGACAACCTAAAGCTTGACTTTTATTTATAAATTCTTTCACTGCTCTGGAAAGAAAAAAAAACCATCAGATGAAGGCAGTTTGAAAACACCTGATTAAGTCAAGTACCAATTTGTTCCTTGCTGAAGTCTTGATCCTTCATGCCTGATATTAGCTATGATAGCAAATGAGCTTTTTAGCAGGAGTGGAAAAAGTCATTAAGTGTTCAGAAATTTTCAGCACTGTATGTCAATCACTTTCAATCTCTGCAGAAATAAACTAATGATGTCTCGTTTTCATCCTGCCTCTGGAGTACTTACTTGTAACTGGTTTCCTGTTGCAATTAATTTCCTCCCCAGGTTTCCTTTTCTGACCCTGTTCTTCTGACCTGAACTTTAATTGTAGTGCTGCGTTCTTGCCCCCATCATCAGTAGTTTGACCTGGTGTCTCTTTTCTATGCTGTTCACTTTGTGCTTAAAATGACAACGAGATCACAGTTTCTCAGTTTTGTGCCCTTGATATTCTTGTAAATTGTTAATCTCTTTTACACCTTCTCATACAAACCATTTGAAATGATCTTTCCTTCAAATTCTCTGTTTCATTGTAGTCTGACTTTCTGAAAGCTATTGTTTTTGTTCTGCCCTTATTTGTACATTCCCTTTGGGTTATGAAGTTACAATGTCATGTTCACTCACACCCAAGTTATCTTGTAATCTGATGGCCTCGGAGTTCTTTCCTCTTGATGGAAATAATATGTAGAATTTCTCCCCTATGAATGCCCTACAATTTTGCTACTACTTGGAAGAACTTGCAGGGCAGTAAATGCCTCGCTATGTCCCTATTTCATAAGTTTCTGTTATTTGACTTTTTTACTGATGATTACCCATTTAAGGGGTTTAAAGGATCAGAATGACATCACCTACTCTGGCTTACAGTTGTAGCAAATATTTCTGCTTGCGATTGTTTAATGGCTAATTCTGTATTTTGTGAGACTGACACTTAAACCTCTTCTATTTCAATTTCTCTTTATTTCTATTTTAGTGCCAGATATGAATCTCAGCTATGACTGAGGATTCAATATTTTGAGATAACACCCCTTTCCCCCACCCCGTAACTCTCCTGTCCTTTCAAAATAAACTTACTTTCACTCAATTCCTTTGTTTTGCCTGTGTTGCCATCTTGCCTCTGACTACCTGTTCAGCCTAGAGAACCTGTGTGTGTTTGTGTATATGCATGTGTCCATGCCTGCACTTACTTGAATATTGAACTTAGAGGGTGATTTTGCATCCTAAGGAGATTAAATAATAACAGAGAAAGGACTATTTAATTTCTAGAAGTACAAGTGTCAATTAAGCTATCTATAATACATGGATTTAAAAGCCTCTGGGCACAACAGGAATATCCATGAGAACAGTTTAGTGAGTGCACCAACCTCAAAAATGCTTCAAATATTCCCTGTTATGCAAAAAATAAAAAAGTTATCTTAACAATACATAGGCAGGGACAGTTTCACAAACCTCCATAGATAAATAATCTTAATAAAGCCTGTTGTATATTCAATTTTAAAAAGCATTTAATTTTTCTTTTTCCTTACCATTTATCTCTTTGGTTATGTCTTCCCATTTCTTTAGAGGTTTTGGAATTGGAACTAGACAGTTTGATTTACTTTGGGTCACATTTCCTATAAGTCTGCATTTAAGAATCTTATCCATGAAAAACAAGTAAAAAGGAAACATATCAAGGATGCAGAGGAAAATAGTAATTTTGTTCTATCTTGGAATTAGAGTACCTAGGAATTATAATTTCACTCTTCATTAAGAGCAATCTATAGTTTTTAACCCTCTGTGTCCTTAAAATCATGATTCAGTGAGGCCTTTAAACACCTGTTCTACTTCAAAATACGATCACAATTGCTTTATTGGATCAGGTTTTAATTCACTCAAAAAAGTAAATGGACCTTATTAAAGTCAACAAGCTTGTGCTCCATGTCTTATTTTCAAGTTATTTAATTTAAAGCACAGGGATTCAATTAATTCTGATGGAGCTGGTTTACAGATATTATATTTACATATTAAGTACAAAATTGAGGCAAATTTGAGGATTACTGACAGTCTAAAGGCTTTTCAATCCATAGCTGTCTGCAGTGCAAAGCTATATGTGTGGAATAGTTTCCTGTTATTAGATAATTTTATAACTTATACAGGTTCAATTCTTTTCACCCAGCATTTAGTTCATAAAAACATGCATCTTTCTTAAACTACTAGCACATAGTCATGGAATGATTTTCAAACATAGATAATAAAACAATTTAATGTAAATAAAAAATAATGTTTATACACTGGAAATGTTACATACGAAATTCCTCAGGATTAATTTTTGAAACACTTTAGCTGTATCTTGCTAAGATGAAGTCTGGTTCTGATTTACAGGATCGCTGTGGAGTTCCTTATTAAACTGTCACTCAGAGAGTATAAGAGTGGAAAACCCATTACTGTGTTAATTAGGCCTGTGATAGTTTTCAGACTGATGACAGCTGCCCACGTGTGGCTCAGCATATGTATTATCTGAGTGGCAACACAACCTCTGTTGTGGTAGAAGACCTTCCAGTCATTAAAAAAGGGAAAAGCATGTTGCTTTGCCCCTTAGGGGGCAGTATGACAATCCAGGAAAAAGCTTTAAAGGATAGATTTATTTTCTTGCAAAATATGTGTAATGAAAAAACATGCCACAGATTCATTGCATTTTGCTCTTTTTTGATTTATTTCTTACTCAGATATAACTGCTTTGCACAAATGCCCAATTACATTCCCATAGGTACAAATGTTACCAACATAAAATTAGATTAATGAATACCAGAGGACTGTATCATTCAAATATGTTTTGCTTATTGCATGACTAGGATTCCAGGAAATAATTCTATGATAAATTCATGGTGTTTGTATTTCTGGACTAAACTAGGCCGAGTCAAGTGATAGGTAACCCCCATATGTCAGTATCTTTCAGCTGTTAATTACTTTCAACTGTTAATTACCTTCAGTTCCAGAAAATGGGGTGAGGCAGAACTTCCTAATGAGCCCTTGTGACATGGAAATTAACCAAATTTTCAACTGTGATGATGAAAGTAATGTCCCTAGACTGTCATTCAGCCTTAGGCTGCAATGTACCCAATCTTTTACTGTGAAGGAAACTAAGGTACAATATTTGGAATGTTTACCTGCTCTAGAACAAGTTCATGAAGGCCTGTTTACCTCTGGTAAATGTGTAATAGAAAACCACACCTCCACTCATAGGAACATGTTTGGAAAGGTTGATGAACTCCTTCAAATCACCTTGCATTTGTTCAAAACTGTTGTCATTTAGTTGCTAATACTCCTTATAAACCCTAAAACTCCATATGATCACTAGTAAAGCATTCACTCCCCATGCAGTCAGCATGCTGTCACATTTGAAAAGCCGAATATTCTTTGCCAAACCAATACAGTATTCCTTAAATAGTGTCTCAAAACTAGATAGTGAGTCAAGTCAGGCGTACCAAAAGCAATAGTATCACCTCCTGAACCCAACGATTTTTCTTTTCTTCTACTTTCAGAAGTAAAGCACTCTCTCTTTTTGTTCCGACGTTGCACCAGGAGATGCTGCTCAGCAGTGTGGCAAGTAGATTTAGTACACAAACTGAATCATTCATTGAGTATTCATGGGCTGACACTAATACATATACTTCAGGAGCATGCCAAGTATCTAGTTCGGCACAGGTTGCTGTTTCTGCCCTTTTAAAAAGTAGACTAGTCCAAACAAGAATCTGCTGTGAATCAGTGAACAGTCTCTTCCTGCCCTTAGTGCCAGGGACTCATACTGTGCACTGCTGAGAAAAATGACTTAATTAATTTTTCCCCATCTCTGACTTTGATGACTCCTTGATGTTATCTTCACCAGCTTTCCACTCCAATCTCACTTCCTTCTACATACCTCGTCTCATCATATTTTCTGACACATTTTTTAAATTCGTCACTTAATACTGAAAAATATGTAGATTTTTTTGATGTTTAAGAGATCTCAGGACTGCTGAGTAGAAATAAGCTAAGGCTGCCAGTCAGAAGACAGGCCAAAATTAGTGTGCAATCAAAACTTTTCCCACGCATATAAATTCCTCCCTCTCCCAAAGTCATAAAGAACAGATGGATGAGACTTTAGTATTCATAAAATTCCATTGACTAAAACAAGAAACAGTAATTGGGACAGGAAAAGTCTTTTTGCTCTTCACTTTTTGGTCTGAGCTCATGAACTTGCTTTCAGTAAAAGGGCGAAATCCAGAGCCATTTGCCTGGAAAAATAAAGTTGTGATCAACTAGTAAATGAAATAATTCATCCAGAACATTTGCAAGCTGGAAAAAAAGGTTAGCTATGTTTGCCTGGCAGTTTTGTGATCACTGAAGAGGATGCACGGCAGAGCTACTAAATTCAAAGCAATGGCAACTAGAGTATGAGAGAGAAAACAGAAAGTTACATCAAGATTGCCTGGTCAGTGTTCATGGTGCATCCTTCACATGATGGAAGCGTATAATGGTAGGTTAATTTTTTAACTCTCTGAATGAAGGACTCTCTGCTCATGGAACTCACATGTCATCCTGCTTCAGTCATGACCTCCTTTGAACATCTCTGCTGGTCAAAATTTTAAAAAAGAGATAGTAATCCATGTTAGAATAAAGGAATTGGAAACATGTTGGTCTTTTGCCAATAAAAGGCAGTTTACATTATTTGCTTTCCTTGAATTACCTTTTTGGTGACATGGGTAAGACCTTCTAGATAGATAGCAGATGAAGAATCACATTTTGTTTCTGTCTCCACTAAAGCAGGGATGCCAAGAAACAGTAGATTTTCAAAGGAAGGCACAAGAAAACAGGAGTTTCTATGAATATTTCAGGCCTTCTGCTGATTTTATCAAATTTATTTTAATGTCTGACATAAAAGAGGGTTAAAACATTAGATCATGGTCAGTTTCTTTGACTGTGTTCTCAGAAGCAGTACCTGTCCCCCCAAAAAAGAGTTTGGATTTTTTTGAACACCTTCATACACTCAAAACTTGCTTGTTATCAGAAGTAGCAACACCTGATTTCATGTGGGGGTGAAAACGATTAGGGGTATAGTATAGCTTAATTTGACAATTATGGTTCTATACTAGGGTTACTCAGCTAATTATTTATATCCAGAGGAGAAATAAAGTAGCATAGTTTCTGATTTTGGTATAGAGAAGAATTTTTGCTTCAGAAGTCAGTCAAATTGTCTTATTGTTTATACCTGACCAAAAAAAAACCCCTGAAAATTATGAAAGGTTTCTAAAACTATCGTAGTTCAGGAATTCATTCATGGCAGAATTCAGCCCAGCACCTCTAACGAAATGGGCAATATGCATCAGCTGAAGTTATCATGGCTCACAATGTGTGCAGCAGCACTAAAGTTACTGCTTTCTCTCATGCTTGTAACTATGCTTATTCTAATAATGACTCTGTATAACATTCAGACTACTTTGTTTCAGACAAGAATTTGACAAAGGAGATGGAGGACTAAATACCTTTATTGCATATCCTAAGAAGAAAACAAAAAAAACCCTTTTTTTTAAAAAAAAACTTGGATTTGCCTTCCTACGTTAACTGATCTCTTGCAGCCAGAAATTTAGATACTACAGTATAACACAGCAACACAAAACACCAGTCTCTCATGACGATTTGTTTATTTCCATTTGAGAGTCTAGAGGAGTATTAGATTTGTAATAGCAATGCTACAAGGAAACATTTGGTCTCCTAGCTGCCATAATTATTATCAGCTGCAACTTACTGGGTTTCCTCTTATTAATGTTATCACTTGGCGCACATTTATAATGCAGGTTTAGCCATTTATTTAGCTATCTGTGAAGTGGCTTAACTCTGTAAGGCTTGGTATTAAAAATAAATCTTACTAATTTTGAGGAATATGAGTACATGACATTGTCTGCAATTAAGTTAAATAAAAGTCAGTTGGGAAATTTCTACAGTTGGACTATTTGCATATAATAGCCTAGGAAGATATGGATATTATAGATGAAACTAAATCCTTCAATAAAGCCTCCTTATGCTAGATATTTTTTGGATTTCCTTCACCTCCTTTCCTTGCAATAAATTAAATAAAATTTAAACCTCTCACTAAAATATCTTCCTTTAATTCTTCAAATTTCAAATAGAATATTTTTCATCCTGTGTCTTCATTTCCTGGCAGAAAGTAGAACAAATAAATTAATTCCACTAAGAGAAGTTAGAGGTATAATATAGAATACTAAATTTGATCAATAATACACTGACTTACTGAATCATCTTGTAGTAAGCTGAAATTATTTTAACAACCTACAGTCCAAAGTATTGAAACCAAATTCAAACCCTTTTTGTTTTACATGTAAGAATTAAAGGAACCAAAGGGCTGTAATCTAAGCATTGAGTTCTCTGCTCATTTATTCCCAGGGAACCCACTGGCAACTTCAGACTCTATATCAAGCACCGATACACAAAAACATTGTCAAAAATTACACTCCTATGCTAGCACAGTGTCCTAAGCACATCTATCTATTCCAGTCTACATTGCTGGGGGTGCAGTTTTCTGAGTAATGCACTAGAAAGATCCGAACGTTCAGAAACCCAGTGCCTACACTGGTCTGAAGTTGAAAACAAGGTTAGTTATGCTACTGAGCTCCCTTCCTGAGAAGTCAGAATATTATTTTCATCATGTCTGATGGGTGCTAAATCAGATTAAAAAAAACACAAACAAAACAAACAAAAAAACCCCCACCAAAACAGAACTACTTTTTATTAAAAAAAAATCAAATGTGCTCTTTCTTTTTAAATAAAAATACATCCCCACAATAGAAAACTTATGAACACAGAAAGAAACCATAGAACCTTGCTGATGATTGATACACAACTAAAATTTATGAGACATAGTTATTTTATCAAGGGATAAAATAATTCCTGTTTTTCACATCTTTTCTTGGTTGAATGGAAGTGTTCATAATGTTCATTGTTAGAGCTATAAATATACGAATAAATACACATATGTACACATATATATATATATAAATGTACAAATAAAATTCCCTCCAAGCAAAGTATAGTATTCAAGGGTACTGACAGTTATTGCTAAAGGGAACAGGACAATCTGTTTGTGTTCATGTTGTACTTGATGAGCAGAAGGGGATTTAAGAGTGTGAAGGAATATTCAGATTAATCTTTATTAGAAGTGTTTGCAATGTGAATTAATATCCAAGAGAGAACAAACTAGAATAGATTATGTGGGAAGTGATAAGAGTGTCCATTTTTGGACATCTTTACAAACAAGATGGAAAATACCAGGAAAAATACAGTTAATTTTACATTAGAGGAAGAAAGCCAATCAAATGATCCCTTGAGAGCCCCTAGACACCTGAAGCAAAGTCGTGTACGTCTTGCTGGAGGTCAAAGACTGGAACTTCAACTTAGGTATTTAAGAGTGCATCCACATGGTTGTTTCAGTTTGCCCCAGGAAAATGTTTTCCATGTGAATTTTGCAGTTGTTCCCTCACTGCACCTTGGTTTGCATAGCTGAGGGGTCTCGGGAGGCATGAACTCTGTTCCCTTTAGGTAAAACTGAAGTGGAGGATGTACTCTGGGATCACACCAAGTAGATTTTAGTTGCTGATAGTCAATCAGCTCATGGTGTCAAACTAAATTTGTCTGGAGGAAAGTGACTACAATGCAGACAACGTCCCTTCTGCCATCTGTATTGCTCTACAGAGTCTCTCCTGTCAGAGCATTCTTCGCGCCAATATAGTAAGGCTTTTA
This sequence comes from Pseudotriccus pelzelni, assembly GCA_035584735.1. Lineage (NCBI taxonomy): Eukaryota > Metazoa > Chordata > Aves > Passeriformes > Tyrannidae > Pseudotriccus > Pseudotriccus pelzelni. The sequence continues at coordinate 46,552,969 of JAWMRA010000113.1, forward strand.
CTGGTTATGACAGTAAGCTGTTGGTTCAGCCAGTGTCTGTTATACTTCTGAGTCCTATACCACAGATACAAGGAAAATCAACAAGAGGAAAATAAAAGGAGAGTCAGAACTTAAGATAAGTCCTTTTTAGTCCCCTTTAAAAACACAAACAATTTTATTAGACCATATTTATACCATATTAGATCTTCTCTATATAGAAGAAAACACATTCATAACATGGAACATACTTTCCATAACAGGCATTTCTGATATAGATTGCAAATGAAATAAAAAGCTTCTAGCTAAAAGATTATGCCTTCTATGGTTTTTCCCAAATCATATGTGTCCTAATCTTTATTTTAGAAAGAGACTTAGAAATAGTAAGTCACTGACAGAACATAAATTAGTAGACCACATCACAATATGACGGTGTCCCTGCTCTTGTGGTCCTCCATGCTTTTGACTGTCATCCAGTTGCCAACACGTAGGTGCAATAGATTGGGAAAAAACTGTGAAGACCTGAAGAAGAGGCCTAAGAATGACTTCTAATTTCTCTGACATCAGAAGCTCTTTCTGTTAGACCTCAAACTCATTTCCAAATGCTTGAAATGGTCTTGTCTCTCCTGATGTTTCTTCAGAGTGTTTCATATTGCATTGAAACAGACAGAGGAGTACGATCACATATAACCTGTAGCTAGAAGAACTTGTGAAGAAGAATAATGAAAAGGATTGGGAGCAGACGCTATCATTAAAAAATGGAATGTTAAAAGAACAGGAATGGCTCAATTCTCGGAACTTGTTCCTGATGTTTGCAAACTACAGAGAGCTGCTGAAGGTACTGAATGAAAGAGAGCAATATACTAAATGTCAGTATGCATCTTTAAGATACAGACACATAAACACATTTATACATGTAAGAATTTAGCAAGAAGCTCTGATAATAGCTCAGCACTGGTGAGGCCACACTTGGAGTGCTGTGTCCTGTTCTGGGCCCCTCAGTACAAGAAAGACATTGAGGTGCTGGAGAGAGTCCAGAGAAGAGCAACAAGGCTGGTGAAGGGACTTGAGCACAAGCCCTATGAGGAGAGGCTGAGGGAGCTGGGGTTCTTCAGCCTGGAGAAGAAGAGGCCCAGGGGAGACCTCATCATTCTCTACAACTACCTGAAAGGAGGTTGTAGCCAGGTGGGGGTCAGTCTCTTCTCCCAGGCAGCTACCAGTGCCAGGGGAGGTTTAGGTTAGATATTAGGAAGAAATTCTTTACAGAGAGGGTAATCAGGCAATGGAATGGGCTGTCCAGGGAGATAGTGGATTCTCCATCCCTGAAGGTATTTAAGAAGAGACTGGATGTGGCACTTAGTGCCATAGTCTAGTAACTGTGGTGGTAGTGGATGAAGGGTTGGATTCTATGAATAATTTGTCAGAAAAATTGACCAAAGAATGCAGTGGTGAGTTGTCTAAAATGCAAGAAGTGGCTTCTTTGAACAATTGCATAATGATAAGATTCACAACTTGCAGTCTGCAGACTTTTTATCATCAGCTACAAATTGTTGCAGATCCTCCCTCAGATCCTCTCATCTGGGAGGGACTTCAAAGTAGCCAAGGCAGCTAAAAGAAGAGGATGGTGGAATATTGTTGAAGATGCATAAATTTAGGAAAACCTCAACTCTGAAAAATCTGCCAAGAATTGTCTTTCTGTCTTACAAAGCCATTTTTCTTTTTCCTGACAAGGTACTACTTCTATTATCTTTGATTACAGAAAAACACAATTACCTATTCAAAAAATGAAGGACTGTCTTCTCTTTTAAACACAGACCAAGTGCTGGTAGGCTGCAGTATTTCACTAAAGACTGAGGCTAGGCTGCAGATAGGAGACCCAGCAAGGAAGAAGATAAAAACGGCAGCACATTCCTGTGTGAAATGTTATATTCAGGTTATCTCAGAATCAAACACCACTTCCACCCCTGCATGAGTGTGACCTGGCGCCTTCAGGCACTGTAAGGTATCATTTCCTCCTGTCACGCATCACCATGGCAGGATTTTGAAATTGCACCTGAGTTTAACTCTCTCACAGATACCTGGTTGAATCTCACACTTACTAACACCTGTACAGCCGAATTGCAACAAATGCCAAGGAAATGATAACTCCCTGTGGAGCTGACGCTCCCCAGGGTGCTACCTGTATTCCTACAGGCTCTTGAGGTCCATATATCCAAAGTTTAAGGTTCAGCATCCAGCAAGCTTTCATCCACAGAAAATGTCAGGTTTTGGGATTGAGGTTTTTGGTGAGGAACAGATTTCTAGCTCTGACCATTGGATAATAGACTTGCTATTGACAAAAAAAACCACAAAGAAACCTTTATTAAGGCCAAAGTCAGTGATCAATTGTAGATGATGGCATTTATTTAATAATTAGTAAAATTCTTTTCCACAGAAAGAATGAACAATGCCTGAATCATGAGCTTATCTTAAAAATACAGAACCTTGTTCTTTATATGGTCTCTATGCAAAATAATCTTTGGAACTAAATTATTTTCCTCTCATGTTTCACACTAGTATCAATAGAAATGAAAACTAACTTTGGCAAGTGCAGTTTTACTCATTTTCTTAGGGAAATGTCAACACAGTATTTAAAACAGGTAAGGCTAAAGAATGATCTCTTAATGCATTTCCAGGCATCACATCTGAATTTTTTAAGGAGAAACCACAAGAAAAATGAATGTTGTGCAGTTGACATATATTGCTTTGTGTATTGTCCATGACAGTTGGCTCTCAGACAAGAACAGGTGAATTCCCCACAACCATTTCAGTGTTTGAGGAAGTTGACAATTGCCGCAATAATTAGTGAATACATAGTTCAGGTTAGAAATGTGTACCAGGAGACAAGCTTACGGATGTTTTCCAGAAGGCAGAAAACAAAAGGCTGGTTATTTAACTGATCCAGGAGGTGGAGGACAAGAGAGTCAAGCTGTTTTGAGTGTGTGTATGTGAATTATCCCATGCACTTTTTGAACACACAAAAGCTCAAATCAGCTCACTAACAGCAATCTAGAATTCTAGAAAAAATTTTCTCACTCCTAGAGTAAACAGAAGCATTTTTCTTCCTGCTTGTGGAAGGTACACGATGGATAAATGAGTAATTTATATTGTGTTCTGTAGTTTTATAAACTTTGCTTTAATATAGCTTTATAGACATTGTAAACTGTAATTGCCAA
>JAWMRA010000113.1:46556259-46594671 GCA_035584735.1 Pseudotriccus pelzelni
AATTTATATTGTGTTCTGTAGTTTTATAAACTTTGCTTTAATATAGCTTTATAGACATTGTAAACTGTAATTGCCAACATGGCTACGAGTTTTCTAGCTAGAACAAAAGGAAATGAGTGCCAAAAAGAAGGTGGGGTTTTATAAAGTAAATAATTATCTCATTCTGCCTGGACAGCTGTTATAAACCAATTAAAAGTATATTTGTAATGTGTGTTTACATCTGGACAGTAGCTTGTAACCAATTATGTGCAATTGGTCACGAGTCATTGTATGGAGAAACTATAAAAAGTCAGAACTCTTTTAATAAATTGGACATATTGCAAGATCTTATAGGTCGTGAGCGTATGAACCCTGAGCCCCTCTGTCAACACCTGCTGAGGTGGATTATCTATTAGTCTTAACGACATAGTCTCTAAAACCAGCAATCGCTACTGCTTCACATACACCATGAGGTTCTTCATGCAAATGTGCTTCGTAACACCTTGTGAGCAGAGACTGAGAGTATTTTTTTGAGAAGGTAATTACTGCATGTCACTCATGAGGTCACGGGAGATTGCTGCACAACAGGACTTTGTTCTCTGCTTTTCTGGGCAATTCTGTCAACAGAGCTACTTATCCAACAACACAGTTGCAGTTGTCCCTTTAGAAAATCATAATAAGAGACTATTTTATTTTTAAATGCATCAGGTAGTCTTACAAAAAACCAAACGTGGTGTGTATTATGCTGTACTGTTACAACATTACCTCTCCAAAGCAAATTCTTTTTGATTTCCAAACAAAAGCGAAATGCACTGACAAGTAAAACCAATCTAAATAATCGAGCAATCATTAATTATTTGCTTAAAAATATTTTTCTTTTTTCTCTTTATTTTCTTCGTGTGAAACCTGTGAAGTTCACTAAGGCTTCATTTTTAAGCTTTTCTCTGCTACAACAGGGAAATTTTCCTCTTAGCTTAAAGTTAAGACTGGCATAGACTTGTGGCTAAGAGGAAAGCATCAAATATCACAGGAGTCATGATAATATCATGATAATATCATAGTGAGCTCACCTCACAGCTCCTGATTGTGAATCCCGAGTCGGTCACAGAAACAGCTGGCCCTGAGGAAGTGACTGAGTAACTGAGGTGCCAGATTCAGGGTTGTTGTCATGAAACAGAGACTAAAGACAACGCACTGCTACCCTCACAGAGACAGTAGAGCACATGCTCAAGCACAAATGTCTGTAGCCCTTGTAAGACAAGGAACCCACGGTGAGACTACAGCTGTTCCTTCTGCCCCTTCCTCTGCCATCCTTCTGTGCTCTTCCCACCCTTTTCTGAGCACCATACAGATCAAGTCTTTTGGCACCCATTTTTTTTTCCCAGAAATCACTCCAACAGACGTTCTTTTAAATCTTATTTATTGAAGAAAAATGTGTATGTTGTTTATTTTGCCATGGGTTGTGTTTTGCGTGTCTCTTCTCTTTCCACCCTTGCCCTCTTCAAGTCCACAAACCCAGGTATTGTGTAAAGCTGTGAACGAGCAGCCAGCGCTAGAAATGGAATGTCAGCTTCATTGAGACAGCAGTGAAAAGCAACATGAAAAGGTCACCACTGTACTAAAGTATCCTTGCATCTTTCTGTTGAGAAGATACAAGGCTTCTGATGACTTTGCAGAGCCAATTGGAAACAGCATGACTGGATCCAAGCTCCCCCTTTCCTTGCCTAATCCTCTTATTGAAACAAATGTAAGACAGTCAACATACCCCTTAACCTGGACTAAGGACTGTCTGCAGATTATGGTATCCTAAATCATGATGTGACTATGCTTGGAAAGGATAGTTTTTAAGCATTATCAACCATCATTTTGGAATGGTTAAATGACTGAATGAAAACTATTCATTTTCATGTTAATGGAATTTCTTACGGGTTGCTAATATGCTACTTGGGAATTACTTCAAAATGCAAAAGGTGAAGTGTTTCCTAATTCTGAGAACAGGGAAAGGGAAATTATGTTTTGAGATCTATTCTACCAAAATGCACAGACAGATTCTGTTGCGAGTGAATCTGATTAATTAATGCATTGAAGCAATTATGAATAACATTATTTAAGAAAGTGAGACTATCAAGAGGATGCATTTCAGTGGACAGGTTAATACCAACTCCGAAAAACACTTCATGGCTTCAATGCATGGACTGGGTGCATGGAAGAGCGATTGGCGTAACATTTCTCAGAGGTGGAAGCAAATTCTAACTATTCTGTCTCAATGAAAAAGGTACAATCAGGTTCTATTGCTTGCAAGATGTCCCGTTTTTTTCTTCTTTCCCTTCATCTCACTCTCTTGTTGCAGGAGCTTCTGAGGCTCTTTGCTTGGAAAGAAGAGTTTCGTACTCTGCAGCTTTGTGCTGCAGGATTAAGTGAACATGATAGATTACTTGCAGTCTCCATCTGCTGCTCTCAAGCACTCAGCCTGGCTGTGAAAATGCCACTTTTGCTCCTACTTACAGAGCCAAGAGTCAGACCTTCCAACTAGATGCAACTCATTGACCTAAACTCAGCAGCAGGAAGAGTCAAAGTGCCTATGCTACTCTGCTCTAGAATAATCTGTCTCTGCATCAGCTATCTGGAACAGCTGACCTTCCTAGACATTTAGTGCAAGTCTCTAAAATTAAATTTCCTATATCACCTATATAAATTCCCTATATTTTTATGCAAACACAGTTACTCAAATTTCCCTTCTCCAGGAATTGCCTTGCTTCCAAGAGTTAGCTCTGCAGAAAGATGGCCATTTATAGTAGTTATTCCCGCATATTTTGATCTTATTTAGACTGAAATTTAAATTTTAAATGAAATTTTAGTCATTACCAGAAGAATCCAGAGAACTGATGGAAATTTCGTGGATATGACTGAAGCAACAACTTTTCAAGTGCCTGCAGGTGAGCTACAGAAAAAGTAGGTATTTATTCTTCTTTATTGAGGATGAAAACCCATGTCCAGTCTTGCTTATTTGTAAGAATGTGTTCGTAGTAGAAGTATAGGGGTGTTGAGGAAGATTGAATGCTCCATTTTTTTCTCGAATAATATCTTTCATGTAATTGGATTTATTTTTCAGTCAGATCCAAATAAGCAAAGGCTAAAATACACAACATATTTCATCTTTCGTGTTGCTGAAGTCATCTCTTTCGATCCCTAATATACTGACTGAGTCCTAGTATGAATATTAGAAAAGAGCTTGTATCTTTAGCCTGGAATTCAAAACTCCACTAATATTGGATTCTGTCATATTCTTTTTTCCCTTAAGGCCTAAAATCTTGAAACTGCCAAACTTCTTTCAGCTACAAAAAAAAAATTACACATTTTTTAACCTTGTAAAATCAAATGCAGGATATTTGAGTGAGTATAGAATTCAAAGTTAAAATGAAACTTGTGCAGCTAAATCGGGCCTACATCACTATTTATTCTGATTACCAGGCATGATGTAAAGGGAAACTGGAAAAAAAAATAAAATCTCTTACTTGTGAAGTCTGTAGCATCAGGTATGAAAAATGAAAATGGAAGATTTCATATCTCATTTCAAGTACTTTTATGTCAAAACATTCCAATGTTGGTGACCTTGCAGTACACCTAGAATATAACTGAAATCAAAGTCAAATCAAAGTGATGCTGATTTGAAATTTCCATATGAATAAGCTGCAACAAATATACATGAAAAACCTCATTCTTCCTACAGAAAAGTCAAAGCTTGTCACTGATTTAAATAAAAGTTTTCTCTGTTAAGGGAAAAGAAGGTTCTTTACCAAAATAACAGACTGCTATGATGTTTCAACAGAATAAGGTCCTGCCTTATGACTGGATGTGGTTGCAACAACTGGACACATTTTGGGTTTAAAATATCACTGTTAACCAAACATAATTTTTATATTTTGGAACGAAATAGTCACACCACATGAAATATTATAGCATTTTATGTTTTGCAACATAAAAAACCCCAAAACTATTATATGTCAAGGTTTTCCTTATACCTACAAAAACATCTGATGATACATTTTCTGTCTGTCTTTCAAAGAGCCCTTGTTATCACATGAAGCTTCATAAAGTCTATTGAGAACTCAGTGATATGTGAGGATTAGGTAGATTTTCCTTTTGTTTTGAAGGAGTTATCCCAGTTATTTTATATTCTCTGGGAATTGACACTCACTGGAAAACATGACCATTAATTTCTTCAGGACACCGTCCTAACCATAACAATAATGAAGAAATTGATTTCCGAAGCTTTAAGACACCCTTCAAATTTCTATAGCAAATCCCTCTCTATAGAGTCTAAACATCACCTTATTTTCACGAGCCTGTAGTAATAATTAAGAAAAATAAATTAAAAAAAAGTAGACAGAGTTTTAAAAAAAAATGTGTTTGCAGACATGCTTTTCTAGTAATTGCACATAGAGCACCTCTACCATAGGAGTATTTTGGATAATGAGGGCTGCAAAGACCAATAAGCAGCATCAGTCTCCCTTCCAAAATACAGCATTTATTGCTTGAGCTGTCAGAGATGAATGGATTTAGCATGTGGTGGTGCTTATAACAGCGCATTAGCTGTTATGTGCTTGAAATGTGGCAACAGATTAAAGCCATTTGGAAGAAGAGGATAAAACAGGCTTCTGCACAGCAAGGGATCATATTGCTGGAGCAAACATTACTGCACCTGTGAGGATAGCCTACAGACGCTGCCTTTCAGATGTTGGTTTGCATCTTACTGTGGGAAACCTGCCTTTGTGGTGTGAGCCAGCATTTTGTAAAGGCTGCCTGCTCATCTGTAACACAGGTGAGGGAAAACCAGCCCCTGCTTCCCTGGCCCCCCTCAGTCCAAAAACAGGGTGTCTTTAAAAGGATAAAGGAGTTATGTTCACTCTTACCTGAGATGTCACCAATGTCACTCTGAAAACAGCAAAGCAGTGCACTTACCATGTGTGGCAGTCAGGCTTTGTCTTCTAAGTAGCTGAAGTTTTGGAGCAAGAATTACTGGGGAAAATCCAGTAGTGCACACAGGACAAAAGGCCCATAAGACTATTTTGATAACTTCTTTTTAATGCCTTAAATTCCATAAATACTTCTCTAGTATTTATGCAAAAATAGCAGCCATAAAATTACTGCTAAGATCATCTTTCCTCCAGTTGCTACTGCCCCAAATTTTTCTACAGTTTTATTTTTAAATGCTTAAGGAAAACTTACATGCTGTTATCAACAGATTTAGGCTGGTCCATTCCAAGGAGGGGAATGAATTCCAGGACCTCAGCTCTCTCCCAGACAGCAGCATGCTGTCTCTTTTCCTCCTATGTTGGACAAGCTCTGCACCCATTCACTCACATCCTACATTTTCAGCTGGGGAAAATAACACAAAGGGGTAGCAATTCTCTCGTGGTCTTATGATTTCTTCACGAAGACAATAAAGCACAACAGCAGCACATATATCCACACTCTCTACTGCTTTAAAGGAAGTTTTATCCCATAATTCTTGTACAATAGCTGTGTAGTAAATAAGATCTAATCTAATCTTAGCTAGGAAAACAGGTTCACCTCCATTTAATTCTCACGTTGACAGATATACTTCCAAGAGATGCTGTTCTTAATTATAGCTCAATAATATCATTTTATGGGAAACATTCATTTAGGCTTATTGACATGTTGTCTAAATACCACATATTTATGCAAAACATATATTTAAGTGTCATTTCTGTAAGAAAGACTCTTTTCCCAGTACTACAAATAGTAATAAGCAAGGAGTGCTCATTCTTTTAAAAGTAGAAGAGTATGTATCCATTCCACTTCTTTAAAGCTAGTAATTAACGGAAGGGCTCCAGCAAGATATGGAAGACAAGCTGAGAAAATTATATTCAGGCCTAGACACTTCTCAGGATTTACTAACTTAGTGCCAGACTGTTGGCCATTTAAAGAATGAGACCATTTCTCCAACCTCAGCATTGCTGTTTTCATATTTGAAGGGCACACTTTCAGATTTATGACCTGGAGAAGTGAGAGAGATTGCACAGATCCTTAGCAGCTCCCTGAAGTGTGGGAGAATGGGATTTTCACCTCTCTTTGAATGGTTTCTATGTATCTCTATCTTCTGGTAGTTTAAGGTAAAAAAATTTGAGAGCCTCCTATGCACTCCCTATGGGGCATGATCATTAGGCTGCAGTGTTGATCTCTTGCTACTTATCTCCTTCTGACTCAATGACTCCTTAAATACTGCAGGCATTTTGAAACTTTTGAACAAAAAGGAATGAAAGTTCCCTGTTCTCCATCTCAGCATGTGTCCAGCTAGGGAAACTTGGAGCATTCATACAGGATTTCCTTGAGAAGGGTTTTGGTCTCTTACGTAATTCCTTGCGTAATCTTACAATAGAATCCTACTTTATTAAAAACCGAATCTTAGGCTTCACTTTCCAATGGTCACTGCTTGAAAAATATTTTTGTGGAAGGCACTTTGCACAGGGAACATAATTTTGAATTATGCAGAGCTTCTTGCCAATGCAGGTTTTTGACACAGCTGAACTTCTGGTGACCACTAGGCACAAGCTGTACTCTAAGAGCTCAGGGAAATAAATACTTTCAGTGTTAGGTGACACCTGGGATAAGGTTTTAAAACTTCTCTGTATGGGATTCAAGTGCTTAAATTCAAATACTTAGTCTAAAAAGAGATTTGCACAGATAGCCTCCAAGGAAAGGTTGAGTAAAGTAATTAATCCAAGTCTTGGGGGTAACAACTGCAACAGTGATTAATATAGCAAGAAACAATAATTCCTTTCAGTGCAGGAGCAGAGACAAATGGCATTTGGGAAGAAAGAAGCCAAACCAGGTGTCCATCATGGTTCCTTCTGATTTTACAGACCTGTGAAAGAGAAAGCTTCAGTAGCTAGTACCTGTTTTATCTTCCTGACACATGAGCAGCTCTCAGTGCTGCCATTATCCTTCACTATTTCCTCTCTTTCTTTTGTTTGCTAACCCAAATCATCACACTTCACCTTCAAAGAGCAGGCAAACCCCTGAAGGCTGAGTTTGTCTCTTACTCTGTTTGCACAGGGCACAGCATGATTCTGACAGGAGCTGCAGGAGCACACAAGCTTAGCTTCATTCATCAAATGCTCCTAAGGAGAAGAAGTAATTTAAAGGAACAAGCTGACTCCAGTGATCCTGGGGAAGTTCAGACTGGGGATTTTTTTTGTTGTTTTGGGGTTTTTTTGTGTGGTTTTTTTTTTTTTCAAGAGGAAATTTTTGTTTGTTTGTTTGTTTGTTTTCCTCGGAAGAATTGCTGGGTCAGCTCCATGCTGTATCAATACTGTTGTACCCTGCCACACCAGCACCATAACCAGGTCACTTCGTTTTATCTATTTCTTCTGCTTTGAGGTTCTCTGAGCAAGTTCTAAGGGTACAAAATTTTTTTCTATAACATCTAGGGAGACAGCACCCACTGGTCCCAAATTCCACCTCCTTCTCCTCAGATTGCTGTCACAGTTAAATACGCTGTTTTGCAGAATGCTACAAAGGGTGCAAGTCTTCACTCAGGAAGACATTGTTCACAGACTACCACATCATCTACTTGCACAGTGTAGATAAGTAAGCTGGGTCTGCCCTTTCTCCTAAAATACAAAGCCATTCCAAATTACAGGGAGCTGATATATTGACTTTTGAAAGTAAATCTTATTTCTACCTTATTAAGTAACTGCCTAAATAGCCTCTCCTCAGCTTCAGCAGCTAAAAATGATTGAGGAAGTGACAATTCTCTCTTTCTCACAACTTTCCAAATCTGCACGAAAGTTATTTGAAAAAACCACTATCCTGCTGCCTTAGGGGATTTCAGACTGGTTATTAAACTAGGTAGCTTTGCTGTTGATATGATAGTCTCTCTTGTTATAACTCTGACTACTGGGTGGTGTACTGCCTACGTGACTAGGCTCACTGAAAGGCCTCACTGAAAGCTTAGATGGAGCAATCTCTTCTTGACAAGTTACTAGAATTTGAAGTTTCCTGGGAGCTCTCAAAATCCCACATCTGCCAGTGTCCCCTTACTCTAACTAATACGGTTCACCAGAGAAACTCAGATGATTTGCTTTCCAATCTCTTGGTTTCTGGAAACTCATGAATAAATACAGCAACATAGGCTACCTTTATTCTCTGAAAAATTCAGTCATATTGAAAGTAATGTGCTGTCATTATAGATAGTTTTCTTAGTTTATTATTTCATCCTTTTTTAAAGTCCTTATATTAGTGAAAGTCAGGATTTTACACACACGCCCATAAGTCATCTTCCCCTAACTGAATGAAAGATAAAGTAGATGGCTCATTTCTTTTGCAACCTTTAAGACACCCCATAAATACAAAGACAGATTATAACAACTTACCTGGACAGCTGGTGAATCTTGTATGAATTTGTCCAGAAACTAGCAGACTAATACAACCATGGCAGTCAACAGTCAGCTTGTGCACTAAGGTTGTTTGCCGGCACTATGAGACAATAGCCATTATCGTATTTCACTTTAAAAATGTACATAGCTTCTGTTTTGTGTTCGTGGGATTTGTCTTCACTCTAGAAGGAGCTTTACTTAGCACCAGTTTTCCTGTAACTATAGAAGACAATAAATGAGCTCAAATCTAAAATAAAAATATAGTAAGTGGAATGAAGCTGTGACGCTTTGTGACTGTTATACAATTTCTTATGATGAGTACAAAAAAGGTGTAGAAAGTTAAACTATATCACAGTTCTGCAGCGTAAACAGCTACTTCCTTCCTCTGAAGTTGAATGTTATAAGTATTAAAGACTGTTTCCCACAGATACACAATCCAACTATCTGTGAGTAAAGAAACCCAAACGCACAGCAACAAAGTACAGAGTTTTTGCCAGAACCAGTGGGCTTGGCATAAAGTACACAAAAGATTAACTTTGGTTAATGAAACAGTGTGCAAACTCCGCTCACTTCAGCAGTTAGGATCTACTCCGCTGAGAACATGCTCCCAACTTTGCTCTGAGATTCCCCCTCGAGAGGACCAGGCCTCCTGAATCTTAGGAGTAGCTGTATGCTGCTCAACAAAGATGAGTTTCAGCTAATTCTAGTCCTTTGCTCTGCTTTAAGTCCTCAAATAAATCCTGCTGATGAAAAAAGGAAAAGTATTTTCACAAGAGCTGTTGATTATACTCATACACTACTAACTCAAGTATTGCTTTTCAATTAGATCATGGTGTGCTCAGCCCCAAGTGTCAGCAGGAAGGTTAGAAAAGTCATCTTCTCCTGAATTAATCTATTAGCATAAGTGTTTGTGATGCTGTATGTCAAGCTGACCTAAACATAAACTGAGACAACATGCTTATTAAAAAAAAATAAGGCGATCTGTCAGCTCACTTAAATTGCCACCTGAAGTTTTCCCTTTTGTTGTTTTCTCCTTAATATTTCCTCCAAGCCATCACTAAAACCTTGGCTTCACTTTGTTCCTGTCTGCTTAAACAGAAGACTGTCCAAAATAGTTTTTGTCTTGTACGAACAGCAACAAAAAGGTACTGTAAGAAAACTCTGAAGTTGTTAAGCAGGTTTCTACTTTTACAGACATTTACACTCATTTATGCACTGTGGGTTGCTAATGGCAATCATTAAATCTTTTTTTTACTGAGAATTTTGTGGGATTTTTAATCATTTACATAGCAATAACTACCACTTGACCAACAAAGCTTATTCATGAGATTCAGCACAGATGAGAATTCCCAGATTCCATTAATGATTTGATTTTGTTAAAAACAACACAAAGGAAAAGAAAAAAACAGTCCAGCAATAGATGAGAAACAGTCTCAGGCCTAAATGGAGAAATACCATGACTTTTATTTCTTGTCTCTTAAGCGAGGAGGAAAGAAGGGAATATATATGGAACTATAACCATATGAACAGGTCTTAACTGTATTTGGCCCCAAAAGTTTTCCCATTTTGAAGATATCTGAAGATACTCACGGAAAAAGGATGGAAATAAAACTTTAAAATAGGCCCAGCTATGGATACCTGACAAATGAAAGTCTTTCATTTGTATGAATACTGTCTCCATACTGTTTTCCATACTTGGTCTGCACTGGCTCTTTTCTACTAGACTCTTGAGGAGTCATTAGAAATGGTAAAATTAAAACAAAAGGAGAACATTTATATTCTGCTGGAAAATGCATTTGATGCAGGGGATTCTGGCTAGTAAGGGACAAAGAAAATCTCTAATTTGTGAGGGAGGAGCAAAAAGTAACTTTGACAAATCTCAGGTTATAAAACTTGAGATACGTTGAATTATTGAAGCATTTAGTGATGTGTCTCTATTTTCTATATCAGTTTTAAGTGCCTTGAAAAGGAGTTTTAAGAATAATTTGTCTGGATACACCTACACTAGCGTTGCCAGAAAACATTGCTTGGACGGTGAAAATCACTAGTCTCTGTTGCAAACTGTCCCTGTCATGGTGTGGACCCAGGTTAACAAGAAGTGCCCCTTGTCAATCCCTGGAGAAATCTCTCTGTCAGTCTGGGCCAAGGACAGAGGCTGAAGGGAGCTGTCCTGTTCTGGAGGAAAAGAGCATTTTGTGGGAGAGATATGGGCTGCCTTGTACCTGTTGGTCTCCAACTCTTGTCCTGGACACAATAATTTTTACTACAGTTACGGTGTAACCCCCTAAAAATCAGAACAGAAGGTGTTGACATCTTACTTTGAGTTTCATTTCTCTCTCAGTTAACTCTGGCAGACTTTTAGGAGCACTTCAGTTCTGTAGCATTGCAAATTCACACATAATAAATATAAATGGATAAATAAATAAATTCAGCAGGCTAAAACAGCCTGGGACAGACCCCTGGTTTTATATTATGATTATGCACATATTTTGTCAGCTAATTTACTGTTTATCCCTCTACAATTAATCTCTGATAAAAATCATCCTCTTTCAGAGCAATACTTTTCTGTTCTGTTATAGTTTACTACATAGTTCTCGCTAGCAAATTGCAGTGTCAACTTTATTGGCACAATTTAATTTTATTTACCAGGAAACAAAATACTTCAACCAGAATAACCGGTTTTTCAAAGTTACAATGAAGTGGGCTTTCAGACAGCAAAGTAAATATTTAATTAGCAACAAGTTATGTAAAACAACTACCTCTATAGGAAGTGCACTTTCCCCTTCTCTATGTAAAGATTCATTGTTTCCAAAGAAAAATTTTGTCAGGATAATGACTGTAGGGCACACTTACATAATAGGAAAGACTATCATGCATCACTAGTGATCATAAGTGATATTTAGCCATCATTGCTTTATTTTTTGGCAAATATTCAGAGCATTCAAAGCATATTAAAGAGGTCTCATTTGAATATCACATAAAAGTGTCTGCAATTTAAGTGTTTATTGGGTTGAAATCTCAGAAATATGTGTGTATTTATGTAAACTGACATTTTTAATGCTTGGTGTGTTCAGTAAGTGAAAGCATCTTATTGCCCTAAATTACTGTCTGGATTACCTTTATAAGCATGTAAAATGAAAATAAGAGACCTGTCACAGGTTCTTGTTTTGCCTGGATAGTTTTTCTGCTGCCCACTGTAACCCTTATGTCTTCCTGGAGATCCCTGTCCTACCCTGGCACTGCTCACAGTGCTCTCTGACAGAGTCACAAAAACTGCCACAGCCTTGCCTCTCTCTGTGACTTCTTCCACGGGCAATGATGAGCACTTAAGGATAATTAGGAGCGACTAACTAATGAGATAGCCTCAGTGGGCTTGAGTTACTCCTTTAACAAGTTCTGCTTAGTCAGTGAAGCTTCACAGATAATTTTCATCTCATCGCCCAGAGATTGCAACAGTGAGGAAAATCTTCTGATGTGGATGATGTAAATATTGGGAAGAGAGGATAAAGTCATATAAAGGACCCTGAAAGCTCAATATTTACAAAAGAGCTTCTATTCCACTAGCTGAGGAAAACAGTGAGATATGGCCTTCTGAGGTTATTTGCAAGCCGTATTGGGGACCTCTGACCATGGGATGTTTCTCTCAGATGACAACTGGAGTGGCAACTTGTCTCAGGGCTGACAAAGAGGTTCACAGGGCAAACAGGGATGAGCTGATAGAATGCAGGCAGCTGCTGAAGCTGTCTGTGTCACAGGCTTGCTGGCCAAAGTAGTTGCCCATAAAAGGACTTTACTTCATCTCTGGTCACTTTGTGGGTGAGTTATTCCTACTGACTCTCAAATCTGCCAGCTGCAGATTCATAACTTCTCCAGTGCATTGGCAAGCCTGAGCACTCACTGGATTCAGAGTCATGGCTACACAGATTCAAGGAAGCAAGTGCTGGATCTTTGTTTGTTTACTTTCATTTCTCTTCACTGTCAGGGGACACTGAAAGTATAAAATGAAAATCTATCCAGGGATGCCCTTGCCTGTGTAATATCTTCCTCTGAGTGACGTTTCCTTAGCAAAGAATCAGATATGTGTGCTCTTTTCAGTAACCCTAAAAGAGCAATCCTGAAAGTGCTGAATCCATAGCTGATTTATGGAGTTATCCATGCTTAAAATTAAGTCCTAAGTGAAATGTTTGGATGACTGAGTATCAAAATTCATACATAATGTCTTTGTATATCAGACTCTTTAACGTGGTATTTGGTATTGATAAACATGATGGAATTGAGGAAATATTACACTAGAGATGAATGCCATTATCTTTATTAAGGTTTTGCTTTTAATGATGAAACTGTTTCATTGTTTTATCATAATAATCATCCTAGGATCTACTGATGACTCTATAATGTTATATTATAAAATAACATTAGTCTTGACAGCCTCAAAGGTGTGTAAAATTATAGAGATAGTTAGATTTTGAGATTTAGAAAGTGGACTCAAGACATCTGAAAAAGGGAAAAACCACTAGGTGTACTTTCATGGCTGTCGTGGTTTCCCCCAGACAGCAGCCAAGCCCCATGCAGCCACTCACTCACTCCCCGACCAGCAGGACTGGGAAGGGAATTGAAAGGGTAAAAGCTGGAAAACTTGTGTGTTGAGATAAAGACAATTTAACAAGGAAAGCAAAAGCCACACACACAGAGAAAGCAAAATAAGGAATTAATTCACTGCTTCCCATGGACAGGCAGGTGTTCAGCCATCTCCAGGACAGCAGGGCCCCATCACATAAAATGGTTACTCAGGAAGACAAACACCATCACTCCAAACTTCTCCCCCTTCCCCTTTCTTCTCCCCCACTTTATATACTAAGCATGATGTCATATGGGCTGGAATATCCCTTTGATCCATTGGAGTCACCTGTCCTGGCTGTGTCTCTTTCCAGCCTCTCATACACCCCCAGCCTCCTCACCAGAATGGCAGTATAAGAAGCAGAAAAGGCCTTGGCTCTGTGTAAGCCCTGCTCAGCAATAACAAAAACATCTCTATATTATCAACCCACCGTTCAGTACAAATCCAAAACATAGTCCCGTACTAGCCACTGGGAAGAAAATTAATTCCGCCCCAGTCAAAACCTGCACAATGGTAATGTATCTCTCACAATTCAGAACACTCTGGAACTCTGACAACGCTATCACTTATGCTGGGCCTGAGTGGTAGCACCATAATTCATATTTTGTAGTCTTTCACTTCGAATGTATAACTAAAGTTATACCTTTATATGACTGAATTCCCACCTACGGATGCTGGAGACTCCCCACCACAGGAGAGGACGAAGTACCTCTTCTATGAGGAAAGGCTAAGAAAATTTGGATTGTTAAGCCTGGAGAAGAGAAGGTTTTCAGGTGACCTGATTGTGGCCTTCCAGTACCTGAAAAAAGCCTGCAATAAAGATGGAGAGAGACTTTTTACAATGGTACTCAGTAACAGAGCAAGGTGGAAGGGCTTCAGACTGAAAGAGAGTAGATATTGGGAAGGAATTCTTTATTGTGAGGATGGTGAGGCACTGGAACAGGTTGTCCAGAGAAGTTGTAGATGTCCCATCACTGGAGTGTTGAGTTCCAAGCTGGACGGGGCTCTGAGCAATCTGTTCTAATGAAAAGTGTTTCTGCATATGGTTGGGGGGTTGGAACCACATGATTTTTAAGGTTTATTCTAACTCAAACCATTCTTTGATGCTTTGATTCTAAAGTATAAAATCTTGTATTTATCTTCTGCTTCAAAACTGCTGTCAAACTACATAAGATGGGTAAACTGATTTAGCTGTGAAGATTGCAATCTGATACAGAAACCTCAGAACCTGCTTTTGGAAACTAATAAAATCACGGTTGCAGATACCATAACTTTAATCCATCTTGATCACAAAACATGCTATAACAAGCTGCTTTTTTTTTCTGTGGGTTGGAATTCATTTATCATTTTGAAATGAGTTCATGGACAGGATTAATTTTTAAACTCTCTTTTAAAGACAAAAGCATTTAATTAAAATGGAAGTTGCAAGCATTATTTCGATTATGAAAGTGCTTCCTCTAGAAAGGTGGTTAGAACAAGGATTTTCATTTTTACCAGTCATCATTCAAGTAAAAAAAGCCAGTTAAAATATGATTTAAATCACACTCTGAAGCTTTATAATAAGTTTGTGTGAAGTTTCTGGACACTACATATAAATCTCACCTTTAGAGAAATCATTATATGCAAACATATTATATTGTATTAATACTGAGCCCTTAGGATGATATATATACGCTATTTTATTCCTATAGTCTAAATTCTGTATAGAATATAAAAGTTTACATTTTAAAAAATATGCATGCAGTAGTATTCTTTTTAATAAAGGTAACAGTACTGGAAATGTCAGAGTTGCAATTAATACATTTTTTGACCATACCAAAACTTTTCAGATTATATTAAACATTTGGAACTTGCCATTTGTAAATCAAACACAAATTTACAAAGGTTGGAAAACATTATTTTATTCATTTATGATTAGAACTAAGGACTCAGAGATGTCATTACTTAAATTTTGAACAAGAACTTCATGCCAGAGCAGGGAATAAGCTAGAGGTAAAATTCAGTCTTTCTTGAAATTGGAGAGAATCCACTATTAAGATTTTAAGAAAGTCAACATTTGTTTCATCCTTCTTGGTTACAGGTGAGTACCTCCTGTCTAGTGCTTCAAAGGCAGTTGTTTGGGGTATGGTGCTGAGTGGATATCCAGCTTCAACTCACAGGTGTTTTGCAACACCTTTTAAGTTTGCAATAAAGCATCAGAATCCTTTATGTGTACTGACTGTATCTTGCTTTCAGCTTGGCTTGTGCAGTGTGTCTTACTGCAGAGATGTAATGATTGCATCAATTTGTTATGTTATCTGTAGGGCAAGTTATTCTAAGAAATATGATACTCCCAGTTATGCGTCCAAATCTGTAAAAATTTGCTCCAAGAAGTTGATAAGGTGTCATTACAGACATACTGTCCATAGGAGTCGACAATTCAGTAGTGTATTTCTTCTTTTAATTTTATTTGCTAAGTTTTGAATTTATTTTTCAAATATATACTGTTTTCTATCAGAGAAACATCAGTGATCCAAATCAGCAAAGATGTTAAATCTGTTCGTACTGGAAATTGTACAATTTTGCTCAGAAAGAGGAAGGCAGTAAAAGAATCTTGAAAATATTTCATTGACATTCCCTCTAAATGACAGAAAAAAGTCTAGACAGTTACTTTTATGAAACAGCCCTAAAAAGCACATTACAAAGTCTCATCTGAAAACACAAACACAGAAATAGAATATAAGATTTTTATTGAAGTTTTCAATGGAAGCAGAGCAACACAAGTTGAATACAACCAAATGCTAAAGAGCTATCAGAAGATACAACTGAACACTGCTTAGAAAATACTCGTATAAAAATTAAGCTGACAAAATAGTAGGTCTAGCCCAGTGCTTCAAGTTTCATACTATCAAAGACAAAGATGAGACAAATATTGCCCATGTTTCACACTGTTCCTGTCTTGATTTGGCTGAGATTCATCACAACAGTATATGTTTTAGTGTTAAATGTTCAGTATCCTAATCTGCTACGCTTCTAAGCCTTTTTAAGAAGGCTGTGTGATGAACTAACGCCCAACTGTCAGGAGATTTTCCTCGGGGCTAAAGGTGCACTTTGCCACCTTAAATTTGTCAAGACGCCCACTGCTGATTCCTCCAGGCTGAACATTTCTCTCTTCTGTTATTGTCACACATTTAATTCATAGGCAAGTTACACAAAACGCAGCTCTCAGTTTTTAACCTCAAAAAATCTCTCCAGATATTTTGTTCTCTGATCTGTCTCTCAAAGACCAAAAGCAGCTATTTTAGGGGTTTTTTATCTGGTATTTTCAGAACAGAAAACAGTAATCTACATGTTTACCAAACTGATCTCATACAGTGATTCCTCACATGAAACTCAGATTATATAGTTTGCAACAAAAATGTGTCCTGAATGGCAACCTGCAGTTCATTCTCACTTGTATTGTCACAGAACTATTTTTATGTCTTTTCCTAACTTTTCACTTTACCTTTCAGTGCAAATTCTTTGAAGTTTTGCTCCATAATACAGTAATATTCTTCAAGAAATATTTGGCTGTATTTCAAATCTACCCAAACTGGTTTTTTTCCGTGATTGTCTCTTTATATTTCAAAGTCTATGGTGTGTTGACCATGGCTGGATGCCAGGTGCCCACCAAAGTTTGTCTGTCACTCCCCTCCTCAACTGAACAGGGGAAAGAAAATATATCAAAAGGTTCCTGGGTCAAGATAAGGACCAGAAGAGATCACTTACCAATTGCTGTCACAGAAAAAACTTAAGGAAACTAGTTTAATTTATTACCAATCAAATCTGAGTAGGATAATGAGAAATGAAATCAAATCGTAAAAGCACCTTCCCCTCACCCCAGCCTTCCTCCAAGACTTAAACTTTACTCCTGAATTTCTACCCAAGAAATACAGGGGGATGGAGAATTGAGGCTGCAGTCAGTTCAGCTCATGTTGCCTCTGCCACTGCTTCCTCCTCAGATAGAGGACTGCTCACACTCTTCCCCTGCTCCAGCACGGTGTCCCTCCCACAGGAGACTGACAGTCCTCTACCAACTTCTCCAAGGTGAGTCCTTCCCACGAGCTGCAGTTCTTCACCAGCTGCACCAATGTGAGTCCCTCCCAAGAGGTGCACTCCTTCAGGAACAAACTGCTGCAACATGGCTCACAAGACCTGCCAGCAAATCTGCTCCAGCGGGGGCTTCTCTTTCCAAGAATCCAGAGGTCCTGCCAGCAGCCTGATCCACCATGGGCTTTCCACTGGGTCTCAGTCTCCTTCAGGTATCCACCTGCTCTGGCCTGGGGTCCTCCATGGGTTGCAGGTGGATGTCTGTTCCACTACGGACAGCCACGGCTGTGGCCTGCAGAGGAATGTTCCACTGTGGACAGCCATGGCTGTGAGCTGCAGGGGAATCTCTGCTTCAGCAGCTAGAGCACTTTCTTTCCTTCCTTCTTCCCTGACTTTGGTGTCTGCAGGACTGTTTCTCTCACATATTCTCACACTTCTCCAGCTGCTGTTGTGCAGCAATTTTTTTCCCCTTCTTAAATCTGTTATCCCAGAGGCACTACCACCGTTGCTGACAGCCTTGGCCCTGGTCAGCAGGAGGTCCAGTCTGAGCCAGCTGACCTTGGCTCCATCAAACACAGGGGAAGCTTCTCACAGCTTCTCAGAGAAGCTACCTCTGCAGCCCCCTCCTCTACCAGAACCTTGCCAAGCAAACCCAATGCAAACTCTCAATTTAAATTAATTTATAAATGTTATTGAAGATTTATTATCCCCTTTTTTTGGAACAATATTTGGACGTAATAAAATTACAAGAAGTATTTGTCACTTCAATATCTCTCCACAGCTCAATAGGTTATTTATTATATTTTCAGTATGTACTCTTTAGGAAGATGTATCCTTTCTTTTTTAAGATTTTATAAATCGATAGTGAGAACAAACAAATTTTATTCTCATAAAAGCTGACTATTGCAAGTACTTTATAGCTGCAAATGTCTATGTTTAATTAGTTCATATTTCATATAACAATAAAATGTGCTTTACTGTAAAATATTTTCAAAAAAAATATTAACAATTTGCTGTTTATGGCCTTTTTAGTACAAAGCAAGCTTGGATGTGCAATATATCTATGAACATTTGCTCCTTCTCCTTTACAACACAAAAATTGCATTGAGTAATCAACTTCTGGTTTTGAATTTTGATACAGCAGTTAGTTTTCTAAAATCCCACTGTTCATTATAAATTTTCTTCACAACTTTTAAAAATGCTTCGTAGTGGTACAGTAAGTGACGGGTTAGCTAACCTTCCTAATGGCCTAGAAGGATTAGGTAACCTGCACATGTTCTATTTTAAGTTCTTTTTTTCCTCTTAGTGAGCTATTTCTACCACCTTACTTTGATACCTCATTCATTTTTTCAGTAGTTTAATATAGTTACCCTCATCTGAAATGCAAGCTATGTTATATTTTGGAACATTTTTCTCTTATATATTCATGAGGAATCTTTCTTACTTTTTTCTACACTTTCATTAAGTCCTAGTGGGCTGTACATATTATGTATTAATAATACTAGATTAGTCCAAAATATGATTTCATAATTGTTTCAGTCATCAATTTGGGAGCTGTGTGCACTGCTAACGCTGAAACAAAGCATCTAGGCAGCACCAGGAAAATGGCAATTAGAGGAACAAACAAAGGAGGAGGTTGCAGCTCACAGGAACTCTCCTTGAAGATTTGAATGATGCTTGGAACAAAAGCTATGTCTGCATGAATATGCTGGTAGAACAAAAAAGAAACAGTTATGAGTTTAGCATTTAGATATACAGCTTTGCTCCAAGCAGAAGATGGACTTTAGATTTCAGCAGATATTAACATTTGATAAGGAAGAATAAATAATGGCTTGGCTGTAGGAAAGATTCAAAATGCAGCTGGAAACTATAAACTTGTCTGGTTCTGCACATGAACCTATGTATTGCATGTTCTGCATTCAGATTCATTAAATACTACAGAACTATTGAACATAAGAAAGATTAATGTTGAGCTGATTCAAATGAACAGAAACTGGGGATAAAAATGGCTGCTGCTTTTTTGAAAAGGAAAAAAAATCCCACCTTTTTTTTTCCGTTTACAATTTTGATATTGGAATTGACTGAAAATTACAATCTTTGGAATAATATTCCTGTGTACCTACATTGCTTCATAGCTTTCTTTTCCATACTTTTTTTAGGCAGGTAAAGCACAGATAGTCACTAGAAACAGAATGCCTGCATCAGCTGAACCAGAGCTTCAAGGCAGGGCTACAACGCAGGAAAGAAAATGAGGAGACACCTCTTGCAGTGTAGTGATAAGAAAAGAGACAAATGTTGAAACATTCTCTACTACTATTGGATGTTTTATACAAGATGGAACTAAAGAAGAGGAAACTACAGTCTGACAGTATCACTTAAATCTGGATTTGTATTGCTCTGCCATGAACTGATCTGTGGTGTGTCCTTAACATCTTACTGGCCATGAAACAGAAGCTGTGGTTGTACTCCTGTCTGGCATTGAAACTCCCCTACGTGTTGCATTTAACACGATAACCACACTGTGAGCCTCACCTGAATAACAAAAATAAACCCAGTTAATCAGTAGTAGTAAAGTCTAATGGCTTTAATACTGGGAATAATTTACAGCATAAGCCAATTAACATTGTCAAATGCCATATGACTTCCCCAGGCTGTGTACATAGGGAACTGCAGTAGCTCCAGTCCTCTGGTATATCACTCCCCTGCTGGACTAATTTCAGTCTATTTCATACAGTTTCTTTAAAGGTGACCATTTTTCCTCTAAATCCACTGTTGTTCACAGCAGGTATATTTTGCCCTGTCTTAGATTTCAGATGTCATTGATGTTTACCTTTTGTTTTCATTGGACATACACGTGCACGTGGTTATATTCATACCAAGCTGCAGCACAAATACACCTTTAAAACTGAAGCCACTAAATGTCTCTAGAATTGTAGACCTGAGGTTTTTCTTAGACCTTTCAGGATGTGAATTTTCAGCCTGTTCTAGTATTAAGTGGTAAGTATAGTGGTAGAAACAAAGACTTTTCAGTGCTGTGCAGGGAGTGCAAGTTCAAACTTGGGATTTGCACTATCCGCATGTGATGCCCATGCTAAGGAGTACCTAACCTTTCACTCTCTGAACTTGGGGCAAATGGATGAAATTTTAGCCATACTGCTATGTTGCTACATTATCAAAATAAAGCACTGTCCAGTTTTCAGGCTTCAAAACTTCCCTTGAAACACGTAGATCTGTTCTGAGATTGTTTCTACTGCAAATGACTTTTTTACATTCCTGACAAGATTTAGTCAAGCAGTAGAACAGTGAATAGCTGAACAATCCTGCATCTTCCAACCCGTAATCTAATTCACAATCCATAATTTAATTCCCACTCCACAACTTGATACTTGATCACGCTCCTATGTGTACCTACATGCCCTCCATAGGAGTTTGTTCAATAGTGCTATTAGGGACAGATTTCACTTTTCAAGCTTCACATTTCCAGTTCAATCATTTCATGGTTTTCCTGTTCCTTTCATAGTTGTAGGCAGATATCCTTTAAACAGCACTCTTTGAGGGCCCTTTACTCCAAATGGTGAAAACTGCTGGTCTGTGACATCCATGATTTCTGAGTGGAAGGGGATTCTGGATCCATCACCTTTTCACAGGAGAGTTCAAGCATTTCACATTAAGTGGCAAAAGAGGTCTTGAAGCTAACCTCTTATCCAGTGAGTAGGGTACACACATTTCAGATGCCACACAAGTGCTGTCTTCAGCTTGCTAATTAGGCTACTCATTTTGTCCCTTCGCCTTCCTTCTGGCCCTCTGGAGAAACAGTTTTTAAAAACAGTCTGGTAAGAATTAAACTGCTGCTTGGGAAACTTTTTCTGAAAATAGCCTTTGCTTCTTTCTGCCTGGAGAGACTTGGTTAAAGATAAGAAATGTGTTAAATGATAATTCAAAAATTAATGGTATGTGAACTCTGCTATGGGACAGCCAGAGTATTTGGATTAGAATTGGTGTTAGCCTCCAGCAAATCCCTGTAGAAGCTCTGCTGTAGTCTCTTGACTCCCTCTCTTCTTTGTTGCAGTGTACTTTCCTTCATTTATCCCCTTTCCTGAAATATATTTTTTTAATAAAGTATGCTGAAGAAGTCATGTGGATAGCAAAGAAGCACAAAAAAATGTTAAAAGGTGGGGGGGAAAAAATGTGTGAAATTTGTCTGGTTTTCCTCACCCAATTAAGAGTCTGTTATGCAGTCTGCATATGCTGCCTGTGGCATTTCCCAGTCAGCTCTAAAGATTTTGAACCAAATAACTTTTGAGAGGAGGCTGACAGATTGTGGTTTGGCAAATGGGAAAAAGGGACTGTAGAGGATGGGGGCTTCTTTCTTCTGCTATTCGATGAGTAGTTATGGAGAAGGGGCAGAGACAGATTGAAGGTGCATTGATCGAAAGTCACCCAAACTTTTCACTTAGTGCTTACTTACATATATTTTAGAATCTTAAAATATTTATCTAAACTAAAATATACCTATATCTATCATATTTAATATGAAAGAAATGTCAATGTCTCACGAGTTGGTTTTTTCTTTTACTGCAAACACCTTTCCATAATCATTATGTGTGTTTCCCAGTTCACAAATAAAATATGTTGTATACTTTCTGGTCCATGTTTGTTTGTTACAAATGAGTTTTTTAACCTACTGAACCCAGCACCTTGTTTGCAAGTGATTATCAAGTCACAAGACTGTGGTGATTTGTTTTAAGCAGAAGATTGGTGGATTATTAGAATATGAAAGTTTTCTAACTTTTCTACAGGCTGAAACCTTTCTATGAGCAGTTGCAAGTGAAAATGAGAATAGCTCTGAAATTGTTAAACCAAAAAAATGAACTGTAGAAAAAGGTCAAGATTTGTTGCTGAAGTATAAGCACTTCTTTCTAGAAAACAAGCTGGTTTTGTTCTTGTTATCAAGGTCATACTGCCAATTCATTTCATCTAACTTTAAGAAACTGCTTTTAAAACACTCAGTTTATTAGATTTAGGGCTTTGAGCTGATAGAGATTGTTGTGGCACCAGCAAACCTCTGGACTTACGTCAGCTTTGGATCTGGTGCTTAATTTCTTTTTTTTTTTTTTCTTTTCTGTGTCTTGCCACATAAATAAAAGTGATTATGACAAGATTTCTTCTCACATGATTTTGCAGGTCATGGCTGGAGTCACCAGCAACAGGAACTCACTGAAATAATTTGCAGGTTCTTGTGAAACAGGATATGCTGCTATGTTTTTCCCATCCCCAAAAGGCAGCAATACAGTCCCAATGACAATGGAAGATGATCTACATGTGGCTCTTTAAGGGATCCGACCTGCCACAAACATTCAGTATGGACTGGTAAGACATATACACATCTCCCTGACCACCTGTGTCTAGTCCCGATCTGCTTCCTCCCTCTAGGAGGTGCCAAATGCAAAACCAATCTGAAATTCCTGTAGGAAAGGTTCAAACCTGAAACTTAATTTGGCTTCCAAATTTTTGGAAGTAGGTCAAATAAGAAAGTGAACAAGTCAGTGCGTGTGTGTTGAATCCAAGGGTGCAGCCATTCTGACTCAAAGCCTTGGTGTCTCTGCAGCCTTCATGTGTGACCTGGGCTCAGTCTGACTGCAGAGACAGGTAAGGTTTGAGAAGATGCTGGGCTGGAGCCACCAAATGACAGGTAAGATGTTCCATGACTACAGGTGCTGAGGCTACAACAGCTGGCATCTCCAGAATTCATAGTCCCTGACATGAAGAAGTGAAGAAATAAAAAACAAAGGGAAAAAATGATTAGAGGGAACCTATGGTGGCTAACTCAGCAAGACCAAGGCTCAGACTTCTTTAATCTGAAGCAAAGGCTCACCAATCTGTTGCTGACTGAGAACCACCCGCAGAAGTGTTTCATCCAGTGTGAGGAAAATATTAGTGCTTAGCCTGGCACTGTGTTGGCCATCTCTTGCATGCATTACCACCTGATAAATAACTGCTGTGCTCTCTGTGCTGTGCCCAGATTGCTCGTAAAGTCTCTCTGCATATGGTAAAATGTGCCTGAACCAAGGTGACTCATGAGGGAGAGAAATGTGTGCTATTGGCATAAAGATCTCTGTTGACTTTGGTGTTTGCATTTCACTATAAATATTTTAATTATTGATAAAATAATTATAAGGAGGAAATGGGGAGGTACAATTAATGGGAAGGGACAAAGGAGAGGGGAGGAAGGGAGAAAAGCAAAGCAGAAAGGTCTCTGAACTTCACCTGAAGCACAGGTTGTTAATACGATATTGTACTCAAACCAAGAGTGTCTTGAGGTATGAGCAGAGATCTCCATCACATGCAGAAGGCTGCTGAGACCTCTATAGTGCTCCACAGATTACCCAGCAGCCCTGCTGATGCAGGGTGGCCATTTGTCCCCAGCGTGTGGCATGGAGGGGTTCACTGACTCCTTCAAATATAGTCTCCCCTGAGGTTCACACCAGGGTTGAGAACAGAGGAGGGAAAACAGGAAAAGAGCAGAATTTGGGATAGAGAAGTAAAAGGGCAAAGGAAAGAAAAGCAACCTGCCTTAAAAAGTGAGACGGTTACCCCACAGTGGAACAGAGGTAGGATAATTTTAATTTTGTCACATTTTTCTTGGTTTAATTTTACGTAGACATAGAGACATATTACAGATGAGGTGATTATCAGGTAAAATATTAATCTTTAGTATTCCATAATCTCAAATACTAAATTTGGCCTGAAGTATAAAGTTTCCCTTTTTTCTAAAACTGCCGTAGATGAAACACTGATGAAAAAAAATTCTCCCTTGTGATGGATTTGACTGTATTTTCTTCCAATACTGAGGGAAAATCTGTGTGCAATATGACACAAAACAGAGCATTCAGTGTCTTCTACTACAAACCTCCGTGGAGCATGGAAAGTCTCAGATACATCTCATTAGCTTTTCTGCATGTGGGTCTCTAATTATGAAGTGCTATAATTGATCATTTTCCTTTTCAAATTAATTTATAACATAAGAAGATTTGATTGCGGAAATGTACAAAAGGAATACTTTGGTTTGACCTTACAGCTTGTTCCAGCTCCTTGGCTGGTATCCATGAGGATCATTAAAATCAATTAAGGAGTTAAGTACAGGACATCTATTGTTCTGCCCTAGAATCAATAGACCCTTTCAAATCTTCTATAATTCTAGAGATCACAGCAGACAGTTTAAAGAATTACTCTTTTGTAGAATCATAGGTTCTAATCCTGCATATGATGACTTTGTTAGGCTTACTTGCCTCTTTAAAGGCAAAAATGTAGACTTTTGGAGATTGGAAATACAGCATGATCTTTAGAAGTGGTATGCAATCCACATTCCATCTCTGATACTGCAGACATGCCGACTGAAAACTAAAGTATAGCTCATCTCTTTGCTACAATCAATTTAATTGAAATTGTTGAATATTCATCCTGCTAATGGCTGGTCATTTGTAGCTGCAGCTATATTTAGAAAAAGAAAAAAAGAGATATTTGTATCTAAGTAACAAAGACATGGCCCGCATCATAGCTTCATGTCTGGATCAGCTGGTGGCAGTCACTGCTGCAAATGAAATAAGAAACATGGGGAAGGACAGACTAAAACTGTCCTTAAGGCCCAGAAGCTAAACTATTGCAATAATTACTTGGAGCCAGAATAAGCTTGACTTGTTTGGTGAAATAGGATTATTTCATGGGAAGCGCCTTTTCTTGCAGAAACTGTAAATTCAGAGCTGGGGCAGTGTTCACTCTTATTTGTGTAGCACCTCACAAATGAAACTGATAGTGCCTAGGGGTATCAATGCTAACACTGGGTAAATGTTAAATGACTCCTTTTATTATATCTATATCTATCTATATCTATATCTATATCTATATATATCTATATCTATACCTAAATCTATATCTAATCTATATCTTTATCTAGTTTTATTATTTAGTGGCTACTGCTGGTCTTTGGAGCAGCTGATGTTAAATATAATGTGTTTCAATCTCAGTGAAACATTACAGACCAGAGAGTCATGATGAAAACTAAGGATGAATGCAGGATAATACTAAACACCTTATTTATTATCAAGTTTAATACATTTGAAGGAGAAAGAAACGAGGAGAGAAAATTCTCTAAAATTTATGTCTATTATTGCATTCACACCCTATTTGTGGGCTCAGAGGAAGCACATCTTACATATATAAAGACAAGAATTTATTGCTCTTATAATCAAAATTGACAAAGTCTAGGAGTTTTTCATCCACATCTAATTGTTGTGGAAAAAGAAAGAAGAATAGACTTAGGAATGGCATGTGCACATCTTAGTTTCTACCCCTTTTCCTGGGGTTATGTTCCCCTGTTCCCTACTCTGGCAATGGGAAGTGTTATAGCAAGCTCTGAGCATCTGGAGTCCTTTAACTGAAGGAACATCACGTTTGTGTTGATGGTTTCACCTCACTTGGAATCCTTCTTATATGTTTGCTATCATGTTTCCCTACCTCACTCTTTCCCCATTGGTGTGCTGCTCTGTGTTATGTCCAAACTTATTGCATGTGGTATCTTTCTTCTATTCTAGACGCTATTCTGTGTTCTCTTTTGCACACCCAAGTCTGCATTTCTTTGACTGGCCATGGCTGAGCAGTTTGTAACCTTGCAGTCCCTAGTGCCAGCTTCTTCCCCATCTCATCATGCAGCTGCATTTGGTGCCTCCACTTCTGAAGGCTGCTGTGTCACCAACCTGTGGTTCAATATGTGACATCACTGTGTTTAGAGTCATCAGATCATGATGGCATGATACAAATACAGAACAGAGGAAAACAAATTAGCTGTAGACAACCTGCAATTATGAATTATGATGTTACAGCTAAACCGCATTAAAGCAAAGCTTCTGGCAGGTCAATAAAAGTTCAGACAGAGCAGGCATGACAATCCTCAGACCTGAAGGCCTTGCAAAGACAGTAGAACATGGCCACTTGCTAGCAATGACAATACCATACTGTAGACCCACAGGGTAATACTATTTGCTACATGTAAGTTCAGCAGTAAATCCTATAAATTTTATAAATCTTATAAAATTAATATTTTCTTCATCTGATAAAGCTTAGTTCAACATTAATACATTGTCAGCCCACAGTGAGAAATAATCACTCATTTTTTCTACTGAAAAGCCAATTTACATATGTTTCCATATTCAGTTAAAGGACTCCTAGGCACTGATTACCACATAATGGGTAAGAAACCATCATAGGTGTCTTCATTAAAAAAATGAGTAAAATATCAGTGCATATACTTTACTTTATAATGTGACTTCTGGCTTACTTGATAAGACTAAACATAAGCATGATATATCTCATAGTCCATAATACCATCTGTATTTATTATCATCCACATTTTATGGGGAATTTGAAAGAACTTTCTTAATTTGTGCTCAATTTCTACACTGACGGTGTGAAGACATTAAAAATTATACTGCTTTTCTTAAATCAGTAGGTTATGCCTGTTCCTCTTTGCACCTGAAATTCGCAATCTAATGCCCCATTAGACTACAGTCAGCTCTGCTGCCATCTGGGTGGAGGTAAAGGTGAGTGTCCCTTCCACCTGTAGACACCTGGCCAAGCAGGGACAGAAGGGACACTCAGGATTGGGCACCGGGAACGGAAAATGGCAGAACAACCTCTCCATTGCCACCAGTTTCTGAGAGTTACAGGTAAAGGTACAAATGATACTCTTATGGCAGGCTCACAGCAAGGATGGCAAGAAGCTGGAAGGATCTCTACCATGGCTCTTGTGAAGAAGTACAGCTCTGTTTCCCTGAGCTGTGGCCCCAGGCTTCCATGCTGGCCTGCCCACTGAGAGCTTCTCCACCCTTTTCTTAGAAGCAGCTTTAAATGCCTCTCTTCCCTAGGTGGGCCCCAGGAACATTTCTAAACCTGATGTGTGACTGCCAAAGCGAGAGGCAGGAGCTAAGCATCCTGCTGCTCCTTGGCTTGCCCTAGCAGCTAGCTGGGAAACTGCAAAATGCTGACAGCTGAAAATCCGTCATTAAGATGTTCTTCAGCATCAGGTTTTGTTTCCCCTATCACCAGCAAGCCCCCAACATCAAGACAAGCAGGGTGACCCTGACAAAGAGCTGACTACTGGCTTGTGTGTGCCAGCTATCAGGTTTTATTACCACTGTTTTCTGTTTTAGCAGAGCTATTTCTAACCGTGTGTCAAGAACATTTCCTGCCTCAGAAAGCAGTACTATTTTGTAATGAAATAGGCCACCTAAGGTACCCCCCTGAGGCAGAGTGTCTTTCTTCCATAATAGTACTTTGAGGGTTCTCTGTACAAGCCCCAGATTACCAAATATCTGAAAATCAAAAAGGGAGAAAATAGTATTTGCTTAAATACTTCAGATTCAGCACAAACTGCAGGCTTCCCTGTGTAACCCTCACTTGAAATACCTGACATTATAAGAGGCAGAATACAAACAAACACACTTGACGAACAGAGAAACTTTGGCAAGAAAATCCTCTGTTAATATTCATTAACTTAGATCATTTGTGTGCTGCGTGAAAAGAGTCACTATGGAAAAATATAATGCTGCTTCCATTTCTTCTATGAAGAAACATTACAAAGAGTAGTCTACATTTTGCAATAAACTGTCTGTTGTTTCTTCCACTCTAACATTTTGATGTTTCAGCTTGTGCCATATTTCCTTCACAGAACCCATGGGAAGGACATTTGCAGCTCAGAACCCATGTTGAGAAAAAGACTTGCTTATCTATGATATTAATGTATTCCTAAAAGAAGCAAAAGGATGCTTCTGAATGCCACCAGAGTTTATACATTTATTGTTTTTTGAGCATTTTGAAATTTTCCAGGAAATCCTGAGATCCCAGTTTTCTATTGTGCAATTTCCACACCCAAACTGTTTATTCTGAATTTTTTTCTTTGTCAACTGTTTATGCCTGGAAGATACGAACTTTTACAGATCTAAGAAAGCAACCATTATGTTTTCCAGAATAAAAGACTGGTTTTTTCCCTCTCCCTGATTGTATTTTTAAGCTTAAATTTTTTTTCTCTTACATGTATAACTGCCTCCTAAATGAAATAAGGACATCTGCTTATCACAGCCTCTCAACTTGTCCAGTAAGAAAAAGTACCTTGTATATTTAATTCTGTATGGGAGGAAACGTCCCTCTCAAATGATCTGGAATGGGAACTTTGAATGCAAATTACCTTCCTACACAAATCGAGAACAAGAAAATAGAAACAGTCATAAGTGCTTGTTTAAATCAAATAGAAAAGGAGTAATTTCCCAGAATTTTTACCCAAATTTGGTATCAACAAAATCTCTGTTTACATAAATTTCTACAACAAATTAAAGCCATGTCTCCCTTCCCGCCCTCGTTTCATGATAAAGTTTAGCCAATACCACAGGATATTGCTGAATGAAGCAAAGCCAAAGTTCAAGAGGCTTTGCCAATGGAAGCAACTCTCCTGCATTTTGTCAGTGTGCTTGTATTTGCACTTTCTTTCTGTAGCTTCTTATCCATGGGAGCAGTTAATCTACATTTTGACCATATCCCATTTTCTTATCCTACTCTTCCATTAGTACTGGATCTGAGTGCAGGCAAGGATTATATATAGTCCAGGTGGTGCCAACAGATAGCTTGTTTGCATTATGCTGTCATCACCATGATTTATTGAAACCACTCCCAGACAAAGACATTAAATTTATCGTATTGTCCCTCAAGGACCAAGTTTTAGAGCTTATAGTTGAGAGCAGAGTAGAGTAGATGAAGGCTATAAGGCTTCCCACAGCCACCAAATTGATTTTTTTATGTCCCTGTGATGCTGAACCACAGATTCATAAAGTTAAGTTGAAAGCAATGTTTTTGTGAAGACTTTGCAAAAGCACTTGTACACAATTTTCATGTCCTTTGTAAAACATGAAAACATGAAAATGTCAAATGCTAAGTTCTTCCCGTCTCAAGACTCTGACACTCTGTTAATAGAGTAACACAGGAGATCTATTAAGTAATATTTTCCTTGACATATAAACCACAATGGGGAATCATTTCAGTCAGAATATTAGCACAGTAGTCATGTCGCCAAGATTAACTTCAGGTCTGCTTCACATGCACAAAGAAAACAGCTGGAAGAAAAGCTTATTTTAAATATATCTAGGTTACCTTCACTTCCTGTCAAAAATTTCTTACAGAAAAAGTTTCCATTTATCCTGCTGTGAAAACTGATGTCTGTCATTTGCTTCAGGAAAGTGCAATCTGCTGAGATATTCCTGCTTGGTGGTGGGAGAAGTGACTGGCTGAGGCAGAAAGAGGCAGCCACCTACATCTGCAGCTAAGATAGGATTGTTCTTATCTTTAGAAAACAACAAAATATGACCCAAACAAACAAACTGATCATTCACTATCTTTACTAAAGGAATCATAATAGTGCACAGTTGACTCACTTTAACCGTTTTGGTATCGTGTCTATTTCATCACAGTTTTAGATTTTTTTTTCCACAGGGAGGTATGCAATACAGATGAGAATTAGCAGAGGATGATAGGCACATTGCAAAAACTGCAGAAGCAAAGAGAGAAAACATGAACCCCCTCAGAACAATGTACAGCTCTGGTTTTTTACTTTTCTTTTGTATTGACCATGACCTTACCTGAATGTCTGTCTTCCACCAAAGAAGTCAAACTCAATGTACTCTGTGTTTACCTTTCTCATGACACTTTTCAACTACTTGCAGCCCCAGACCACTGGACCTCCAGGTTAAGTACGTTTTGGAGTTAGATGCACCTGACTCAATAGCCTTATAAACCAAGCCAACTTCATCTTCTAGTGAATGCTGAAGGAATAAAACAATGCAGTTTTTATTGTGGGCGGGATTTCTAACACACTTAGGTTGCTGTGAGTAATGATGTCATTGTACGCATTCAAGAAATAGTAAATTAAAACTTCTTGTCATCTACATTTCTAAAAGTGAAATTTTTAATACCAGTAAAACTGAAATGTAAACAAATGACTTAGATGAAGATTCGTGCTTCAGAGCATTGCACTTCAGGTTTTTTTGGCATGGAGGGGGCACAAGTAAGCCAGCTGACCCAAACTAACCAAAGGGATATTCTGTACCATATGACATCAGCTCAGATATAAAAGCTAAGGAAAGGAGCAAGAAAGGGGGGCATTAGTTGTTTCCAATGGCTGCCTGCTAAGAAACCATTGCATGTGCTGAAGCCCTGCTTCTCGGGAAAGGCTGACCATCGCTGCTGATGGGAAACAGAGAACAAACCTTATTATTTTCTGCTTCTTTTTTGCACGTGCAAGCTTTTGCTTTTTGCCTTAGTAAACTGCCTTATTTCAACCTACAAGTCGTTTTCCATCTTATTCTCTCTCCTCTTATGGCTGGGAAGAGCACTTGGTTTCTAGCAGAAGTCGACCCACTACAATCATATAAAGGTTCACTTAAGAGGTACTTCATATTGAGATGTGAAAATAGACAAAATTATGGAAGAACAAAAAAGAAAGATATGCTGGAGGTTTTGGCATAGAGGAAAGACTGTAGGAGCCGATGAATAGGTCTTGTATTCGTGGCCACAGAAGACTGTGATCATGAACTTAGACTGAAAAAAAAGAAAATAAAAATACAAAAAATAAGGACTTCAAGCATGGAACACAGGGGTACAAGATAGAGAAGAACAGCAGCTATTCTCACAGAAAGATGTGAGGAAGTTTGTAGTCTGTTTGCACAGGCAGTCACACCATGTTAACGCACCCTTTTACTCTCCTGTTTGACATGTGTAAGCACAAACTTTCTGCAGTACCTTGCACAAAAGCTCTTAGCTTATGAAGTCTATCAGCAACCTACTAGATCTTAGCACTCTCTGAAAACACAGTAAATTCCTTTCACTGTTAATAACTTTATTTGAAATGTGTATCTCAGCCACACAGAACATGCCACCCAAGGCCAGGTCTTCCCACTATCCAGCTCCAAGGGTAGCTGTTTGGTACCTCTGCTCTCTGTGTTAGCAAGTGTGCTCACTTGTTGGTTAGCTCCAACAGAGTGTCCAGAGCTGACATGGGATGCTGAAGAGAAAAGCTCCTGTGGGGCAAGCTCCTCTCATGCTGCTAAGGAGCCTAGAAAGCTGTGGACATGGGTGATTCAGAGTTCCTTAGTGACAAATGAAAAAAGAGGTACTATGGCCTGCCCTGTTTCTGGGGAGTTTAAAGGAGAGATCCAGTCCCTGGGAAATCTGTGCAGGGGAAGAATTTTACCAACATAAACACCAAACCAACAAGTGAAAGAAAGTGAGAAAGGACATGCACTCAATATGGTTATTGTTAAGGTTCCAGCTTAATATATGGCACGGGCATGCTCTTCGTGATGCTGGGAATCAGTTAAAGGAGAAAAGCTGATCACAAAGGTGGTAAACTAGAGGATATAGCATTACAAACAGCAAAGACATACACATATAATTTAATATTATTACTGGAGTTATATAGATTCAAAGTAACTTCTCTTTATTTAAGAACTGTTCTGTATTGTTCATCTCATAAATAGCAAGATAACTTCCAAAAAATATGTTCAGGGCTCTGGAAAATAGGAATTTAAAAAGAAATAGTTGAAGTCCTTCCTAACAATCACAAAATGTGGTCATGTGTCCATGACAATGAGAATATAATGTTATCTATCTTATGAACTGATTACCTCCACCATGTATCTGAATAATGTGCCCTAATTTCAGCATTTTTATTATCCAGAAAACTTCTGCTTAAAAAAGAAATTAGAGCATACTCCTGAAAGGTTGTGTGCTTTATAACAGGAAAATCTCTCTGACTCATACCTGAGCTGAATAAGAGAAAACTTATTCCTTCCCCACAGAACTCTGTGCAATAAATCTTGTGCATTAGAACATCTACACTGAAAATGGCAAGTCAGTCAAAATGCAGAATTATCACCTTTAGCTATTTTTCATACATTTTTCACTAGAGTTTTTTACTTCTGCTTTATTCCATAGTTGCATAATATATGAAAATAAGCCTTTTGATACTCTCCAGCTTATTTTACAGTTTCTCATTTACACATCAAGATGAACAATACTTTTCAAGGTGTATACTTAACTTGTTTCAGAACATCACATTTCCTTTAACAATTATGATTATTAAAATCGTATCTAATATTAGGGTAGAAAAACAACTTTAAAAATCAAATAAGAAGACAGAACCGATTCTCTAAGATGTTTTCTAGCTTAACTCATCAATAACATTTGAGTTCAAAACTCGACATCACTAGACATGATGAAGGAGAAAAAAAGCAAACTAGCATCTACCTGTGTGCCCTGGCATCCAGCAGGGCCACCCATGTGGGTGTACACCAGGTGTATCAGGCACAGCTAGTCAAGGGAGGTGATTGTCCCACTCTGCTCTGCATTGGTGCAGCCTCACTTCAAGTCCTGTGTGCACTTTGGAGCACCGCAATCTCAGAGGGATATAAAGCTATTGCAGAGCATCCAAAAAGGGGCCACAAATACGTTGAGGGGTCTAGAGGGGAAGGCATACAAGGAGTGGCTGAGGTCACTTGGCTGTTCAACACAGAGGAGACTGAGCGGAAATCCCATAGAGGTCTACAGTTTCCTCATGAGGGGAAGTGGAGGGACAGACACCAGTCACTTCTCTCTGGTGACCAGGGATAGGACCTGAACAGTCAGACCCTGTGTCAGAGGAGGTTTTATTTGGATATTGGGAAAAAGTTTTTTACCAAGAGGGTGGTTGGGTGCTGGAAAAGGCTCCCCAGGGAAGTTGTCAGAGCACTGAGTCTGCCAGAAACATTTGGACAACGCTCTCAGGCACATGGTATTATCCTTGGGGCTGTGCTCTGCAGTGCCAGCAGCTGTACTTCAGTGATCCTTGGGGGTCCTTTCTAACTCAGGTTATTCTATGACTTGGCCATTCTGTGCATTCATGACTGCACTGGTAATCTTTGAAAAACAGACATGGAAACACACACTATAAAAAAAGTATCAGAATCCTGTAGGCATCCAAATCTGTGGTGTTAAATATAAAGGAAAATATTTACATTTCAAATGAAACATATGCAAAAATATAAAAGAATAATGCTCAAAACCACCTCCCCACCTTCAATCTAAATTTTTGAGATGCTGTAACCTTATAGTACAACTCTGTAACTGTTCTTAAGGACGTGTTAATAGCAGACTGACTGTTAATCTGAAATAAATTTCTCCGAGTGAGAGGATACAAAAATCCATCTTGAACTATTTTCATATCTAAATATTGAGATAATGTCCATTTCTCATGGGGCTAGTCTGTTCACTGTTCAAAACGCTTCTAAAAAAGGTTAATAAATTCAGTAAATGTCATAAATGTCTTGTTGAGGTTCTTTGTTTTCATATTTCAAAAGCTTGTGGCATCCAGTCAGGAAATATAAACAGTGACATGTGTCAGCGGAAATACTCATATCCTGCACCTCACAAATTTTGAATTCTCCACTTCACCAGTGTTCAGACTGTTCACCAACCCACCCATAAATCATGAAAGTGGTTTACATGCATGACTTGAGCTTGAAATCTATAGGCTTTCCTTATACTCACTGTAATGTTTAAGCTGATCTTAGTATTACATGTGCACTCATGTCATTTGCTTAGCCAAAATGAACTGGAGAAAATACCTACATTCTTTGGAAAACTCAGGTCTTTGCTAGTGTTAATGGATTCCTGCATATACTGGCCATGATGAAGGCCATGTAACTACAGAACTAGATAATTGCATGAACTCAAGAATGATTAAAATCCTAAATGATGCTTACAGAGTGTTGCCAAAGAAAAGTCTTTGGGGAGGATGAAATAATTAATCAAGACTGTACTATTAACAACCCACATATATTTCACTTTTTTAGTCCATTTTAGGACTTTCTGTCCCCAAGCTCGTCATGCAGCACTCATGAAGAACAACAAAAAAGCACTTGCGTCTAGATTTAGCAATTTATATCTTACATAAAGATACGCTGATAGATGAATGTCTAGACTCATTAAATGAACTTGACACAGTTTTACAGGAAGTGGCAGCTGGTCTTAACTTGCTGCTTTGAAAAAGGTCTCTGCTGTCTTTGCTAGCAAGTAGCTAATATGTTACTGTAGGCAGGAACCACGCTTACATTAACATATTAGGCAAGGTACGGCTCTGCCAGTGGTTACCATATTTTTGTTTGCTTATGTTATAATAAATTACTATTTAGTTCAGGATAAAACTGAGTATCAAAGCCTCTTTATGAGTCTATCTATTTGACATTGGCAGGCAACCCTCAAGTAGCTGCACAGTATCTCCACGGAAGAGGACTAGTGACCTGGAAACTCCCAGTGAAGAACCTCATGTCAGTGTTTTCACAGGGATATTGAGGCAAAACAAAAGGCAACTGATCTCTTTAAAATCCAAACATAGAGTTCATGGAGAAACAAGAGTATTTAGGAAACGCTTCTTACATCAAACTTTTGCAAGTCAGAACTGGTAGCCAATTTGAATTTTCTTGTCACCATTCCATTTTACCCTTATGCCCTGGCAGAGATGCAACATAAAGCATTTACCATGGCACAAAGTCTTATGTTGCAGGTGAAATGGTGAAGATGCCACTCTGCACAGAAGGAATTTACAGACCTTCAGAGAGAGACTGAGGTAAAATTTATTTTCAACAAATAAAAACTTTCAGCCAATGACAATTTTCCTAAGTGGATATTAACTTTTATTCAGGCAGAAAATAATAACCTCAAGGAAATATTCCCCATGGAAAAGAAGAAGT
This sequence comes from Pseudotriccus pelzelni, assembly GCA_035584735.1. Taxonomy (NCBI): domain Eukaryota; kingdom Metazoa; phylum Chordata; class Aves; order Passeriformes; family Tyrannidae; genus Pseudotriccus; species Pseudotriccus pelzelni. The sequence goes on from JAWMRA010000113.1 coordinate 46,591,152, forward strand.
AGTTCTTACCTCTTAATTCTGTGTGCCAAGAGATATAGAATCATTTAGTGGACAAACTCTCACTTTGACTTTAAATTTGAGTCAAATTTTCTTGAGAATTGTCAGCAACTGCACGTTTTAAAATGTGAACTTCTGTTGCCTTGTTTTATAATGTATTCCGTGGAATGTATATACAGATGACAAGTAACAGCTTTTCTAAAAATATTCCTCAGATTTTCTCTGTGACTTTATACTTCTTTTCAAATATTTAAAATTATTGCTACTCTCAAAAAATCCACCAAACAACAAACAAACAAAAAAATTCCATAAAAAACAATAAAACCAAGAAAACATCAGCCTGTCACAACAAATTAGAAATGTAATATTATTTGCTCTGCATGCTTCTGATGTGCTATATATGCTCTACACATCACTACTAGGTGTGAGTGTAAAAGGTCTCACATTTCAGGATAACCTTTTATTTCAAAGCTTCTCAATTCATATAATCAGACTTCAAGTTCTGTTCCTCATTTGTGACACTGTAACAAGCCTTTACAACATACTTGTATGTATTTCTAAAGGCTTCTGTGTGGGACCACTGTGGAGAGAGGCTTAAGAATTTGAGTCAGTCAAATCAAACCAAGAAACCTAAAGAAAACAAGACAAAAATGTTGCATCTACACTCTTTTTTTAAAGCCCAAACACAACACTATGCCACTGTAAGAGACTGAAATATTGTTAAGTTCTTAAACATTGTTAAAATCATAGAAAGACTTTTTGTCAAACTGCAAAGGAGAAAATGCCCATCTGTGACTGCTGAAGTACACCCACTCCCCATCCCCCTCCTCTAATATGCCTCCTGACTGGATTTTGTACTGTGACAGGAACATGAGATAAGATTATTATCCTATTATCTTAGGTCTAAGGAGAAATAAACAAGGCTCAGGGAAGAAGAATGCATCCACAAAGAAAGGTAAGCTACTTTGTATTAAGTTGTACTAAGAACCAGCCCTAGATGGGAGGAGGATGATTTTGGATATTCTATAGCAAAATCTCTCCACATAAAATAGAAGAAGTAAACCCCTCCACCTCTGGGAAAACCACATACACAATGGACTTTCATGTGAGAGGCAGCTGAGAAGGGGACATAAACCATCAAAGACACCAAAAGCACCCCCTCAGACTCATTCCTGCAGCCTTCTACCACCAGAAGACTGCACGTGATCCAAGTGATGCAGCAGAGTCTGTAGCAAAAGACTGTAAAATTTCACTGGGGATGGTGCCTGGGCAGCTCCTGAACGTATAGTCATCCATTAGGCATTATGTTTTGTGGGACCCTCATCACAGAGAATACCAGAAGAAGAGAACCCTTGGGATGCCATCGGGTTCCACAGAGTGGGGCAGAGAAGCAAGAAAGGCCTTGGGCCTGTGTAAACCCTGCTCAGCGAAAACAAAAACATCCCTACGTTATGAACCCTGTGTTCAGCACAAATCCAAAACGTAGTCCCATCCTAGCCACTAGGAAGAAATTTGATTCAATCCCAGCCAAAATAAGCACAGAAGGGAGATAAGACTAAGCTCAGAATTCCTATGACATGCTAAGGACAAGGTCAACATAGCTGTGCAGAGCTGAGTCAGAGATCATTGTGGACCTGACAGCTCTTGTTTGGGGATGAGAAGAAAACGATGGTGACCGAAATCTAAATTGTCTGAATAAGACTCTCAAAACAGGATAAATTCTAGTTTAGGGATATAATGGGCCAGGAGTAGATCTTTGTGTTCAACAGCCTCTTGATTTCCTCAATACTCTGTGTGGCAAAAAAATTTACTTTAATCTTGTGAAAGAAGCATCTACTTGTGTTTATGTAGAATCATTTAATGCCAATGTGTTGATGATGGGGGCTGAGCATTGTCTGTGATCTATTTGCTTGTGTCATGGCTCCAAGGACTGCAGAAATCCCTACCACTCATCTTTTTTTCATTTTGAAATGCAGATATCTTTTCAATACTTCCTGAGTGAAGACTGTTGCATAACTGTGGTCATCTCCATCACTATTCTTTTACTCTTTTGTAATTCTATTATAGTCTTTTTGAGATGGGATTCAGGATTGCAAGCAATCCCCAAAGCAAAAGGGTGTGTTATGGATTAATGCAGTGACAATGTGATGGTTTTCCAGAAATATCCTAACATTCTTTTCAGTTTTGAAATTTTTGCTTTTCCTTCAGATATCATGAGTAATGATGATTGCTCTCAAAATGTCTGTTAAAAGTGTCATCATAATTTCTGTAATTACTTGTCTTGAGAGTGTTATAAAAACACCTTGATTTCATGAAATTTGTGACTACTATAACATGTTGACTCTACACTGCGGATAGATTTTAACATTTCTGTGAACTCCCAAAAGATCTCTGGCAGATTGTCATCACTTCCTGAACTGTCTGTTAGCATTATGGTAAATTACATGTTATAATCATAGTTTGCTCCTGCTTGCTCCCACATTGACTGTTAGTTTTTCAGGTATGACTGTTACCTTTTTTTCGAAAAAGTACAAATACTTCTGCTGGATGGATATTTTTTGTAGATTATTTTAATGGCACTTTTACTTTGATATCCAAATGGCATGTCCACTGATGAGTTTAAGGATGACAGAGTTATGGATGTGTAAGCAAGACATATATGAGATCTGAAGTAATTCTCTAGCTTTACTCAGCTGTACTTTGACCTCTGCTTTTATATATAGTGCTGAACATTTAAGACAGTATCAAAATGCTGTCGTGGGTTTGCAAAGGTCCCCCCTCCCTTAGGGCTGTAAGTAGTTTGTCCAGGTGAATTTCCAGAACAAAACCAATCAGAAATTTTGGTAACGCCTTTGCCAATTACATCTTTAAGAAAATGGAAGAGAAAGTTGTGGCGCAGATGAAACTGGGAGCCATGTGAGGGAGAGGCAGCAGGCCCCAAGGGGGGCCAGGCCTCTTTCCTCCCCCGGCCCTGGACCAGGGGCAGGGGCAGCACTGAAGCTTCCCTTGACTGAAACATGTAATGGAGTGAAGAAAAAAACAAACCAGAAGGACTTAGATGAGGCTGCCGCAGAAAGAATTCCGGCCAGAGAGATAGTCTCAGCCTCCAAGGTCAAAACTGGCAGCCAGAGGAGAGAGAAGCCTGAAGGGTGGTGAACGTCTCCTTCTCCCCCTCTCTCCCTCCCTCTCCCTTCATCAGGGAAAAGACTGAAATCTGAAAATCCCTGCCACCTGTGGAACATTGCTGGAGAGCAGAAACCCCCTCTGCAGCTCATGAAGGAGCCCAAGCTGGAGCAGAGAAATACATGAGAAAGATGTGATTCCGTGGGAGGCTGAGGCCTAAGACGAAATAGAGTCTTGCTGGACTGTGGCCCACGGAGAGGTAGACCTTACACTGGAACGAGGCAGCCCAGGTAGGATCTTGGGATCTCAGAGAGAGATACATGCTGGTGCAGCTGAATTTGTGACCCTAAGGGACAGCAGAGAATGGAAGAACTGTTGCCCTGAGGGATGGACCCACGTC
>JAWMRA010000113.1:46596181-46702100 GCA_035584735.1 Pseudotriccus pelzelni
CTGGTGCAGCTGAATTTGTGACCCTAAGGGACAGCAGAGAATGGAAGAACTGTTGCCCTGAGGGATGGACCCACGTCAGAAAAGTCTATCAAGGACTCTACCCCGTGGGGAGGGACCTCCACAGAAAACAGGGGTGGACTCAAAACCATTATCCCCTGTGATTATGTGGTGCAGATCCATGGAAAAGCAAGTGTCCCCTTGTAGTCCATGGGAGACCTTACAGGACCTGAGTAACCCCAGCTGTATCCCAGGAGGGAGGTAGGCCCAGCACTGAGGGCGACATAGAGGAGAGAAAGAGACAGAGAGAGAAAGAAACAGTTCCAGCTGCAACAAGTCGGAGTTGCTGTCCCAGAGATAACAGAGAGGAACTTTCAAATGCTGCAGAATTGTGTGAAAGACCTGTGGCTTTGAAAGTAGAGAAAACTTGCTTCTCCTCCTGGATTGATAGAAAGGGGGGAGGGGTATTTCTGTAAATACATAGTGCTTTTGTTTAATTAGAATTGTTGTAGATGTAGTTATTTAATTTTTATTTTACTATTAATAAATCCTAATATTATTTCTCCCCAATCAGATCTCTTTTGTCTGCATAAACCTTCTCTCAACTTACAGCAATTTGTGGGAGGTGTAGTAAAAATTGTCCCAAGGCAAACCCACGACAACTGCAAAAGTTGTTGGAAGCTTAGAAAAATTAGCTTCAAATAGGGCAATGTAGTTATTCAGCATATCAGAAAAAAAATAAAAGAGAGAAAGACATAGCAAGTATTTTAATATGTACAAAATAGCTACAAAGAGGAAGGAAATGAATACCATCGCCATAGGCAAAAAAAATTTATAGGCTTGAATTACAGAAAGTACAGATGCTCTTGGGCTGGGAAAAAATTCTGATAGTAAAGATGATGAAGCACAAGCATGGAAAAGGGAGTTGCAGAATCTCCCACTGAGAGTTTTTAATATCAAATAAATTAATCAAGAACCTGGTATAAATGGCTTGGACACCATCTGGACAAGTTCTTATTCAAACTTTTTTTCTGTGATTTTACACTTCTTTTGCAAAAGAAAACAAACATATTCTTTTTTAAAAAAAATTTGTTAATAATTTAAGAAAAAAAAAACACACACAAAAAAAACCCCAGCCCAAACCAAAATGAAAACCAACCTTTCTTTTGATTTCCAAAACACATGGATACATGTATAGTGATGCTAAGGGAGTAACATGACATCAATGATGTTTTAAAATTCTCTTTCTAGATATATTGACTGTAAGACAAAACCTGCTCTGGTTCACTGATTAACAAACTGGAGAAAATTTGAACCTATCGGAATTTTACTTTCTTGATGTCAGTGAATCTACATACATGTCCGTTGGATCTAAAACTGGCACTGGAAACATGTGTGGTTTTGCTTTCTTAATTCTAAAGAAAATCTTTGCTAGTTCCATAGAGAGAAGCCCACCCATTCATTGTTCTCAGGCTTAACACACCCATCCATTCTCATTTCTAATCTCATTTGTTCTATTTTAGCTTTCTTATCTTCTGTATTTCCTTTTTGAATTCTAGTATTTATTTTAAACTATAAAAGCGACTAAGATCTGCCAGAAACCTAAAATTCAAAGCCAGAGATTACAGCTGTTACCTTAATTGATATCTAACTGTTGTCAGGTCTATGGAGTAATAAATACTACTGAAAACTTCAATAACTTACTAAACATAAAATAAACAAAATCAGTAAGTTTAAAATTATAAACATTTAAAATATTTATATTATAGAATGAGTTACTATTTACATTTTAATAAGCTATAAAATTAAAGTGAATATTTTACTTTGGAATACCTTATTGTTATGGAAGGCAGATTTGCTTTTATTTCTCTGTACAGCTTTATCTGAAATGTCACTATGCATCATGTCAGCCTAATTGTTGATTTTTTAGTTAATTTTCATATATACATGATGTGTGTTAAAAACAAGAAATATGCAGATTGATAATGAGCAATTTTAGAAATTTTCTTGGAGGAAGCATTTAAAGCGTATGTGAAAAATTAAGGAACCTTCACAATTTGTTCATGGTTTCTGCCACTTACTTAGTCTACAGGGATTTGTCACATATGGAGTCATGTACTTCACTCATAAGACAGAAGAGCAACAATATACTTCATTGATATGACAAAATGGTAAATGATTCAATGTCAAGGTACATTTATTTACTGCATAGATGACAGGATCAGACAAAACTTCCAAGACCCTCCTGTTGATGTTCAGAAAGCACACTCTTGCTTTCTAAAGTCTTTCTCAGAGGGGATTGTAGATGCAAATGGATCTACTCCTGGTCCCAGATTCAGTCAGGAGTTAACATCTAAAGGATTATATATGCGTAATCAACCCTCTAGATCACTCAGGTAAGATTTTAAAGTTTAGTATGCTATTAATCACTTACCAAATATCTGACTCCATAAGAATTGTCTCAGCCCCGAGGAGTAGCCTTAAGATGTGTCCCTAGTCAGGGGAATATCCTGGAGTGCCACTCACTGTAGTGCGTGAAAGTTCAACAGCCCCTTGGCCACTGTTTATGGAGTAAGATGACTGACTTATAGTGATATATGCAATATTTGGATATTTGCAAGGTGTCCAGGTCATCCTTGCAGCCCTTATCTTCCATGTTGCCATCTGTCTCCCAAAGTACAGAGTGGGCTAGATGCAACCATCACAACCCCCACTGGTGGTTATGGCTTAAGCTGGGGGCAGTAGGGGGCACAGCACCACATAATTGTGTTTTGAAATGTATGCTCCAGTCGGCATATAGTCGTCTATATGAAAATAATGAAATAGAGAGACATACAGAAAGTAAACTATTTTCAACAGCAAATATTGAGAAACATATTGTGGAACAGACAACAGCAACTATGCAAGTCACTGGGATATAAAAGAATTAAATTAAAGCCCCTTGTTCAAATTATTAAGTTAGATTTTCCTTATTGGACTATTCTAACTGAATTCAGAGCCCTCTGTTGTCACAGGAGTGGAGCGTTGGACAAAATTAATATAGATCCAATGAAATACTGTTTTATCTGAACATCCACTGAATTGTAAAAGTTAAATCTTATCTTTTCTTCTTCTCAAAACTTGTAAATCCTTTAAGATAAGAACATACAGGTGTCCCCATCCTAGATTGACTTGATTGGGTACAGAGGACACTGAGTAGCTTTTATTTTAATGAATGTTATTCCTCTATTTCTTTCAAAATTTCTGAAATCCATTTCCTAGACTCCACCTCTTAGAAAAATATTTTTAATCAGTGCGAAGCTGGCCCACTTTACTAAAACCAATGATTTTCTTGAATTTCTTACAGCAATTCCCATGATTTTGATGAAGTTTAAAGTTTTCCATTTTCTGTTTTTGGGCACCTTTTAGTGGAGTACATTTGCTGCTGTTCTATACTGAAATTCTCTTTGTTCTGTCATCTTGGTGCAAAGCAAGACCTTAAATGTTTAGTATGACTGTGTTACAAATTTTTAAATTTTAATTGTGATATTATTTGTGGGGCAAGCAATATTATTGTCTCATAAAACTGCTAAATTATTAAATACTTATATGTGTTATGAGAATGTACATTCTTAGGCAAATGGTAGTATAGAATAATTAATTTTATTATAACTTTGAGTTGTAAGATTTGTGCCAGTACATAATTCAGTTGGTCAAAAACTCCTTTCAGTCTTTTGTTAGGCAGTCGTAACAGATCTAAAATGCACATAAAGTAAGAGTTTTGCTCTAATTTAGAGTTACTCCCTCTTTTATACTTATGCTCTATTTATTTCACAAATATTCCCCTATTTAATGAGCAAAGCAACAAGAGAAGGAGATCATCTATTAAATTACAGGCCAATTCTCACAGCTCATGCAGAAAGGCCTTCATAATCCTGCCATGAACTTCTAGCCAGACATTTTACTGCTGGGCAGGAATTCCCTGGTTTTGGTGTGCTCTGCACAGTGTCCATCACAGCTGTCAGAATAGGCTGCTGAGAGGAAAAAAGCATAAGAAAGAAGATATGCACTTGTTCTCCACTGGCATGGAGTCCATAAAGACGTTGGAAAAGTTTCTGGACTGCTTCAGGGTATGTCAAAGCCAAATTCTGACCCTGTGTGTGAAGAAATCATAGCAGGCTCCTTGAAATGCATTTATTCCGTACACATTGCCCTAGCAGGAAAAAGGAGATAACAAAGAGTCTGTTTTGAAATCTTTGTAAGCTGATTTTGATCGCGATCTCTGTATTCCACAGAAAGCAGAGGGTATCTGGGACATTTGAAAAGACTTTTTTTTCACAGTCTTCTCTTAAAATAAAAATATGATATACTCAGCTTCTGATTTTCTCATGGGAGCACTGCTAGGAATATCTGATAACTTATGAGAATATAACTACCAGAAAAATATAAAAGTACAAAGTTAGCAAATGGTTGCCTTTTCAATGGAACTCACTCACAAATGTGCTATTTCTCAGAAATGCTCATATCTGCTTTCAAAAACGATTGAGGTTCTTTGCATCTGGCGTCTTGTTACACATTAGACCTAACTCTCTTTACACCTTTTGAACATGTTATTTTGCATGTTAGTAGTATTTTGCTACCCTATTGCACTAGACTAGTTAATAAAAACTAATTCTGTAATGTTCTTTGAGTATGGAAGAACTTGATAGCAGAGCCAGGTATTTGTTGCACACATTCTTCGTAAATAAAAAGGATTACATCAAAGTCTGATCCCCCTGAATGCAACAGGAATCAAAAAGAAGGGAAAGTGTTTGGTCCTTATGCCCTGAATAATACACAAAGGCTCTGTCTGAGATTAATTTCAGGTTATACTATAAACTGTCTTTTGGCTGCCTATTGCTTTTTGCTGCCTTTTTTTTTATTGTCTCTGCTGTTTCTCTCAGATATAAACACACTGCTGCACTCTATCCATATCAATATCTCACCCCACCTCTGTTAGCAGAACTTCTGGATCTCCTTATGGCCCATGGATTAGGGTCTATTATCATATATATTCTATTTTGACAAATCATATTGCTTTGGATTAGTATTCCATGGAAAACACAATTTTCTAATTTCTCTGATTAAAAGTCTGCCAAACCCAATTCTCTTTATATATTCTCATACCATATTTATGATTTCTATTTATTAATGGCAAGACTTCTCAACTAAAAAATTCTAATGAATTTGTCTATCTTTAACATTTACTGACTGTGATTAGAAGAAAAGAGGACTGATTGTTTACAAATCCTCTACATACTGCTATTTTCAGGAGGTCCTCAGTAACACAGGATGATGGATCATCGAGCTGGTTGACTGAAATAATTTATCTTCTTGAAAGAATGTCAGTCAGTGCACAGTGGAAGGTGATGAGGGAATCTCAGTGATACTTAAGATCTTTAAAGTTCTTATGAAGCAAATGAAGAAATCTGAGGGTCTGAAAAGGTAGAATAGGGCTGAGGATCTGGTGTTTCCCTGACTGGGCAAAGATTTTCAGCCCTGAATCTGAAAGGCATGCTAAGACATTTCTCTATCCATAATAATGGTGCATGAAGCCTGATAAAATTACCTCTTCCTGAATCATTTCAGGAATTTCAAGCTTGAAAATGGCCAAGCTGGGTAAAACTATTTGTTCACTAGAATGATACATAAAAAAACCTCAACCATAAAACCAAAAAAAAAAAAAATTCCCTTTACAGTCAATATCAGCAAAAAACAAATCTTCACTAATATGGAAATAAATTGGTCTTGAAAGAACTTATTGGATGACACACTGAGAATACATCAGACAAATACATGGTGAATGTTGTACTGACATTTAGGCTTAAACTCCATTTAAGCAATTACATCAGAAGCACTGCTTCCAAATAGGTAATTTATATGTGTCAAATACATCTGCCTGTCTCTGGCTTAGTATAATCAGAGGTAAGATTTTGCAAATTAGAGGAGAAATAACTACACAACACACATGGTAAGGGAAAACAGGGAAGAGTAGAATTTCCAAATGTAGATTTTATAACTGTTCCTTCTTCATTTGACTTGGGTTTAGGGAAAACTAATGTTTATTTTCAGATTATTTCCCAGGCAGAATTGAGCAAATATAAAGCCACTTTCTTTTCCTGGTGCAACTGTTCAAATTCACATAAAAATTAACAGGTTCTGTTTATAGCAGCAGATAATTTTACCCCAAATATTTGCTCAAAATCAGTGCACGTCCCGAGTGGTTCATAACTTATTCTACTGCAGCAAATCTGCTGTAAGTCAATAAGTCTTATTCTGCAAATAAGGTGACTCCTACAAAAATAATTCTCTCTTTTGAGAAAAAGATGACCTTTCCGGACTATTTCCATCTTGCTGGCAAAAAATGTGCAAATTCCAGCTCATTAATTCTTCCATTGTCCATATGGACCATCCTGGAATGAACTTATTCCTTCTGTCAAAGATACACTTCAGAAGAATAACTTCCACCGCACTGCTCCAGCTGTAACAGGACATTCACAAAACTGGGGTTTTTACTCCAATTCTGTCTGAATGCTCCTGTTCCTACTCTAATGTCACCTTTTTTTAAACTCTAGTGTTTATGAAAGGATTATGCAGCAATGAAGTTTCCAAGACGTATGTGGTGGTATTAATAAAACAGGGCTCAAGCCATTCCCTGTTATGAAGTCTCTCTGATGCTTTAAATTTACATCTAAATCTTGCAAGAACTTGTTGTCTAAAAAAAGATTTGAGGCAACTCAAATTTTATTTCACTATAAACTAATTGCCTTAAGAAGTCATGATGGAAATCAGTATTTCATGTACTTAACATACATACACTGTGTTAAACATTAAGTGCATGTTGCTTCCATGGTTTTAGCCTTTTCTGGAAAACTGCCAGTGAAGCTGCAACCAGCCTTTTGACACATTCAGAATAGCAGGAAACCTCTTAACGAATAATTATTTCTACAGAATTGTTTACATTCAGAAGTTTTAAACACTTGCTTTAAGTAGAACCACATTTGTCTTAGCATGCTGTTAAAGTGCATATAAATCATAATTTACCTTTGCTGTATAACCTAATGCAATCTATTAAGGAAATAGTTCTTTTAATAACAAGACTACAGGAAACAGAAAGCTCAATCACACACAAAGAGACAATAAGATTACTGTTAATACACTTTTAACCTTTTAATAAATCATTCCCATTAGCACACAGAACTGAGAGGGTCAGTGGCTGTTTTCTTACAAGCCCCATTTACAGACTGACAATTTTGCCATACCAGAAAATGAACCCAGATGCCAGAAATTACATGGTGTCCCCATTCACTCCTTCATCCTTCTGGTAGCAGGGCTGAGATGCCTCAACTTTTCTGAGAACTTTGTCATTCACAGTCAATATTTTACAATTAACAGAAACAATACTGAAAAAGAAAAAAAGGATGCAATTCCTATATTTATCTGCTGTTACTGTATAGTGTAATAAAAAAATTCCTATTTGGTCTTATAATTGAAAAAAAAAGGCATTATGATGCACAGAATTCTAACCTTCATACTGATCTCAAATTGTTTATCACTAAACACTTATAAGGAATTCAAAGTTTACAGTCAAAATATTGATTTGTTTTATCAGATTTGTAACATGCTACTGGCAAGCAGGAGACTATTCAAAGCCTAAATGATAGATCAATATGAAAAAATATTGACAATCTGAAGCACCTCAGGCATCTGTAAATTTCAGGAACAAACTTCCTCCTGATACTGACAGCGCCTCTCACTTCTGGTCTCCAGACAGTGCCTACCTTATCTCAGTGCCAAACAAATGATATCTCTCATGATTCCTTCACAAAGCCTTAGCCCAGTTGTAAACGTGGCAAAAAAAGTTTTTCGAGAGGGCTGTTGGATTCAGGAGCACAAGCCAGTTCTCACTGTGTTTTTCCTTCCTCTTTCTTCTCTTTCTTATTTCAAGCAACTTGATTAAACCATTGATAGCTCACAGGAAACCCTGAAGTTTGTTTCAGAAGAGCAAACAGTTTTCTAATCTCCCTCTGATTTATTACCTGAGTGGTTGCAGGCCGTCAAATAGCCAGTAAGCACACAGATTAATATGTCACGAGCAAAACTAAAAAGAAAAAAAAAAAAAAGAGACACTTCTGACACCAGAGGGAGGCACGCACAGATTTCCACAGCTCTTTTTTTAATTTTTTTTAAACATACATGAACAACTCATGACTTTGAACTTCCTTCCAGGAAAAAGATGCATTCATTAAATATACCCAAGGAGTATATAGACTGCAGCAAACCAGATCACACTTTGTTCTGGCTTACAGTGTGTTCCTCCCATATTTTGCTGAAGGGTTTTTTATCTAGCTTTGGCTCTACAAGCCGTGTATGGCTGGTGACATCCTCAGTATGTCTCTCTGGCCTTTAACAGCAAAGCTCCAAAAGCATTATAGATCACAGTTAACTTGGTAAGTGGGACCTAACAGAGACAATTTCTCGCTTTTTGATATTATATTGACTATCCCTGAGTTGTAGATTTTGAATTTGCTTATTCCAAATACATCTTGCTTTGTGGAAACATACCCTGGCTAGCTCTGCAGGACCAAGAAACCAAAAGCAAGGGACAAGGCTGTGGCTTTTGGATATAGATGGCAGCTAGTACAGGCGCCAGACAGGAAAGAGAACCCTAAGGAAACCTGTGATTAGCTGAAAGGCTATAACATTTCATACTGACATTTGGTGGAAGATAGCTGCTTCATCAGCTGACAGACTTCAGCGATTGGAGTTCAGCACTGTGGCTTCAAGGACCAGCACTAGCAAACTCCTACACCAGATCTTTTCCAGGTGTCAGATGGACTTCAGGACCCCCATCTTTATGACGAGTACTGTTTACCTTCGTATCCATGGCAAACAACAAAAGCTTATCATGTGCTGTTTGTGCAACTGATAAGACCAAAAGCAAATAGAAAAACAACAAAGTAAAATTAAGCTTTGGTTAAAAATTAATTAGCCACATATACATATATATATATATATACACCTGATAAAAACATACAAGCGAACATATATTATAAGAAAAAAGCTCTAGACAAGAAGAAAAAGCTTAAAGTTTAAAAAATAACCAAGAGAATATTATGACACACCTAAGTGTAGAACTTGCTTCTGTATTACAGGACATTCTTGCTCTACGTTTTTTCTTCATGGCTGATCCCTTTACCTCACCTCAGATCATACACCTGAGATGAACATCTTTATTTTGGTTCTATCTGAATCAATGTTCACAGGAGCCATTTGTAGCAATCTTCTCATAAACATATTTGATGACAAAACAGGAGTATATTTACAAAAGTAGGCAGAAGAATTTGTGTTGTAATGCTCACATACACTTCCTGTGAAGAGAATCAGGTGAAAATTTTTACTATATTCCAACACCATTTAAAGATTTTCTTCTCAAATGCTTGCTAACAGAGCTCTGAACAGCTGGCTCTGGGTTTTCTTTCCTCTTTAATAGACTATAAAAAAAGCCAAGGTTAAGTGGCAGAGCAGAATATTTGTAATCTTCCCACATCTCCATCCAGCATCAAGCTTAAACATGTATCACACCATCAAAAAGCACTACTGCTGTAGCAAGTTGAAAGTTTTTTCCTGTTTACAAAATTCTTTGAAAGTGCTACATCCTCAAATCTGAAACTTCTGTGTAGGATCACACCAGCTTAAATCTAGTTGAGTCTGCCAGGGAATTGCTGACCAACATGGAAATCGTAGATGCCAGAACACAAGGTAAGAAGATTGGGTTGCAGGCTTGGAACACGATTAGTTGGGATGTTAATTTTTTTGGCCCTGAAAATAAGAACTGTTTTATAGTGTTGCCTCTCTCCTGTGCAAAGAACAGAACTTTGCTTTTTTTTTCTCCAAAGGTAGGCATGTCTCCTCACTATCTTTGGAGGTACTATCCAAATTCTAAAAAGTAGCTGTCACTTCTTGGCTATTAAAATAGAGGAATTGGCTGTTCCTTAAGTCTTTCTATTCATGCTTGGGTCTGAACTCATCTGATTATCATCTGCAGCTTTTCAGAAAACCTTAGTTTCTTTTTAAATACTCTCATTTTCTACAATGCTCTTCTTAGAAGAATATATTTCCTTTCTTTATAATAAACTTTGCCGTTAAAGAGGGTTTTTTAACTTAAAAGAGAACGCAAAGTCTATATAAATGCTGAATAGTACGCATCATTAAATATAAAGTTTAAGGATTATGAAATGTTTATAAAACTTTCCTGTGGGTGCTTTGTTATATTTTCATTTGCTATCTTTCTGTAAACCTGGTGTCACTTCAGAGGAAAAGACAATTTTTGCTTTCTCCTCTTTCAGCTTGGCTTCTCTGATTTGGGTTAACTTGTTTTGGTTAAATGAGAAAAGGAGGTAACTGTTCTTGTAGGTCTTTTGCATGTTGTTAAGATGATATATGGAACAGCAATGTAGTTTTTCTGCTCAGGCTGCAGACTCCACATAACAAACAGAAATATGCACTTTTTCTGCACTTTCTTTTCAGTCTCAGCTAAACTTCATATGGTGGTGGTAATCCAGTTTGCTATATAAACAAAACATCACCAGGCAAAAGAGAGTAGAGTAATATAGTGAATAATGCATAGATAATGTAGATAATATATGATACAGCCTGACAGAACAGCAAGAATACCTCTAGGTGGCATAACATAATGACTTTTCCTGGCATGCAAGGCCAGTTGATAGGAAACAGAAGCCATTACCTTGCCAAGAAGCGTTTAGAAACAGTATGAAACGCTGACCTAATGCAATGCAATTACTATTTTTTCCAAAGGTTAGAAAATACTCACTGAACTGCTTGACATAAAATATTTTTTTAATTTATGAATATTTCTGTAACAGAAAGTCTAGAATCGTCAAAAGATGTCAATAGTCAAAAGCAAACAAATTCAGAGGATAAATTTTAAATTCTAAAAAAATGTAAGGAGGGATCCACAGTCTATTAGCTTCATTCCATATTACAAAAAATATTACTTGGTAGAGAAATTATGTATTCAGGAATGGCTTTTTTTGCTGAGACTGGATGTATGGGGCATGGCAGTTGGGAATGGCTGATATCATCTGTCTCATTTAGAAAGTTGCCTGTACAAACTGTGTGTCCTCTCCTGTCCCAACAGTTCATTGCGATTCACTGTCAAACTCTGCAGCTTGTTCCAAAGAAACCAGGCAAAAGTCAGATAGATTTCTCATTTGTCCTCTGTGTCTCCTGCGCATAAAGCAGAATTTCCACGCATCCACCTATGAAATTCCTCACCATGTGGTTACTTTTCTAGGCTTCTTTTGGTGTTCCACAGCTTACCCGTAGTCCGTACTGGCCACAAGCCATGTGTTTTTATTAATATGGTACTAAGCCAATGCTAATAGTCTTTTCCTCTCCAGCAGATTTTATTAGATTGGACTAACCTTAGTTACACAGCTTCCAATTTAAATCTGGCTCAGATTTAGGCACTTTACATAGAGGATAAAGGCCTTACATGTCCACAAAATTTCATTTAACTGTAGTCTTCGTTAAAGCACATAGTTACAGTATTTTACTGGCTCTAGTGTTGGAATTTTTAATTGAGATCAGGTACTTATGATTTAAAAGTACAGAGTTTTTGGTTATCTATCATTTTATATGAGGTCTAAACTCTATTTTGAATGTTTTTAAGGCAGAGCAGGCTCACAAAAGAGACTGTGAATGTCATAAAATAGGAGACCTTGCTTAGAACAATTAATTAAAGGCTAATATCCCATATCCTTCTTACCTACACCAAAATGTCTCCTTTCCTGAGCTACTATATATCCTATACTTTTTATTCACTTCTTACTATAGCTGCTTTCTAGCTGTTTCTGATGTTCCTGCTTTCACTACGTATGCTCTGTTGGAAATACTGTTAAGAAACACTCTTGAAATCAAAGTCAAAATAATTTATCTAAGAGCAGTTGAATATGTAGATAAAAGTTCACCATAGTGCACCTAGGTATTAAGTTTGAAAGTCAAGGAAGAGCTTTGATTGTTCTTTGAAAGCCCATTTCCTTGGGATTTTGTCACAAAATCTGATAAACTTGAGGGCTCCCCTAGTGACTGCAGTAAATATCTATCCACAGACAGTCATTTAAATATGATTTCAGTTCATTCAATTGGTGTTTGTAGTGAAAAAGAAAACATATTTAGTTTCCACATCATCCAGTTTTTACTCACATTTTTAGTTCTTATTTTCTAAACTCTATTTATCTCAACCATCAGAGTTTAGTGACTGCTAAAATATATCAGTTTTTGCCCACAATTACTAGAAATGATATCTAATAAACACATTTTTGCCTTCCTCCTCTCCAAGTAATATATTTTAGTCTACAGATACTTAAATTGGCTTGACTTGGTTTATTAATTCCCTGATACATCATGCCTATTAAATTGTCCCTTCCAAACCCATCCAAATGTATAATTACCTTCAATGCATATCAGCTCAACAAATACTTGAGTGCAGTAATCAGATCTTTTAGTTTCTCAAAGACCTATTTAATTCCTTGCTAACAGATAAATGAGTGAAAAGCATTATGCATTGACAACATTTTGTGTAGGAGCAGTCTATTTTCATGTGTAAATTCCAACACTCCTCAGAGCAGGTGAGGGACATCAAATTGACTACGTTGTGCTTTTTATACCACAGTGTGGTACGGTGCAGAGCGGTATGTAAATAATAGAATGCCGTGTGGGACTGAGTTTATATAAGTCTGACTAGTTCACAGAGTTTAATATAAAGATACATATGCATGGATACTCACTGAAGCAACACAGCATATTTATCTCAAACTGTTTATTTGGAACTAGGCAAAAGAGAGTAGAGTTGTGCCTTGTTAGCAAAGAAATTACATGTATTTATATATACACAAAAGAAATCCAACAGAAGGGAAAGTTAAATGTTCAAATTTCATATCCAAAGGATAAAGTCATTAATCCATGGGGGATAGGCAGTGTGTTGAGAAGTGAAGAAGCTTACAGTTTTTAAATTAGTAAACAATTCATCCTGATCCTTGAAAACCTTTGAAGTCTGAATATTGCCTACGGTATACAAGGTGTAATTGAAACTCCGTTTGTCTGAGATCAAACCCAAGGGAAATCGCCTGAACTTGAGTACACTAGTCAGTTCAATTTAAAACAGCCTTCTGAAGACAGCATGGGCTTTGTTTGCCTGCTTGTTTATTTTTTAATCCAGCGTCTTCCTACCAGTTGTTTGGTAAAAGCCCCTAATTAAAGGTGGGGGTTATTGTGAGCAGCCAAACTGGTTTTATGAAGAAACAAAGTTCCTAGGAACAGTCTATTATGATCAGCATAGAAGGAAGCAGCACATTTGTCTTGTTTTGTGTCAACCTTATTTGTTCCTTGTCAGTAAAACAGTGGAGTTTTGAAGCCAGACATTGCAGCTTGGGGAAAGTAATGTCAGACATACTTTGCATCACAAATGCAAAGCAAGTAATTGCAACTGCCTTTAGAAAAATCCTAACAGGACATCTGCCTGTGTGTGAAGCGTAGGCGTCGATCTAAGAGCACACAGACATACTGTGTGCAACTTTGCAGCAGACTTTATGTAACTTTCATAAGTTGCAGAAAGCTAAGAAAAGCATGAAATGACAGTGGAAACAATTCTCTAACATTTTCATTCCCCTGCACAGGACAAAGAACTCCACAATCTGGAAACCAGTTGATCTGATGGCTGCTTATCCAATAGCAAGCAAAACAATACCCAGAAAATTATCTTAATGGGTTTTTTTCTTTGTGTTTGGGTCATTACAATCGTAGCTACATTTACTGGCAAACTTACTAAACAAACAAGGCTGTTCAAGTTCTCCATCTTGTACGCTGGCTAAAAGTGGAAGTTTGATTATACACGCCCTTGTTATGGACCGATGATTATCTCTTTGTATATGGTTTGTGGGGTGCTATTTTTGTGAGACAAACAGGTCCAACAGAACTGCACAGAAGTACAGTCTGTAGGTTTTCTATCTTCTGCCAGGTAGTTGTTAGTAATATAACTAGTGAAGGATCTATTGCTTCACTCTAATTGTTGGGAAAACAATGCATACACCATTCACATCTTTCAGTGAAGAGAATCAAAAAGGAGCCAGAAGCAGACAATGAAATAGGTCTTCCACTTCTTTAAGACAGCTGGAGGAATTGTATGTGAAACCATATATAAAACTCCACTAGAGTCAAATACTCCAAAGCTGAGATGTAACAATAAAGGTTAGCAGGACTGGGAATACCTACATGCTTTAGGTATACCTTACCAGTTAAATCACTTATTTCAAATTAATGATAATATTTGAACAGAACTCCTGATCGGAGCAGAGGTGGCAAAATACAGGATGTAAGTAGCATCACTCTTGCTCTACAGTGCATCTCCTAAGACTGAATTCTTTCACATCCTCTATCATAAAGCATATTTTTTAAACTAAGATATTAATTTAAATTATTTGTTTTCACGCTGTGAAACTCTGCCACCATGAAACTGCAGATAAGACTGAAGGATGAAAAGGAACACAAAAGTAGATTCACTGACCACAATTGAAGGGACTGAATCAGAACCACAAAAAACAGCCACAGCTACCACAGCAGTCAAATGCTTCTCAGAAACTTCTTTAAATACATTAAAAATTACTGATGCCTTGGGCCAGATCTTAAAATTGTACCACATATTAATCTGTGTACTTCAAATTTTAGATGAGATTTGTCATGTCCATTAAAAATGCAGCATTGTTTTTTTCTTCCTGCCACAATCCTGTGCCTTATCCTGATCTTTGTAGTTTCCCAGAAAGTCATTCCCAGGAGACTAGACTCAGGAAAAGCTATAGAAGAGTTCTGTATGCTTCTTCATATACTGAACTGGGAGCCTAATATCAAATCATCTGAGGGATAATCTGTGGATGGGGTTCAAAACTACTCTAATACCAGCCACAAGGTTTCTGTCAAAGAAGTTGTATTGTGCCCATATTTAGGGAGAAAAGCAAACAGGGCCAAGAGCTTTTCTCCTATGTTTTGCATCTGACAAAGCTGTTTCATGTCCACATGGCCAAAAAGACCATGTTTTTTGGGAGAAACTTATTGTTGAACTCAGTCCAGAAAAAACATGTGAGGACCATTACCCAAGCAAAGAATGCCTCAAGGGCAATTGCAAATAGGAGCAACAATCCAGGCCGGACTGGGAGGTCAGCTGAGTTCTGTATTTGTTAGCCTCTGGGCTGCAAACAGATGATTAAAAAGCCAGAGCTGCATTCTTGTAAGCATTGCTGAGCTCTGGACTGGGAGGAAGAGGTTGAGCTCCCTCCTCTTTCCAGACCTTGTCTGTGCTGAATGACCCTGTTCTGTGATCCTCAGCCCACCAACCTGGCTTCCTCTGAGTTTTGCAAGACAGCAAGAATGTCACCATCAGGGCTTACTCCTCTGTCTTTGTTCCACTCAGGTTTTTATATAGTCAGGTTCTCTTCTAGCATTTCTGAATTCAAATAATTTTGACTCTCAGTACCATCCCCTTAGCAATTTTACACTATTTATTACAGGAAGGTAATATTAATGGGAAGGCAACTCAACTTTTGCACATCATTGCAGTTGAACTGTTGTGATTGGAGTCTGTCTTGAAAAGATTATGATATACCTTTGATTACAAACAGCAATTTTAATGCTAAGATGACAACTTCCACATTTAATAGCCCCAAATGAAAACCTGAAAAAAAAGGCACATGACAACAAGGAATTTCATAATAAGATATGAAACGTATAATCTATTATTCAACAACTACTGAATAACAAAAATATTAAAAAGGCAGTGCAATAATAAAAAAATAAACTAAGAAAAACACATGGAAAACCAGCAGTGGCTAATCCATGTAACCAGATATTTTCTGTTTTGTGCAATGAGTTGGTAGGAAACAGAGAGAAGAAAATACTGAACTACACACTGAACTATCCTGCTGATCTCCTAACTGGAGTTATAATTTTCCTTTTACTTGCTTTCAGAAGATCTTAAACTTACACCATTGCAGATTGCTAATTTGGAAGGGAAGATGCTGTGGGTAATAATTTTGTGTAGATTAATTGCACTTCTAAATTCTGTATTGGAAGTTCCCTATGCACTTACAAATGTACCAGTGGAGAAAAAATATGCTGCTTTCCACTTTATCAGAAAAATGAGATTTTACATGCACAACTTATTTACATTTCAAAATCAGTATTGCACACTGAAATGGTTCATTGAGGGTATATTTTAAAAGTAGAATAATGGCCCACCTGTGAAAATATTAATACTGGAATTCAAACCTTGATTTTAAGAGTAATCAGAAGTTCCCTGGCAACAATTTACAATCCAAACAAGCAGTGATAACTGAGCACTAAACTCTGAGTTATCACTGATGGACTACACAGCCTCTGCTGGCAGTCTGCTCAGGAGAGAAGCTGGTTGCAATAATTAAAACTAAATCACCAAAAATATTGTTCTAACATAAACACTGCAAAATAATAGTGATCTCAGTATTACTATGACTGTGTTTTTGCAACTGTAAGAAGTCACAAAAGAAAAATTATCATGGGTTGATGTACAAAAATATTTTGTATAGTTGCTGTAACACTCCAGCTCTTCCTAATCTGCCCAGTGTTTGGATAATTTGCTAACCTGCCAACACTGTTTGTGGTGGAAGGGTGTTCCCGTTCAAGGGACTGGAGGTACAAAAGCATTCAGGACTCATTGGGGGACATGGGAGAGACCATTCTCGGAGAATGGAGTGCAGGGCTCGAGGGACGGCCTGACCAATGTCTTTCCAGCACTGGGGCTGGGAGGCTGTAAACTTTGGGAACATGCACCCCAAGTTGCTGGTGGATCCTGCAAGCATGGCTTCTCATGAGAAGACTTCATATTGTTTCAGAAAGATTTGGTCCTGATTTTCCAAAGAAACTCATTAATAAATCCCCTTTTCATGGAAAAGGTAAATATTGTCAGTCCTCATTCCCACTCAAAACAAAAGCTTCAAAATATTGAAATTTCACCCGGAATGAAAAGTCCAAGCTTTAGGAAACAGGTCCCTTTGTTTGTCTTTCATTTGTTTCATCTCTTCTTTGTTTTGGATTTCTTTTTCATACTGTTTCATATAATATCATGAACTGGACAGCTGTTTCTTGAACAGCTTGTTAGAAAAGTTTGGCAAGGCACTTTCTCTGTTATCATTTGAATTTCTAAAGTACTGGATATTATTGGATTGATGCAGAAACTGCATACATAAAATCAAAAATATATTTTTAGTTAGTAAACACATTCTAAAATATCAGCTAGGTTAAAAAAAGTGTGTCTACGTTGATTTTCCATTTTTTAATATCTTGTCCCAAATCTACATTTACTCATTTCTCCTGTTTGATTATACATGAACATGAGGTTCCTCAGACATCAGATGAGCATGTTTCTTGCACACTCCTTTCCCAAAATGTCACTTTAGCATCAGTCAAACCTATCTCTGACACGCAAAGTTTTTGTGAAACAAAATATACACACATTTTATGTTCTTGAACATTCTATAGCTATTTCACTGCTGCAGTCAGTGAAGTCATCCACGGTGATAACGTGGTCAAACCAAAAATCTGAGAGCTGAGTTAGCAGCAAGCAAGCTCTGGTCCTGTGACATTTAAATCTTCATCAAAGCTGACCTTTTGTTAACAAGAGCTAGCCCTTCATGTTGTTCAAATAAAAGTTTGCTTTAACAACTTGCTTCTCAAAAGTGTAAAACACTTCACCCTTGCTTCTTAAAAATTACTTTGTTGTTACATTTCAAAGTTACTACTGATAACAAAACCTATAAACCTCAAAGTAAATGAAAGGCAAAGGCAAAGACAAAGAAAACAAAGCATTTCTGAAAAGGTTATACAAATAACCTTTTTTGTTAAAGCTTTTTTTTTTTCTTTTAAATAGAAAGTTTGGTTTTGTTTCTTAGGCCAATCAAGCACAACCCATTGAAGGATTTTAAAACAAGTTTTAAAGTAGGCAACTCTGATACACTACATTAAAAGGCCTATACCCTGCTGGATCTTCTGCAGCCCGTACTGTTAGTTACATGCAGGCAAGTAGGCTTTGCTCAACACTATGGCTTTGGAGAATAAGTTATACACAGCTATTTGCCATTTGAATATCCACCTATGTTCATATTCTGGCACCCAAAGGTTTCCTTGACTGCAGCATCTTGTTCCAAATGTTTCCAGGGCTTCTTTGTCTCCCCTTTTGCCCCTGTTACTAGGGTCTGTGCCATCACCTGTCCATTCCCTGAGCCTTGCAGGGGCCAGGTAGGGCACACAGCCCCAGGGAGTCACAGATGCAGCAAAAGTAAGCTGAGGACCCCACGCCTTCCCTTCATCCTCCTGGGCATAATTGTGTCTTCTCATTTGCTTCATTCTCCCCCCTTTTACTTTGCTGAGTTTAAGGGTAGAAGTCCCATCCTGGGAGGACATTATTTTAAGCAGACAAGGAAGCAGCTTAGCCAACATAAAGCAAGATGTTGATGACAAGCATTTATAGTACAGCTCTATGCCTTGTAAATTCTCTCTTGTCTTTAGATTTTTAATTTTGTCTTCAAAGCCCTCTGAGCACTCACAGTTTCATATCTGTTCCTTTCATGTTATTAGATTTTCCTCCTTCCTTTTCATTTTTGCAGTTTAACCCACCTTTCTCTGCTAATAAAATCACGCTGGCAATCTCATCTTGTAGTCTCATTTCATTTATGACAATCCCAGCTGGTTGGTTGTTTATTCTTAAGTTCTTTATTGGGTCTAAATAATGCCTTTCAGAGTCTCTCTTTTGCTTTAAGTGTCCTTTATCTGCCCATGACCTTGGGTTGCATCGTGATACTCTGGTTCCCGTCCTTTCAAGTTGAAATGCTAAATTCTTTTTCATTCTCTTTTTTCAACACAGTTATCTGAGGACCCAGGCTAATACATCCTGAATTTCTTTTGGCCAATCCCTGTGTGTCTCTTTCAAAATTTCCTTCATAAAAGCCAACTCCTTATCCTTTTCTCATAATCTCCTTCCTAGTTCTCCCTGTAATTTTGCTACACTTCCCTTGGCCATAGTTTCACTTCAGCACATGGCCCAGCTGCTGAAACAATACCCTGTGACCGACTGTTGTGCTTTAAACCAATAAAGCAGGTACGACTTGCCAGCACTGAATAAACAGTGCACTGCGGTTTCTGTTTCGCACTGCTGGATTTTTTTTTATCTTAAATTCTCCCAGTTCTTTGCAATTGAATCCCTGATTTCTTACTTTCTCTTATTGCAAATAAATCTTTCAAAGAGCATGCTCTCCTGCAGCACACTTACACAGTGGAGGGAAGGGGAATATGCAAGTAAGGAGACTCTGCTTACAGATTTAAGTTCTGTATAGGTTACCTTTAATGTTTTCTGTGTAGGTTTAGGTATTTGGTTCTTAGACTCTTTCCATGCCAAACAATCACCATGGGCTATTGCAGGGTAGGGTCAGAGGCAACTGGGGTGGAGGAAACACAGCCAGGAGCTGTTCCACATGGGATATTGTGCTGAGCACAAGCCAGTAGGAAAAAGCTTCATCCCTTCTCTTTAGGAGGCTTATTCACAGAGAATGTAGAGATGAGGCATATAACAGCCTTTCTTTTAAATGTCCAGCTGGGCATCCACACCTTGAGCCACGGTCAAGCAGCAGAGATGCCCAGTGTCCCGAACATCACTTTGTCAGTGCTATCAAAGCACCAGAGCCACAAGAGCGGCTGCCTGGTGGATGTTTCAGCTCTGACAGACCTGGCTTCCCCATGACCACCTGAGACTCGTAAGTACTTACTTACAGATACTTACTTACTTACTTAGAGTCACAGTCCTTTAAGTCTCTGTCACTTAAAAATAGAGTAACAGCACAATTAAAATCCTTTGAAACATAGCAGGCATGCAATCCATTGCTGGTTTGAAGCCCTAGACATACATCAGAGTGAGAAGAAACTGTTCATTATGATGGAGAGAGGAAAAGTCAGAGCTACAGGGAGAGAGCTGTGAGTTTTCCTTCTTTTCTGATTTTCTTTGAAGTTTCAGCATTTTTTGGCATTTTTCTGCTGATTTTAACCTCTCTGGAAAATATTTTCACTACAAAAAAGAGGAACAGCCCTTGCCACCACCACCAATTCAGCAAAATAACCAAATTTTAAAAAAAAAATATTCCAACCACAAAATATTAAAACAATCCTTAAGAAACAGAAACAACAACAGCAAAAAAGAACAGTTGCAAGAAGACAAGAAAAATATGCAAACTTATGTCATCAACACAACAGTACAACAAATCAGTGATGTCTGAAATATGGTCAAAATACATTCCTATAATATTGTGGGAATAAGCCACCTACTTCTTCTATAAATCAAATTATTTGTTAACAAAACCTAGAGGTTTTTTCAAACCGATTTGGAAAGGAAATACTCATTTTCAAAAATGCAAGATCTCCAGGACATGTGTTAATCTCAGGGCTACTGGATGGCTTTTCAAATTTGTATCTGTTCATTTTAATACAATAAAAACCACATAGGTGGTTAGAGATTGGTGCTCATGTCTCTGTGTATCATTCAGTGAGTTCTTGAAGGTATGAGTGCACACATCTCCACTCTTTGCCTACAGCTGTGACAGTTATTAACCATCTGTCGACATCCTGATGCCCAACTTGCTCACTTATTTGAACCCACAGAGAACAAAAGGGGAAAAAACAAGTGTGAATATATTATTGGCATAACTCACTTTTTTTTACCTTTTGAAAACCGGGGAAATGTTGGTGGGCTGCCTTGAAATGTGCAAGAGGCTGCCTCAGGCACTGTAGGGTCCCCTCCAGGAGGGTACCCAGTAGGTGACTGTTGTCCCTCTTGCCTCCTGATGCAGCTACCCAGAGATGCAGTACTGTCCTGGGGAATATGTGCCCAAATGGCTGTGGATTCTTCCTTGAATTGTCTCCTGTCCTTCCAGCCTGAGCCATAGGCCCAGCACACTTTTTAAAGGCTGTCCCAGAAACCACAAGTAACAAATTGTTCATGCCAAATATAACCAAAAGTTGAAATGATACCATGAGTTTAAGTTTTAGAGAAGCAATGAATGTTGCAAAGTTTTGTGACAACTGTGTGAAATGTGTTAGAACTGCATGATAGACAGTGTAGTTAAACAGTTATGCAAAGATTTTACATGCTCATAACAGAGCTTGTTCTCAGCTATCATCCAGTACAGCCACAGACACTAGTGACAGACAGAGGCAGTGATGGATGGAGCGAAGCTTCTCAATTCTGTCCATCTTCACCATGTTGGAAGGTTTTTTATGAATTCACCTCATAAACTAGGGTCCTCACATGAGGTTTTTCCTATGCATGTCTACAAGTATTTAACAAGGTTAGCTCTACAGTGCTTAGGAATCAGTTGAAAATTTTTTTTTTTTTCAGTTCAAAAGGATCAAAATGAAAATAAACAGTGCTGGAATATTTGGCTGGTGGAATCACTTAATTAAAATGAAGGTCTGCGCCAGAATACTTCCTCTTTTCTCCTTCACTCTTTCCAGGCATTTGGACTGGGCTACTTACTCTTCTCTAGTGTGTTGATCTCCATGTGCTTCTCCATAAAAATTAAAAATAAAAACATTTAATAACTTTTATTTAATCTCTGAGGCAATTTTGGAAAACAACCTGAGCCTTTTGTTTGAAATTTCTCTGGCAAAGTTTTTGTAGGTGGCAGTGCCTCTGTTTGCTACAAAAAGAAGCCAGCAAGGAGAAGTGGTTCACCCAGAAAAACAAGGGCAGACCTTGAACCCAAGTCGCTAAAAATTTGCTCAGTGCCTTGGCAATTTGCCTCTCACCAGCCTCCTCTATTTGCCTTTCACAGGGTGGAAGCCCAGCTCTTTGTGTCCATGGGTACAGCTCTGCTTTGTCTTCAACGGGTCTGCACAGTCCTGACTGCCTGCACTCCCTGGGCAAGGGTGAACCAGAGAATACATAGAATAAGGTCAATCCCATCAAACACAAGACTTCAAAGGGAAGTTTCTGTTCACAAAGCTAGAACTCTAATGTCAGTAGTGTCACAGAAGAGGTGAGAAATTCTATGTTCTTGCCCTTTTTCTACTTCCATGGTCATAGTCAATTAAAGGTTTATAAAAGTAAGGTTGTCTTATTTTCTTCTGATAGGTATAAATGACAGTGAAAGAGAACTGGTGGTTCCTGTGTGCTCACACTTGTGTTTTTTTTTTCAAGAAAAGGCTCCTAGAGAAAAACGTAATTAAATGTGTGTGCAGTAGACAAAGATAATTTCATTGAATTCTGGTTTTGGCCAAGAAATAGTCTTCCAAAAATTTAAAGTGGCTGTATTTTGCACACTTTGAAATCCTGCATGCTAACATTACTTCTTTCAGCTAAGACACAAGTAAAGCAAGTGCACATTTCAGAGGCAAAACTGTGACAGTTGTAGATTCAATTTTAATGACAATAGGCTTCTCGTATAGACAACAAGAGGAACTGACACAACATGATCATGCCAGCCTTTAGGCCCACAAATCACACTCTGCCTGCACCTTCCTGTACCAAGTCATCCACCTTCCACACTATGTCACCTTCCTAATGGGTGCCTGGGCCACTCTCATAGCTTTTTCATCTTCTGGTACATCATTGCTTCTTAGCTTTACACTATTTCATGACAACTGTAAGTGTAAAAGCAAAACCTGCCTCCTGGCAAGGCTCTGTGGATCTTAAATGTCTTTTTCTATCTATTCAAGAAGAGGTTTGGGCTATTTGCAATGTACAGCTGAGGCAGGTGGCAGTGCCAGGCTGTTTTGCTCTTCTTTTAGCCCCAGCACTCACTTTCTCAGTATGAAATTGTACAGATTTGCTTCCAGTGTCTATATGGTGATAATTTTTTATAAAATGCAATTTTTGGTATTCAGAAGTGACACTTTTTTCTAACCACTCAGTTTTGGAAATATCTCTGCTTGAACATAGTTGTAGAAAAGAGTCTTCAGATTATATGGTATAAAAAACCAGAAAAACAGTTTTTTGGAGTCAACACCACAAAGTTTGTTCAGTCAAAAATAGTCACTTTAAACATAATATTGTGGTTTTATTTAAAAGACTCATAATGAAATAAATAGTTTTCTAGACAGGACTTTCTGACAAAATTTTAGCACTAAAAGAATTCTGCCATTTTTACAAAATAAATCTAAGTTAATTTTGTGATGAAAAATCATATTTAATAAATTCATCCAGTTTTATTCATGGGCTTGACTCTTGGATTATGATTTTTTAAAAACATTTAACCTTTTTTGAAATAAATCTGTATCACAATTTTCCTCTCTAGACAATGCTAAAATTGGCACCAAGAGTCTTTGTAAAGGCATTGTAAAGAAATTATGATAAGTTACTGTAATGTAAAGTTTAGAGTTATTTGAAAGTGTAAGAAGGCAATGTGGCTCTTTACTGCAGAACTAATAAGCATTCTGTTTAACCTACAATCTTTTATCAGTCCATCCAGTGAACTGAAAACTTAGTTATTGCAAAGTGTAATAACAGTAATGGCTATACCTTACAATGTATTTCTCAGTCATTGACATAAAACACTTGAAAAGAACATAAGTGTCAGTTTCTGGCAAGAATTATGGTAAAATGTTACTGGTTGAAGGACTCTTTGCAGGACAAGGAAGGTGATGTGAGTGATGGCAAGGCAAGGAAACACAAGGAAAGATGGGGGCGGGGGCACCTCATACTGCCAAAAGGGCAGTGCATGAAAACAGAATCCTTCATCTCCACGAACAGAATCGCTGTCGGAAACCTGATGTGTATTCGACATTTGGACCTGTTTCTGTGAAAAGCAGGGGGTTTTCAGGGGTTAGAGAAGTGAGTAGATTTGAAAGAGCTTTTCTCCTGAGAAAGGTCTTCAATATTAGATTCTTTTTCAATGTATGTGTTGACTTGGCATGCAGGGACCAATACAGAAGGTTTGCATCTTTATCTGCTTAGTGTAATAGTAAAACATGTTTGTGAGGTCAGTCTTACGTGGACATTCTCAAAATTAGAGGAAAGATCAGACAAATGCCTTCTTCCATTGAAATATCTACAACATTAGACTATTATATCTGAAATATCTATTAACATTGAGCTCCATTGCATGAAAATAAACATATTAATGGCCAAATCTAGGAATAAGGTTTCAAGTTATTCAAAGATATGAGGTTCTTGGATGAGCAGGATTAGCCAAATTCTCCAGTAAAATATTTTCAAATTAGCAGAGAGCATGTTTTTCATCATCCACAGTAACTGAAGTCACACCATTTGAAACTCTACTCAAAAAACACGTTTTCACATCTACAAGGAAAGTTGTCTTAAATTAATAAATATAAAATAATTATACAGATAGTCTTTTAAAAATAAAGTAATAAACACTTTTAGCATTCTAAATCAAATATTTTACATAATGTGTTCAAATGACTATCTTTCTAAGACAAAAGATTAAGATTGATCAACCTAAACTTGCATTGGTATGCATACTGCACATTATTTTTACAGTTATTTTGCACTGTTTAAGAACTATGCAGTAATTCCCAGCAGCTTGTTATCTGAGGCAACCAAACTTACGAGAAATCATGTATATAAACTATACTTTAGAAAAAGGCTGTTGTTATTTTCATGTGGCATTGAGTGGAATGAAGAGGGGATGTTTCTGCAATATTTTTTTTCATTAAATTTTTAAACTAATTTTATTCTACAATGTGTCTGAAACATGACGTGCATTTGCATGATTAGTGTGCTAGAGGGTCTTATGGTCTTGCAGGAAGTGTTATTTACTTGAAATATAGGTTTATTTCTTTTGCAGAGTGACTTAGACACTGAATGTTTCCATGTCTGACATGTATGCACTGGAGTCTATAGTGTACCTAGAGTCCTCAGACTTCCTACAGGCACTTTGGAGCGCGAGTCACAGAAGTCAGCTCATTTAACAGGATGCTACGCTTGAACCCAACAAGCTGAGCTATCAGTTTTCCAAGTTCAGGTTCAGGTGGCTCAATGACCCACCTTCAAGATTCCAGAAGCAACTTCCAGGAGCCATCTATGCAGCTTGGCTTTTGCTATCTAGGTAGCAGAAAGGCCAGCATAGCTGAGAAGCCCTGAACTTCAGCCGGGTGAGCAAAGTGTCCAGGATGACCTCAGCACAGACACTACAGTTGTAACCATGGCTGGATGCGTCAGCCTTCATGCTTTAGTAGAGGAAGAGGATACATGTTTTGGTCTTTCATCTCAAAAATGCCTGTGTAGTAAAAGATGACATTGATTTGGGTGAGAACTGTTCTCCTATTCCACTAAAGAAGAGAAGTGGAGGCTACTATCAGCCTGTCAAGAGACACACACTGTCCAAGACTCGCTCCATCCAGAATAGGCTACTTCTTCCCCTTGCTCCTAGATTTCCTCTGGTACAGACATTATTTTAGTTTGTTAGATGTCTGAAGCAATGTTGAAGCCCACCAAACTCTTGCTTCTGGAGCAGAAACCTGAGGCTTTGTGTTGCATGCCCTGAGATCTGACACGAAGGAGTAGGAGGGTACAAAGCTTTCTGGAGATGTGTCGCAGGACTTTAGGAAGCCAAACCTAATTCAGTCTTGGAACACTGTCATTTGGAACTCATCCTTGGAGTGAGCTACCTCCAGGCTGTACTTGGAGAGAGACAGCTGATGTCGCACTGCAGGAGAATTGGAGAATAAGCCAATATTGAGGTCAGACAGGCATGAGTACAGTATAAAAATTCTCCCCAGCCTTCTCTTATTTTGCAGAACAAAAATTTTCTGGAATCATTTAAAAGAATAGCTTCATCCTAATTATCCATGACACCCTATGAAGTGCACAGACACAGCTGCACTCAGGGGTCACACTTGCACTGAAAAGAGATACTCAGGGTAAATCCCCTCCTCCCTCCTCCTCCTTCCCTTGCAAAAAGCAAGCACAACACTTACATGCTGTTTATACCCCAGTCAGATTTCACTCTGACCTGAATGCAAGTGAGATACAAACCTGGTGTTTCAAGGGCAATTTTTTTTAGCTCAATAATTAAATTAAATTTGAGGGGACAAGCTATATAGAATGGTTGAGAAATTCTAAAACTTATGTTAAGGATCTATCCAACATGTGTCCGACATAGCATGAGCTCTTAATATGATCCTCTCCTCTATTCATCTGCAGCACTAAACACTGATTCAGAAGTGATGACTTTTATGCTGCTTGCTGCTGAAGTCAGAGCTACGACTCCTCACCAGTACCACATCTCCTGAGAGTTAACTGCAGTGTCACAAGGAATACCTCTGCTGCAGTGTTGCATGTCACGGCTTTAGCAGTGGCTAATGGTTTTGCTATTACTTATTTTATTTTGGGATGACAAGGACAGATCTTTGTTTTAAATATGGATGTACTCATTCCAGTAAGCTGAAATGTAATGTCCAAACTACTTGGAAGTATCTCCTTAAACACACACGTAAGGACAAAAGACTTCTGCATTGAAAAGGAACAAATTTTGGAGAGTGAAGAGAAACACAGGGTACAGAAAATACACGTAATCAGTTCTAGAAATGCAAAAGGATTCCGAGACCACACAAGACAAATATTTTTCCCTCCCTATCTATAAATTATCATTATGTCTTCAAACAGGAAAGTGATTCTGGATGTTGGATAATGGCACATGAAGTCTTGGTCCTTGTTTGGCCAAGCTCTGTACAAGCCCATCTCCATGTTGTTGCCCACATGTGGCTTTCCAACCAAAGTCTTCTCCCTGAAGCTTGAGAGTGACATTCAGTGGAAATGGGTTTGGAGGAAGTCTGCTCCTGCAGCAACCTTTCAGCAAGTGTTCTTCCTACCCATCTTCCCATCTTACTAAGGTAACCACACAGATAAGTATGTGGAGTGTAAGCCTCTTTCATAGACAGCTTCATGTGCCACCTTTCTGCCTTAAGGGATACATTGGTGGTTGGGTGCAGTGCAAACATGTTCAGCAGTAAGTGTAAGGCCAATGTCTGCTTTATGCCATTGTACTGCTAACTGACACAAGATGGGGAGAAAAAGGCTGCTTTACAAAACACATTTTAACTAAAATCTCTGAGATGAAGAATTGCCATCGGTATGAACACACGCAAAATAATTGAGTACTAAATGTACAGCATAATTAACTTCAGCTAAAACTGGAGCTTTGAAGGATAATAGGTGATATATTTTTCCTATATAAAAAATGGCTTGCAGATTATGAATAAAAAAAATGGAAGGAATTGAAAGAAAAAAAAAGTTCACAGCACTGAATGCCTTTGACAACTGTAAGTGACTTTATGAATAAAGACCGTGATTTAAGATGATTTTAAGTATATGTTAAATTATAAACCAAATGATGTGTTATTACACCTAATACTAAAAGTTAGGGCCGTGCTTCATCTAGGATTAGATGCTGCAATAAGACCGCATCAGAAAATGAAATGGTGAAAACCACAGTAGGTCTCTTTCTTTGAGCATGCCACTGTCAGTAACTCTGATGATAGCAAGGAGAGCTATAGGAAGATCCTGACCCATCTCTCCGCTCTCCGTTCTGGCCAGGCAGACCTGAGGCAGGGTCCTGCAGAGCACAGGCTTCACTCACCCAAGCAACTGGGTTAAATTCAAGCATTTATAATGCAGAAGCAAAGTAAGGTCCTGTCCACCTTCTGAGATCTGTGCAGGCATACTCATGATGTATGAATGGAGACTAAAATCCTTTGGATGTCTGTTTTCTCTTCAGCTTCTGTTTCTTTGTTTTCTAGAGCTGCTGAAATGAAAACATGAGACAGGTCCCTCAGATTGCATTTTCTTGCACGTCACAGTTACTCACATTATCTGGAGTCTTTGAACTCTAAAATAGTTCAAAAGTCCTATGAGCAGAGGCTGAGGGAGCTGGGGTTGTTTAGCCTGGAGAAGAGGAGGTTCAGGGGAGACCTCATCACCCTCTACAACTACCAGAAAGGAGGTCGTAGCCAGGTGGAGGTTGATCTGTTCTCCCAGGCAGCTATCAGTAAGACAAAAGGGCGCGGTCTCAAGCTCTGCAGGAGAGGTTTAGGTTAGATGTTAGGAAGAAATTCTTTACAGAGAGGGTGATCAGGCATTGGAATGGGCTGCCAAGGGAGGTGGTGGATTCTCCATCCCTGAAGGTATTTAAGAAGAGATTGGATGTGGGACTTGGTGCCATAGTCTAGTAACTGTGGTGGTAGTGGATCCAGGGTTGGAATTGATGATCTCAGAGGTCCTTTCCAACCCATCTGATTCTATGATTCTAAGAACAAACACCTATGGATAACACAAGTCTGCACCATCCTAGCAACAAGCAGATCACTTAAGCTATCAGAATGGCATATATTCTTTAGTTGATACTACAAATAGCTACAAATTTGACTCAAATAAGACAAAAAAAGGGTGATAGGAGTTCATGTAAAACTAACATAGCCCTTTTTTTTTTTAATGTATTGATTTTGTACTTTGTTAGATTTTTTTTCTCTTCAGAAAATTAAGAAATCACTAACATTATTTAAACTGGAATAATACTGTTAATGTTTTCAGTGCACAGAATACAGACATTTTGTAGTCTGTAATTAATTTGACACCTAGAGCTGTACTGAAGGCCAAATCCAAATGACCTGTGTTGTATTGCCAAACCTGTCAAGTAATGCTTGTTAGGAATTTTTCAATTAAATGATTTTTAATTCAGAACTTTTCCTGGAAAAGATTCAGTCTAGAATTCCATTTAATGAAAGAGAGAATAAGTGAATAAGACGTGTAGAAAATGCCCCAGAGGTAAGTAGTCATGGCGCTCTTCAGGGCAAATGAAACTGGTCCATGTCCTTCCTGTTTACTCCTGAGCTCATTTTTCCATAACATGGTCACAATAATTTCTAAAAATTGTTAGTAGCAATTTTTGAAGTATTTTAAACATCATCCTTGTGTAGGACAGGGAGACTATCTACTTTCAGCCTCTGCAGCCTGACTATCTGAAAACAAATAGCATAGTCACAGAGCACACATGTAGAACTGAACGCATTTCTTTTTACTGAATAAGAGCAATGATCAGGCTTACTGAACAAATCTGGGTCAATTAGATCTGTGTCATAACTTCATTCCTTTCAAGAGCTGCCTTTATGCATCAGGCAAACAATAACTCTGTAGCTACTGGTAGCCAATATTCGTTTAAATCGTACAATTTCAGATAGAGATATATAGCAGCAGCAAAGCAAATTATGGTAGCAAAACAGCAGCAAAGTGGTTAATATTTCTTTATCCACTGTGCCCTTAGAAGATTATATGTGGAAAAGATAACTTGTTTTATTGGTAGTTTCCAAAGAAGCCACGATATAACTACTCTGCTATCTCCAGTATTGAGTACTTAATTCAGTGTCAAATCCTTCTCCAGCAAGCAGGAACTCAGTACTTACCTATGAAGAATAACAGATATGAAAATAAACTGTGTCTGATTATCAGACATAATGTTTACCAGCATGACCAGAATTTTTATTATTATGTGGCATCAAGAAAAGGAATATCCAATGGAAATATTTATTTTCACAGTCTTCAGTGGTTTGAAAGAGCACATTTACCTGTGAGAAGCAGAATTTGCTATAGCAACTCATGTTTTTTCCCCCCAGTTCAGATCATTTTTTGGGATAAATTACTCTAAGCTGTCTGCAAATGCCACTGAAAATGATCAGGGAGTGTCTCTGGCTACTTCCAATACAGCATAAAAGTGCTACAGCAACCCACACTTGTGAGTCAGGAAGCACTGCTCAGAGGACTTGCTTGAGATGTAAATAATTTGGGCAAGAAATATTTGAGACCTCATCCTCTCCAGCTGCTGCTGCCAAGAGGCCATGTTCTTAAAAATTCAAACCCACTGTTCATTTGTCTTGATTCAGTCATATCAGGTAGAAAACACAACACATTCCAGAAGCTAAGAAGCAAAAAAAAAATTTTTAAAAATCAAAAACCTGTGAAGCTTTCAGTGAAATGATGCAGGATGGAGTATCTCATCACTTGGTGCTGTTGACAAATGAACTGAGGAAACAGTCTGTATTCCCTGAGCCATATGACAGTATGGATGTTTCCCAGAAATAGAAATTACAGAAAATACAGGGATGGGGGTAGTCTATTACACTCCCCCCCCCCCCTTCTACTGGAAAGGGTAAACTACACCTAAGCCACTCCTATGGAGAAATATCTATCAAATCCAGACACAGTGGGTTCTCCTGTCAATGCCCATCCCTCAGGTATCCTGGACAGCCTCTCCCATGCCCCGCTAAGCACACACTCACCAGCAACTAGGGTGGGAAGCTGTCTGCTTTTCTGTTCCTGGGGACAGGGAGAAGGAAAGGGCCAACCTGAATGGCTTTTTTCCTCAGAACCAAAGGAACGAGCATGGATGGAGGGGCAGGATCAGCTCCTGCCATGCAGGCGGTCTTGCTGGCAGCAATAGCAGCAATGGCAGCAATCTCTTCACAGCCCCCTCCTGCTTCCTTCATCCCAGTTTCTTCTTTTCCCACAGTACTAGTATGAGACTCTGACTGGTTTTGGAATTGTGTCACCTTCAAACACTGTCAGGCTCAGGGGAGTGGGCAGGATCTTGGAGGGACTAGTCCAGCCCTCCTATATTTTCTGCAGAACTACAAACACATCCCTGGGAACCTCCAGCCTCAGGACACCTCCACAAAAGTGCTTCACCCTTCTTTGTTACTTGCAGCCCTCCAGCAACATGCTGCAAGCTGCCACATTTGAGCTCTAGTCCAGAGCCCTCGTCTACCAGGGAATGTTCCGTGCCAGACACACCTCTCCCAGAACCCCTTCTTTCTTCCCAAACCCCAGCAGCTTCGCCTGTGCCTGATCCTTACGCGGCAAGCTCTTTCGTCTAGTGCTGTCCCCCTGTA
The DNA here is from genome assembly GCA_035584735.1 of Pseudotriccus pelzelni. Taxonomy (NCBI): domain Eukaryota; kingdom Metazoa; phylum Chordata; class Aves; order Passeriformes; family Tyrannidae; genus Pseudotriccus; species Pseudotriccus pelzelni. The sequence goes on from JAWMRA010000113.1 coordinate 46,627,190, forward strand.
CCAAGGCTTCACTCCGAGCATGGCACATTGATTTGCCTATCAGACTCATACAAAAAGCCCATTAACAGAGACATATGTCTGCACTTCCATAACACCTTATCTAACAGAAACAATCTTTCCTCTTAATAAATTGCACATGGCACAGCCATTAATAGTGAAGGCTTTGTAACACCACTATTTGTTTTCAGAATGCATTAACACTTGCTTCTACACTTTCAGTGTTTGCCCCTCCAACCACTCTTGCTTGTGTTTGAGCTTTGGCTGAGCACCGGAAACAGTTCAAATAATTATTTATGTATTTGGACAATAATGAATAGCCTCTCTCTAGTTACAACTGAAATCAGCCTGTCTAATTTAACACTTCTAAAATTTCAATTCCACAAAATTATTTTGACAAAGAATTTTAATCCAACGTTAACTTCAGATTCATAGAGAAATAATTAAGCTGTCTTTAAGCTAAACTTAAACAGCACAAAGGAAAAGGCAGTAAAAACTGGTTTGCGGTTTGCATTTTCAAGTAACATTCCTTTGTCTACCTCAAGCTTCTTAAAAATTCATGCTTAAGGTATACTTGGCAGTAGTTTTATAATTAAAAAGCTATTAAGCTTTCATAGGGAAAAAATGAAAACGTGTTTTTCCTAATTAACTAATCATAAATTTTTCAAGAAAGTAGTCCTCTTCTAGAAAATGATGATTTGAAGAGGCAAAATCATTAACAGTAGTGTGCTGATTATAATATATTTTTCTAACAAGAATCAGTACATCTCCCCAGTTAATTAAGTCTGTCCTTTGGTAGCAAATTCACTTTACTGCCTGGATAACTCATATCCTACCTCCCACCACTGCCTTTATAGATGCTACACAGTGAGATGCCACGAAATCGAGCAGTTAAAAGTGCTCATCACCTCATCAGTTCCGTTCTGAAAAGTTGAGAGAAACTTTTGAATCATCATTTCTCAATGAATTTTCTGAATCCGGGGGAAATACTTATGTTTATAAGGGAATATTTAGCAATTTGGAGAAATTCTTCTGAAACAGATCTCCCAGTTAATGCAACATGATTGCAGTTTAGACTTGTAATTCATTTTTCCAAAGGCTATATAGATCCTGTGAATATTAGCTCTCTATTACAGACACGTAAAGGCCAAACTGAGGACACATTTAAGTCATGATTGCTCTTTACTACAAAGGGCGTACTCATACCTCATCCCATAATTATAGTGTTGTTTTACAGAAAACAAAGATTCACAAGCAGACTGGTAAAGTGGTCTACTGTTTAGAAGAAAAGTGATCATTGGGTGTATTTTCTTCCATACACTCCAGCCCCTCCTGCTCACAGAACCCATCTTAAAGATATAAAAACACTTCTCCAAACATTTCATAATTCGACATGAGATGCATATGCTCCAGGTGGCTTTTAGACATTAATGAAAAAAAAGGCTTTTCAAAGAGAACACTTTACACACCCAATCACTCACATACCCTCATACATGAATGCTGTATGTATTCATGTTACACGAATTTCCTATCACAAAGAATTTCTACCTCCCTCTGCAAGTTTTTATGAGAACTCTTACTTACTTTGATATCTGGTACCAATCTGGCAAAAGGCTCCTCCAGGTTTTTTAGACTCAAAGCAAAATCCTTTCTGCAACCCCCAAGAGCTCTGCAAGCACAGTCTACATAGCACATTATCTAAACTGACTTAGGGATCTTGCTAGCAATAGTTTGATTGATTATTGAATACTTAAAGTACATCCTCATCTGTAAAACTACAGTTAAATGTAACAAGCAGGGAGAGAAAAGGGAAAAAGACAAATAATTAGTGAATCTTCCAGTGGTGAATGTTTCTACTGCTAAGTAGAATGAGAAAGTAGCAATTGGGAAGTGAAGATGGGACACCTTATGAGATCATCATCTTCTAAACCCCACTATGAAGAGAGGACTTTTTCTACCACTCCTTATTCCCAGAACAGTTATCCTACTTCTCAGGGGTTACACTCTAAGCTGATCTCAACTGTGTCCCCACATTCCTGAAATAAAAAGCTAAGAGAGACGCCCCATTTACTTTGCTTAGCAGTACTCAGAAAGGAGCTGTTTCCAAAAAAGAAAGTGTTTCACTGACAAGGTCCATTGTTCCTCTATCTCAGTTTTGTGTTTTTCGTTGCCTCTCAGTTGCTATGCCTGGAGAGCATGAAAATTACCCTGGTACTGTAAAACCAAAACCTAAAAAAATGCTTGCATATCTTTTAAAAACACCATTTAGTGTTAGACTCTGAGGATATTCTTGGGCACCTGATCTGCAGGTAAAATGGCCCTTTGTATTATACCACATTTCTCCACCACCGTGCTTCTGGACTCAGAGGGCCAGAGGTGGATGGGAGTTGCAGTCTTGAATTTTTACATCAGGGCAGTATAGAGGGAAGCATAAGAGAATAATGGCATAGCAGAGGAAAGCAAGGGAGAAAGGAGTCTTTGCAGCACCCTCTGCACTTTAGGTATCTTTAGGTGTATTTTTTAATATATTTAGATATATTCAGGAGAGTTGGAGTCATTTCGGCTGGTGAAAATGCGGTTTGCAGACAGATCACAGGCTGCTGGTGGCAAAGTTTTTCATAGTGTTTCAGCATGGGACAGATGAATGATTTCTCCCAAAGGATGAAAAGAAGTGTGAAATGGATGGGATTCAGAAGAGGGCACAAAGCAAGTCCTTTGCTCAGGAGACTCATTTCCTTCTTCCAGAGGCTGAATAGCTTTGCACTCCCTCTGTCTATTCCTTGCCAGGTTTCCCAGTGCCAGTCTTTTCTTCCAGTACCTCCATGCAGAACTCCAAGAAAGTGCTCTTCTGAGTCCCACACATGGGCTCATTTAAGCAGCCCCTGGCAGTAGCATTCATTGAAAAGATTCATTTTCCTGAGGCCTGGGATGGGCAATCCAGCATAGAGCATAAAGCGGAGGGCTTGCAAATGGAAGGAGTAGCTAATGAAGGCTTACTGAGGTGGTTCATCTAAGAGATGAAAAATACTTGGGAACGTAGTTCAGCCCTCTCACATCTGTGTGTGAGAAAGCCTGGGGATGAGCATTCAAAAGTTGCAAAGAGATGCCTTCGTGGCCAAGTGAAAATGTGAGGCATGAAGATAGGTTGAGAAAATTCTCCAACTACAACATGGAAAATAACCACTGCCTAAGGAAAAATTATTACAGATATTATAAGATTATGTCAGGTTCTGTCATTTTCCTTAGAATGTATTTTACTCTGTGAAAGATGTGTCACAGGAAAATCAGGTTGGATGAGTAAGTTCAAGGTTGTGAAAAGATGTCCTCTTCAATGAAGCAGCAAAAAGAGAGTTTTTTTAGTTATGAGGAGGCAGAAACAAAGAGGACCTGGAGATTCCTTTCCTTGGAAAATATTAAGAGAATAAAACCCATTCTGCAGCAAAATATTTGGTAGTCCTATGTCAGTATTATTAATATTTCAGATTAGATAAATAGTTTATTATGTAAATAGCTATTTAAATGACAAGTCATTATGATTTATTATGAACACTGTATGTGTAACCATAGATGTGCTGCCAATTTGACTCTGATAGAATAATCAAGACCCAAATTAATAAAGGATGATGAGAGATATTATTGACAGACATGTCTTCCATTTTGGAGTCTGGCTTTAGCCAATTTGGCCTTAAATGAAAGAGAAATCATTTTCAATCTACATATCCATTCTGTTTTGTTAGCAGATTGTCTACTTTTGTTTGCAGATCCGCATGAGTTCCTGATGACAGCTGACTCACACACACTGTAAACCAAGAAATATCAAGTAAAATGTTGTTTGGCAGCAAAGTAACTAAAACATATAACCATCTAAATATTGACACAACTTCTGTCATATGAGCAGCAGCGTATTTTTTATGTGTCTATTTCTTTTAATGAGGAATCTAAAATGCCTAAATCTTGTTAGTGAGCAATATTTTGTCTTCCATGGAGATGTCTTCAATAATCTAGGTTTCAAAAAGTAATACAGATATTTTTTGCTAAAGTTGTTAAAAGTGAAATAGAACCCTGGCTGTGTACACCACAGGGATGCTATTGGGCTACTGCAAGCTCTGTCAGAAGCTAAGGGGTGCTGCTGCAAGAAGAAACAGCAGCACAAGGTAGATGCTGTGGCCTTTGCTGAAGGCTAAAGGGAGATGGAGGTACCCTTGCACTAGGTAGTCCTGACAGTAGCAAAGGAGATGCCAGCTCATTACATAGAGGTATGAACTCTGATTTCTATCAGGTGCTGTACCAGATTACCAGAGTCATCACAAAGCTGCTCTGGCTTTCCTTTGCTTTGCTTGCCCTTTCCTTCTGCTGAGGACCCTGTGATGTGTTTTCCAAAAGCACAGAACCAGTACTCAGTTCATTTTTCAAAGCCTGATCATGTGATGAGCACAGCAGTGTTCCAGTTATAGAGGGAATTGAAGGGAGCCTCTGGCTGCTTGGACCAGCCACCAAAACACTGAGGTTCTCTAACAAATGATCCAGTATTGCTTCAGAGATAAAAAAGAGATGCAGAAAGAATAAAGTATCACAAACCTAGTGCCCCCTAGTTCAGTCGTGGCTGCTATTTGATTGCAGCTCATGTACGTAAAGACATGTTTCCACTGAGGACAATAAAGATGAGAACAATCAGTTTTTTCATCCCTATTAGGAATGAAAAATACATTATGCCTCATGTTATTTTTAAAAGAAGAAATGTCCTTAAATATCGGATAGTAGCATTATGCTTTTAGAGATTGTATTTATTCTTAAACATTGTTATTTTCATAGCATTATTATACAGAAGTTATTAAAGGGAACATTATGCAAAAAGAGAAGCTTCACAGTTGGTTAAACACAAAGGTTTTCTGCTCTATTTTTAGTTCATGAGCAGGGACAATGGACATGCAGATGTGAACTGAGAAGCCAAGCCACTTACTATGCTTAACAAATTATTTCTCACTTTGAACAGTTATAAGAAAATTATTTTAACTAAGCTGATTTTTAATGGGAGTTAGATTCAGTAACATGGAAAATTAGTTTATTTTAGATTTAACAGATCATTCATTTTGTGCTATATTGTTGTCTTCTGACATTTCAAAGAAATTAAAAATTCTTTCAGTTTTAATGTAAAGACTTTTAATAAGACTTAATAAAATAAAACCAAAATAATCTTTGTGGATTTTCAAAAAGTTGAGTTTTCCTTGGTTTTAACTTGATGAGAGTTGAAATTTTGCCAGCCAAACAATCAATCAATCAACCAATCAAATAAAGAAACTAATTACCTTCACATGCTTAACTTGAAAGAGCATCAGGAAAGCTATTTTTTATGTATGTCAGTGGTATAGTAAAGGATAAATGTTAAAGGAGAAATGTTTCTCTCTTCTCACATGCTTCACACATGCTTGTTGACTTTTTTCTTTTCTGTTGCTCCACTGACATATCTTGCCATTACAGAAATTATATGATATCATGCTCCATTAAAACTGTACAGCAATCGGACATCCTGCAAATCTTTTTTCAAATTGTTTTTTTTCCTATAAAAATATTATATGTGAATGTAACTGTGTAACCACAACTCACAATATGATGTCACATTAAGCTAGTCTTGAGTCTAAGTCCTTCAACTTTGTATTAGGAAAATTGTCCCAAAAGATAGAGACTTTGAAGAGCTACTGACAAAATGAAAGATATGTTGCTGTTCTGAGATAGAATTACTGTTCTTTCATTTCCTAAGAAAGCTCAGTAGCAACTTTTCTGACTAAATGGATCATAGTAATTAGAACTTTAGTGATGATAGGTCAAATGCCTTTACTGGGAGTAAAAGTCAAATATTAAAAATAACTTACAGAAAAAAACTATGCAATTATTTCACTAACTGCTGTAAATTCTAGGCTACTGTATTTTTAATGTAAAAAAATATTTTTCAGTACAATCTTGACTTTGAAAACAGTGAGAAAATATGCTATTTTTGCTCTGATAATTTTTTTTGGTCTTAGTCTGTGTAAGGGTTTTATATTGAAGGATTTTGTTTACGTTTAAAAGTTTTAGGCGGTCCTGAAATATCTGATGGAGAAATTGAGCTTTTCTGGTTGTCATTAATGCTGACCCACACAGATCTGGTCACATTTAAAAGCTCTACTTTAGTCTACGCTGCGCTTCTGGCCTCATACAAGCACAGTACAAGTAAATGTCCTTGAGGAAGAACATTGGCATGTCTCAAAGAGATCCTATTTTTCATCCTACTCCGTGGTTATGCTTGAAGACACTAAATCACAGCATCCCTTCCTAAGTCATCACTGTTTTGCCTTGACTATGAGCAAGCAGACTACCAGCAGCTCTGTGGTGCAAAGATTTGCTCTTCAGTCTCTGTCATCCTTGGGCATCACAGAGCCTGGGCAAGCCAGGAACAGAAACAGAAGCAAGAATAGGTTAGAAATTATAATTCCTAATATGTGGTCAAGTTTTCCAGAGTCAGGCTAATCTGTAAATCCTACTTTTTCTGAGACTGCATTTATATTTTTTCTAGTGTAACATTAAATGAAAGAATAGCTCTTAGTCATTGCTCCTGATATAATTGTTTCTTGCCCAGCTGCAAAGGAAAATAAACTTTGCTGCAACTGTTTTTCTGTTTCTGTGAAAACTATAGCACATTCACCTTCGTATGGTTTATGCAAGTATGATAAGAGATGCATATAAAAACATTGTTTTCTCTTGCCTCTAATGTCAATATGCTGTGTGAGGGAGGAAGCTGGGAGGAAATTGAACTTTTCCTCTGAAAGATCATAAATCTAGATCTGTTATTCATTAATGAACTCCATGTAGCTCTTAATTGCCAGTAGATTTTCTGCGTAGAAAAAGAGCAGGGTAGACAGTCAAGAAGGCACACAGGCAGCAGGCAACCACAGGTGTGACTAGTGCTTTCCTTACTGCAGCTTGCTGGGGTGCCTGATAAATACACTGAAAAAGTATAAAATTTTTGATGGAAATAAGCCTACTTTTCTGGCATTTGTCATCAAAATGGTATGAAAAACCAAAAGTATTTTCTACTTAGGGTAAATCCTTACAGAAAAAGAATGCCTCTGCCTTTTAGGATCAGTTTGGTGATGAAGCTTGCCACATCATTACTTTATCAGATGCTGGATTTGTGAGGGCTAGTGCTTAGCCTGTGGTTCTTTTCATGAAAACTGCTGAAAAAAAAATCATAAAGACAAAGTAGTTTTGCACAGACTCACACATAGCCAAAAAAAAACCCCAGAGTTTGAGGCCATAAGTAGCTATTTAAATAATCTGCATAATATATACAAGTGCAAACCCCCAGTATGTCTCACCATTGGGAATTACAGCCTTAGTGCCTGTGAGAATCCCAGAATCATCTAGGTTGGAAATGACCTTTAAAATCATTGAATTCAACAGTATATATATATTTTGAATGGCTAAAATATGATAGGATGATCTTACCTGGGATGTAGATGAAGAAGCTGTATTTTTTGCATTTTCATAAATACTGAAATAACGTGGGCAGAAACAAACAAACAAGAGGGGCTTTTTGTTTAAAACAGGGGTTTTGTTTAAAACAGGGGTGGTTTTTTCGTTTAAGTTGCCATTTGAATCTAACAGCTGTTTTTGGCAAGACAATGAAAAAACAGATTTTTCCAAAATGTCTTACCATATCCAAAGGGTACAGGCTAGAACAACTAAAATTTGTAACCCAAACAAACATATTCTCGAAGGCAGACCAGTTAATTAGTTTTCACATCAGTACTTTTCAGTATGATGGTGAGAACTCTGCTGTGTCACACTTGGGTTTATGCCTGACAGCAGGCAAGGGAGAGTTATTGGAAAACTCTGTATCTTGTATGCTTTATGATACCCACATCGCTGCTAGGCACTGGATGATGGGGGTATGTATGAAACAGCACTCTGCAGCACATATGCTGCCTATCTCAGATCAGTGAGTGCCGCCCAAACTCCAGCATAAATCAACCCTAGGGCAAGTAGAAAGGCACAAGCGTAGTTCACCTAATACCTCATTTTGATTCAAACACACTCTGTTTTAATCAGGGCTTAATGCTAAATCATACAAAGACTCTTTGTCTACCTAAAGAACACCTTTTTCTTTTTTTTTAAATAATCAAGAGAGTCATATAGAAAAGATTAAACAGTTAAACACTGTAAAAGGTCTTTCAACTGGGACAGCTGGGGGCTCATGGTTCTCTCCTGCTGTGCATGGATGGGCTTCATTGGTCTGTGGTTGCCAAATGAGGAGGCTGACATGAAATATCAACAGTTTGTTACTTCCTTTTCTTCTGTCCATATTTAAAACAAATTGTATTCAACCAAATGATAAATTAGCTTAAGAGTTGGAGTAATAGCAAAAATAGATATGATCACCTCTTCAGGAAAAAGAACTGGATATGGTTTATCTGAACAAAATCTATTTAATTGCTTAGTAGCAGAACAGGACATACAAGTGTTACAAAGCAAGTGGGCATCTTGAACATATGGTACAACTCATGTTTGCTTTTCGCCTGCAGGGCAGACTTAGCCTTTCCTTTCTGCTCCTAGCTTAGCTATGGCTGAGCTTGATTTCATTCTCTCATTCCCATTTACTATCCTGCTTTTTTTTTTGTTTCCACCATCAGTCTGCAGACAGAAAGCTGGCCTAAAGTATGGTTTTAGTGCTGATCTTTCAGTCTTCTGCTTTTTTATTCCTCAACTTCCGAAACTTACACTCTCTTTTGTAACTTCTAATTCCTCTTGATTTTTCTTTTTCTTCTGTTGTCCCTTACATGGCTTGATCTCTAAGTCCCAACAATTTCCAGCAATACTTTTTCTGCTCCTTGGGCTCTCTTCTTAGATCTTTTTATAGGTGAGAAGAGTATGCAGAGAACAGGGACAAAGAAGCAGAGAGGAAGAGCTGTCTTCACCAGAAGGTTTTTTTCCTTTTGCTTCACCTACAGGTTATTTCTGTACTGGTCAGTGTGAGTAGTTGATTAAAATAGATTAAATCAGGAAGCAAACAAAAAGAAATGTATCAAACAAACCCCAAAACAATGAAAATGTATGAGAATAGAAGATTTTGTGATTATTAGTTGCTCAGTTCTGATTTATCCCTGATTAGAAGAGTACATCTGCATTTAAAGCGCCATTACATGTTATCAGTCACACTTTTGAGACAGTACACATCTTGCCTTTACTGATCTTAGATCATTATCAGAATTACTTTTTAAATATTTCCTTTCATTTGGGGGAAATTCCAGATATGCCCTCACTTTAAAGTTTCATTACATAAAAAAAAAAAAAAATAGATCTGAACTTTCATTGCTAGACAGTTAAGCCATCTAGAAGCAAACTTCCTTGCAGGAATTGTCTTCAGACAGTTAAACACTGCTGTCTGTTGGAATTGTCCAATAAATTTTGGTTTCTCAAACTGACCTTATCACCAGGCTTATATACTTACATTTTAAAGATGGTTAGGGCTCTTCTATTTAAAGAGTGGTAATGCAAAACTGAATGGTATAATTCGTGAACTGAGAAAAACAGCTTTGCCACTTCTGTTAAAATACTTAAATGTTCAAAATGCTAGCTTAATCAAAGCAGAAACATGGATTAATTTGTGTAGCTTCTGTACATTGACTAGTCTTCCATACAAGCTTCTGTTTTGAATCCCAGGCAGCAAGGCAGCAGTCTAAATCTTCTATAGATGAAAGCCAGGTGATTTGTGATGAAATTCATAATTTGCTTGGAAGTATCTCATCATGCTGGATAATCAAAGGCATAATATCTTAAACTATATTTGTGTGAGTATTAATAGTATTTTATTCGTCCACCACCTTAGTTCCTCATAAGGTCAAGTTTGCTCTATTGTGGGAGTGGGTAATGTGCCAGAGAGTTTTCAAGCAGTTCCGGAAAAAAAAGCCTCTGATTCCACTCATTTTTAGGCGAAAATCACAGAGGGAACCCTGGCCAGGATCACTGTAGATAGTGTGAAAGCTTTTTAGCTGGGGAGATTGTAACACAAAAAAAGCTTCAGTAACTGCAGAGCAAGGATTGTACTATTGTTAATTAAGAGTCTAATTTATAACTTATTCTACTTCTCTCTGTAGTTCCTTCTATATTAAAACAGACAAAATTGGGGTTAAAAATAATCTTTCCACTACAATGAATAAGACAGGAACATTCCCCATCTCATGCTTTTTTTCTACTTGAGGGTTTAGGAAGACATCACAATAAAATTTATTTTCACCTGCTCTAAATTTATATAACACATAAAACACTTGTCTACACAGCCACATCACATCTAACCCAGAATATAAATGTTAAAAATACTTTTTCTTTTTTTTTTGGTTATAGGTTCTCAACATCATTTTCTAATGTACTGCACTTACTTGAGCTTTTTTAAACCATTTCATCCTCATCTACTTCTCTTCTTAATGAACATAACTTAAAGATTTGGGGTTTTTTTCCAGCTCTTTATTGAGCTGTTTGAAAGAATTGAAAAAATGGGATAAAAATCTCAGGTTTTTATCATTTTAGGTTATTGAGGACTAAGATTTGTATTCAGATTGATTTTCAGTTACAATGGATCTACAAGTCAATAAAGGTGCTGATAAAGTATGATTTCAAAACAGCAGGATATTAAGCAGTCTGTGTTGGAGAACAATTTGGATTCAAGAATCAGATTATTCTTTTTTTAAAACAAGAGAGATTCAATACAATTCAAAGATATCAAGTGAAGCAAAGCTTTTACAATTGTTACACTTTTACAATTGTTACGCTTTTAATTACCATAGAATTCATTAGCAGTGACTAACTGGTTTATTACTTTGTTTTTCTCATTTAGAAACAAGTACATGAACTTGGTTCCAGGTGGTGAAATTTTATTTGTGCTGGCATAAAAAAGAAATTTTAAACTTTATCATAGCAAAGTGCATGGTCCTTTAGAAAAAGTTGTTCTAAACTCTAAGCAAAATTCCTGCAAAAATTCCAGTGAAATGCAACACATGATAAATGCCTGAGTGACATCTTACTAAATCAGCAAATTGATGCTGGTGCTGAACACATGTCTGAATTAGGTGGAAAAGAGCATGGCTTTTGCTTGCCGCACAGTTACACATTTCAGAACCATCCAGCAGAGGTGAAGTTCTTGATCTCAGGTTCCTGTGAGCAGAGCAGAGGCTATCTCCCTGTATCCTATATAGGCCAGTCTGGCAGGCAGGTGGTCCTTCCTATCCCCCTTTCATTTCTCAGTCAGACATCTGTGATCCTCACAGACAATAATCGTGATATCTGAAGTAGGGTAAAGATCCTCCCTGCTGGATTTGAAAAAATAATTTTAATAGTTTATCTTATTTACCACTGAAATATGGAAATTATAAAGAAGTGGACTAAGACAGGCCTTCAAAAGACCATAGAATTTTTTTGGATATAGGATCAAATTCTTCCATATTGCTTTGTTCAGAAGTCTGTGTGACTTCACTGTAGAAGGACAGTTGAAGGGAATATGATAAGTACACAGATCAAGACTTCCTAAAATATATTGGTGATGCAGTTACACAAAACCACTGTCCAGAAGTAACTGCTGTCCTCCCCTGCCCTGATAACTGATTTCAGCATTTTAAATTTTATTCAGTTTGAACACAAGTATGGATAAAAGTGTTACCCGTTGGGTTTTTTTTCTTGGTAGTACACTAGTAAATGCAAACAAAATGCAAATATTCATTTTCTTTCATTGCACTTCAGAGTATACAGACCTCCTTGACTCCAGCTGAAGAATTTTGACAAGCTTTTCTTACTCCTGTAGAAATGTATCCTCTTTCTATCTTTATCAGTGTATGAACAGATTTTACATTCATCAGCCAACTCTTCAGCCTTCAGAATAAAACTCATAATCTTGGACTGCAGTGGCACAGACCTCATTCATCTGTCTTGGTAAGCCAAGCAAATGAAGGCTCTGAAAAGAGCACTGAAGAATAGTCACTTGTTAGTCTCCTTGCTAGTAATTCCTTCTTATTTACCTGTTCTTTTTTCCCTTCTCTACCTCAATTTTCCTAGGCCCTTTCAACAAGGGCTGCCCCATCTTCTCATTCCAATGCTTTATTTTAGAATAACATTTAGTTCTGTGGTTAAGCCTCCCCACACGCCCCAGGTTTACATTCCTGTTTAAAGATTTATCTTTAATTATAAAATAATGTAAATTAATTTATACAGGCTCACGATGCTACTGAACGAAGCTTCAGCTGCACTGATTTCTGAATGTAAACTGTACAATGTACACTCAGGGGGACTAAATCTCTTTTTTTCTTTCTAATAACTTATATGTTCTGGCTGTTCTGAATATATAAATAACAAAAGAAAAAGAAGGGGAGTCTATAGGTTCAGCATTTTCCCAGAGATGGTCATCAGCAAAGAGCACAGATAACTCCTGTGGCAATAAAAGCCACCATAGAGCCTTTGCGTGTGGGCCACGAAGTTCTTCATCCAACTACACTACACTGTCATGTGACAAGTTCTTATGACTGTACCAAGTCATAAGAAGGTGGGTGACAAAAATTCATGTCTTTTTCAGGGTCACCCAACAGTTATGGACTAAGCTGAGGGGACATCCAGCATAGGTCTTCCATTAAGTGTGTGTCTGGACATCTTACTAAGTGTTCAAGTACACAAGCCTATCAGCGGTGATAGCTGTAACACCCCAAGATAATAAGACCATGGGTTGCCAGAGACTCCACTAATAGTGAAGACAAAGAGCCAAGGTGGGCAAAAAGGAAAAAGAAGCTTTTTTTGCGGTGTGATCTAGCTTTTTTATCCATAGAGCATGGAATGTGTGGGATCTGGGGAGGTTTTCAGGGAGTTTCATGCAAAGGGGTATCCATAAATGGAATATACATCCAAATATGGGTAAGGAGATGAAGCAAGAAAGGGGAAAAGCCATAAATTCTAACTAGCAGGACTGGTGAGCATCAGAGGAGGGCTCATCGGGAAATCGAAACTACGTTTTACATACAAGCAGGATATTTTCTAACAATATTGTTAATGTTTTTATGACATAAAAACAGCTTCTCTGAGGTAGGCAGTTATCTGCTGCTTCAGTAGTTCAGCTACATTCCAAAGCTATCTTTTCTTCAGTTTTCTTTTTCTTCAGACATTTTTCTTCACCAGGAATAAATTCCTCAAGATGTATTTCCAGCACAAGCCTGTCTATACTGTTCCAGTACCTTACTGGGAAGTCATCCTAGTGCACTTCCTGCAGACTTGTGCAGATGCTACAACAGAAATCTACAAAGACACATAATGAGGTTAAATGGTCATAGAAATTATATAGGGTTATCTGGGTAAAATAATTCTTGCGGTATTCAATAGTGAAGAAAATGACTAATTCCTAGAGAATATTCACATTTTCCATTCCAGATTTCCTGTGGGAAGACTTTGTTTCACACACTTCTGTTTAAAAAAAAATAAAATTCAATGTAATAAATGTTGTCTTGACTTTTCTTGACTTTTGTTGTTTGTTGGGTTTCTTCTAATTTTCTCTTTATTCTCTTCCAATGTTTGCTACTGAATACTGTATTACTACAGAGGTACTTTTTGATTTGTCTTTTATTTTGCCATACTTACTTCAACTAGTTCTTCAACTATAGAAAAGCTGCAAAATACTGCAGGGAATGAAGGAGTAGAAGGAAAAGACATTTTTTCATCACTTGTTATATTTGTACCATTTGATAAAATGCATTTATGCATAAACCACTTTGTATAATTGTTTTTTCTTCCCTTGCCTACACTAACACATTTACAAAATACTTATAAAAATCATTTTAAACAATCCGTATAGAGAACTGACATTTCTTATCTCAGGCGGTGGCATCATGAGATTTTTAGAACTATAGATGTTATATCCAGTCCTAGCATCTGATTTATAGGTATCTATAATATGTCAGTGTTGCATTAATTACAACCACTCACAGATAAAAGAAAACACAGATTCTCTACATTATGATTAAGTTTAAGTTTAGATGGACAAAAAGGTGATGTGATATCTCTCTTTATTGTGTAATAATGGTGCAGACAGTTTTTCCTTTTGTGTCTAGTGGTAACTTAATTTCACGGTCTACTGTGTAACTAGACTCTACGGACTACTAGAAAGCATGTGAGAGATTAAATTATTGATGTCAGCATGTTCCTTACACAGATGTTTAGAGAGAAAGAATTACTTGATAAAACAATTATTGCCTTCTAAAACCATGAAGACAAATTCATTCTCCAAGGCATAACTTTGGAAAAATAATAATACTGAAGTTACACCAAAACTATGTACCCTAAATTTTTTTCTCTGTCTTGAAAGAAAAAGTTAGGGACTCTCTGATATATAAATGGAATCCCAGAATCACAGAAAGTTTGAGATTGAAAAGACCTCTGAAGGTCATCTGGTCCAACTCCACTCAGGTTGGGCCACCTAGGGCAGGTTGCTCAGTACCGTGTCCAGATGGCTTCTGAATATCTCCAAGGATGGAGACTCCACAACGTCTATAGGCACCCTGTGTCAGTGCTCAGTCACCCTCACATTAAAAAGTGTTTCCTGATGTTCTGACAAAACCTCCTGTGTTCCTGTTTGTGCCCATTGCCTCTTGGCCTGTCACTAGGCACCACTGGAAAGAGTCTGGCTCCATTCTTTTTGTGCCTTTCCTCCTGGTATTTGTATACATTGATGAGATCCCTTCTGAGCTTTCACTTCTCCAGGCTGAGCAGTCCCAGCTCTTTCAGCTTTTCTTTTTAAAAGCGATGCTCCAGTTGCTTCATCAACTTGGCAGCCCTTCACTTGACTTTCTCTAGTACATTCATGTCTTTCTTGTATACTGGGGAGACCAGACCTGGACACAGCACTCCAGCTGTGACCTCACTAGCACTGAGTAGTGGGGAAGGATCAGCTCCCTCAGTCTGCCTGCACACCACTCCTAATGCAGCACAGGATGTCATTTTCCTTTTTTTGGTTCTCAGGCACATTGCTGAGGCAAAGAAGACTTTTATTATATCAGCTTCTTCCATGCCCCATGAGTCAAGCTGCCGCGTCTTGTTGAGCAATGAGCCCATGTTTTCCCTAGTGTAACTTTTGTCAGAGAAGCCCCGTGCAGAATGTGGGCTGAAACACAGTAGATTCCTTCTGCAGTGTTTTGGGTCTTGCTGCAAAATACTGCTTCCAAAATTCCCCACCTGCCTCTAACTGATTTACCATATATTAAGTTCTATTGCCTTTTTACAGCCTGCTGCCAGCAGAGGAAGTAATAATACCCAGAGCAAAACTTATCGTCTTCAGTACATCTTATTGTGTGCACATAGAGACTGGCAAAATCTACGCCTCTACCTATACAAAAAAACCCTTTAAATCTTTCTGTATTGTTTATGCAGAGGTGCCCTAGCCCAAAAGGCCACTGACAAAAAGTAAAGATATTCTGATGGAAGACTTTTATTCAGCTGAAACCTGGTGGCTTTTTAGCATTCTTTTCTTTTTTTTTTTTTTTTTGCCAGGTCATGATAAGGTTAGTTAAGGAAGTCCTTGCTGAATGAAGGGGAAGATGTTGTCACTGTCTGCCCTTTATCAGGCTGCTTCCAGCTAAAGTGGCTTCCTCCTTCCAAGTCCAGGACCAGTTTCTGCAATCCACATTGTAAATTTTTAGCAATGTTTGATACATAAGAAATTGATTTCAGTAGCTGGAATCAATGTTTAAAAAAAGTAAGTAAATATTTACTTGCTGGCAGGTATTTTTGGTGTTTGTTAAGAAGGTAGGGAACTTCATGTCTCATTAACTTTGTGCGTAAGAAGATCATTGCTACAATTGCACAAGCTTTAAGTTTCTAACTGAAATGTGAGTTCTTAGTTGTATAGATCTTTATCTGAAGAATTAATTAAAATATAAACTTCAGCTTTATGCACTAGAAATCCCCTTTCAGTCTTACTGGGAAAGATGAAGGACTGTTGGCCTGTTTTTCAAGGCAAGGTTTCTGAAATCTGGGATCCATAGGTCTTTGTTCCTTGGTAAGACTAAGCTGCACCTGGAGTTGTATGTGGTAGAATAAGAACCTTGAATATGCAGCAGCTCTAGAGATTCACATCCCATAATTTTTGAACTACAAAATTAAAAATAAATTATCCATCAATGGACCACGGCAGAAAATCTGGATCAATATCAGATGAACTAGATCCCACCCACTGCTTTTTCTCATTGTGATAACCGCCATCATCAGAGGAACAGAAATAAGCTGTTGGGTGTAAAAGAGAATTACTATTGTGTTTAACAAGAAATAAAAAAGAATAACATTTCATCATAGAGTGCCGGACTTTTAGGTGGGAACAATCCTGCACTGGTTTATAATGTTTAACATCTGATGAACTAACAGCCAAAACCAGCTGGATGGTTGAAGACAGACTTTATAGATACTGACTCTTATAATACCATGGTATCAGCTGATGTTATCAATAACAATGAATTCTAAGATTAAAGTACAGAACAATGAAAATTTAATATCCCAACCAGTCATTATGGAAATACTGTACTGCATATACAATGAAATTATCATAATCACACCTCGACAGTGTCTAATTACACCACACCAACTTTAAAAATCTACTTACTATATGGTGACCTTTTTCTTGCTACTTTGTTTCTTCCCCCCCCCTTTCTCCCTTACCTATATGTCTAACTCTAAATGAAGGTTAAGGAAACTCCAGGATCTATATTTGCTATATTTGTCACCTGTTTCCTGACCCTGTCATAGCTTTTGCAGAGCCTAAATTGGATGAAGAAAGCACAAGAGCAGATACCTGTTGCCATTTTTACTTTTTTCCCTATCATAATTTCCTTTAAAAAACCAAAGAAAACAAGAAAACAAATAAACAAAAAACCCACAAACAAACAAAAAAACCTCAAACATATTATTTTTCCTTTCTCTGTTATTCTGAAGTAATAGTTCAAATTCCATCTAAAGGCATTGAGCTAACCGTAGTCTAAATATCTGGTACAGGTTTTTTTCTTTTTAACTTCCTGATTGTACACTGAGTTTTTCTTACTTCTTGGAATAATTGAGCACCATGCACTGTGCTGTTTTATGGATTTCCATATACCATCGTAAAAACTGATCTCTTTTGCAATTTCTGTGCGAAAATACTATGGTATTTACTGTAAGTGGAGGATTTGTTCCAGTGCCTTTGTGGAGAGTTTCTCCATGCCTGCTAGGCTCTCTAAATTGGCTGGTTTTTCACTCCAGAACTGCCTCACTACTGCATGATAAATGCTACCCTAGACCCAAGGAACCAGACTACTTAATTGTCTAGATGCCTAATGATAACACCTGCTATAAGAGCAATTTTTAATTATCATAACATTTACTGCATTTTTAATGATATCAGTGATTTAAAATTTGGACATATTATGACCATGCAGTACAACATTTTACAAAACTCCCAATTCAAAAACAAAAAGGACAGCTTTCTGATATGGTAAATCTAGCATTTTACTCTTTTCTGGACAAATCTCACCTATTTATGAAAAAAAATAGGTGAAAAGTATTGCTAAATATTGTCAAATTCTGGTAAAATGAAAGCAGCAGAATCAATCACTATGCCCATCTTGGAATTTCATCTGGTCAGAGATGCACTGGCAGAATGCATATCCTTTAAAATAATACAAAACTTTTTCTAAGCATACCTGCATTTTATGTATGCATTTGTCTGCACCTATATGCCAAAGTATGTCCAGAAAAGATCAATGGAGCTGGTGAAGGATCTGGAGCACAAATCCTATGAGTGAGTGAGCTGTAGTTGTTTAGCCTGGAGAAAAGGAGGTTCAGGGGAGACCTTATAGCTCTCCACAGTCAACTGAAAGGAGCTTGTAGCCAAGAGGAGGTCAGCCTCTTCTCCCAAGCAACAAGAGATAAGACAAGAGGAAATGGCCTCAGGTGGCACCAGGTGAGGTTTAGACTGGATATTAGGAAAAATTTCTTCATTGGAAAGTTTTTGGAGCATTGGAACAGATTGCCCAGGCAGGTGGTGGAATCATCCCTGCTGGCATTTAAAAGATGTCTGGATGTGGTACTTAGGGACATGGTTTAGTGCTGGACTTGGCAGTGTTAGGTTAGTGGTTGGACCTGATGATCTTCAAGTTCTTTTCCAAATTAACAATTTTGTAATTGTGTGATTCTAAACATATCAGGTGCAATATAATAATTTTTTAAGGACTTTCTGTGTCTATAGACTGTAGTTTGTGGGAAAAAATACCCCTTCTCTCACAGCAGATAACCACTCTTGCAGTCAGAGCTCTCATCCAGAGTGAGAGCTGTTTCTTCTTGAACACAGACTAGACATCTTAGCTCATCTATCACAAAATTAATCATTCCATTAATTGGGTAAACACCCTCAGGTTTATTTTGGTAGAAGTTTTCTCTCTCTTAGTTCCTTTCATTGAGGATGATTTATTTTATATCAATAATCTAAATATTCATTTGTCTGAATGAAGAAAGTGTGATTTACTCTGTTATCTAGCAGCTACATCACTCAGCAGTAATACCAGAAACCAAAGTTCAAATCCTTGATCTGGTTAATGCACGTGTGTCAAACTTGTTTTGGACGCAAAGTGGGACCTGCAATCCTCAAAAATCATAGTAGATCTTACAGCAGACACTGTGACATCCACTGATGGTTTGACAATATACTGCTTTCTAAATCCTCACAACAAGCCTTTGGGCATAGGATAAAGGGCACTATAAACTTCACCTTGCTAAGTCTGCTGTGAGCCCATGCTCCACTTATTGAATGCTGCCTTTCCACATGAAAGTTAAACTGTTAACTTATCACCTACCTCCAGCACCTTCTGCAATAAAACCTGGGGTTTTTTTCAGTGTGAAAAAATGAGGAATTAGACCAGTGCAGTGCATGTGGCAATGAACTTACAAGAAAGATAATATTGAATTAAATAAGACATCCAACCTGAATTTACTCTCCTTGTATTTCAACAAAGAAACCAAAATGGAAGGCATTTGAAAATGTTCAGATTTCACATTTTCAGGTATTCGGATTTGCATTCAAATCATGACACTGATTTTGAACCATGTACTTAATATTTTGTTTCAATTTTGATTTTCTGGATTTCAAAATGGAAGTTTTGCCTCTGAAAATATGGACTGCAAGAAGAAAACAAAGCATGTAGTGAAATTAAAATCTCCAAACAAACAAGTTCTTCTGTTAGCCTGGGCCTCTTGTAAACCATCAGATGTTGCCAGTTTTACCAGACTCCATATATTTCATGGATTCCAAGCAACTGAATACTGCGGTAAAACAAAAACAAAAATCATACAGATTTATCACAAACACTCATATATCTAGAATTCATCTAAGGATTTGTTGAATGTTTTCTTACTGGAACTGAATGAGGCTCAAACTAAACGTGTTGGGTGCAACAAAAAAAAGAGGCAGAAACAATATGAAGTTTAAACATTATTCACAGCTTTCACAAATAAAACATTTAAATTTTGAGTAGATTATTCTTATAAGATGAGGCACAGCAAACCATTCTTGCTTTACAGAACTCAGTTAGGTATATCACTGAACATATATCACTATGCTATAGTACCTTTGCAAATATCTCCATCTAATAGTCTGTTTTTCTAATACTGAGACGGAGTTTAATTCTGACAGGCTGCATTTCTCCTGGCATAAAGGGATGGCATAAAAATGAGGAGTAAGAGATGCAATACCTTCTGAGGATAGCAAGGTAACAAACGTTGCAATGCAGAGGGATATGCAGAGAGGAGATATGTTGGGGAGAGCAGATATGTCTCCAAAACCTTCTTCTGAAGGAACACATATTACACATTCAGAAAGGTCCAAAAGCAAGAAGTTGTGACACACCCCTGTGAAGCACCATCCAGCTCATGTCTGCTGCAAATTATTTGTTTAAGGACTTTCAGAAACTGCAGTGTGCTGGATCAGTCCCTATTCTGATTTCCCCTGCCCTTGCTAGTCCAGTGCCTATAATAAAGTAGCAGGACCCGAAACTGTAACTCCAATAAGTCTGTTTACAAATAGAAATTCTGGAAATAAAGGTGAGGCAGAAACAGCTTAGAAAAACCACCATTATCCAGGAAACACAGAGAACATAAACCAACAGAAGCTTCCTCTGATAATTATTGTTTTATTCTTGTACTATAAGTTTACATGAAATTATGAGCAGGTCAAAGTCTAAAAGGTTTAAGAATGTTTACCTAAGAGACAATTATACGTATCTGCTATGAATGAAAAATTAAATGATCACTTTGGCTTTTTCTTGAGTAAGTTCCAATTTCTGAAATTCAGGGTTTGATCAAACATGCAAACTGAGAAAACAGCCTTTGCAAACCTCTTTGCTCTTTTTGAAAAAGAGCTTCAAGGACCGAAATAATGATGTGCTAAGCAATAGAAGTAGCTTTTTCTCAACCACTACATCTTGCAAGCTGCAATTTTCAGCCTGCTCAGGGACACTTGACCATGCAAACTAAATTGAACTATTGCATGAACAATTTAAAAGGTATGGATGCTTTCATCCAAGGTTGAGTACTCTAGCTGAATTACCCAAAATTACATCATTTGCTGGCACTATCCTCTCTACCTACGAAACTCTCCATGGCTATTTGAGTTCCTAGTTTAAAGAGGAATTATGCTGGAAAGGGTCTGGGCAAAAGACAGAAACAAAAGAGATGCTGCACTCTTTTAAAATTATCAAAAGTCATATCTGAAAGTAGGTATCCTGCTTTGGTCAAAAGTGTGGAATGTAATAAGTACTACCAGATGATGTCTGAATGCACAGTAGTTCAATCCCTGAACCAAGAGACTCCTCTTATATCCCAAACGGGTGACAAAATCCAGCAAGATAATCTTACCTATAATATTTTTTCCTTTGTTATCGTTCCTATTCACCACATGCAGTGGCTAGGAAAAAAAAATGTCAAACACCATCACAGAAACCAAACCACAACCCACATTTGTCAATCAACTGTATTTGGACATAACTAAATCAAGGGGTGTTTGTTTGTTTGTGATCTTCTACCTTTTTACCTTCACTGCTTTTCTTTCTCTTTATTAATTCTGTCCTGATTTCACCAGTACTGCTGCACTTAGAAGTCATGAGAACTTTTGTAAGTTTACATCTGTAGTCAGCCATTACAATATTCCAGCCTGGGATGCTTCCTTGATATGTGAGCATGATAGCAGTACCCAAGTGATGGGACGCATGAAGCAGATTACCTATATAACTGGTCATAAACCACCACCTAAAGAACAAAAACTGCCATTGAGCAACAGAAACTGATGTCTATTAGAGTTCAGAAGAAAACATGCCAGGAACAATGGAAATACTTCAAAGACCCTAAGAAGATTAAACTCTTCAATTTTGGGTAATTTTTTTACATGAAGAAAAAAGATTTAGAAATATTTCATAAAGTATAGCCTGTTAGTGCCCAGTAATATTTTGGCTATCCGACAAGAAGTAAACTGAAACTCTTTATAATTATAGGGAGAAAGAAGGAGGAAACACATCCATCTGGGAACATGTATTCATGTTAATGGAGACTGGTGTATATCCCACCAGTACGTAGAACAAAAGAGTGATTCTTGGCCTGGTGTTAATTTTTCTTTTCCCTCAGTTCCACTGCTGAACTGAAAAATTAGTTTTTAGAGTTCTGGTCAGAAACATTGTGTTATCCTATATACATTATGTTATCCTATATACACATGCCCAAAGGATTTTCTTCTACAAAGTTAACCTAATTCCTATATAATAGTTTATTGATAGGTGAACTGCTTCACACATATTTATAAGTTTGCCTGATACTCAATTAAAGGCAGAGTTCATGAACATGTGCACCATCCTGCCTGTATTATATCCATGTCATTCTCTCAAAAAATTTGTAAACATATATATCCGGTGTATTTTGTATTTTGGAATCAAAGCCTGTATTAAGTCTCAAGAGGTGAAAGACTCATATGTTTGATTTACTGCATAATTTGGCACTGGATTTACTTTTTCAGTCCCACGTGCAGTCTCCATACATCCCAAGATGTATGTGATTTAGTCAAAAATAATTACCAAGTTTAAGACAGAGCCAGCATGGGGGTATTCTGTGGATGGCAGTAGACAATCAGGAGAAGCAAACTATTGGTTCCTGCACTAACAAATCTGTATTTCTGAAAGATATTTTATGTTTTGACTACACCTGGTATGAGGGAGAAACACAATAAACCAGTTTTAGTGAGCTAATTAAAACAGCTTTAGCTCATACACCAATGAATTCTTGACACAAAGTCCAAAGCAGAAGTTTTGCCTGAATATCAAAATAACTTTGTAAGGAATTTAATTGATACAGTTGTGGAAATTAAACATGCTGCAAATTATCACATTGTGGAACAGGTCATGGCTTGCAGTGAAAGGTAAGTACAGTAACATCCAGTATATAACATACAGTAACATAAGTACAATAACATAGCCAGAGCATCAATTTATGTCCAAATTCAGCAGAGAACTCCATGCAGAACTAGAACTTTGGATAGTGCTAAATGCACAAGTCATAGAAAATAGTAATCTTTTTTCCCTGTTGTTTTTTAGAGTGTAGTTTGCTTCAACATATTTGCATTCTGCTTGGATCTCCCAAGTTAGCCCCAAGGAAGCCCAAGGATCACGCCTTCAGGGATTTGCGGCTAAAAGAGGAGTGGGCTGCTCTTCTACTTTGTTGCCATGGCTCCTGAAAAATAATTGGCATGTTATCACAAATGGTGACTTTCAGCAGCTGTGGCATGCGTGAATTATAGTCTTAGCAGATATATCAGTTCCCCAACTGACATTTCAAGAGAGCTTCATGGTGCATGAGCAATATGGAAATGTGGCCTCAGGGATAAGAGAAAAGCCTCATATTTTCATCTGGAGTGATAAAACTACTTCTGACATGTAAGAGAGCAGGGACCTGGCTTTCAGAACACTTCTTTTTCCTGATCTAGGATACCTGGTGGTCACTGCTGATATCTACCATGAGTTCAGTTACTGAAGTGAATAAGGAACCTATTAGTGGTTCTGCTTTGCAATGGAAAATTTTGCTGATTGTTCCACAGTTGTCACAACACTGTTTTGTGTGAATTCAAACTGCTTCAGTTTGACCATCTGTGTAGAAACTGTACCAAGAACTTCACTACCCAGGAGGGAGAATCCTGAAACAGTTACTATTTTTATCCAATCTGGTAATTATCCAAAACTCAGTCATCAATGTATAATTTATATGGGCTTCTTGGAGATGATAAATTTTATTTTAACAGAATTTTAGAGTGGAAAATCATGAAAGAATAATCTCTCTAGCTAAAGCCTGGATAAGAACGTAGTGCGAAAACCAAAATTCAAGTCATATGTCCATTTTGTTCTCCAGGCTTTTAGTTTAGATTTTGGGGTGATTTTTTTTAAATTATGAATTCTTTGGAACTAGGATCATACTATGTGTGTGCATGTTCAGAAATTATTCTTATACTAGCTAAACTGGAATTTGAGTCTTGGCTAGATTTTCAGGAAAACCTATCAGCCCCAATGTCTGTGTTAGAGAGTTCTACTTCCCTATTAGAAGAGCAATCAAGGCTATGATAATTATACAGTCTGAAGCACATTAACAATCACTCGATCACACTTCCAGATGTAATTTCATATCTTCCACCTTTCTGTCCTACTTCTCAAGCTCTGAGCAGAGATACTGGAGAATGGAATGAAGGTAGGACAGGATTCATCCACTCTCCTCTGTCTCTGTTGTGTCATTTTAATGACAGGTTCACCTTCCATGTTCCCCTGTGAAACAGAGCAAGACGACAGAGGATTAAGTGAAATGAAGTAACAGTGAAAGTGCAAAACGTGTCAGAATAAGGTAGACCATGGACAACAGCTAGAATACATTAAATGGTGAGGGGCAGGAGGGGTGGAAGTGGACGGGTGGAAGTGGAGAGAAAATAGATAAGTGAAGCAGATAAAACTTAGTTCAACCTGAGAAAATGCAGCAAATTTAAAGTGCAGAAACTGAGATGGAAAAAGCAATCATTAAAAAGGAGAAAACTGTCTTCTTAGAGTACAGAAGCAGAAAATAAAATGCTCTTTAAAGAAGTGTAGGAGAAATATTCAACAAACAAGGGCACTGGGGGAGAGGACACAGACTAAGAAAAATAACAACAAAAAGATCAGGAATTAAGAATGTCACTGAAGAACTGGAAAGCAAAATGAATGATGCTGAAGAACTAGAGAAAAAAAGAAAATAGTATCAAGAAGCCAATAAGAGTATAGGTAATGAAGAAGAAAACTTTTCATAAATAGAAAAAAAAATAGAATAAGTGAAAGATATAAGCACACATATAAAGAATAACCACAAAAGATGATAACCTTGTGTTATGTGAGTATGACTTAAGTTTGCCCTAAGAGCAGTTAGTATTTCCCACTGCTGATCTAGAATTTGTTGATAAAAAGAATTCATATACTATACTAGTGAAAACATATTTCACAGTGAAAAGCTGTGTATCCATAATAGAAATGGACTTGTGTGTACATGGTCTGAGGACAGAGATTCAGATAGATTGTTTTCTACACTTCATTGTACTCCCTTACCTACAGCTTTATGCTATTGTGCTGATAGGATACCACGGTATCATAACCTGCAAGTGATTTGAATGAAATCGATAGGACCACTTGCTGAACAAGGGCATGACTTCTGCTTTGCCTAGGATCAACAGCAGAATTCCCATTGCTTCCAGTGCATAAAGGTCAGACAGTAAGATAATAGTTGCAAGAAAGAATGACAAAACTGTATACTATACATAAAGAACACATGCACTGGGATGGCTGCACAATGACATATGTTATATATAAATGTAAAATATTAACAGTTCTTAGGAATGTTTCCCCTTTTCCACCACTAAGTACAGATGAAAACCACTACAGAACACGGGGATATCAAATGAATGCCTTAATATTCAAAAATATTGCACTGATAAGGACTAGCTAGGCATTGTGTTCAAAAGGTATAAAGAGGTCCTTTGCATATTCTATTTATAATCCAATGTTAAGTAAATTATATTCACTTTGAAATTTCTAAATAACTTTTTATGAAAAAAAGATATTACCTAGTGAGTAGATTTCAGATGAATAGAAAACATGCAGTCCATTTGTTTTGAAACAGTGTAAACAGATAGAATGCACATGGAGGAACAACAGCTGGAATGTGTTTAATTGCACCTAGCTAGTAGGCTTCCACCACCTCGAAATTCTTATATGACCAAATGTCTATACAATATGTATGGAGCTTTTTTTACCAAATCAGTAAAACTTATAAAGATCTTTTTCACTTAGACAATAATCCATTGACAAACCTTTTTAAAAATTTGATGCTTATGGACTTAGAGTGTCTTCTGGTTTATATGGATAAAAAAGGAAATAGTGTCTGACTTAATGTCATCCAAAAAAATCATGAAATTTTATCAGAACTGGTTTCACTGCCCTGAACTGAGTGAGAATAATTGTTTGATTCATTTGTAGCTTTTTTTCCACTTCGTGCAGCAAGTTGAATATTGAGAAAGGAAAGAGATTGTTTCTTTTTTAACTGATGCTCTCCTTTTTGTTATAATTAGTTGTCATTTCCTTAGTGTTTTGGAGGCTCATTTCTGAGCACACAACTCACTAAGGGCTTGAAACTTTTATAGGCAATTATCAAATTACATTTGTATGCAAAAGATACGTTTGCTAAGCCTAACTTTCGGAGTGCACCTCTAGGGTGGAAAAAATCTCCTGTAGGTCACTCACAAAACAAAGCAAGTAGACACATAACAGTGAAGCCAGAGAGTCCAAATGGCGTGATTAAACAACCAAAGGAGACTGCAAAGAGTACATAAAGATGAGTCAAGACTTATAACAGCTGTAAGTTTTCTGAATATTCAAATGAATTTTCTTTCAGTATCCATAGTATTAAATATTGAAACCTATGTTTTTTGTTAGCATGACTAGAAAATTGCACATAAGGGAACAGTTGGAATGATAAATCAAGGGGAGGAAAATGAGAAACAGTAACAAGAAGATAAATTCTATTACCATACTACCCATTCCTGTCACAAAATTCTTCTTATTGAACTCCGTGCTATTGGAAATCCATCCAAGCTTATGAAAAAAAATATTACACAAGGATCCTCTCTCCTAGATCTTTGCTAAATGGGTCTTCTATACCTATGAATAACTTTTTTTACAGTTGTTTTGCTTGCAATGAGCCAACACACTACGGAAACATATTCATGAGTGAAAATAACTTCATATATCTTCATATATGGCTACAGTCATGCAGAAAATAGCCATCAGTCACAGTAAATCTAATAAAAAAAATAATGCCAGAAATGAATGTAGTGCTATGAATTTTGTCACACTGTCTGGGTTTGTGATTCAGTAGGATTTCACAAATTAAATAAACTGGGGCCTAGTATAATAAACTTTTGTGCTTACAGACAGATTCATTTACCAGATCCATCATGCAGGCGCCTCATGAGCCAGGCCTGGACTGCAGCCCTACCACCCCAAAGTCACCAACCTCTTGAGCATAAAGAGAATCCCCAGAGAGGCTGATAAACCACCCAAAGATGGCGATGCACTCTTGTCTTCTCTGTAACTCAAGAAGGGCTGTAAACGGAGGTGAAGCTGTTTTCAGTTTAGCAGAAATGTGCCACTGCTGCAAGATCTACAAGAGAGGACAGTTGCAGTGGTGACATCCTGGCTAACTGGGGCAGCAGATCCCCAGACTATGCCCCTCATGATCACTAGGGCCTAACTCATACTCTCTCATCATTATCCACCTGGGAAAAAATGTTGAGTCCCCCTAAATTTTGCAGCTGCAATGAGATAATTTATTCTCAAAGGCAAACTTGCTTGGGGCTAAGTACTGGATGTGGTATCCCAATGTAGAATAGATGCATGAATTCCCCTCACAGTATTCTACATGAAATCAAAATAGGTACTCTTTCATTCGTACAGAAAACTGTCCTTCCATTTATGCACTGCCAGTTTGCATTTGTATCTCAAAATTCTTCCAGCATCATCAACCGAGAAAACATACATCTCTCATCTTATGCCTCTTCCAGGAAACAGAGTCTATGTTTAATTTTATTCTCTGTAAGGAAAAATGAAACAAGCATCTTGAGAACTATTAGTCATGATCTTTTCAAATTTGGGATCTCTAATGATATGTTTTCTACAAGATTATCTCATTTTTTGTAGTTCTACAGTATCTCACATGTGGTCTTGAAGCTGTATGAGTTCTGCAGACTGTTGCTGTGCTATAAATAAAATATCCATGGGGGCATTACAGAACAAAAGAAATCCCAGTATTTATAAACACCTCTTCCACAAGGTCCTCAAATATACTTAAGTATCTAAGCCCTGTTATAAACACAAAGACTAGGAAAGCTACAAGGCAAATATGAAGGCAAAAAGTCAGAATATATTTAAGAAAAATGGTCATTTATCTTGATGCATTTGCACTACGTTGGCTTAGTGCCCACAGTGGAATGCAGCAAAAAATGGAGAATGTCAAGGAGGATTTTTAATAAGCTGACTTTCCAAATGCATCTCCAGCTCTTCCCAGCTCATTACAAAACTCAGACATACAAGGCTGTTAGTAGCAAACCTGGTGTCCTTTGTGAGCAGGGCTATTCCTACTACTAACTCCATACGGCTATCAAAATATTTTCTGTTAGACATGCTTTGCTTTATGAGAAGAGTCACTTTGGAGAGAAAATTGTATTTCAGAGACAACTTTATGAATCAAAACCAACCACAAACCTTCGTAGTCTACTTTGTAAATGTCACCAAAATGTTCAAATCACAGTCCATATTTTTGAGAACTAGAAACAATTATGTGATAAAAAATATTTTTTGCAATAACACCAGCTGACCTCATTTAAAGCAACTATGTCTAATAGCATCCATTCTCTGGGCAAAGATGGAATTCAACACATAGTGAGATAACATATGAGTTGCCTGAATCCTTGGGGGCTATTATTTGTATCTACTGGAGTAACTATGTTCCATAGAAACCAAAAAAAAAAATAAGGTTGTTATTACTCGGTAATATTACAAGTCACAGTGTGGAAATTCTTTTTAGCAGGCTCTGCTATTCACAGATTCTTCCATATTTATTTACTATACTGTTGATTATTTCTATGTGATACAATGTTAGTCACTGCAGCAGATCTTTGTTCTAGATATCCTAGAACAAACCAACACAATAGGAAACCTGGCCCATTGAATTTAGAGGAAATATTTACATTGTTTGGTTTAAGATTTCTGCTACCTGGTTAGTTAATAGCAATGAAGCATTTTGCTGCCAAACAAAGGACATATTTCACTCTTAAGTGTCTGGCTTTTAGGATTATGATGCTTTCAATGCCGATATAAACCTATGATGTCACTCACTGATTTTCATACATATGTTGCAGCTATTCTTTAAATACTGCAATTAGATGAACCTCATTTCTCTATTTCACACTTCTCCTGTAATGCTTTCAATCCCTTTATTATATCATTTACAATTAAAGGCTTGAAAAAACCCACACACAACAATAAAAAAAATCCAGCCCTGAGGAATTTGTCTTTAAATGCTTCAAAATTAAGTAAACATCAGTAATCCAATCAGGGGATATTAGCAACTAGCAAATCAGGATCCCTCATTGTTTTTAATGACAACCTTGCAGCAACTTGACTCTGTCATTAAAAAAATCTTCCTGTCCTCTTGGAACAATTTCATGTGTCTTTAACAGGAGGTCTGGATCTATACGCAGCTTTTCTAACCAGAGCTGGCCTTTACTGTTTCAGTCCCCTGAAGAACTGAAATGCATCCATCCTTCTCTCTGTATCCCTGTAATTTACTGTGCTCACAAATTAAGAACCTCTGAATGAAATTGTGAAAGGGGAGCCAAGCAGTCCATATTAGGTTTTCCATAGATGGAAAACCTAATAATGTAAACTTATATGTATTTCATGAACAGAACAAGAAAAATAAAAAAATCATCCCCCAAGAGAAGAGTTCAATGATTTATTGTTTTTGTGTAGTGTCCTCACATCAGCATGGACACACACATTTTTCATGAAATTCAAGAAGAGAATGTCACCAGAGATCACTCCACACCCATCTGGAGTAAAACACTTTACTGAAAGGCAAGAAATGGCCTTTATGTTCCTTTGGTTTTGTTATTTTGCTAGTACTAAAAGGAGGCTAAAAGAAGAGGTTCGTGAGGCAGCTCAGCTGTAATTCAGAGAGTGGACACTCCTCCCCAACCCAAGCCAAGTCCCCTTTGTAGACGGGGACCCAGTTCCTTCCAGAGGCCCCCATATTGGATGCTTCCTGTAAGGGCAGGGCAAACTTCCTCACTCCAGCAGACCACCTTGGTAACCAAAGGGGCTTTGGTTTTTTTAAGAACAGTTTCCCATTGATCATGTTGATCAAATGAAGCCCCAAATGAATGAAAGTAGCAACAGTCATGTAAGCTACCGTGCATGTGAGTTTAGGCACACATTGTCTCTTAAGACCTCTCAGCCCATGCTCACCCCCTCTGCATTGCTCTTGCTGCCCTTGGGATGAAAGGTAGAGGCTAACTGCTGTTTTCGCAGGAAAAGGATTAGAGCTACAGTTCAGTTAGATATTACTTTTTTTTTAAATCTTCAGAGGAACAACGACACCCAAACTGATCATACACTACCTTTATTTTGCTTTGCCTTCTATACCATGTACCATGTACTATCTTTACTCTGTGAAGATACTCCTGAACAGGAGTATGTGAAGAGAATATTGGGATAACTATGATTAGGGAAACAGAAACTGAAGTCCTATTAGATTATAAGCAGGGATTTACTAGAGCATCTTGTAATAGAGACGACCTGTATATATGTACTGGTTTTCACTGGGATAGAGTTGATTTTCTTCTTAGCAATTCATGTGATGCTGTTCTAGATTTGTGACCAAATCAGTGCTGATAATACACCTGTGTTTAAGTTGCTGCTGAGCAGGGCTTATGTGGTTAAGACTTTTAGAATGGGGGCTTGAAAATAGGAATCAAAAAGTGTTAAATTGCCTTAGAGTCATTTTTGTATGCTAATAATAGATATTTATAACTCTTGAATAATATTGTTAACAACGTATCACGTTTAAAAAACAACATAACTGATCATTCTGGACTTTTCACTGTTGTTTTTTTTTTCTTTCTATATACACTTAAGTTGTTGTACCTTAGGTTAATTAAGATATTTACTTTTTCTTGGATAAATTATTGATGAGAAATTCATCAGTTATGCATGATAAAGGTCATGGTAACATTGTGATTTTTTTCAGTCTTGATGCAATCTGAAAGCCAAGGATGGCAGCAACAAATTTTGTAAGACCATTAGCAAGTTGAGAAACAAAACAATAGCTGCACTTCCATTTAATTGGCATTCAGTTCTTTCTAGATTAAAAAGTATGCCTTGGAGCCCAAATGCATTACACATATTTTGTGATTCTTATACTGCTGATTCTAAGTACAAAATAATGATTGCTGTCACCTCCTACAGTGTATGTGTATGCACCCTGCATCATACATGTCTCCTAGGTGCAAAACAGAAGAATAAGGAAAACAAATTTGTTTAAAAACAAAGCCTTTCTCTTCTTTTAGCCTTCATTCTAGTATAAGGTTGTAGGTAAGAGTTCCTGACTAAGACCTCTGCATTTTGATCCATTTGAAAACATAGATTTTTTTTTTTCTTTCTTTTAAGTTGCAGTTAAATACTACAAATTTTCAAAATTGATTTTTTTTCTAACTGAAAATCAAAGAGACTGATGGAGGAGGACAGAAGGAAAGGATGCAGAGGGGGAAGAAAGAAGTGAGTTTTCAATAAAGCAGTATTCTTTTCAGAGATTGTTCTGTGACTCATTTATTTGGAGACACAACAATAAAGTAGGACAGTGGGATGCTGAGATGTTAATCAGGAATAGAGACTGTTCTTTCCCACACGCTGCAGTGTCACTGCAGTGCTCCTCTCATCTCTGAAACTCAGTCCTCAAGACATACATTCAGTTGGGTGATATAAAAGTAAGTCTTTAATTACAGCCTTTACCATAGTAATTGTCTTTTTTATCATCCTAAATTTTATACCTTGATGCTCTTCTTCCTTCTGTGTATCTGCCACAGCCTTTGTTCTCACTTTAACATGGGGCCAGCATTATCCCCAAACAAGGCAGAAGTCAAATGGTCCCAGTTGTCTCAGTCTTCTTTTTATTTAAGCCTCTATTCTAAAACTTAATAATGTCTCCTCAGTACTGCTGTGACTGCAAATTGACCTGTGATGCCATGTGACCTAGGATCAATCTTTTGTCTGCTGTTTTGGAATTGATGAAGTATAGAGGTACCAAATATCACACAGGCTTTATAATGCTCATAAACATACAGCTTTTCCTATCCTATTTGTAATGATTTTGGTACCAGCGTTACATCTAATATATCTTTATTCATTAATTTTTAAATATTTTGCTCCAAGTGCTTCACTGAATATTGCTCATTTTGCCTTCCACATTGTTATTTTATGTCACAGTTCATTTTTTCATTATGTGTTTTTACTCACACTGATTACGGTAGTTTAAATAACTAACACACATGGTTTTCCTTCAATGGTTATAACCAGAGAGGCTGGAGTGGTGACTGACATAAAATAATATACTGCAAAAGATCAAAGGAAAATAACTATTCAGAATAAATCAAGCAGAATTTATTTGCATTGCCACACAAACAATTCTTAATACCAACTGCCTGTCTGGCAAACTTATGTGCCTGTATATGGTAAAATCAAACTGAGTAGGTGTCAGAAACCACACAACAGATTTTAAAGCTGATCTCCTCGTGATCTTTCTCTGTCATATCTTAGCTAGAATATCTTTCCCCTATTGTACTGGCAACCATGTAGAGGATCTGTTTTCTGTTTATGTGCAAAAAAAATGTAATCCAAACAATTAGTGATGGTCCAAGACAGAAGATTTCCACAAATTTCAGCATGTGCACTACTTAACTAGAAAATAAACATTTGTCAGATACAGCAAGGAAAAAGTTGAAGGATAAGTGAAAGGTCCAAATTGTCTTAGAAATAGAAGTTCAAATCTATAATTCGCTGATTTTCCATTCTGTCTGTTTCCTTCTTGCACATAAACTAAAGCCTGGCTTAGGTAGTCTGAGAAGTGCAATAACTGCAGGTGAGTGTTGTGCTGGCACTGCTTCTGGAGCATGGGTAGCTGACTTGATGCTCAGTGTGAAAAAGGCTTGGGAGAAGACTGAGAAGCTGGTGTACTACAAGCTCCAAAACATTTTGCTAAATACTATGGCTTTGTTTAGGAAAGAGAATTACAGATCGAAGGTGAAAAAAACCTTAGCCATGGCTCTCCAATCTTAACCTTTTGATGCAGGTCTTGTTAAATTTTGCCATATCAGTTTTACAGTTTGGCATGACAGTCTAAGGGTTGATCTGGACATGCCCAATACCTCAGATGACAGGTTTCTCCCTGAGACTCATATTGCTTTCCATACTCAGCTGCACCCTGTGATAATGTCAGCACAAGATCTTCAGTAGTAGTGACATCTCAAATAAAATCAACAATAAAGTTACAAAGCAGGAGAAACTACTTTTCCTCTGAAATCTGTACGATTTTGTCATGGTTTCACACCAGGCACCAACTAAGTCAAATAGAGGAAGTGGAGGTAGGGGTCTGAGTTACATAAATGGCAAGATTGCAGGAGACTGGGGCAAAGAGCAGCAGGTTCAATGTCAAGCACCTGGTTGATAATACTGAGCATGTTTCCATATGATATGGAATGTTCCATGGGTCAGTTTGGGTCACCTGTCCCAGCTGTGTCTCCTAAAACTTCCTGCCTTGCTGTACCTTTATTTTCCAGCTGCAGCTGAGATTTGTTTTACAGCCACAGGGTTCATCACACTGGCAGCTGCAGGAGCAAATCCTCACAGTGGTGGTGGATTCATTCATAATGTGACAGTTTTGGCAGACCTGACAGTGTCAATTATGGGGACCTCTCAGACCAAGAACCACAATTAAAATTCGTGGATTCAATAATATCTATAAGTCCTAGGATATTTTTGCGGAGTTTGTTTTCAGAAGTGAGCTTAACACGCATTAGGAAATCAGCTCAGTGGGAAAAGATGCTTCTGGAAGGTGTAGACAGAGACTGAACAGCACTGATTTTCCCACTGCTTGTGCAAAGCTTCTTCATTGCTCACATTACTATCTAGTAGTTAACTTAGCAATTATATAACAGGAAAGAGGCTGGAGACAATCAGTTAATGTTGACTTTTGTGCAGTGTAGGCCTAGTAAATAGTACATTTTGCATTTGCTGTTGTATTTTTGGGAATTTGTCTATGGCAAACACTTAAGTCTGTAAATGGTATTTTATTTATTTATTTATTTAGTTTGTCTGGGAAAATCATTGAATTTGAGATGATAACATATAAGAATGCTAAAAAAATTTCTCAAACTGTTCTAGGTATCTGAGATTTCCTGTAGTAGCCAGTTGAGAGGAAGTGCTTATATGAAATTAAGTTAAAACAGCTACATTGCTATTAGAAATTACGCAGTAAATGATACTGCATTATAATATTTCCTAAAAGAATTTTTCTATCAAATCTTTTCTTTTTAAGAGAAATTTTTGACAAAATGTAAACTCCTATGGAATACTTAATTGAAAAATGTAGATGCGTCATTAAGAGATCAAACCAATCCAAATGAAAAAATTTCTGGATAAAAAAAAATTCTTCCAGCTTTCATATTGTGACAAATAAAAAGCAAAGAAAAGAGTCAGCCTTCCTTTCCAGACTAGCCAAATTAGATTTTTATTATGCCTCTTTCACTTGGGCAAGCAATCTGTTCAAATGTGGTCTGGAAATCCTATTTGCAAATATGTCATAAAAATATATTTTTATTTTGAAAGCTGCAGATATCTTATCAAATATTTGAAGTTCGTAACTTCAAATGAAAGTGGAAACTACACAAAATGTCTTTTCCTATTTCTTCCAACAGAATAGTGAGTGCATGTAGAAAACTCACCTCATTTCTTGCATAATGTCCAAACATTTTCTATTTTAAAATTCTCTAAATATATTTCTAGCAAGGAAAATTTTCTTTTTCTTTTACTGTCTTCACTAGGAAGGCAGTAGTTGTAAGTCTGAAGAAAATCAGTGTTAGGCTATCATAGGCTAGCTGAAATATAAAGAACAAGACCTATGGTTCTTCTAATAAAACCATTTTCTAAGTAATAATTACATATGCTCCCCTTAACAACTCTAATTACTTTTACTTTCAGAAGTCAAAATGTATCCATGTAATAAATTACTTTGCAGATGCAGTTTCAGATATGAAATTTTAGACTCTGTTTACTGCATCTAAACTGCAATCATGATTATAGTACTATGTATTATTACTATGTTAGTTTTACTTTTTAAAATTTCCTCTCATTTAAATGAAGATAAGTGTAGAAGTACATACATGGTGATGTGGAGATAAAACTACCTTTTTTTTTTTTTTTGTAGCTGCTTCAAGTTTTTCTTATAGAGAGTATAAAAGACTCTATAAATTTAGCCTAAATTTTGGCATTTTATTTTTTGGAAGTTGTTAAACTTTCTGATTAAGATCTAGTTACAGTTCCACTGGAATGTGTGTTTTATCCATGAAAAATCTGTAATGGGAAGTTTATTTCAGGTGGTTTTCTTCCCCTCTTCTTTCCTGTCATGGTTCAGAGTTCTAAACTAGATTACTGACTCAGCGGGTGCTGAGTGAGGGCCGCCCCTTGGGCCAGCCCCAAGCTGCCAGGTCATGATCGAGTCCACATCTTCATGCACGGGGCACAGCAGCTCTGCCCATCTTGCTTTCCCGCTGCACCTCTGCAGCTACATCCCAGTTTCTTGATCTTTATTTCATTTTTAACACCAATTCTGACATTAACTGGTACAAAGACAAAATAAATAGGTAGTACTCACGGTTGCAAGGCAAAATTAACCCTAATACTGTACAGTGCATCAAACTTTTACAGGCTGGAAACTGTTCAAGTCTAAGGATAAAATTAGTAGTGACCTGACCACATAAAGAATTGAATATTGATGAAAAAATCCTGTGGAGTCTGTGGAATTTCAGCAGTGTTAAAGACTGAAGCATGGTGTGATGTTCTGACCAAGACAATATCTGACCATAAACATTCCTTAAATTAAATATTTTCATGATAAAAAGACCAAAAAAAATGACTGTTCTGACCAGATCAAGTATATAAAATCTGTGGACATTGCCAACCTATTCCTTTACATTTTTCCCACACATGATATTATTATTGATTTCTAATAAAACTGGAATTAATTTAAAACATGACTCACAGTACACACTGAAGGCTTATAACAGCAATGTCTTGTAGTAGGCGTTTCTCATTTTTCCCGGCTTTGGAAGTCAGCTTTCACTTGTTTTAAACTGTCCACAAAGCACAATTTATTGAACAGTTAGGTAGAATCACCAAATGGGCAGCTTTTACACCTTGAGAGCTCCAAATATGTAGTGTTTAGTTAGAAAAGAATGAAACTATCCTGAAAAACAGCTTTTAGTTGTTTCTCCTGAGTACTTCAACATGGGTCATGAATTCTTCCAAGACATCTTGAGTTTCTATCATCTTGAAACCTGTGAGTCCTTCCTTGGTATGCAGTCTCGTCTAAGTCATGATTCCTAGTGTCTGGGTCTTACTTTCTCATTTGATTGTTTTTAAGACCAGCATAAGACTAGTATGTTATGACAAAGAAAAATTACATGTCAAAGATTAATCTATGGGTTGAAGAGCTCATTGAAATATACATAACAGTAAGACTGATCTAATAATATCACTGTGATTTGTTTGTTAAAAGATTTTTGGAGAGTTTTAAACAGTATTGGTCAAACATTTGGGGGATTTTTTAAATGTCTCGGCTGCACAGTTTTACCCTACCTAACACAACAGAGGAGCTGGATCATGACAGCATACTTTGAGACATGTCAAAGTAAGAACATTCATTCAGAAAATTCAAATTTTTTTCAGAGAAGAAGGATAATAGACTAGTGATTCCTTCAGGGCATTATCATCAAATCAGGACCTGAAATATCACTGTCCAGTTCGGCCATAACAATGTTGGAGAAGAACTGAATTTTAGATTTTATGTAAAAGGTAGATCTCACAGTAGTGGTAGTTTGATAGGAGTGGGCCCATAGGGGCAATGGGATGGTTTAATTTTCTTATGTGATGTTTTGAAGAGTGAACACTACCAGAAAATTTTGATTTAAGTAGGGCATTCCCATTCTAAATAGGCTACCTTTAGAAGAATTGGAAGATTAAATACTAAGGGGTCTTTTTAAGCAAAACATGATGCTGCTTGTATGTGTAAATCCTGGAACAGCTATATGGAGAATAAATCTTGTAGACACATGTTCTTTCTTTACTACTGCTTTCTGTGTGGTTGAAAGTTATTTTTTTACTTTTCAAGTGTCTACCACTGTTCAGATGTGGACTTTGATCACAAACACTTCAAAATTGTATGCAGCATGCATTTAAAATAACTGCAAATGGATTTTGTGCTGAAAAGTCTTTTCACTAGTGACAGATTACCAGTGAAATTATGTGCTTTCTCTTGATTATCTGTTTCTTTGGTGACTGTAGTTCATAGCTTTCAATAAACGTACTTTCCTACATCCATTTCACTTTCTCTTTTGTTTTTCTGGTTAAAAAAACTAATGGATATCAAATGAAAAAGCAGCTAATAAAATGAAGCAAATATCAACAATATATGTATCTATACATTTACATTGCACATTATCCAAACCAAAGAAAGATCTCAAAGTTGTTCAATGTGCTATATGACAGATTTTATGGAATTTGATATTCTCATGAACACCCCCAAATGTGCTGCATGTGCTGAGTGGGACACTGAAGTAAAGTCTGCAGCTGCCTCAGAGCAGGACTGCCACGGTGGGTGGACACCCACTGCATAGAATGTGTGTCAATGGGAAATGTTGCTCTCCTGTTCTTTCTTCATGGGCGGAAAACACAGCTTGAGCGTAATGTGATTTTGCCATCGTGTGCCTCCCTGCAATCAGATGGTGCTCTTATTGTGTTATTTATGAGGGGTGGCATGCCCTTTGACAAAGAAATTGAGATAGCGGAAGTGTCCCACGTACTTCCTCTCTCATCTCATAGCCCTTTCAGGAATTCAGAGATTCACTACGGCTAGTTGGGCTCATGGGGTTTAGTGTCATCTCTAATAAAATTTAAATAAGTTAAATCACAGCCTTTCATGTCCTCTCACATGAATCAATCTAATTCTGCACTGGATTTTCTAACAGTTTTGTGAATTAAATTGATTTTTACTTTTTCTATTCATCCACATAGCTGTAAGAATAAATTTAAACTGAGTTAGTGTTATGAGCTGAGCTAGAAATTTATTTTCACTCACTAAACTGAGAAATGCTCAGCACTTCCAGAACTGGGTTTTCAAAACTTAAAGAAATTTAAAGAACTTGTTTTATTGCTGTGTCCAATCCCTCTGCTGTCATGTGCAGAGGTAGTACGTATGAGCTCATTTCCCTAGTTAGCCAAAACAACCATCCAGATTTTCAAAATAAAACATTATATTGGGAGTCATTCAGCATAGATTTGCCTCTGATGGCAGAGGAATCAGTGACCTCAGATTATAAACACAATGGGACATAGGCCTGACACAGAAAATAATAACTACCGTTTAGAGAACTTGAAATAATAACCTGGTCTTTCAGACAAACACAGACAAAAATGTTACGAGAAAGAATCAGGACACTGGCTGGACAGATCTGGATGTACTCAGAGCTGAAAAGGACAAGTGATTTTTTATTATTATTATTTATTTTTTACACAGAATAGTTTAAAACAGGTGTATTGTACTTTTCATTTTGTGTGGCTTAAGTTTACTGCAAACTTTAACAGTATCGTGTACTTTTTAGTAGTCATTGCATTCATTAAGGACCAGCTGTCAAGTAAAACTGTAGCAGCCCTGGGCATGTAATTGAGTCAGGCTCCAGGCAGTTGTTGTGTAAGTTATGATGAAGAGCTTTTACTAGGACTGAAATGAGGGGATTGTTTTTCTTACACATGTCGACTTGTCCCTGCCTGAAATACTTCTAAGGAATTTTATAATCCCTTAGTTAAACCCTGAGCTTAAGTCAAAATACATAAATCAATGAAGGGATACTTTCTGATTGTTTTGGAATATAAATTACCTCCTTGCTTACTTAACTGTTTCATAGAAAAATGTTTCTTATTTATTGTCTTTTGCATTTCATGTAGAGAAATAAGGTGTATGAAAGTGACTTGACTCTGAAATCCTGATAGTTTGAAGAGTGTTTCTTGTTCCAGCCTCTCCAGCACTCTCAGTGAAAGCAGCAGAAAATCTGACTTTACTAGGAGAGAGAGATCAATATTTCAAATTATTTATTTATATAATTAACTATCTTGAAATAAATCAGGCTGTAGTTCCAAAAAGCTTCATATTTCTTACAGACAGCTGATCAGATACTTGCAGGGAAAGCCATTAGCAAATCCCATGTGCAGTATTCATTATTTGTGTGGTGCATTTACAGTTCTTTGCAAAGCAAGTGGCGGAAGGGTAAATAATTTGCCTTACGGAGCAATCTGAGAGACTGTTTTTCATTAAATGTACAACTACATGAACTGCTTACAGAAGGAGGACAAGCTGGAACTGGAGTTAAATCTCCAGGGAGAAAGTCACTGCTCCAGCATGAGAGACATCCTGAAAACTTTTCTAAAATATAAACGTGAAAACATCAGTGCCCCAGGTGCACCAGCTTTCAGTTGCCATGTGGGTTGCTCATTGAGTTCAACACAGCCTGGATTTTGTAGAGTTATGAACAAGTGTGGCACAATGGCTGGACCACAAAATACTGATAAAGGCTCTGCTGCCACCAATCCAAACTCTCAGCTGAGCTACAGCTAAAAAGTTCCACATGTCAGAGTAAGAGCCAAAGCTGACACTGTGAAAGGCTAAAATGTGGGTTAGTTGTCCAAGGTCACCAGTAGGAAATAATGTGAAGAAAGGCTGCATTTAAATCCTCTTGAAGAGAGATTTAAAGGACAGAGACCCATTTGGACGAATACCAGAGGAGAGTATTCAATACGTAAGAAACATCCTGGAAAAAAACACGAAGAAGTTTACAAAGTAGAGAGGAAAGGACTGAGGGACAGTGACACTGGCACAGCAACACTGACTTTTTAGTTCTGTATAGAAATGCAAAAACAGATTCCTATGTGGAGCAATCCATGAAAAAATAATGAAGGAAGCATTATTGCTACCATCCAAGTCATATAAGAAAACCCCAAAACATGAGGTATATTTTCAGCTCTGTGTACCTGCTGGCTTTAGGGCAAGGAAGAAGCACATAATCTGTGAACCTCCCTTACAGAGGCCTGTGCAGCTCCAGTTGGGATGCTGGGTCCCTGCTGTCTGCACTCAGAAGGGACAATTCTTCAGATGGCACTGAAACATCACCTGGTGAAGCAAAATTATTAGGTGCAGAAAATCAAGGAATATCTTTCAGCATAACCATCCAAGCATCTAACCCTAGATATAAATTGTCAAGTTCTCCGTGGAGAAATTAACATGAGGTCTACCTAATTTCTTAGTTCTTGGTAAAGGGTCAGATTTAAACTTTGCTAAGTTCTGAAGATGGCTTGGGTCAGTTCAAGCAAATGATGGTGTAGAACTTTTTATAAGAGATTATAAACAACATTGTGGCAAATAAACCAAGAGCCAGAATGTATTCTAATGATGTTGGAACGATATATATATGAATGTATATATATATATATGGAATATGCTCACTTGCTGAAAATTTTTACCAATGATCTCTGTGTATAGATTGAAGATTGAAATTTTGATCACTTGTGATATTTCTATACATCTACTCTCCATGTTTTCAGATTTGTAACTGCAACCCAAATGGTGAGGGAAAGTTGATAACGCGGTAGAAGCAGAAGGCAAAGTGTCTCTTTATTCTTGGAATTCATCCACAGGAATGCATCCTCTAAAAATAAAATCCCTGGAGGGAAAAGAAAAGGGGGAGAGCAGAGTGACAATTGTTTCATTTATCAACTCAAAATAAATAGTGACCCTTATGCAGCATATAAGTATAAATATCTTAAGATTTATTATATCTTCCACATCAAAACAAGTTATAAAGCATTTTTGCTGTGATCATGAGCTTTTCTGGACTCTTGCCCCTTATGTGGATTAACAGTTGCAATCTACAACTTCCTTGTGAAGGGAACAGGAGGGACAGACAGACACTGATCTCTTCTCTGTGGTGACCAGTGACAGGACCCCAGGGAATGGCCTGAAGTTGTGTCAGAGAAGGTCTAGGTTAGATGCTAGAAAAAGGTTCTTCACCCAGAGGGTGTTTGGGCACTGGAACAGGCTCCTCAGGGAAGTGGTCACAGCACCAAGCCTGACAGAGTTCAGGAAGTGTTTGGACAATGCCCACAGGTACGTGGTGTGACTCTTGGGGATGGCCCTGTGCAGGGCTAAGAGTAGTACTCCGTGATCCTTGTGGGTCCCTTCCAGCTCAGCTTATTCTCTGATTCAGGGATTCTGTGAGCAGTCTCATATACCAATGAAGGCAGCTGGAAGAATGAGTACAAGAAAGAATGGGAACATATAAAAGAATGAGGACATATAAAACAATAGGAATCTTGGAAAGAAATGAAACAGTAGCTGAAACTAGAAGTTTGTAAAACTGAGTTTAGAAAAAAAATTCCAAAAACTGTAAAAGAAACTATGTGGCAGAAAGTTGAAATGTAAATCTTGCTGAAGTAATCTTTAGATTGATTAGGAGTGTTTATTTGCTTTCTATCTTAAGTAGATTTAGTTGCTTTCCTGCTCAGGGAGAAAGCAATGTAACATTTGCCCCCTTTATATAATTTACCTCCTCTACAATTACTTTATAGCATATTTATAGGATGTCTCCTTTTACCCATTTTCTCTCTAAATGAGACAATATTTCAATATCCTTCCATACAGTAACCTTTTTGATAACACTTCTTATCTGTGAACCTTTTATACTGTCACATCCTTTTCTGAGATGGAATGATAAGAAGTGAGCCAAATATTCCAAAGAAGAATCTATAATTGCTCCTCATAATGACAGTATCAATTTTTTGTGCTGTTTTCTAGCTTATTTTTCACATCTCACCCTTTCAACACATGATTCGGACTTGAACAATCATTGGAGCAGAAGGTGTGAGCAGCTCAAATTTCCCTTCTATAGTACAACAGCCTGGGTTTTTTCCAAAAATTCAATTAACCAACAGCTGCATACCCTTCTCCAAGTATTCTGACCTCTCTGAAGGTGTTCAGAGCTTTCTCTAGTTATTTATAACTCAAATGTTTGCTCCTCAAATATCCACGCTAAAGTTGTCCATCATGCATTCCAAGATGCATGCAAACCTCCTTTCCTCCAGCAGCTCCCATACAGTGATTCACATCTCATAACTTTCCAAAAATAATTAAAAAAAACCTCCAAAAACTAGAAACAAAAACAAGAACTTGTGAGATTTCAGGTTGACTTTACATTATAACTATCCACCAAGGGGCTGCAAGTCCATCAGATTAACTTCTTTTTATTAACTTCTTTCACTGTCTGCGAAGAGGAGACAGAACTTGGCATCGAATGTTCTGAAATATGCATAGTATTACTTATCAATTTTAATAAAAAATTATTTTTGAAAGCAGTGGTCCCAAACACATCCACCTTCCCCTTACTTGGGAAGCCAGTACCCAGAAACTGACAGTAGCTATGCCAAGGGATAACCTATATGCCTGTCTTGTGCATGCCTTCCCACCACCAAGTCACCCACAGCTTTCCCCAGCACCTAACCAAGCCCTCTGTTGAGGTGTCAGTTCTTATATAGCAGCACCACTCCTCTCTTTTCCCCTCTCACTTTCCTTCTTATTTCTGCAGTCTTTCAGCCTCAGTAGCCCTCAGCTCCTTGTCCCCAACTCTCTCCTCCCAAAACATGTCCTCTGCCAGCTCCTGCTGCAAGCTCTACAGCCTCCTGTCCCCTTAACCCCTGGGATAAAAGTGTCTGGGGAAGGGAATCTTGCCTGCACCCTGTCCC
Source organism: Pseudotriccus pelzelni (assembly GCA_035584735.1). Classification (NCBI taxonomy): domain Eukaryota; kingdom Metazoa; phylum Chordata; class Aves; order Passeriformes; family Tyrannidae; genus Pseudotriccus; species Pseudotriccus pelzelni. Next base: position 46,669,477 of record JAWMRA010000113.1, read on the forward strand.
CTCCATGACTCCTGCTGACCTTGGTTCAGACTGTGTCCTGAACTTGGCATAAGCCCACCTGCAGGTGTCATCCCAAGGAGAGATCAGCCTTTTTATCTATGCAATCACTTTAGCCTTTTGTTCCCTCCAGACTTTCTCATTCAGAGAGTGCACACAGCTAACACAATTAGCAATGCTTTGCTGTAGGCTTTTGCAATTCATTGCATCTACTCTTTTTCAATAGTCTCGTAGAACAACACTTGCTGTCCTTTCTCCGGGTAGAATTTCTATAATTCTCTTAGAAGAAATTAGGGCAAATGTATGCTGCTTTTTGCTTAGAACTTTATAATTTTCTGTATATATTTAAGGGCTATTCTCTTGCCATTTTCCTTACGCAGTGGAATTTAATAAATACATTAATACGTTAAACATGTTTGTTGTAAAATGTTGCCTACATTTCCTCACATGCTGGTACACCTCTCGATTAAATGACTCATACAGATCAATGACTCAAAGGCACTTTATATGCAGATATATTCTGTGTTTAACCTGCAGACCACCCACCGCCAGCAAATACAATTATCATTTCATAATTGGAAGAGAGCTGGAGGGATGCAGGAGTTTGTGTGCATGCATGCATGTGCACCTCACTTGCTATGTATGTGTGTATGCATGTACAAGTGTGTGGATGTATAAAATGTATATGTGCATACTCACTGAGGATGAAAAAAGGAAGGAAATGAAGTGAATTAAAATGTTCCGCGTATTATGATTGCAACACATTCAAAACGTAGCACACCAGCACCAAGCGTGCTGTAAATGACTGTGTAGGTCTGCATTAAGTGCAAGGCAGGCTAATGGTCCTCCAAAAGCCTCCTGCCCCGGTTTGCCTGTCATTGACAGAGCATTTAAAGCACAGCACGCAGGGAATGGGATGGGGGAAGGGTGGTGCAGTGGTTCTTCCTCACCCACAATCACACCTTTCTGTCTCTTCGTATCTTCTGCGCAATTAAGATTAATTAAGGAAATAATTGCTGGGGGTTAAATGATAGCATTTTCTACAGGAATGTGTTTTGTCCAGGCTTTCAAAACAAAGGCAATACAAAAACAGCAAAACCTGGAAATAATTTTGAAAGAAGACACCTTGCTGTGATATGATTTGTAACAACAGCTATGATACAGTCAAAATGACTAAGTGTTTGCAGTGCTAATAGGTGTTTACTCCCATACAGAAATGGCTGTGAAATTTTCATCAAAACATGTTTTGAACTAATCATGCTGGTTTTGTGTGAATTCTCAAGTTTAAGTTTCTTGAGAAAAATTAAATATGGCATAAATTTTCTGTCCTTTGTAAAAGGTCATAATAATTTACTAGTACAACACTCTCTTCTGTTTTGGAACCTCATTTTTTTAAAAATATGAAAGTAATTCATGTCTGCATTGCCATTAAAACTGAAGACTCCATTATAAAACAGAATAAAAGCAATGTGCTTGGTCTGAAAAAATAAGACAAAATGTTTCAGTGAAGTAGCAGCTCTCTTTAGCCATGTTAATAAAACTGAAGTAGAATATCCTAACAGCATCAACAAGCACTAGTGTTATGCTAGTGACTGCAATTTCTGGCAGTGAATAACAGTGAAATAAGAAATAATTCAGAAAATTGGAAACAATTTCAAATTTTTCCAAACAATTCAAAATACAAATGACAAGTTTCTTCATAAAAGAATGCTTTTGTAAGATCAGAAACCAAAACATATTTGAAAGAGAGTGGAAATGAAAGCAACAATTATTAATTCCACTATTTATTTTACCTACATGTTTGTAGAGAGGCGTTACGTCGTGAAGACCAATGTATTGCAGAAAGTAGGTTACTACAGTTCTCATTTCAGCAGAGGAGACTGGAATATTTTTCCAGTCTTGATAGCAAAGCTATCACAGGGAAGACAAATGGATTGCATGGAGTTGGGAAGCAGAAAACCCTACTGACAACCAAAACCTCAAGTACCTGGGAAGAGCAGAGGGGCAGGCCCTTGGCTCTTTCCTTCCATGGAGAAATCACAGGTATGGGTGCAAACTCCCAGCCAGCCGGTGTAGCACCAGGGGGTTGGAAAGAGCAGTAAGGCAGTGAGTTAATGTGTGAGATGTGACAGCTCTGAGAATGTAAAACTACAGGTGCCTACGTGCAAGTGTGCTGCATACCTCTGCCCTTCTCTTTTATAGAACAACTCTTCAGTGACCTTTTAAAAATAGTAAGATAAAGACATTTCAGTCAGCTGATAGGTACTGATGACAAATAAGTTTCCTGTGTAGCTGATCATACTTCAGGCCATGTATTAAAAGTGTTAGGTTTAGACAGAAATATTTTTTTAATGCACTTATTATATTATTCAGTCGTCTCACCAGAATATTCCCATGACAGCAGCTGGTCCCTCTCAAAGTCTCATGTGGTTTCTAGAACTAGATATTTAGCAAGGAAATGTCATTTTAGGCAATGATTTGCTTGAGCTTTCAGTTCATGTAATTTGGATCATTATTTTCCCATTTTTCCAACTAATCACCTACTTTTAAAGTTAGAAGTCTGCTCTGGACTCCTGTGGTGCTGCATGCAAGAGGAGACACCATGACCTGCACATGCCCACACAGGTGGAGGACTTCATTTAGGATGTGGGACCGTAGCTTTTGTTTCCTTCTCGTGGGCCTTTACATTTTCATGCAGTTGTCTATTTAAATCAGATTCTGAGGCTACAAAAATCACTCCAAGCACTTCTTTTCCTACCAAAAAATCCCCTAAAAAAGCAGAGCTGAGAGCACACAGTGGATTCTATATAATGGAATTTTGTGGTTAATGTTAATTTATTTTCAACTATTTGAAAATGCAATGCAGGTATCATGACCATGGTTTTAGAACAACATACCTGGGTTTTTCTGGAAGGGTGAAAAAGTGATATGTGCTCTTACGTTAATGAAGAATACTGTCCTAATTTCATGAAAGCTAGAATAACTATCCAAGACTGAGATTTTAGGCATGTAAGGTTAGAAGAAATCTTACAAAGTACCTAAGACTATTTAAATTTAAATATTCAGTGAAAAAAATACACACTTCTGCAAACAACCTGGTAAGAACAGAGTTCTAGCACCTGTCAAACTCCAACACTTATTTTTTGATTTTTTTATTAAAGATTTCCTCATTGAAGCCATTTATATCAGTGTCTAGAGGTGAGAAACAGCGATTCCAATGAAATCCTGTGTGTTTTTTAAGATCTACTGCCTGCTGCTGCTCATCAACCACAGCATTCATTTCACATCTTACGCATTGTGTCATTGGAAAGGGAAAACATTTTGTCTTCTGTTTCCCCAGATTACAGTGTCAATGCATCACTGTATCACTCAGAGTATAACATAGACTTCTCTCCAGAAAAGGTAATAAAGTGAGATCACTGACAAACTGATTTTCAGGAATTAAATCTGTGTGCCTTAGTAATAAGTCAAGCATGCCAGCTATTTGCCAGTGACATTATTTAAACATTACTTAACATTTTACAAGGGTCCTGCCAACAGGGTAGTCAAAATGTAAATGAGCACCTTGAACTGAGGGTGTTCCTAAGGCTGGGCAATTAAAAACCTGCAGTCTTTAAAAAGGAAACAGTATAGCTAGTGGTGGCAAAACATTCTCCTCTGACTGCATGGATCACCCACAGGGGTGCAAGGAGAAGCAATTTTTCATGCTTATCTTGCAAGTCCTGACTGTGACCATGGGTTTCAATTAATGTAGGGCACTGGAAACAGTTTATTTACACGGAGTCCTTTCTGATAAGCTGTTTCCATCTTTTTCATCTTTGTTGCATCACAGTGAAGCAAAACATTGAAAAGTCCAAACTGAACTAGTTGCTGCAGAAACAGCTCTTGACAATTGCCCTCCCCTACCTGGGAAAATGCGTTCATATTGAAACTTCCAAGCAAAGGAGTAATTTATCTGATTAATACTGACTATTTCTTCACTTTCTCTTCTGTGAAGCTTGCGTCTTCAAACTTTGCTGAAATGTAGCAAAACCCCCACTAATCAATACCTTTCAAAGAGCTTTCTTGTACTCCTATCTAGACTTAAATTGGATATGCAAGCAAAAAATTATAGACTATATTTAATCAGTCTCCTGAAACATCTAGTCCTCTTCAAGAGCTTCTGTCACATGCAGTTATTAAAATATGGTGTGGTGTAAAAATCTCCCCTTCCTACGTGACAGCCCACACCATGAGGCTACCAAGGAATTTTCTGAATATCTTCCTAACATGCAGAGCCACCTTTCACTTTGGCAAGAGCTACTGAGAACTTCACCCAGAACAATCTGTGAACCAAAAAACCTGATGGCTACTGCTTGCTTTGGTGCAAGGAAGGATCGTTTTTTTCCCAGACTAACTGTAAACAATAAAGCTCACAGGGAAGGTGAACGAAGTGGCTCTTTCTACCTCTTAAATTATTTTTACTGTCTTAGTTGACCTTGGCTATGTTGCAGCTCCTCAGCCAGATTCTTCATTCCCATCAGCATTACTTTAAACACTTTTCTCTCTTCTGTTTCTCTGATGTCCCAATCAAGGTTGCAGTGAAGAAAACAGGAAAATTAGTTTAACAAGGTATTGTTAAATCTTTCTGGTTTGTGTTCTTTGCCTCAATCACTAGGTACAGGCATATTTGGCCTGGGAAAACAAATCAAAACAATTTTTTTTTATCCATTAACCTGTTGGATTTTTTTTTACAGTGAAGTATAGGAGGAAAAGAAGCTTGCAATTGCATCAGTTTCTCTCAAACTGCTGGGCAATTTCTGTTTACACATTCTTGACTGAGCTTTCCTACATCTTCAAAAGCTTCCTCCAACACATTCCTGCATCGCACTGTAGGACTGACTACTCATCACTCCTCAGCCCGATTCATTTATTATACAGTGCTCTGTTGATTGTACTTGCCTTCAAATTTTCAATTTGCATCCTCCAGATAAGTTTTAGATTTGCTAAAGAATCAGAACAACTCTCTTTCATTAAAGCTTTTCTTTGTACATGATTAGTGATGGCAATAATTCAGGAGCAATAATAGAATTCGGATAATGGTGGCTGTGATGATTCTGAGTGCTTGTGCTGGTTCTGTCTGGAATCAAGTTAACGTTCCTCACAGTAGCTGGTATGGGGCTGTTTTGGATTTGTGCTGGAAACAGGGTTGATAACACAGGGATGTTTTAGCTATTGCTGAGCATGGCTTACATCTCATCAGGGCCTTTTCTGCTTCTCACCTCATCCCACCAGTAAGGAAACTGAGGGTGCACAAGAAGCTATGAGGGGACAGAGCCAGGACAGCTGGTCCCAGTTAACCCAAGGGATACTCCAGACCATATGACTTCATGCTCAGCATATAAAGTAAGAGGAAGAAGAAGGAAGAGGGGGGCATTCAGAGCAACAGTGTTTGTCTTCCCTAGCAGGGGTGATTCACAATGGAGCCCTGCTTTCCTGGGGATGGCTGAACACCTGCCTGCCAATGGGAAGTGGTGAATGACCTACTTCTTTTGCTTTGGTTATATGCACGTCTTTTGCTTTACCTATTAAATCATCTTTATCTCAACCCATGAGTTTTTTCACTTTTACACTTCTGTTCTTTCCCCCATCCCATTGGAGGGGAGTGAGCATGTGGGTGTGTGAGGCTTAGTTGCTGTCCAGGAGGAAACTGTGATGGTGCTCCTTAAAACAGCTATATTTTAAGATAAAAACACACACAAAAAATCTTTATTTATAGCATTAATCAGTCTTGAACTGTCCCCAAGATGAAATACACTTTTCATTTTGGACGTATAGTTTCTTCCAAAACATTAATGCTTTTGGCTGGCTAACTACTACATTCCACCTACCAAATTATTAATCACAAAATTTATCAAAGCAAGTAGTCAGATAAATTGTTTGCCCTGCCTCCTTTGTCTTTTTTGCTGTCTCAAATCTTCTTTCCACTCACATGGAAGGGTGAATATCACAACATACCCTTCTTCAACCTCAGCCTGAAAGAAGATGAGGTTTGGTGTTCATGGCTTAAATGTGGGAGGAAGGAGCAAGCTTTGGAGAAGCATGACTCTCCCCTGCGCTCCTGGGCTGACTCTGCAGCCTTTACATGGAAAGCTAATGCAGACTACAGTGCTGTTAACTATCCTAAACCTTCATTTTCTGATAGGAGGAAAGCCTGTAGGGAGTCTGGGAGGGAGGCATACTCGATCATAATTTTTTCTGTACTGTTGTGAAACTCATTTCTCTAACATTGCCAGTTCATTTGACCCTGCTGAACTGGTGGAATAAGCTACTTGGTAATTATCAACAATTTAAAAATAAAAATTGATACTTTGGTTCTAATTCAACAGTCAGAAAATCGTTCTTCTTCTAAAACAAAGGGTCTGGCAAATCATATTTAAAACCTTTTGCTTAAACAGCAGAACTCTGGCCCCTAGGGTTCTGCAGAACTCCTTCCAGTCTCTGTTACTAATAACACTGTTCTAGAATGCATTCTATCTTAAATTCTTCATCTGTTTGTTCAAAATCACACGAATCATACACAACTCGAAGGTAAGTTTAAATCTTTGTCTCTGTCCTCATTCACAGCCCTCAGCTACTCAGTCTGATCAGCTAGCATAGAGGAAATGAATAATTATTTATCTTGTTTGCTATTCATATATTCAGTACTCGCCTTAGAATAATAATGATTTCCCTGTGACCAACAAAAAACTTCATAAACAAACTTAATTCTATGATTTCTGCAGAAATTCAACTCTTAATAGTTTATTCTGGGCCAAGGAATAAGTAATGAACTCACTCCCACTACACCTCTGCTTTATTAAGAGTGTGTTTTGGAAAGTGGAAAATAAAGTCTCTCTTGCTTCAAATACTCTGATTCCACATCAGCTTTGGCTTTTAACTTTGATCTTCTGATTACTATAAAAAATGTATTTCAGCAAGTGAGGAATTTTCTAAGTGCTTTCTCTTACACTGGATCAAGCCCAGAGTAAATGTTTTCCAGTCTTATGTCCTGCTGTGCCTAAAGCTCAGCCCTGAAGATAGAGCCACCTCCAGGTACCCAACACACTAACTTTACCTAATGAACCCAACTCCTCAGTCCTAACAATAAAAGGTGATATAACTTTGTGCCTTTTCACTGCTTAATTCTTCTCTGTCAAAATGATTTGGACTTGAAAAGACCTACTGATTGAGGTGTCTAAGCTAGCCATGTCTCTTGACAAGCACCTGGATGATACCTTATGCCACTGAGCAGTATGGCTCTGGATTTTTATGTTTCTTTTGCTTTGATCCCTTTCTGGAACACAAGCTGTACCAACCTAGCGTTGTCACTTCAAATTTCAGAAGTGAGAAAATGAAGCACTTGCTGTGTCTCCAAAAGCTGAAATGAGATGTGATGTGGTTTTTCTACATACCAGCTGATAATTTTCTCCTGCTGCAGTGAAAATTGTGGCAATATATGAAATCATCTCTGTAGCTGACTGTTCAAAGCATATCTGAAAATGCTAGTATGGGCACAGAGAAGTGTTCATTGTGATCATTCCTAGATGGAGAATTCTCAATGTAATTTTTCATGAAAAAAAAAATATAAGGGGCAGCAAACACTTGTTATAGATTAGAATAAATCTTGCAGACTGTTCAGGGTTTTCATATTATGCAACTTTTTTTGATGACCAAAATTTTACAAAATGTTTTTCTAAAAAATTGAATGTGGTTCTATTGATTGCTATGAGATGAATACAGGCAGCTTCTTTTTACTTGTATACCTTTGTTATCAGTTAACCCTTCATTAGGACCACATGTTTTGTGTACTGATGACATTGAAAAAGAGCCAGGTTCTAAGGGGAACAAATTTAAGTTTCAAAGACTCAAAGGACTATTTAAAGCTGTGTCTACACCAAAGTAGTTCTTCAGTCACACTCCACTCATCGGTGTTTTCTACTGGCTAATGGAAGCTGTGCAGCATGCAATATGACACAAGCCTTTCTTCTGTGTAGAAGATCACTATCCATTTTCTAGTAGCAAACCTAATACAGAACCGTAGGTTTCAGGTCTGGCCACAGACACATAAATGTAGGTGTGATGATTGCTATACACTCCCTGATAACCAGTACCCAAGGCTGAACAGAATTTTCAGAACTATTTTAAGAGGGAAGTGTTGTCTTTCAGGTTGGAAGAGTTATAGTATGTATGATATCTGATTTCTGTCTTTGGAGATAGTGTATACATGCAGAATCAGAAAAAAAAAATTCGCTCACATATTGAGTTTGTCAGGTTAATTTGATCCAATCCAATATGAGATTTCTAATTTCAGTTTAGATACAATGATTTTGACAAAGATGCTCCATATATAGGGCAAAAATAATAACTACATTATACTACCTGCCAGACTGAAATGATGGAAGTGATGAATTCTGAGTTTGAAGCCACTATAATTTTAATTCTAGTTAGGAACTCTGATGCTGTCTGGCCACATTACTAAAATCACTGTCTTAGTGTTAAACTATTTTTGGTATTAAAAGATAAGGAAGTTGTCATATGCATTTGTTTCATTTTAGTATGCCTTCAAATCTGTCGGTAGCATTCAAATGTTGCCCTTAAATATCTAAGTTGTTTCAAAGTTGAGTTAATTTAAAGTTTTAAAAAAATGTATTCATTATTACTCATTTTATTTTTTTTGCTACTGCTAGAAGAACTGGTTGCTTTCTTCAGTCAAATATTGACCAGAAGAGCATCTGCAATTATAACCCCCTAATATCCTTTCTCCAGAATGAATACTTACAGATTTAAAAAAAAAAAAAAATTAAAATCTTATTCCTGTTACACAGCTGGCCTAACTTCATGGACTCTTATACAGCCCTTTTCATTCCTTCGCTGTCGCAATGGGATCCGGATGGACCATGTCTAGTAATAGCATTTTACATTATTCCTGTGCTGTGTCTTCTGGTTTAGGCAAGCAAGTAAACTCCTACTGCCACTGACAGGTACTGCCTGAAAAGAGTGCTGGACCAGTGTAGAGGTTTCACTTCTTTCAGTACAAGACTTTAAAAAGTATTTTTGTGTTTTGTCCCTTAGAAAAGGAGTGGTGGCAGCTTTTGATTGATTCGGAGGGGAATATAATAGGACCAGAACCAGCTCAAGATTTTCCTTTTGCTCCTTTTTAATCCTTACCTTCAAATGGTACTCCCTGGAGAGCCTGGGTTTAGGTCTTCCTTGCTGAGTCAGTGTTGTAATGTCAAGGAGCTGAGTTTGATTTGCAGCTGAAGCAAGCAAGCTCCCAGGTGGGGATGTAGAGAACTATCAAGTTCTTTTCTGAGCCAAGGGCTTTTCAGAGCTTAAGGAGAAGGTGAATGTTCATGTGTACATAGCTGGAGCTACAGATTTCTGGTTACTCGTGTCAACTCACAGGTCATGTTTAGATGCTACAGTTGCCCCAGTGCTCCACTACATACTATAGCTCTTGTAATAGGCCATGGTCAATAAATTATAAAGCAAAAATGGAAAGAAAGGCACACACCAGCTCTTTTTTCCACTCAGCCCTGTTTGGTTCAGTTTAAATACTTTACAGAGTTCAATTCCAATTTTGGATGTGAATTTGGCATCCCCCATAGAGACTAATGATCTGCTTTGGGGGCTGGGTATCTGGAAGTTGGGCACTACAGTATCCAGCAAATAGAAAAAGAAAAAAGAAAAACCTGACACAAAACAAAAAACCCCATCAACATTATGACCATCTCCTGGAAAATGGAATTTCAGAGAAGCTAAAAGGTTCAGAATCAGAATGTCAGGATGCCATATTTCATGTTCAGAATTATACATAAGAGAAACACCATTGTCATGATGTTTCTTAATGATTTACTGGGCATCACTTATTCCTGTCTGCTGATGACTGCTTAATTGGCTACTTCTGCCTCTTGTGTCTGCTTTCAGTTTCTCATACAAACACAAGTCTCTAGCATAGCCTTTGACAGATAATTTTAAATGTTCATTCTTTTGACCAAGAGCAGGTGAAACTCCCATATTCATTTCTCCACAGTTTAGCAGGCTGTCATACAAAAAAACCAATATAAACCACCCACATCGCACAGAAATTTAAGCACCAAAATTGCATTCCTGAAATAAATAAGTACATTATACCAAACTTTGTAAAAATAAATTAAAATAAAACAGTTCACCATATGGGACTCTGTCAAGCTCTAAGCTTGTAGGTGTGGGCTAGTCATCCCTAAATAAGTATTTGTATCTGAATATTTTTATTTTTAAAACATATAAGAGCAAATAACAAAGGTAATAATAATATAAGGCCTATCTCAGTATTTTTCACACTTAGTGCTTCCCATGCAGCAGATATAAATTAAACCAGAGTAACACAGGCAAAAGTGCATACACACTCCTTCTGTTCACCCACATATACAAGGGCAAATACAGCTCGAATGACAAGATGAGTTTAAAAGACTTTTTCCCAGGTTTTGTGATTTTTGTTGTAGAACATGATCTAGTGTGAATAATAAGGGCAACAGAAGTTCCCTTATAATTTACATATATAGATCATAACTTCTCTTTAATCTGCAGCATACCTTTTAGGCAGACTACCTTTTGGATAGTAAGCTTTAAAGGATAGAGAATCCTGTATTTTTCTATGCAAATTAGTACAGTGTTTCTTACTCTTGCTACTAAATTGGATATAATTTCTATTCTGAATTTGTTTAAATTCAATTTCCAGGCATTGGATTTCATTATCCTTATTTTACTAAATTAAAGAAGTCATTATAGGAAGTCTTCTCTCCACTGAGGTACTTCTGAAGGCCATGATCACATCACATGCTAGACTAATTAACTATCCCAAGTCTCTTAATTCTCTCTAGACATCAAATCAAATTTGTAGCTTTTTCCTGAATTTTTCTATCTTTCAGCATCCTTTTCCAAAGTGTAGGTAGAATCAGACATGCCCCTGCTCTGTAGGAACCTCACTGTGATGACACAGGACTGTGTCATCTCCACCCCTTCCCGGCAATCCTCAGCTCAAACATCTGAGGACTGAGTTGACCTTCGTGGCTTCAACACTGCAATGGGAATTTGCATGCAAATTATTTGGCTCCTAGATGTCTGACTTTTTATTTAGATATGCTAAAAGGCATTTCTCTCCGATAAACCTGTGTAACTGCTTTGTCCTTAGCAACTTATAGCAATTTACCAGTTGACTATTTTTTCTGATGGGGACAGTTTGTTTTTTCTCCAGATCATGCTGAGGGTTACTGAGAAGCACAAGAACCTCAACAAATATGTGGTCATAAAGAGATTATAGAATTTGAACATAATGAAGCAATTTTTAAGTTGTAAGATGAAGACTGTCAGTTTATCTGGTTTGTGAAACAAAATAACATAAAAGACCAAACTATTTGAAAATACTTAAAGTTGATAAGATACACTGTTACTAAACAAATTTCTAGATTTAATTGAAAGGAAAATCTAGTTTGGCAAGAATAAATTCCCTATCAAGCTCGTGAGAATTTGCATGAGCTGTACTTCCACCCTTTGGGTTACCTCAAGAAACATTCCCATGTAGCAGCAATACTGCTCAGGTTGCACACCGTGTCATCTAGTCAAGGTTGAATCCTGATTACTCTTCTTTACTGCCAAATTTCTATCATTTTTCTGCAAATCTCTCTTCACCAGTGAGCCTGAAATCTCCAAACACTTTCAGTTTCCTGACTTCATGTGAATTTTGTTTGTGATGTTTATTTCACTGCTGCATTTTAACTTCCTGTACCTTTAAAACAAGGTATCCTGCAAACTTTATTAGGAAACTTAAGGCCTGCACAAACATCAAGTGTAGAGCTTACAACAGACCCCACTTTGCACTGGGTTTGACTCACTTTTTCAGTGCTAAATACATTAAATGTTCACTCCAAAATGCTGAGTTAAGTGGAGGAAAAACCATTATTTTAGGTTAGTTTAGTCTGAAAGTGTCCCTCTAAATTTGTTTGATTTCTGCTCAGAAGACCCAGTGCCTAAAAACAGTCAGTTAAATATTAGACACCTAACAGGAATGGGGTTCCGTTCTTTTGGAAGGGCAGCATACCAAAAGTGCCAGAAAACCTATCTGGATTTGGGCTGTATCCCAGCTGCTGCTTCAGTCCTTCCTCCTTCCTTCTGCGGATCTCACTGCAGAAGTTGAGGCTGGAGATCAGGGAGTCAGAAAGATCTCAGTCTGATTTCAGTATTCATTTGGGGCTTCTTGAACAGGACATTTGGAAGGAAGACTACTTTCTCCTTGTCAATGGAACATGTATTTTATCTTAAAATCTCAGAAAGAAAATGAGAAGTGGGATCCCCAATGCCACTTCCACAGTCATTTTGTGGAATACAGTTGTGCTTTAAGAGCATTTAAGAGGGTACCTTGACTGCTAATTTGAGGATTCACCATACATCAAATATGAAGACTATTCATTTGAAAACTACATGTGACAGATTTTCTGTAGACTTATTAACATAATCATGATGAGCAAATTCAATGAAGAAGATTTCCAGGGAGAGTAAGTTCACTTAAGAATAATGAGAAATAAAGCTCTGTTAAGGATGAGCATGCATTAACATACAGGTGTTTTTTCATATTTTGGGAGAGAGTTTCTTCCCATTCAGATTTCTCTGAGTTTGTTTTTCCTTCTCAGAATAGCAAATTCATTTTAAAAAAATTACAAAAGAAGGTTTTAAAACCATCAGGGTGACAGGTTTCCTCTTTTGGTATAGTGACTTGATTCATTCCTGGCTGAGAAATAGGCACTCTCAATCACACTTAACAGGTTTCCATGAGAGGGAAGGTACAATCACTTTATCCAATACAATAAAAGTTAAATTGAATCCCAGTCTCAGCTAATTGAGGAAGCAGCTGAATGCTCTGTCAAGGAAAAAGGATTATTTTCCTATATTCAAAATGTATAACTGGAGGAACAGCATGCTCAGATGTTACTCTGTACACATACATAACCCGAAATTCAGGAGCATTCTTTCCTATAAGGAAATGCAATTGCTTCTTGATTCTGACAAATCAAGGAATTTCTTCTCAGGTAGACTGGAAGAAAAGCCTTGAGATCATCTGAAAATTTCCCAGGCTAGGGACACAACTTCCTGTCCTAAGTCTTATTAAAAACATAAGTCATCATTTCCTTTGACCTTAATGGAAGCAGCATAGTTAAATCCAGGGTAATCATTTTACGAGACAGAGCTACATCTCTCCAACATACTCACACAATAATCAACTGAAACAAATTTTCAATAATGTCAAAGCAGCAGAAGCAGATCTGCAGAACATACCAAGCTCTGCATTCAAGCCCTAGTAGATAGGCTGATATACTTATTTCTCACATTTCTAAGCAAGCAGCTCAATTACTATTTTTGAAGATGTCTGAAACAGAGAAAAATCACTTGATTTTTAGAAAACAGTTATTCTTACAGCTGTTACTCTAAATACTGTTTGACTAATAATGTATTCAAATAATATAACAAATATGAACTTAGTCCTGCAACTGTTTCCAGGAAAGTGCTCCTTATTTACTCAGCTCTGAAAATAAATTCAGATATTACCTCAATAATTGGTACAAATATATGGTTATGTTGACTACATCTCTTGAGGATGAACTTCAAAAATGAAATTTACTTGGGAATATTTCCAGCAATGTATATAGTTGCAGATTTCATAAAACATTTTCTTTGAACAACACACACACTACTTCTATGATTATCATTCTTGTGCATAATTTCCTTTAAATAGTCCTTTTAGAAAGCTCATAGGTCTAACCAGAGCTTGCATAATTTCTGTTTAACATTTACAAAAGTTACTAAGTCTTCACCAAAGGAAAACATCTCTGGAAAATAGTACAACTCAGCTCACTATTGACAGATACATGTGAATGTATCACTGACAGTTTTCATCTTCTGGTAAAATTCAAGTTTTGTTAAATCAAACGAAATTTGACTATAGGAAGTCTGGAGATTTACAATATTTTTAAAGAAATATTAATATTCCTAAATACAAAATATACAGGAACCAGTGCTCTTGCCAGCAGACAGATATAATCATCTGTCTAATCTGCAAGAACATTGGGTAAAAATAAACAGTCATTGCTTAATGGCTCCATCCCGGTGCTCTTCAGCTGGTGAAGTTCCAGGGGGAATCCTGCACAGGGACAGTCACAGACCTATACATTCCTACCAAAATGCAACCTGGAACTTGAGCTGGTATAGCAGAAGCCTTCTGGTTCTGTCATTGTTTATGAGTTTTACTGAATGATAGACTTTCTCTTTTTGCTTATTATTACAAAAATTACTTGTTAGAAATGCTTTTGTTATATTCAACTGCCTTTATAAAGACAAAGTGCCTTTTCCCATTAAATGTAAATCCTGTATCCTTCTTGGAAGACATCTACTATTGTTCTCACTATCACAATTTCTGATACTATGAGGTATTCATGCAGCCCAGTCTGACTCAATTTGTTTCCTGAATCTTATCTTGTATAAAGAGATAACATTTGTATATGTGAATACAGATTTTTTCTTTTTAATTTGTGCCTTCTTTGATTGTACCAAAATGCTCTTCAGACTAATATGCAGATGGATATTTACTGAATTTAGTTCCAGCTTCTTGAACAAACTCATGTTTTCAAAGCATTTTGTTTGGTGAAAATATAAGCAAACAATTGTTGTGTATGCAGTAGTGGGTGAGAGACTGTTTCATGTGCACTCACTTCTTTTTTTTTCAATTTAAATTTAATTGGAAATATTATCTGTGTAGAAGATTTTATTGCAGACTAGAATGTTGAGACACTGTGGAAAACCAGACTGAACAGAGTTAAGAAGCGAGGTACAGAACTACCGAGCCTTCTGTGGTGTGGCGGTGGCTTTGAGCATTTTTTTATTCGTACAATTTTTAACCTACAGCAGATCTTCAAGTTATAACTAAAAACACTTCTTCTAAATGACAGTGAATGGTAGGAAACATAGAATACCAAGTTGAAAGGGGCCTCTAGGATCATCTAGTCCAAACTTTCTTGGCAAAAACATAATCTTGACAAGACGGCCCAGCACCCTGCCTGATTGAATCTTAAAAGTGTCTAATGATGTGGAATCCACATCTTCACTGTAGTCAACCCTTAAATGCTGAAATGCAATGATAAGGTCTCCCCTAAGCTTTCTTTTCTCTAGACTGAAGAAACACAGTTCTCCCAGATTTTTCTCGAATGGCAGATTTCCCAGTCCTTTGGTCATCTTTCTGGCCCTTCTCTGGACCCTAATAAATTTTTGAAAACTAATATTTATCCCTACAATAATGTCCATTTTGAATTCCAGTGAGTTCAGAGGAAATCATGTAATATCTCTGTCTGTTCCTTGATGCCTAAAATAAGCATAATACTGTTAATCCATATCACAGGTACATTTGAGACAAACATACAGATACCTGGAAAGAAGACACTTCAGAAACACAAATCCAGAAAAACTATCCCCAGGCTTAAACACTGTCTAGATGTTGTGCATGGCTCTTCTTGACTCAGACAAACTAAACTTCACTCATCATACCTTTGACATTGGTCTTGTGCCACCACCTCAGCTGTGACTCTTTCTGGACTTGTTTCTTTACCCTTCTTCTCGTTGCTGTTGTTTCTTTTCAGGCTGCAGAAACATCCCCTATATTACATACATTATGTAACTACTTAAAGCTACTACCTGACAATTTTAAAATATATTTTTTCAACACATTCTTAAAACTTACTTAAAAAGAGTAGAATAAAGGTTATGTTTTCATGCTATTTCTATGTCTTTCAAACATATACAAAAGACAGAGATTAAAAGACAGCATTGGCTTCCTGAGTGTGTCAGTTTAAAACATGATCTTAAAATATAATACAAAATAGAGATAATTCACTAATAAAATTCTAGATTTTTTTTAATTTATTACTTCTCAGGTAATTCAGGATAATTTAAATAAAGCTTCCTTTGGCATGCCAAGTATATATTTGTATGTAAAAAACTCCTAATCAGAATAGGATTAACAAAAACTCCCTATGAGATAAGTAGATCAGCCAAGTGAGATTTGAATCACTAAAGGTGCAAAAACCAGATGTTCATTATGATATATATAGCTCATACTCAAAAGATATATGACATTAAGGCTTTCAATAACATATCTTGGGTAGCTAAATTTGCTTATAGGGAATTTACAGGTGAAACAAGGTGGTCTGCCCTGGTCTGACAGATTCCTTTACATTCCCCTACTTAATTTTTCTTAATATATGGTTTAATCATCAAGTCAAGAGACTAAGCCCAGGCCTAAGCAGACAAATAGCTACATTTGGAACATGGCTGTCTGGCTTGAATTTTTACTTTAGCTTTTGATTTGTATTTTAGCAATACTGACTAAGCAGTGTAAACCGTCATGACCAAGTATCACCCAGAGCTTCCTAGCCACAGTTGCAAAGCCTCATAGTTCAAAAAAAATCCTGCCTTTTGTTTCCTTTTTTTTTTTCCTCAGAACAAAAAATACAGAAGAAGCAAGGAGCTGGCTTTTTAATCTAGCACTGTATTACTCAGCAATTTTCAGAGACTTTACCAAAATCAGGAGGATATTAAATAGTGACTGGCTGAAACTAACATTTTTCTTGTCTTGTGATCAAATGGTCTGATAGGGTGGTGTGCCAGCCTTGGATGGTGGTCTGGCTTTCCCCATGCCACTGTCATGGCACCTGCATCTCAGAGAACTTTGTAAGACTGGGAAAATTTCACTATATGACCTATCGAGTGCATTGCTGGTAAAATACAATTCCAGTACTTGGTATACTATGACTTCCCATATGGTCTGCATTATAGGTATACATGTGTGCTTGTGAGCATGTGTGATTGTGTCTGCATCTACAAAGAGGAAAACCTGTATGAACTGTTCTGTGCTCCCTGGCACAATCTGCAGCAAACATTATCTGTTCAGCTGTGTCTGTACAACAGACACTCTGTCTGAGCAAAGACACTCTCTTGAGCATGAATTAAGTTACCCTCAGTATGAAAAGCATTTTATTGATCCAGTCCCTGATAGATTTCCTTTTGACTCAATTTTTACCTACAGTTATCAAACCATAGAGCTTTAAAGGGAAAATTCAATAACTGCTGTTCCTCTTGGGTACTGTGTATCTGGAAGACCTAGAGCTTTAAAAGCATCTGAACTTGTAAGAGGAGTACTATTCCACACCGGGGGTAGGTGGGGGAGGATGGGCAGGGGGGGAGATGGCAGAAAAGAAACAGAGAGAAAGCAGTACCTTGTTTCTTTGGGGAGGTTAGGGTTCAAATTCATGCTTCTGCTAAGACAAATATGAGAGACAAATTTAAGCGTCATCAGAATTCTTTGCTATCAGGCTGTAAGTATTTTATTTTTCCACACTTCAAAGAAAAAAAGACCTATGTCTATCTCTTGACAAAACATGAGAAAAGCTGAAATTTCAGAAATAATTCCAGCTGTAATACTTTAAGATATATAACTACTATTGGCATTTACCTTTGAAAGAAGTATTCTTCCAAAGAAGAACATATTCTTCATATGAACAATGCCTTGATTTATGATGACAACCTGTTTATGTAATTTTTGTTACACCAGGAAGATTCTTGCTCTTCTGTTTGCTTTTAAAATGAAGCTAATACACTTTTGAAAGCTTTTGTGTCATCCTAGTGAGGTGTATTATCCAGGGTTTGGAAAGAGAGCCTTCCTTTTTCTGTATACAACTTCCTTTTTCCTCCTCTCCCTCCATATCCAGGTGTAATTTTTTTCCAGCATTGCTTAGGTCTTTTTTTCACAGTTTTTCTTGATTCAGATAAGTAATTAGAACTCCTAATCTGTGCCTAATATGTGACAGGTTAGACTTGGACCCTGGTTTTATGATTGGAACTGACAGTGTGCATGAAGGGACTGGCTTTGGCACACTGCTATCAGTATGGAGCCATTCACACTACCTACTGTATTACTTGTGAGTAACCATTTGGCCTCTTTCCATGTAGCTTGCTTTGTTTTCATGCCAGTAAAGCAAACAATAACAACTTTCTTTACCCTCTTCTTTATTGCTTTCTTTTGTTATTGCTGCTTTAGTAATATCAGGTGAGTGGTATTGGCAGGTGTCTTCCCACAAATGCCAAATACTAATTGCTTGCTGCCACAGGACAGTTCAGATAGTGTTCAGATTCCTAGGACTCACTGCTCTCACACAAAATACAAGGACTTCTGTTAAGAGCAATAAAACTTATTAATGAACAAGAACAATCATTAATGAAAAATGACTGCAAGTATCCATTATACAACAGTCATATGCAAGAGGTTGTGACCTCAAATACTCAGTTGCACTCAATATTTACAAAGAATTACATTCTTCCACAATAGAAGTAACACAAGAAGTAATACAAGGAAGTTTGTCATGCTCAGATTTCATAAAATAACATCTTCAAGTATAACTTCCGTATCGTCAGTAAAACAAGGAAGTTTTTGTGTATTGCAGTAATAACACAGAATTCAGATCCTGAAGAGCATCTTAAATATATTGAGAGGAATAAATTATTGTGTGATTTTAATATGATTTAATACAGTATGCAGCAAAAAATACAAGGCAGCATTTGCCAGAATTTCTTCAGCAAAGTTATTATTGCCAGAGGAGACACTTAGTATGAAAACCATACTACAGACTTTGATGAATGGTGAAGATAAATTATATGAGTTAACTAAAAACTGAGAGTAGAGTATATTTGATGGATTAGAACAGGAGTTAAAGAATGACATATAGACAAAAGGAAAAAATTCAGAGTACCTTCAAATCAAAAGCTCATATTTAAAGGACTAGATAAGATAGATAGAAATTTTATTCCCAGTTATACCCTTGACTTGCAACATGACCTTGACATCTCTGACACCTTTTGACATCTCTGTGGGGTTTGGCATAATTGTGTGGTGGTTTTCTTGCAGAAAATACCCATTAAAAAGATTATTTCTACTGATTTTGTTTTGTTTTGTTTTCTTTGGAGACAAAAAATTGCTAAACCTCCAAAAACATTAAATAAAAAAAAAATACTGAAAATTTAAAAGAAAAGGTTAAAAGTTCAGAATAGAATTCTTCCTTTGGATTTCCCACCAAGGATTTTAAAGAATGCAAGCACATTCTGAAAAAAAAAAAGAAAAAGTTTGTCAAGAAACACATCTTCCCATTAAAATTAAGTTATACTAGAAAGCATAGCAAATTTGACCAAGCAACATCATTACATGTCTAGTCATCTGTATATTCATGAAACATAAGTTTTCAGTGCCCAAAAGGATGTGGCTTTCAGCTGACCAGGTAAACTGAAAGACACAGAGCTGGCAGTTTTGGAGTATATAACATGCTGCCTGCTGAGGGTATCCTCCATCTCCCTGCAGGCCCTTATCAGCAGCAGGGCATACCCTCAGATGCATCCACGACAAACCTTCTAAGAATACACAGCGCTGAAACAATTTTCTCTTAGTAACAACTCAACTTATGATTCCTTCATTGACATTAATTTATTTTAATCACTCTGCTTAATTAGTCCAAATGGTTGTTCATTGCTTTCTCATGCAGCTCCTACTACCCCATGTACAAATTGACAAGAAAGTGACAGGAGTGTCTTCTCAGCTGACAAGAAGATGGAATTATTTCTGGTTTCATTCAGGCTATAGCACATATAATGACACACATCTGATAGGGATGTGATGAACACACCACAGTATCCAGAGTGTTAATCGACACAGCTTGGAACAAAATGCATGCAAGACCTAGACAGCAGATCTCCAGAGCTTGAGATGGAATTCTTTTCCATAAAGAACATAAAACCAGCTACAGTGTCATAGTCATAGGGTAAGTACAGGGAACATAAAGTTCACAGGATCTCCAAAGAGTCACTCTGAAATGCCTTTCTTACTCTTTCATTTCCTGATGAAGACAGTGAAACGTTACTAACTTTGCAGTGTCATCACACATTTGTTTCCACTTCAGAGCTAATTCCTTGAGTTTTTTACTTTCAAGCTTCCTGGAAGTTCACATTAGTTAGTTTTGTTTTACAACTGCAGGACTGGTTTTTGGTGCTAGCTGTTCACATATCCCTCCTGAGGATGTCTGTAGTTTTCAGCAGGTAGTTCGGCTTTGAGCCAAAATTGAGGTTACCCTAATATTTTCCTGGCTTCAGTGAGACCGAGGTTAGTTCCTGAGAAAGACAAGACAGGGAGTGCTCAGTGGTTTCACTCTGCTTTTACACCCTTGGTACACAAATAAAGCATGGACAGTAATTTTTAACACCTCTAAAATAATCTGCTTGTTATCTTATTCTGTTTGTTATTGCTTCTGCTAAATCCAGCCTAGATAAACTCTTATGTCATGGCCAGAGCTGTGCAGTTACACCTTTCTCATGCAGGAAAAATCCTGGATGACTGCAAGCTTGATTCCTGCCTGTCTTGTGTAGTTATGTACAGGCAAGTAGACATGAATTGTTGCATTTTTAATTTAATATCTTACACTTACTTTGGGAAGATATAAATAAAAGAAAGCACAAAGCAGTGAAAAAAATTAAGTCTCCGGAAAATAGCATAAATCTTTAATAGCTCCATGTAATCTGTGTAAATTAATTAATCCAGAGCAATTACAATTATTAGAAATAGCACAGGTCTGTGCTGATAACTTAAGTACTTTTTTCTTTATTTGCCACCAAAGGTTACCATTGCTGCAAACAAAAAGGATCTTGTTCTTTCAGAAAATGTTTATTATAAAGATGACTAGCTTTTTAATTAAGCTTTTTATGACTAAAGTCACTTAGATAATAGAAAAAGTAGACTTCTTAGGCAAAGTCATTATTTAGAAGAGAGAATAAAGACTTTTACGTCCATGCAATTGGATAATCAAGTTTTTTGAATATGTAAAAATTTTTCAGCATGAGTCTAGCCCTGAAATGGATGATACTGAGTTTTCAAAAGTAGTCCTTCGTAACACTTGTTAACGTGTTACAGGTAGTCATATAATCGCTGTCCAAGAACCTCAAATGTTGCCATGACATCTCTGACCTTTCTTGACTGCTTGCTAACCAAAAAATGTGCTCCAGCACCATCTCCCTGGCTCATGCCCAGCACTGCAAGGACTGAGTAATAACATGTGAAGTCCTGGCCACACCAGCTCTTGTGCTTGTAACAATATCTTGGTATATACAGATATAGCATTTTTCAAGGCCACACTCAAAGGCATTTCGGGTTTTGGTTTTTTCTATATTTCTATCTATCCATCCATTTTTGGTACACTATACAGTCAAGAAATTGAAGGGAAGCATTACTGATGACCTATCTGAGATTTTATTTCTGATCTGAGAGCAGGGATTAATCCTAAGATTCAGTCTATCACTACTATATTTGTCTTTAGTTTTATTAAGAGAGAATAAAGTAGCATTTCTGAAAAAAAAAAAGGTAAAGAATACTCTTCATCCCATATTAGACACTTTGAACCATTTTAAAATGCTTAACTATGTTAATATTGCTTCCACTGACAACTGGAATACAAGACAGGGGAAAAACACAATAATATTTTCCCCACTAAAGTCAAAGAAATCTCTGCTTTTATAATGTGATGAGTAGTGCTGAACATCAGTTGGATACATCCTTAAATTATTATATTCCTTAAAGATACAATATAGTAAATAAAGAGCAGCATAACAAGAAATTGCATTATATAGGAAATTCACATTATTTATGAATGTGCAAACCGTAGATGAGAAGGAAGATACATGTAACAAGCTTTTATGTTTAAAATCAAAAAGGTTCTCAAAAAAACCCCACCAAAACACCAAAACCACAAATCCAAACAAACAACAACAACAAAAAAAACAAAACAAAACAAAACAAAACAAAAAACCCCCTAATCTACGAAGGAAGAAAACCTTACCTAACTTAGCGGTTATCTAACTTATAGTCTTTACTTTAAAGGTTTGGGGGGTATGCATGATGGAAAAATTTAGTCTGAACATAGTTCCAAGGTCAGAGGGACACTATATTCAAATAAACATTTAGTTGCTATTAACATAAAATTAATCCTTTCAGAGTAAAGAAATCTTTACCTTTAATACAAAAAGATAACCCTCTCTATATAAAGATAAGATCCCTAAACTACCTTTGTGGTATCTATCCTGGCTTGCTTTTTGCTTCTGAAACATTTCCTGTTTGATGGCTCCCTATAACATAATTTCCTATTACTATAACTAAAATTAAGTCAAATGTATGCTGCTTATGATGGTTTCTCACATTTTCTAGGCTTTTACTGATTTTATGTTCTCACTGAAGGATATTTTATACTATTTTATGTAATCTTATGCCTTTTAACACATATAGGCTGACTAAATGAATGAACATTAAATAAAAGGGCAGCAGCAGAAGCATAGCAGGAAAAATTCCACGAGCAGCTTGCTCTGAACATCTGCCCAGGAAGCTCTGTATTAAGGGAGGTGATAGAAAAATGCTGCCTTTCATAGGCCCATCCTTTTGTACTTGCTTCCTTCATGTTTTCTGTGGTATTTGAACCTTGATCTCTGTCAGGGTTACAGTTCTTCAGAACTACTTTCATAGGCCTATGGAACTAGACAGTGTTATGTACAACATTAATCTACTGCTCTCAAATCATATTTATTTGTGTGTGTTTGTGTAATATAACTTGTATTGCCAGAACTTCTTTAGACGTGCTACAAAGTCAGAGGTTTTCCAGTCATTCTTCACTTCAGTGAATACTCAGTATTCTTGCTGTGCCAAAAGATAAGAGAGTGTATTACACTAAATCATTATGTTTACAGTTGAGGCCATAATATTGCAATGGCACAGCTAAAGGTTACAAGGTAGAGAGTTCTTTCATTTCTACAGAATGTGAAATTTCATTACTTCTGCTACTACTTCAGGATCCAGGATTTGCTTTCCTGAGGGCTTCCTCAAATGCTTCTGAAAAGGCTCGTTTTATAAGAATTGTGAACACAAAAAAGAAGGAAGTTAATCAGAACAGTTAATCCAGTAACTCCATGTTTTGTCCTTTTCAATTAACATTCCACATCTAGCAGTCGCTGTTTACTAATATGTAAATTTGGAGTAGTTCCTTTCCTACCTTTTAATTGACTATGATCTCTATGAACGTATGCATGCTTATCAGTATAAATATGTACATTCTAGGCCTTGGCTTCACAAACAATGAAACTAAATATTTACAAAAATATGCAATAGAATCCTACATTCATTGGTGAGATTCATGTTTAACACTACTGTGTAATAAATCCATGTTTGTGTTGCCATAACTATTTGCTTTTTTAGCACTTTTTAAAATGCTCAGGATTAAAAAAAAGAAAAGAGGAAAATTGTCAATATTCTCTCACAGATGTATATACCTGGTACAAAAATAATCTCTAGAAAAAGTTCTGAGCCCAACTTTGAGAAGACGTTGCCATAAGCAAAAATGTGTAGGAAGGTGGAAGACAGGAGCAGACAAATCATAATAAACACAGCAAAATAAAATTTTTTAAAAAAAAGAGTGAAAATTCCATCTTAATTTGTTGGTTTTTTTTTTTTTAATAATATAAACTGTGACAAACCCTCTGCCTGAATCTTATTCTGCATTAGTGCAAAGTGCTTTTCAAATCTGTGAGTTTCTTGATCAATTATCCTAAGTGATTAAAATATCTTCTGGAATGCCCCAGAATATATTATTTTATGGGCACGATTTTTGCATATGAATATGCACATAAAAAGTATGAAAAATTCACTACTGACTCTGAAGCAGATAATTAGCCTCGAATTGAAATTTGTTTTAAAAAATCCCCAACAACTTGATTTGCGAACCTTTTGACTGCATAATTCCCATAAATTTAATTATACTGCAAATTCAGAAGAGTGGAACTTCAGCTCTTATAGGTTGTTCACACTGCCTTTTTTATTCAGAGTTCTCAAAATAGATCACAATTATTCATTTAGTAACCCATGATCTCATGAAAAAAGTGGTGTCCACATCCCTGCCTCTTTCTACCTTTTCTTTCAAGAGACCACTGTTTCTCCTTGCTGCCCCAGCCCAGGAACAAGCAATTTGCAAGGCCCCCTGGAAACAACTTCAGCCACAAAGACCAAATTTTCCCTATGAATAATTTCCACTTGAAGGTACAGATCCTAGGGAAGCTGCCAAATCCTTTTCCTACACTGTTGAACTGCAGGGATTTTGCTGCAGAGATGGCACTATACCTCAGGAGACTTCTATGAGAATTTGTTACGACTCCTGATGATGAAGGCCAACCATTATTGTTCATTCTTTTTTCAGATCTCAACATGACTGTACTTACTGCGCTCTAATCAGCAGCATGACATGTTTTTTTGAAGTGATAGGGCACCAAAATACACATTTTCCTGTACTGAGTGAATTGGAAAATCATGTGGTTTTAATTAGCTGTAAAAGGACAGTGCAGCAGCTGGTACTACAAAGCATATGAAAAGATTTGCCTTGCTTTGGCTTTGCACTTAGAGAATCAAACAGTTAAGTGCCTGCTTTTATACAGTGAGTGATGAATGTGAATTGTGTGGATTGGAAAAGGCGTGGGGCTTTAAACACAGGCTCTTCCCATTTCACTTTGGTGCTGCTGGGTGGCTGCTAATTGACTCCTGCTCTAGTGCCTGTTTCTGGATCATTACTGAAACTGAGTTAGTCATAGACTCCCTGAGATGTTTTACAACATTTCTTGAATAACAGGCAGCTGGTGTACAGTGACAGCACACCATACAGGCTCCAGTCCTCTGTACACTTGTATGCTCTCAAGCAGGGGCAGGTAAAATAGAGAACCCTGAAGAAAATCTGTGAGGAGAAAGAAGGAGGCATCTCCAGAGGGGAATTTCTGCCTCCCCATTGTTCTGTAAACCGTGGTGGTCCAAACAAAAGAAAACAGGAATTGCAAGTGGCCAGGTGGCACATTTCTCTCCCTTGAACCTTACCTTTTGGAGAAGTTAAGGAGCAGTTCCAAATGTGCTCCATAAATATTTCTTGAAGCTGTATGAATTTTTGTCATGTGTTCAATGGTACTCATTTAGGAGAGCACAAACTTTTACTTACGCTCAAGCTTCCCAGCAATCAGCAATCACCAACAGCCTCACTCAGATGAAAGGAATACCGCACAAGAGCACTGAAGATTGAAATGTGCAAGCAGTGAACATTAATGTCCAATTAATGTTTTCTCTGTTTTGCCGGAGCTTGCCTTCAACCTTTGAAAGTATATACAAGCAACTTTCCTGGTATCATAGAATCACAGAATGGCTTGGGTTGGATGGGACCTTAAAGATCACTCCCTATTGCCCCTCCAATTACTAACAGTTTTGGATGGTGAGAAATAAAGCACCTAAAACACCTTTTCCCCTCTCTCAGCCTTTTTTCCCAGGCTCAAATGTACCCCTTTATTCCCAGCTCCTCTTCTCCTCAACCCTAGGTGGCACAGGTGGTCAGGACTGTGGTCAGTCTGTGACAGCTCTCCTGTGCTGCTCCATCCTCTTTGCACTGCTCCCTGCTCCAGCCTGTGGCATCCAGGGCTGCTGTCCTTCAGGATGAACTTACTCCAATCTGGGCTGCAGGACCTGTAGGGCATGGTCACCTGCCACTGTGTGACCCTCCCCAGGAGCTACAGGGAAACCATGCTCCGGTGCCTGGAGCACCTCCCTCCATCCTGTTACTCTCGGCTTTTAAAAACATGAAGTGTTTGGCCATTTCTGAAACATGCTTTCCCCAAGACACCCCCAGCATGGCTGCAGGGCTCAGCTGAACCATGCAGGGAGTAACCTGGAGCTGGCTGGAATTTTCTGTTCCCAGCTCAAGGCAGTTCCTGCCTCTCCTCACAGAGGTCCCTGAAATACATCCCACCAGCATCTCACCTCCTGTACCTAACAGAGAAGGTAATGGGAGTCTTAAATGCACAGTTTGACCCATCTTACAAATGCATGACCTGTTCTTAAAAATATATGAAGCAAGTCAGATTTTAAAGGAATGCAGATATCCAGATACTCTGAGGTAATGGAGCTTGACCTACACATTTCTAATGAGCATTGGATATCCGTACAATAGGAATAATATTTACCTAATATTTATTTTTAGAAGTTAGAATCAATTAAAATATATTCTTCAAGACCTGAATCTTACCAACCTGAATAATCTGAGGGATTTTTTTTTAGTTTAAAATATTCTGTCACAAATGTTTAGCAATGCATGCTAAGCCTCTGGGTTTTGCCCAGCAGACCCTCTCCCAGTCTCTCCATTACTCTGTTGTCATCCATACCTGATTGATGACACTTCAGGACTTCACAGTCTAAGATTAATGACCAAGTTCCCATGTCTTGGTCATCTGATTTTGATGGAAGAAGTGGGATTTGAATTGTGGAGGTTAAGAGAGGAAAATATTTTTCCTGCCTTACAATGGCTGAAAGGTCATTCTTGAGCTCAAGTTGTTTAAATAATTTATTGTGAGCTACTGAGTCATAACAGAGTTACTGATCTGTCTTTTACTACAGTGACATTCTATTTTTTCAACTCTGTCTTTTTTTTTTTATTCTGCAGTATTAAATAGCTCTGTCTGCAGTAACCAGAAATGTTTAAGTGTGCTGCAACCGCACAATGACGCATCAGATCTGTACCTTTTACAGGCTTACAAACAGAGAAGTGCCTTGATGGGACTACATGCTAAGAGGTAGTGTTTTACTTGGGAACATCATGCCTCTATCAGCTTGGAGTGCATCATTTATTTTCTAAGTAGCCTGTGCATACTCACTTTCCAACAGGAGATGATTTGAGACTCCAATGCTGATCTACTTTTTGCTTCTCTACATTGGCACTGAGAGCCTTCCTACCTCATTAAACTTGTCTTCTTTATTTTGTGTGCTTCAATGTTCTGTGCAGTTGAGGGGCTTTGATATATATCTTATTATAGCTTTTAGTAACTCTGAAACGTTGCCTAGAATCTAAAATTGCTAGTATTTTACAAATCTAATTTTTTCTCCAAGTCAAATAACAAAATATTTTTATTTCCCCACCTAACTTAAAATATTTTTAAGAAGACATTCTGGAGCATATTTCCCAAGCGAATATGTAAAAGTGTATCTACCAAAATGACTTTCCCATTTCTAACTACTTTGATTGCAAAACCTTCCCTCAGAATAAGTGCAAATGCTTCTAGTTGCTATGTAAAACAGTCAACACCTTTTCTCCAGGAAGACTGCACAATCCTCTTCTTCACTCTCCTTTCTTTATCCTTGTCTCTTCTTTTGACCTGGAACAATGATTATGGACTGGAGCTACAGCCTCTGAAGGAATATGGGTCTCATCATAAGAAAATGGCCCCATTAGAAGAATTTCTGTAGTTCACTCAATGAGGAGTGGTGTAAAGCTGTCATGGAAAATAAAAAGTATAGGAGAAAAAACCCAACAACCCACACACAAAGGAAAGGAAATGCTGGATCCTGTCATGAAGCTGTTGGGCTCCATGCTAGTCCCTATGCTTGGTTGTATTTTGGCAACACAGTCTTCTGTGTGGGCAAGAGGCCCATGAGCTGCCACAGATTTCCAACCCTCCAGCTCAATAGCCCGACCACCCCTTCAAGCAACATGAGTCTCTCCTCGTGTTGTTTCCCTTCACCTGTCTTGTGCAGTGTCCAGCCCAGGCTGAGTTGAGGCATCCTAAGAGTCTGTTCTCATCAGACAAAGTGGTGGAAGCTAAAAACAAGCAAGGTAAAAGAATATGGGAAATCACAACACTGAAAAATGAGCTATTGGAAATCTGGTTCTAAAAGGGAAGAGCTACTGTTAGAGGAATTTTATGCTGCTGTTGAGCATTAACAAGTGCTGGAGGAGGAAGGTGATGTGCAGATTTTTGTTGTGTCACATTATGAAAGATAACTTCATTTCTACTTACCTCATTGTTAGATCTGCTGTTGCTACTGCATAATTTCAAAATTTGGAAATAATTATATAAGGCTTACAGATGTCTTCAAAGGATTAATGAATTGTTTTGGAAGTGTTCCCCATTGTGTGAAAGTGTTATAAAAATCAAATTACTATGTTAGCAAGTAATTGGCCTAGAATTTGACTTACGGTCTTGACTAGAACAGCTTTGCATGGACAAGGCTCCATCTAAACACACTTTTCTGATTGTGTATGTTTTTCTCACAAACAAACTAACAGTTGTTACATCCAATAATGTTTGAAACTATCAGTTTGGAAAATTGTGAACCACTGTCATCCTTGCTAGGCAATCTCTGAAACCATTATGAAACATGAATGAAGCCATATTCTCTGAAAGTATTAGGAAAACTGCACAAATTGCTTCTCATTTTTTTTCAGCTGTGCTTAGCTTAGCTTTAGTGTGACCCTGATCATAAGCCATTAACATGATTTTGATTTTGCTTTCACTACAAGGATCACCTGAGTTTAGGGAGTGATATGTGATTTGCACTGATTTACATGATGAAAATTAGATAAAAGGCAGTTTGAGTAGATTGTACCTAACATGATCCCTTTTTTAGACAAGACAAATAATTTTCTTGACAAGGGTAGTTCTGCAGACTTGATCTATTTGGCGCTCAGTAAAGCTTTTGGCACAGTGACACATGGGGAATTGTTAGTTAAGCTGAAGAGGATGAGGATTAGTACAGGAATGTCAATACAGTAAGGCATTGGCCAAAGCGAAGACAATGAGGTGTTTTGTGCTGACAAACCATCAGGCTAGATGCATAGTGCTCATGAAACTTTGCAGGGAGCAGCAGCTGGTTGGCCTTGGCCAAAGGGATGATCTGCCAATTGAGGCTGTCAGTGAGATGATGTTCAGAGGCAGTGCTAATGCTGAGTTATGAGTATCTGCTGATCAGACACAAAAAAAATGGAGTGACCCTAAGATCACAGTCGGGCATGAAGTGAGAAATACAGTGAAGCAAAATAGGATAATACAGGTAGAAGCTAAACACAGGAATTTCTGCTGTGAGCTGGATGTTATCACTAGGAAACAAAAGTAACAAAAGAGGTACTTGTCAGTACTATTTGGCCACAAGGTAACTATTAGGGAGCAATGTGGTGTAGCAGCTAAAGCAGCAAAGTGGACGCCAGCTTACAGTTCAGGGCACTCACCACTTCTGAGCTCTTTCTAGCTGGCTGCATTTAGCACCTTGTCTAAAATTGGTATATATTTTCACCTATATTGAAGAAACTCAACTCAGAAATAAAGATGATACACTAATGCAGCTTGGGGAAGCAGAAAAGTGAAGGACTCAATTTAAAAACAGGACTATGAAAGTCCAAGTTTAGAATGGCAAAAGTAGGGAGGGCACATTATAAGGATATTAAAACATAGGAGAATGGTGAGCTAGCTCAAGTCAAGACTACTATTGTCAGGCAAGATGAATGGGAATAAAGTACTCAGAAATAAATTGAGGCTTAAAATTAGAAGTTCCTAACTATTACAGACATGAGGATCTGCTGTTCCGGAAGAGCAAAAAGGACAGGAGCAAAATGTAAAAGATGATCTTAATCATATGATCTTCTGAATGAAACTACACGATTCCTGATTTTGTGTGACAAATGAGACCACAGGCAAGGAAATGGTTTTGCCCAAGAAGGTCCTTCAAGGATAACTTTAAGGAGTGCTCAACAGAGATAACGGAGTTGATTTCTTAATGAGCTTGTTTGTATCTGAGCTGCAAATAACACAACCACAGAGTATCCAGAGGATGACTGCACATACATGGGAACAGCAGTGCCATGAACAGAGACAGAAAAAGAACAGTAAGGCATACAAGAAACAGTATCAACAATGACATGGCTGCAAATTCAGTGGTCCTCAACAAAACGTGTATGTTGTGCATCACTTGTCCAGCTGCCCAGCTGCATGGTGCTCTCTTGTACATCCCCACCTTTCTTGTAGCACTGTTCTCCGTGAGGGCTGGAATGCTCATGGTGACTTGATCTTGATCCTCCAGGGGCATCCCACATGGCAGTTAAGCTCTATATTGCTCAGTGAGAGGAGAAATAAGTTGTAAGAGATGTGCAACTTATGATGCTAGATTTGCTTCTTATTCATAAAAACATTCAAGTAGTGTTTTCTTGTTTGAAAAAACATACAAACCAACCAACCAAAAAAATGCCCAAAATCCCAAAATAAAAACCACACACCAAAAAACCAACAGTCTTCTAATTTATCTTCACGTCTGTCCCTTCTTAGGAATGTATTTTAAAGACCTATATTATACCTAGGAGCTGTATTGTTCAGGTTTGAACCTCTGATCTTTTCTCAGCCAAAGATCTTGTTAAAGTCAATGGATATTTTCTGTAAAGGGCGTTATTTAGTAATGTCCCTGAAAGATTTATTCCCATACCCATACAAGATATTATCCTATATGTGTTTTCTAGGATCACTGATTTTTGTGTGTATACGCTTGCTTTAAAGGCTCATTTTGCATGGCTCAAGATTAAATATATTTATGTTACACAATTTTACCTGGCAACTGAGCCCTGACTTATAAAGTGTTGATATGTGTCTTATACATGGAAGATTCAAAGCCAAATTTATCTCAGCTTGCTTTGAATCTTAAGAAAAATGCATTTTCCAAAATACATTTTGCATTATATACATAGATGAGTTTTGCCACAGTCTCAGAAGTTAATGAAGTTATGGCAGATACAAAGCTATGCCTTTTTTGACCTGGTCTAATTACACTGTAAGTTACCACTTGGAGGGTTTTTTCTCCACCATACCAATGGTCTATATGTCAATAATATTTTTTACCTCAACCTGAGATCATCGTAGCTATACTTTGCGTGCTCACAACTGGGAAGTGGTTGCACAAGTCATGGTCAAATTTGCAGCTACATCCTCAGTGGCATTAAAAAAAGTACACTATTTCTAATATAATCTTAAAGCCAGGGGTGCATCCTATGAGCTCATCTCTGACATGTAGGGGTGCTGAGCCCTCGGCAGCTGAGGCACAGAAACACCAAGGACAACCGCGCTGTGAGTGGTCACCTGAGATGACTCAGTCACAGGGTTTCGCAGCTGCGCTGAAACCCCAGCTTAGTGTTGCAGGGTATGGAGCTATTTCTGATGCTATTTGAGATGCAAAGTAAAAGAAAAAGCATAGTTGGGCAGTAAAGGAATACACCCAGAGCTCAAAAGCAGGGGAATCTTTGCACACCAAAATTCTTTAATTTTTTTTTGGCATGTAAGTAGTTTTCAGTTTTTGCTTTTTCATCCCACAGGTATTTTTTAGAGTGTTGTGAATTACGCACTGAATTAATTTAAAACCAGAAGACTAACCATTTTTCTTTCTAAGTGTTGAAAATTTAGTACCTAAATTTCTATATGCTACTTGTCACTAAGGATCCTATAGCACGTTCTGGGAAAACACTGGTGTCAGGGCGTAAGAGGCAGGTAATCCTTCCTCACTGAATACATGAGGTGCAAGATGGACCTTCAAGTTTTCAAAATTTTATTCTCAAGGTACTAGATATTTAAAACAATATTATTTATAAGATTAATGGAGAATTGGTGCTCTTGAAAGGATACACTGCTGTTTTGTTTATATTCTCCAGAGCACTAGTTTGTAAACTTTTCTCTTACACGTAGCCAAGAAATACACAAGCAGGCAAGCAGAACACATCCTGCTCCTTTACGCGATAACAACTTGGTGGCGAGCAATGCAGCCCGCAAAAACAAGTGCTATGTGCTGAACTTTCTTTGTGTTGAATAATTTCAAGTGAAATTTATTAATGTTTTACGACAGAAGAAACACGACAGTGTGAGACACCTCAGTATGATGAAATAATTTATCACATACTTTTACAGGATCTTTTAAAATGCAGATTTCTTATGTTCTTCTGATACAACATGTTTTAATTGAGTATAAGCATATATTAATAAATTATTTGGGTTCCTGTGAGTTTGTAGCATGCCCTGATTAGCTGAGAGGGAAGAATATTTTAAACAGGCCTTTCGAAAAGTTGATAGTAATCAATAAATACCATATTAATATATATTATGGAGCTGTATAATGATATGTGATTTGGTTGATATTATATGCCTCATTAAGAGGCGTATTTAATACGCAATGGGAAATGATTTATTCTCGGCAAACAAGACCACAGTCTTCAAGCAATAGGTGCTCATATATCTCAATTAAAGTCAATAAAATCAGATTAAAAGGGAGGGGGAGACAGAGAAATAAATAAAAAAAAAAAAAGAAAAAAAAGGAGAGAAGAAACCATGGCAGACTGACAAAAAAGGCTCACATAATTTCATTTTCTGTGAGTCCTTGCTACTTTGCAGGCTGTTGGCAAGGGACGGCTTTGGCAGCCCTCTGCTTTTAACTCCCCGCACCCCGAGGCAGAGGCTGCGGACAGACCCCCGCCCGCTTGTCCCCCGCAGCGTCCCACCAGCTCAGCGCCGCCGCGGGCCGTCGGGCCACCCGGCATCGCGCCTCGGCGGTGCCGCCCGGGGGCCGCAGCAGCCGCCGCCGCCCCCCTCGGCGGCGGGGTCCGCGCACGGCCGCCCCGGGGCACCCGCCG
>JAWMRA010000113.1:46702168-46903823 GCA_035584735.1 Pseudotriccus pelzelni
CCCGGCGCGCCCCCGCCCACCCAGGGGCCGGCACTGAAGGGGCGGTGCCGCTGCCCGGGCACAGGTGCGGCGGTGGCGGTGGTGTTGGTGTCGGTGTCGCGGGCGGGAGCGGAGCGCCCTCCTCCCGGCGGCGCCCGGCGGGGGATGTGCCGGCCGCCGGGGGCGCGCCGCCCGTGGGAAGCGCGCTCCTAACGCCACCTGGGCGCCGCGGGGAGCGCTCGGCGCGGAGCGGAGCGGGCGGTGCGGGGTCGCCGGGAGCCGGGCAGGTAGGAAGGAGGAGAAACGCCGGTTCGAGAGGGTCTGGGGGGCTTTTGTTTGTTCGTCCGCTCTTGCGTGCGCTGTGCCAGCGGCGGGGAGCGGCGTGCGGCGCCGCCCGGGCCGGCAGCGCGGCGGCGCTCCCCGCGGGGAAAGTTGCGGAGACGGTCCCCGCGGCGGGGCGGGTGAGGAGCCCGCAGGACACCCTGCCCGCTGCTCCCTGCCTTCCCGCGGTGGGGGGCTGAGGCGGTCGCAGCGGCGGCGGCCGCCGGAGGGCTCCGCGGAGCGTGGCGGGGCTGCCCCGCTCCCCGCGGGGCTCGGCGGAGCGGCCGCTCCCGGGGAGCGCTGCGCCCCTCGAGCAGCGCGGAGAGGTGCCCGTGAGCTCGCTCCTCCGCTGGGTCGGAGGGGTCGGGGGCCGCCGCCGCCCAACGCGGCGTCCCGTCCTGCGGCGGCTCGCCCCGGAGCCCCGGGGCAGCGCTCGACGTGCCGCCGGCTGTCGGGCCGGTCCCGCGGGGGCAATGCGGGGGTGCTCGGCCCCCCTGAGGACGGTCGCTGACCGTCCCCGCGACTGTGAGCGGTGTCCGCTCCTTTCTGGATCCAACGAGGATCGCGCACCGGAGTGCGGGCTGTCGTGCGGCTGGAGTTTGGGAAGGTAGCGGTGGGTAGGGTGTGCGCTGCCAGCGCACCCACGGGAGTGTCTGAAGCAGAGCCCGAGTATTTACTTAAAACCAGAACTAGCCATATTCCCTTCGCTGTGTAAGTCTTGGGGTGGAGAAGCCCAAATGGACTCGTGTGAAGGGCTATGGATCCACTCGTGTGGGTTTTCTTACTGATTAACTGGCTTCTGATTGTCTGGGATTACTTTGGAAAAACTCAAATCCCAGCAAATATCTGTGCTGACCATATATAGAAGTAGTCGCAGACTGAAGAATTATAACTTCAGTGTTGCTGACACAGGTTGACAAACTTTAAAAACAGCAAAGAGAAGTCGGTATTATGTCCTGAGGATGTTGCTCAAATGATATATTTTCTTGTATTTACGTCTCACATTG
Source organism: Pseudotriccus pelzelni (assembly GCA_035584735.1). Lineage (NCBI taxonomy): Eukaryota > Metazoa > Chordata > Aves > Passeriformes > Tyrannidae > Pseudotriccus > Pseudotriccus pelzelni. The sequence goes on from JAWMRA010000113.1 coordinate 46,703,476, forward strand.
ACTGAAATATTACTACTTTTTCTTTTTTTTTGTTTATGTACCTATCCACCTCAAAGTTAGTGAATGATATATTGATTTTATTTCGCCTGCCTCTATATTTAATCTGGCAGCGTTTGGTTTGCTTACTTGTGTTGGACCAGGACTGCAGTAGGAAACGGTGCTTTTTCCAGATTGGAAGCCTGGTTTGGTGGCTTTCAGAAACGTGCTTCAGCTTGAAAGCAAGCAGGTCACTCTTACAGTAGAAATTTTCCGTGGCAATAAAGAAGTATTGCAGGGGTTTCTGATGTTGTGTCTAAAAAAGTTTTCATGTTTTGTGCTCTCTTCCTTAAAAAAAATACATCTAGTTCTGGTATTACCAGAAGCTTTTATGTGTATTGCTCCATAGAGCACTGTGAAGACTACATTTTCCAGTGCTGAATCTCATTCAAAGTAATGTGTTTTTACGTTGGTATCCTGTGCATATTAACAGAGTAACTCCAGCATTAGGGAACAAGAATCAGTTGACTTGAGCTGAAACACCAAAAGCAGTTTTCTCGGTTTGTTTTGGATGTAGCAGTTTTGCTGGATTTTAGTAACAAAGACATGAAATGCTCCAGGGATAATCTGGTATGAAATTCATCTGACTTGCTGCCAGCTATATCAAAACATGTTGCAAGTTCTCCTCTTCTACCAGATGCACTTTGCCACCAAACCCAGACATTCAGTTTTGTATCCTTTCCTGTTTCATTCAAAAGAAATAAAACCTAATCTATTACAGAAATTGTCATGAGGTGTAAATTTGTCTCCTTTGCAAGTAGTTGAATAGTAACTTTCTGGAGGGAGCCAATGGCATAGTTTGTATCATATATCTGTATCTTGTCAAGTGCAGTCCATTTTTCTTTCTGTTACTGAAAAAAAAATTCGTCTTACTCGTAGTAATACAGTCTGCATCCAACAGCTTTATGTATTTTAAAGTAGCAGTCTCAGAAGTAGGTTTTTGTAATGAAAACCAGCCATGACCATAAGAAACATGACACAGTGCTCAATGGTGCCTTAAATTACAGTTTTAAGTATCAATGTTAAGGAGTACAATGTCTCAGTTAATTTGTAAAGTGGTGTAAAAAAATTGTTGCATTTACTACATTCTTCATTCTAAAGTTATAGTAACTGCTTTAAAACTATCAAACCTCCCTTTCTTGCATTAGTATTTGGGTCTTAGCCTTAGTGCTATCAGCGTTTTCAGGATCAAATACTGAAATGCTAGATAAAATCTTGTGATGACTAAGATAGAAATTTCTTCTACATGAGTACTACAGCATTGTGGTCCATATGTCATATCTCCTATCCTCTCTGTCTTGCTTGCAGCAGACAGCCTAATTGTGTACTTTGTGCCAACAATTACTGTGCTTACGCAGTGTTATGTGACTCAAAAAGGAAGAGGTGCGAAAGGTGCTTGACACTTAGAAAAAGTCTGAGTGATCTGCATGACCTTAATTAATATTGTTCATTATCATATTACAGCTTGTTTACCATTAAGAGGAGATGGTGTTCTGAGGATAAGACAAAGTATTTGTGCAATATTTGAAGGCAATGAAAGCTCTGCTCAGTGCATGTAAATGCATGGTTCCTTAGTTTAGTACATAATATGATAGAACAGTTTACTAATATTAATAGTGTCCAATACTATAATGGCAGGTTTTCATTTAGTGAAGATATATAATTAAGCTTTAAAATAAGGAGCAGTATGGATAAAAATAAAAGGATATGCAGTGCTCTCTCAATATCCTTATCTGTATTTAAGTACTATATTTTGTGAATATGTTACGTGTTTAAATGGATCTGTAAGCTTGGAATGAAAAGAAAGAGCCCGGTAACACCAAAAGGAGTCTGTTTTGCAAACCCGTTCAACAGTGTTGCCACATTCTCTGTGACTTCATTCTGTGTCTTCAGCTGAAGTATATAAATTCTGCCAGACTGCACAGCTGCTGTAACATGTGAAGCTGTCAGTTAGAGACACTGTGAGAGTGTCCATCACCTAACCTCTAGAAGCACAAACTGTACCTCTCAGTCCATCCAGCAGTGTTGTAGCATATACAAAGCTATGCACCTGGTGGGGTTGGAGTGCAAAACATTATAAATGGATTTAGTGTAAGCCTGGTGTGCCATTATCAGACGAGGACTGCAACATTTGCTGCTACTTGTGCCTTGGTTGAGTGCTACCATAACACAACCTTGCACATGGAAGCCTGATTAGGAGATTCAGTGAGGGCAAAAAGAGAAGGCATTCTCCTGAATGTCAAGTGTTGAAATTACTGTGTGTAGGAATGATTAACCCTCTAGCATATTCTAAGTATGTGGCTCCATGCTGGAGGCATGCGTTGGTGTAAAGGAGGGTAAGCTTAAGTGAATTTCTTTATTGAATGTTTACAAACTGAAGGCAAGGTCTTTTCTATGGTTGGAAAATCTTTGGAAAAACAAAAGATCTCGGTTATATTACAAATGATAAATAATCAGTGGCTAAAATGAGAGCTAGAGGCAGCTTGATACTTCTGCAAATTAATCTTGATGGAGGTAGTAACAGGGAAATATTTAATAATACAGCTAGGGTATGGATAATCAGAAAATGTTTTTCTGGGTACGATTCAAAAATGCAGCCCCTTGTCAGTGCCATTACCTTTCCTTTTCTGGTTTTTGTGCTTTCATTCAAAAGATAAACAAAAACCTTACATTTTTTAATTTAGAACACTTTCCTGCAAGCAAATTCAAAGTGTTGTTCATTTACCCAAGTGCAATACATCACTGTAGCCTTGGAGTCCATGCAGACCAACCGTCTGGTTGATCTCTGTTGTGAGCATTATTCCTAAACTTGATCTCCAGGAAGTTGTGGCCACTCTGCTAGTTCTTGCGGGCATAGTGACTGTGACCAGGAGATTCAGAATTGTCCAGTTGCATTCAACAAGCTGATGGAATTTGGCTCTATAATGATCTATATTTCTGGTTATTTTTTCTTTCACCCTCTGAGTAAGGACTCCGTGATGATGTGTAAGGTTAATATCTCACCATATTTAGATGATAATCTGTCCTGCATTCCCAGTATATCCCCATGGGAAAAAGATTAATTCTGACATATAAAAGTCAGAAGTTTAACAAACAAGTTCGTAGAGGACCGAGAAACTTCGAAGGAAGGGATTAAAAAAAATGCTCAAAGTTTCTAATGCATATCTCTGTATGTTCATGACTTCTGTTAAAGAAAATTATGTAATCTCGATGTCAGTGGTTGGCCAAGGGATTTTGTGCAATGTTGTTTACCTGCTTAGCTCTAGCTGTGTTTGTGTTGAACAAATTGTCCATTACTACCTAGTTTGACAACATTAGGAGCCAGATGTTGAAGGTTCTTCACAGACCTTTAAGGCTCCACGTGATGTATGAAGGGATCCCTTTTCAGGTTAAATGTATAGAGTTGTGACAACATACATTGTCCTGCAGCCTCCTTATTCTTGTACGTCCTTCTCCTAAGCAGGAGAAGATGCTTCCAGCATCTAGGATTAATGGGTTTTGAGAAACCTCAGACTTCCATGCAGCGATGTTGAGAAGCTATCAGCTGTAACATCTAAAGGAAACAAACCTGACAGTTTTGAAGGGAAAAAAAAAAGCTGTCTATCATCCACAAAGATTTATAAAAAAATCTCCATCATTTCATTATGAAATAAGTAAATTTGAGTTCAGTAATTATGTGGGTTTTTAGTAGCAGGAAATACATTATTAAGGTTGTCAAATAGTACGTTAAAAAAAAATAAAAATCTTACTAAATACATACTGGAAGGAAAGTGTTCCACTTCCTTCAGCCTTGCACTACAAACAGTTATGCAGAGGCACACTATCCTTTATAGAATTGAAAGACCAAGTCAAGCCGAAACAAAAAAGGAAAATTTTCTCTGAAACTTTAAATACCTTGCAGAAGGTACTGGGCTGCAACAAAACCAAATAATAAATAACTTGATGAGATAATAGTAGTGTTGTTATAGAATATTAATTACCTCATTTGGTTTTGTGTGACCTGGAAAACACTTATCTGTTTCAAGGCTATTACTCAGGAATGGGAGTAAGCAGGTCATTGTCTTGAATGAACGTGCTTGCATTTGCTAAAAGTGCCAAAGAAAGGTCTCTGCAAAACTCTAAAAGAACAGTGTTAAATCTGTAGAGAAAAGTATTAAATTCCTCTTCCTTATACTGATGTAGAGGATCTTGTCCCATCGGATGCCGTTATGTATGAAAGGAGACACATCCTTGTGATCTTATGGGAATTCCTGAAACACAAGAGAGGCTGGGTCTGTCTCAAGGTATTGAGGCAGCAATACTCATGCTGCACATACCGAAGCATGAAATATTCATTATCCTTGCTCTGATGGCTGCAAGTTCTATATTGATATCACCTATGTAAAATCTTATAGCGTTTTTTGTTTGTTTGGTTTGTTTTTTTTACTTTTTTTTTTTTTTTTTTTTTTGGCCAGCAGCCTTGTAGCACTTTCCCATATTTCTCTAGTAAAAATTAATAGTACTAATTGCCACTTCTTTTATCATTAATTTCTGAATCAACATGAAGTATTGCTATAGCAACAAATCTTTTCGAATTTCACTGCAGACAATTAGTAGGAGACTTCAATCTCAATATGTAATAAGCACAATAGTAAGAACTATTCAAAGGATTAAGGAGCTTTTAGAGGGAGTAATACAAACACTCAAAACTGTCGTGAAAGAACAGAACCTGAAAATTTCCAGAATTATATTTTTATTAATCGTCTCCAGTTGCTGTATGAAAGTGCATACTTGCTTCGAACAAAATAATTACAGCACACTGTGTCTCATCAGAGATAAAATACATCACCCTATGGAATACTCTGCAGATTTTTATCTTTGATAATAATGGTTCAACATAAACTGCTGCATCTTCTTACAAAGTATAGTTGTTCTTTAGCCCTAACAGTGGATGTGTAGGAAAACCTTAAGTAGGTTTCAGGATTAGGTGGACAGCAAATAATCTAAATTTATGAAGTCAGAATTAGATAGTGCTTTATCTCTGCTTTTTCACCAGCATCTTTTTTTTTTCCTTCCTCAAAATGGATTGCTATTTGCATTTTACCTTGTCATCTCTCTTGATAACAGGCAGACAAAGGAAGTTATCCATACATGCACGCACACACACAAATCAGGAGGCATAAGGGGTGTGGAAGTTCCAAATAACTAAGGAACATTATTCCAATGTTTGGAATAATTGCACTGCAAGTCCATGATTGATATTATTGGCCATGATAGATTTTGAGGTAGTGAAAGCTTATAAATCTTTAGGGGGAGCTAGGTTTCTGAGGATGATGATTGCATTGAAAAAAGGTTGTGTGAGAACAGAATATAAGGACAGGTGAAGGGTAAGAACAAGAAAACTAAATTAAGAAAAAGAAGTCAAAGAAGGGGCGGTGCTTGTAGGAGGGAAGTCTGAAGGTAGTGTTGTGGGAGCCTGTGACCCTTGCATACGTACAGGACAGGGAAAAGAAGAAGGGGAAACAGTAAAAGACCCAGAAAAAAATGGAATAACATGATTCTAGATACTGAAGGAAGAACATGCATGTGGCAGAAATCCTGGGAAGGATGTGATAGTTTCCCGGGGGGAAGGGATATGATGTGGATTCTTGCTTCACCTCGAGAAGTGGATGGCTTCATAATGGTGCTTCACTGGATGTTAAGACTGCCTCTTCTGTGTATTATCAACATATGTTTCGTATACGCAGCGCCTCTGCCACCCAGCAGACCTTCTGTGGTTACCCTGGCCGGATTTTTAACATTGCAAGTAATAATTGGTGGGAGGTAAATATTGAAAATCAAATTGCATGCAAGGCCACAGCTCTGCAATTTTCTCTTGTTAGAACACCTCTTCTTGGAGAACCCTCCAGAGTTCTCCGCATAATGTGAAATGGTACCATTTTCAAGCAGTCAAAGCTTTAAATTTCTCTTCCACTTGTACCTCCAAGTTGTTCCTTTTATTAGCATAGTGATGTGGCTTTGTTAACTGGGAAATCCTCAAGAAACTACTGCAATAAAAGCTAAAAGAACATTACAAAAGTCAGTACTGAAGAAATGCTGAGTGTCTTTTACTTGTAGGATTCTTGGAAGATGAATGATCCCTGGAATATTTATGTATGTAAATATTGTTCTAAAATATCTATTGCGGAAAGCTTCTTCCAAGAAGCAAAGTCAGTTTAGCAGTGTCTCTTAAGGAGGTATGGAAAAAAGAGAATTGGAGTTCTATCTTGGACCTGGAGCTGCTGAGATAAATTCAAGGAGATTTAGATCTAGTAATGAGGCTTGGGGTGAAGAGTTGTTGATTTCAAATGTGTTTGTATTCTTTTTCTGGTCTTTGTTTTGTAAAAAATTACCTTGTATTTCCTGCAGAAAGTGATGGGGAAAAAATTCACTCTTAAGAAAAGAAGACATAGATTTTCTCTGAAAGACAAAAAACATTGATCTCCAGTGTTTGGATGCAGTGTAATAAAAAAAAAATAAAAATAAAAGAGGCTAAAAAAGAATGACTTCAGAGAAAATGGTGGTGAAACGTCTATGATGAAGCAAATGTGTGTGGAAGAAAAGCTTACGGGACTACAACTCAAGAGGCAAAGGATTTTGCTATAGAAAATAGTTGCTAAAAATAATGCTATACAATGCAAAGGGAACTAATATGAATAGAAAAGCAGTGAGAATAATTTGTAGCTCCATTTCTGGAAACTGCCATTCAGTAGCTACTGGCTAGTGATGACATGTTAGGCAGATGTATTGGTTCTCCTTTTCCTTGGTGTTAAACTGTTAATCTGAAGACAATGTCTGACTTTCCTGTTGATAGTCAGTCATAGGTATGTGACTTGGATTGTCAGGTTTTTCCTTTTCAGTCATACAGCAGTTTTCACTGGGAAAGCACAGTGCCTACTAAGACTTACAAATAAAAATATGAGTGACTGTTACTTTTTCTTCCGTTCGATATCTCCATTAAAAAAAATTCAGTTGTGTTGTGAAAGCAAGTATATGGAAGGTGAAGATGAACTGTACTTTTTAGAAGCAGCAGACGGTGTTTATACTGTTCAGTACTGAGTCAGTAATTTTCATTCTCACTCAGCTCAATGAAAGCTGTGTTTGTTTGCTGAAGGGAATGCTAAAGAGGCAAAAATGTGCAAGCAAGATTGTAAAGAGGTTTATTGGGTTTGCGTGGCCAGATTTTGGTAGCAGGAGGCCTACAGGGGCAGCTTCTATGGGAGGCTGCTAGAAATTTCTCTTTTGTTTTGTGAAGCCAGTGCCAGACAGCTCCAAGATAGACCCACTGATGGTCAAGGCTGAGCCCGTCAGTGATGGTGGTAGCATCTCTAGGATAACATTCAAGAAGGGGAAAAAAGTTACTTTGCAAGACAGTAACTCTGCAGATGCCAAGGTCAGTGAAGAAGGAATGGGAGGAGGTGCTCCAAGCAACCAGGGCAGAGATTCCCTTGCAACCTGTGGTAAAGACCGTGATGAAGCAGCTTGTCCTCCTGCAGCTCGTGGAGGGCCATGGTGGAGCAGAGAAGAGACTGTGACCCTCTGTGAAGCTCATGCTGGAGCAGGCTTCTGGCAGGATCTGTGGAGAGAGGAGCACACACTGGATTAGGTTTGCTTGTGACCTGCAAGGGACCTATGCTTGAACAGTTCTTGAAGCACTACAGTCCGTGGGAAGGCCTCAGTTTGGCAAAGTTGGTAGAGGACTGTCTCCAGTGGGAGGGACTCCAAGCTGGAGCTGGGGAAGAGTGTGAGGAGTCCTCCCTCTGAGGAGGAAGGAGCACTTGAGGCAATGTGTGATGAACTGACTATAGACCCCATTCAAGGGGGAAGGGTGTTTCAGACTTGGGTTTATTTCTCATTTTTCTACTCTGATTTTGATGGGGAAAATTTTCTAACTTATTACCAAAGTGAAATCTGTTTTTCTCATTATGGCAATCAGTAATGATTTCTCCCTGCCCTTACCTTCATCTGGAGCCTTTTGTTTTATTTTCTTTCCCCTGTTCAGTTGAGGAGGGGAGTGATAGAGCAGCTTTGGGGGCAGCTGGTATCCAGCCAGGGTCAACACAAGGTTTGTAAGTAAAGCAGTAGGTTTCATATATAATCTTTAAAAACTACCTACGATGTGATAATTTTCTACTGCAGTCTCTCTAGGAATTTCAAATTTTCTTTTGCAGTGTTGTTGGCTTGAACACTTCCAGCTTGAGCTGGATAGAACTTAAACTAAGTTACAAATTCATATTATTTTGGACACAAAACTGTTTCAACACTCTTTAATGTCCAAACTCTTGGGGAACTGATGAGTTTTCTGTGTTGATATCAAAGTTTTAGGTTCATACCAGTGATTAAAAATATTGGATGTTTATTTTACTAATAAAAAGTTCGTTGAAGGATTCATTCAAATCTTATTTTCAATACTATGTTTCTGAAGATCATACTGTATATGAGATATGTTTCTCGTAAGCACAACCCAAGTGATCCATCGTTAAAAGCACATTCTTACAAGCTTTAAAACTGTTTACCTTTCCATCTGCTTTGGGGAAGAAAAATGTCATTTGTCATATTAATTTCTGCATTCATTGTGATTTATTGCCATCTGTGAATAAAATATTGAAGCTTAACAGATACCATGATTTTTACTAATGTTTATTAGTCTTCTCCCTACCTCCTCCTCAAAAACTAGTGTTAAGTTATTAATTGAAAATGATGATTCTGGAAAGATCTTCTTTTTTCAAGAATGCTAAGCAAGCATGGATTTAGTGTTATAGATTTGTGTTAAATGCTTTCTTTAATTAGGTTGGAAAAAAATGAATGTAGAACTCTCAGCCACTCATTTAAGTAAGTGCATGTTGAGTCTGAATTTCAGACACGTGGTTCAGTAAATAGGTAGTTGGAGTGCAGAATTTTCATGAAGCATTACATGCTAAAGCTTTTCAGGGCTCTTGTGGGCAAATCTACTGCTGATGTAAGCTGCCAGGATCAGCTCTTGAATTATGGGTATGATAAAATCACACTTTTAAATGCCTAAAACAGAAGAATGAAGGTTATATGACTCGTAGGCTGGCAGCAGCAATCAGGAGAAAACCAAGTATGATTTCAAGTAAACTTCACTTGAAATAAAATAGTACACAAAAAAGCTCATTTTGCCTAATTTCTTTCCCACAGTTTTATCACATGTACACAATTCTTACTTGCTGTCATATATGCAAGTTATGAAAACAGAGTTTCAAATATAAATATGATTGGATATGTTGTTTCCAAGGTGAAAATATTGGAATTGAAACAATTGGTAGCATACTGATTACTTTTAATGTAGCTAAATGTCTAATACGTAGCAACCTGCCAATATTAGCATGCTGAGGTCTTATCCTTTTTACATCAGTTTGAAAGTTTCTGTGGTACAGTGAGTCATAAAGGTGACCAGTATCCTTTTCTGTGTCAGATATCGTCAACTTGTTTCACTTCATATGCTGTTGTTTGGTGGGTTTATTTGTTTCTAGGAATAATGCGTTCCTTTTACAACAGCTGTAGTTTTGCTTCTGCTTCTCTTAAATTTCACTGTCATTACTGTTTCTATAGAAGTTATGGAGAACAAAGGCTCCTTTAAAAAAAAAAAACCGCAACCAGTGACACCCCTCCAAAAAAAAAACCCAAAACCAAATAACCCCCAAAACCCCTCAAAACTCCAAACCAACAAACAAAAAACCCCACAAACCCCAAACCTCATCTTTTTTATTTTATCAGGTGGTAACATTTCCTTGATATGGCTTACATAATTGATTGGGTAGTAATTTATTTGTCTTGTGTATGGATTTATACAACAAGAACACTGGGATACTGAGAACATTTGTTTTACAGCCTTTTGCGATTGTGTGACTTGCATGGCTCTGCTTTCTGATTGTGATTGAAATTGGGCGTTGCAAAGTCATCAAGGAGAGCATTTCTGAATCTTAACATTAGGCATACCAAAACCTGGATTTCCAGACTGTTTCTTTCAGTTGCTCAGATTTTTTTTCTTTTTTTTTTTTTTTTTGTTATTTGCTGTGTGTTTGAAACTGTGGTGGTGTTTGTTTTTAGCTTTAGCAGCTACTTTCCTTCATTATGTATTTATTTTTTACAATATTGAAAATAACTTCTGATGGCCATTCACTTGGTTTTTCAATCGGTAATGCTGCTGCTCTTGATCTTAGGGTAAACAAATGCAAAGCTTTGTGGATTCGTTGGTAACTAGGTTGAATCTACAATGTTAAATTATTAATTTACTTTCTGCATGGATTATGGAAAGTCCTGCACCTAATTCATGGCCACTTACAGGTTACTATCAGCAGTTTAGGGAGTGAAGAGAATTACCTTGCTGTTTATGACAGAAGTCCTAAAATGAAACATTTCTGTAGAAAATTTGAGAATTCTAATGGTTAAGGTAAGGTATGCTTGGACCTGAATGTGTATACTAGAAAACTGTAGTTCTGGTATCTCCCTTCACCCTTCCCTCTCCCCCTCCCGCAGTCTTTGATGCCAAGTGTCCTGGATTATTAATGATTAAGAGCAATGAATAGATGCAGAAAAGGTTCACTTACCGTGTTTGGTTAGTTCATGCAGGAAGTTAAATCTAAAAGCCACAACATAAAGAGGAAACACTACAGAAGTGTTCTTACATTTGATAGTTGTATGTATATACCATCTGGCTGTGTTTCTGTCTTAAAGATGTGGGGTGACACATAGCACTGTTAAGCTAAAGGTTGAATTTTCTTTTTGTTTTGGATTTGGACAAATTGAAGTTTAACTTCAGCCCATGTTTCACTTTCTTTTACTTTTTTTTTTTTTAGCTCAGACAGTGAAAAGTGAGGTTTTTTTCTGCTCAGTTTTACTTGTGTGTTTTGTTTATAACATTTAACATGAAAATTGTAAAACTTAAAAAAAAATACTTCCATTTTTTTTCTGCCAGAGATATTACCCTCTCCTAGTACATTGAAGCAGAAATGTGAATTCCAGAAATATGTGGCCAGTTGTTCTCATCTTAGCCAGTGATGTGCGTGGAGTGTACGTGTGCAAAACATACTTCAAGGCCTGTCCTAATCAACTTAAGCAAAATAAATTGAAAAAAATATCCCCAAACTATTTGCAGCAGTTACATTATATTAATTTAAATGAGATTAAAGCTATAATATGTGTAGCTATTTTCATATGAAGATAAGCTTAAGCAATATTCTTCCTCTGATCCTAGTTCAGAGTAACAACCAGACCAGAACCTTTAATTTGAAGATTATAATTTCCCTTCTGAATTTCTAGTCTCCTCCCCCTCCTCCCCCAATGGTTAGCTGTATACGATTTTTCCAAATTTTCTTGGTTATGTGTGTATTATTTACATATATATTATTTACAAACTTACATGTATATATATGTGTATATATTAGGACTTCTATTTGTTTGAATCATGGAACTGGAATAAATATTCTAAATGCACAAAATTATAAAAGTAGAGGTCATTATTTATAGGCTTGGGTAGGAAGTTTTTGTTTTGATTGTGCTTGTTAATAGATCTGCTGTGTCAAAAAACATGAATTATTGGGGAAACTTGAGTGAAATGGCACCCATGGAATAGAGTTGAGGTTCTACAGAATGAACCTCAGTTGTATTGTGCATGTGAAGATAAGAACGTCATATTCTGAATCAGCCTATAAGAGTGAAAGGTCCTTGATATAGTATGTCTGTAATAGTAATAGGACTAATGATGGATTTATGGTGTTTTGACATTTTATCTTTCCAGCAATATTTAGACAGAGCTGAGAAACTGACTAATACAAAGAACAAAAAGATGAGCAGCTAGTGACTTATCAGTAAGCAGTTTTTAACAGCTTTAACTTGGGGTTTCAACGATTTTGATAGATTGTTTGACTGCTTTATTTAGTAGCAAGGTTTTACTCTGGATTTAGTGAAATCTTGCACTTTTATCGTGTCACTGGAATATCATGTAAATATGTGAAAATGCCTTCAGCAGTAATGTAGTGCAGAGTGCTTTGAAATGGATAAATGACTCTATGTTAAAGTGAAATAGTTATTGAGTGCTTGCTAGCCATCTGAACTTTACCTAAATTAATGGTCATATCAAGTCAACAGAAATTTCTGATATGAGCAAGGAAAAGGTCATTGAAATAAGGAAGTTCAGGAGTCCATACTGACACCAGAAGATACAAAATTGAATGTGCACAGTATGTTTTACTGAAAGGCTAGTTTTGCTTCTGTAATTGTAAATATGGTGTGCAAACAGCTGTAGAAGTATATTGTGATATTTTATCCCAAGGAGCTTAATGTAAAGAAATGTGGGTTAGCATCGGGGTGGTTATAAATTAGCTGTATCCCATTAGCTCACATTTACTTATGTCAATTTGTAGCTCCTCTAAAGTTATCTTCAGCTTTGCACAGAATACCTGCTATGTGCACTCAGCTTCTGCCACCAGCAAGAACTTCAAATAACTACAGCTCTTTAGGCTCTTGAAGAAAAAAAAACAAACAAAAAGGCTCTATGTAATCAGACCATATACCAGCTGCTTTATTTTCCTTTTGCACACCCTTGGTGTTATACACTTCTGGTTCCTTCTTTATTGTTTGTGTTGTTGGTCTTTCTGAGATGAAAGTTACTGAAATTGTCAGCTGAGTGTTAGTGTTGCAGTTTACATATTGGAAAAGCAAGTGTATAAGTAGTGAATTGTGAATTCCCCTGTTAATATTTAGAAGCTTTGACCACCAATCCTGTATTTTAGGAGTTGCTTGAAATTGTAATGAGAATTGAACTGAAATGTGCAAAACTTTGGATTTACAAAGTCACTTTATTGCATAACAACATCTGTAAAAAAACTTGGAAGAAATAACTCTCGACTGAGGAATTTATTTAATCTTCTGACTAAGCCTAAAAATTAGTCAACTAGCTACAGTCGAGGGAACTTGTCTGGTTTTTCAGGCATGTCCAATTCCTCAGCAGCTATATTACTACCTCAGAAGACTTTTAAACTCTTTAGTTTAGACGGCGGATGGACATGATACTGTCTAATTTTCACTGAGTTAGTGCTATGGGATTTCCCCTTTGCTGTTCCTGTTAATCTTCTCTGTTTAGTTAAAATTCAGAGAAAAGAGATGAGGACAGTTATCTGACTGTAGAGGCAGGCTGGTTACCCAGGAGAGTTTAAAGTTTATAATGACTCTCGTCAATGGGGAGGAATTGTGGAAGTTTAAGTTTCTCTCATTCCTGATCTGAAGTGCAGTGCTTTCAAACTTTGGCATTACCATTATGCCTAGAAAATCTAGATAGATATTTTCACTTTCCATAGGACAGTGCAAGTTATCTGATAGTGAGATACTGGGAGCCTGGAGGCAATTGCAGGCATGAGATAATGGCAGGTGGTGCTGAAATAGTTCACTAGCATGTGTTCCTGACTTGGACTTGTACAAGCATTTGCACAGGCACCTCTCAATGAGGGAGAAATGTCAAGATTTGGCTCCTGGAAGTCTTTGCATGTAATCTTAACATGACTCTACCATGGTGGAATGCAGCTGCATCTCAAGACACTTGTGAGTTTGTAAACTGCAGGTTACTAATGAATCATTTATGCAAAGGATTTCATTTTTTATCCCTTGAAAAAGGGAGCTGCTTATCTGCTTCAACAAACTCCACTCAAAAGTTTGCAATATCTGTGGCAGTTAATTCCACAGGACTTTGACCATGAGGTGGATCACATGATGATGGGGTTTTTTTCTGGGTCTTCAGCTAGAGGAAATAGTTTGGAAATGGGTTTCCAGATTCCCAGCCATCTGTTAAAGCTTTCTTTCTTGAAACTGTTTGTTATTTCTAAGGCTGCCTTATATTTCTCGCTAAACTGTAAGACTGTAGTAGTGAAATATTCCCACAAGCTGGGTTGCTGAAAATCCTTCAGTGACAAATTTAAGTCAATACTTCTATGTGGCAGTATCGCAGATGTTTCACCATTAATGTGAACTGCAAGCAGAACTGTAAGCATGTCACAGGAGAGAAGCTAATTGTATATGTTGAAGAAAAGAGTGAGTATTGGTGCTTGTGGACTAAGGTATTTGGAAGCTCTTGTACAGAGGAAGAAAAGCAGAATTAGGGTGGATGCTATGAGATTATAGATTTTTTTTTAATGCAGTGACATGGTATTTTAAATCACATGACAGAGCAGAAGTGAAACTTATTAAGAAATGTCCCTTACAGTCAGGGACAGTACAGGTAATTTTCTGGTTCCTGTTGATAATATTGACAGGCAGTTTTTAATTAGGTAGTTTTAGCAGTGCTCTTGTGCCGTAATCAGAGTGGAAGGAATTCCTCATGGAAATTGATTCCATTTTTTTTGTCCGTTTACGTGTCTGCTCTGTGCAGAATGAATTTCTGTGCTCTCCCTCAGTTGCAGACCACTTCTCCACCAGAAGTGCAGTAGTCTGGCAAGCCAGCAGAAAGGGTGGGAACGTGAACAGCAATTGCCAGAGCATTGCAGTACATTAATTTTACCTTAATTCTACTTTGGCCCATGATTAATACAGGTCACTGGTGCCTGGTCATAGTGTAGATCATGCTGAAAATTGTACAATGACAAGTACAACTCCTCTGAGTCATTTTGACTCCATGGCTTAAATAATCATAGTTTAAGCATGGTAAGGAAACTGTTTATTTTGAAAATGTTTCCAAGAAGTCCTAATCTCCTTTTGGGGTAAATGAAATAGTTTGTGCTATGAGATTACTTTTAACTGTGGAAAGCAGTCAGGTTGAATACTGAAAAGGAAACAGAAAGATAATTAGCTGTTTTGCTTTCTCAGAAAGTAAAGTGAAAAAATTTCTTTGGATTGGGTAGATTTGCTCTTTAGCCCAAGGGTTGAGTGGAATGTCTTTGCAGGTCAAGATGCGAGTTGATCAGGCAAAAAAATGCGTTCTCAGGGAACACTTTGGACCAGGAATGCTTAAAAGCAGTCTAGTTCAATGCCTGCAAATCCATAAAACTCATCCCTGGATAAGAAGGGGGAATCATTAGCTTAGGATAGATTGTTCATTCACCATACAAGGTAGCATCATGTGCTTTGTTCTAAGGAGTTTTGGACATGCTGTGGTCATTTATCTAGAGACTGCCCCTAACGTATAACTCCTCTGGTTAGCATTGCTTGGTGATTATGGTTATGCTTTGTGTAACCAGCTACCATAGACCTGAACAAGAACTCCAGCTGTCACAGCCCTCCGTGTTTCTTAGGAAACATTCCTCTTTCTGTTTTTACTGCAAGTCAGATGTTTTCTTTCTCCACGTATTTCATATCACATCATGTCGCTTCAACGGCAAGGCCCAGTGCCTATGTCTCGTGAAGGGAAGAGTTCTATGTGAATGACTTGGGAGATGGCTGTCCTGTAGCTGCATCCCCTGCCATCACTATGCAGACCACAGAGCAGCCTTCCGAGAGCCATGCTTTGTCCTGGGTTCTCAGGCAAACTGAAGTTACTACTGCTTTGCCTGAAAGCTATGAAATGGAGCTACCTCAGGACTACATGGACCGTCTGTGAAGCAAGGACAGGAGCGCAGCTGAGGCTGACAGTCTCTGTGTACACTGTTCGTCGTCATTCAAAGCCTTCTCCTGCTAAGGAGAACAGTATAGTCTCAAACTTACGTGTGTTCTTGGGAGGTCAGTAATGTATACTTGAGCCCATAGGTTCAATTCCACACTGCCTCTGGGAGTACTGTTTGGCCTGAGTGACGGTGGTAACCTCTGCACGTGCGCTTTTCTTTCAAACTGAAGCCTGTGTTTACGTGCCCTTTCCTTGCTGGTTGAGTGTAAGTATTTGCTTGAGAGAAGATGATTAGTTTGGTCTCCGTTTTCTCATTAAGAAACATCTCAAACAGTAGTAGTTTAGGTTGAAACCGATCAATTGCAAAATCAGTTAAATCTGTTGGCTTCACAGTTTCGTTTAAAAGACAAGATTTATACTTCTGAGATTCTCAAGTGTTTAAATAAGAAACTACATGAAAGGTTTAAAGTTGAGTCATAACAAGACATAAAGCAAAGCAAATTATTTGCCAACAGAATTCACAGCAAAAAAATATTAAAAAAAACCCAAAGCAACAATACAAATCTTATCATGTGCAGTTGTGTTATACTCTTGGGACTCTTTTACTGGCAGCTTCTTTCAGGAGCAATGACTAAATACATAAGTGAATGTGTATGTAAGCACAGTTCTACAGCCTCTACTTCTTGTTCATATTGCAGGAGTTGGCAGGACCTTCCATAGATGGTAACTGCTCTTCAGTTTTAATTTCATGCACAGAAGATGTAATATGTCTTCGGAAGGTCAAAATTCCCTTCTTGTCATCACATACAGTTATGTGAGAGATCTTTTTGCTCGGAGGACCAGATGATAGCTTTCTTACAGTGATGAGCAAGTGGGAGTAGAAAAGAGCTCTTTTCACGCAGTCCTGCATAGTTACATTTAAAATGATGGAATGAGTCAGGGCTAAGTTGTCTGGGCATAGATGCATGCTTAGTATAGGTACAGTAACTACATTCCTTAGATAATTTTCCTATTCTTTTTATTTAAATGTTTGCAAGGATATGAAAATTGCATTCACTAGTAACTTCCTATCAATAGGCAAAAAATTAACAACATGCTAAACTTAATTCCATATACAAAGTGCTTGACTAATTCGGCCACAGAAGCTGTTGCAGTCTCTCACATACATATATTCTTCATTGCCTTAATATTGCAGGGTTTTTGTTCTTCTGTGGAAGTAAACAAAAATGTTCCTTCTGCTATTTTAAGCAACAAGTGGAAACTTTCATGGGTGAAACAAAGAGTTGAAATGTAAACTGAAACAGCTTTCAAGTTTAAGTTCAGTTTTAGGGTTATAAACTGCTTTTGTAAGACTTCACTGTAGCCTCATTGCTTCTTACAGATGCATGATTTTACATGGTTGCAAAGCACTGTTAGTATTTCCGTAAGGTAATAGGAGGGAGAGAAGCCTTGTCTGAGAAGACTGAGGAGCTGGAAACCTTCAGTCGTCCATTTGAAGTCTCTGTTGCTTCTGTGGTGGGAATCAACTAATGGAGAAACTATTTAACTAAAACATCTAACCGCTGTGATTTTCCTCATCTTCATCTGGTTTTTGGTCTCTTCACGATGCTTTTGTACATCGAATCTAGAAAAACTGTGGGCTTGCCAAAGTCGTTCTTTAAGTGCTGTAAACACATCCTTTTGTTTATATCCTCAATTTTTTGCAGGATGTTTTTTATTACCCACTGTAAAAATAGAAGTTGTAACTACCGATATGCTTCTTCTGAACTCTGATTTTTGATTTGCATTTAGCTGAAGATGCCTGCAATTGCATTTCATGTTTGGTATGCTGCTCTGCCTCAGAGGTAACAGCCAAGTAGAAATACTAATCTGTGGTGCAAGAGTCATAAAATAATCATATGAAGCTCCTAATGATACAATTTGTCACTTGGGATACTGAGTAGCCTTTTCTGGGGTGCCAGTATAGATCTATAAGAAGTAGAACATCGTTTTTATAATGAGGTGCTTAATTGAGATGAATGAAGCTGGAATTGGTACAAATGTTGCACCCAGTCCTTTCCCAGAAGCACGCTTGAGGGAAATATGTGCTGAATTCTTGCTCTGTAAAAGCCAATAGAAATTAATTAATTCACCTCTAAAGAAAGAGGGTCCAATTAAATTTATTATGTTGGACTGAATTTTTTTCCTGACACTCATATTAAAACCTTAAGAGGAAAAGCTAGTAGCTCTTACTATCCAGGTATATAAGCATTGTTAGTGCAGCCCCAACTGCTTACATATTTCAGGTTTGCAGCGTCTGGGTAAAAAACTGAAATGAAATGGTGTGGTGTGTGGCATTTGTTTTAATTCTTTCTTAGCATCACATTAAATTAGCCTGAAAAAAAGGGTTTATCTTTTCTAAAATCATCTTTTTACTTTCCTGTTTTAACTCTGAAAGCATCATGGACTATAAGGCAAGAATACCTAGATTAAAGTTCAGTTTATTTTGAGGCGAGGGCTGTAGTAGCAGTACTATGGCAGCCTGAATAAAAGCACTGTTTTTTGAAGACACTCTCACTTTAACATGGTTTGAATTTTCTGTGGCATGGGCCTTTTCTCTTTAGTTCTCCTGTTTCATCAAGTACTGTTTTAAATAATTACCATTTGGAAAAGTGAAAACCTGCACCTGGTGAGCTAAAGACTTATTGGTTTAAATTATTTTTGTAAACAGTGAATTGCATAGCAGGTTTAAACAATGTTTATTTTTATTATTAGCAGAACCCATTTTGAGTTGAAGCAAATATGAAATGTTATATAATCTGAGCAATATACTTAGTTTGCAGAAGATGTATCAACAAATACTAGCTGAATCAACTATCAACAAATAACTGGATGTTATGTTCTAAGAATCCATTCTGATATGCACTTGTGAAATTATTGATACTGTTATCATTGCAATAGAGTTTTTCTATGAAATGTGATGTAGGTAATACTATGGTTCTGTGGTACTCTGTACCACATTCTAATTCCCAAACTGGGCTACTTTATAAAATAATCATAATTATCCTAGTCTGGTAATATCCATGTGTGTTGAGGAGATGAAATGGTAGCAGACAGGAGGAATGCTGTTGCTGTAAGCAGACTGGGTATGGTTGAAGGGCAAAGGTTTCTAGCATAACTAAAGCTTTAAAAACTACAAGGATGACCTCACTTACTCCTGAAGCACAGCAGTCTGAGGCAACACATAAAACATGTAAAAATCTCACATATTCCATATGCTAGTTTAGGATAGGAGAGGATGCATTTAAACTGCAGGCTTGATAGAGTTGTTTGCATTGAAATTTTGATGCTGGCTCAAGCTTAAGGTTTATCTCTACAGAGGTCATCAGATATCTGGTTACAAATGAACAAAGAATTGGTTTTGAAGGCATAATTTATAAGTTTCCACCTGTGTAATGGTTCTTACAAACAGGCTCATGGGATTTTGTTGCAATACTGACACCCATGAATGGCAATTTCTATGAAGATACCATTGCATGTACACTGCTCATTTCTTTTCCACTGAAATACTTATGTAATGCAAAATATTTTTTTATGCCCTACCAAAGCTTTTGTCTGTGACATATGAGAATGTCACACCTTTTTGATTGGTGTGAAATATCTAGCTTATTTTTAATGTACAGTATTTTGCATTAATTACACTTCATCAGCCTATGAATTTGTTAAACATTGTGGAATGCAGCAAAGTCATTGAAGCTTTCATATATTTCTTTAAAAAGTGCTAGTTTAAAAACGTGATTCATGGGTGAGTTAATAAGTAAACTCGGTAAGATACTTCTTACTTTCAGTATGCTGTTCTCTTTCTTCTTTAGGCTAGATGAAACTGGCTTCACATAAGTGGTATCATTTGTTAGTACACGTTAGAAAAGAGCTGGAGATTTTATTTCAGCATTTCCCCACCTCTACATCACCATATATAACTCCTTAGCTTCAAACTGCATATTTCCTTTTAAATATATACTTACTAGCAGAAAAGATGAACATAATTTTTGAGAAATAGAATACAGTAAGTTGAGAAGACAAGGTGTTGGGGTTTTTTTTAATAAATCAGAAAAAATAATTTAAGGGTTTTATTATTTATGCTTTTAGCTTATTGGTTTGGTTTCCTGTGAAATAATAAACATGTCACTTTCATGGCATGTTTTTTTTTTTTTTGTTTTTTAATAGAAAAACTTGACAGTATTGCTGGGAATCTAAGCCTTCAGCTAAAACTGTGGCCAACATCTAGAGCTGCCGCCAAAGGTCCTTGTATGGGTTTGGTTTGTTTGCTTGAAATTATGTTGAAATTTAGTGCTCAAAAAAGTAATTTTGAAGTGGTACTTTCAGTTAGTGGACAATCTTCAAAAGATACATTTAGATTTCTCATTTACTGCCTAGAAGGGAAAGATGTTTGCAGAATTTGCTTGGTTCTTTAGTGCCTCCAGTTGTGTTCATGGTCTAATTTAAATCTAGTCAACTTTCTTGGTCTGCAATACCTCTTGGAATAAATGAAATTTATAACTTATTCTTGTAGAGAAAGGAATAGGCATGTTTAATGGAAATTAATGGGGTCAGTTTAATTGAGATTGACATTTTAATCTCTGTCTGAGTAACTGTGGTAATATTACAAGGGTTGCTCACATACTGGCTTTTATCTGCATGATGCATAGCAGTTGTTATCATGTCTTGTGTCCTGGCTTATTCAGAAATAAAAACTGAACCAAAGTAAAATGTATCTGCCATTTTGTAAAAACTGCTCATTTTGCAAAAGTTAATTCTCCTTTATTTGGTTTTAAAATTAATCTTGGAGGTGAATTGAACTATAATCAATTAATCCACACTGTGTTTATGCAGAGTACCTAAGACAGTACTACGGTGTTTGCTAATCGAGGGGCTTAGCTTTCAGCCATGCAAGGGTGCAGATCCCTAATGTCCCCCTCTTCCAGTGTATTTTAATTTTACTTTTGAATAATTCTGCTTTATTCCAGTGTTTTTAGTCTTTAGGAAAAGAGTGTATGCAACAGAAGAAATGAGCACCTGAAGTGCTCTGTCTAAAGAAAATTATACCTTGCTTGTTAAGTGATGGAGTCAAAAATATCTTGACACTAATATTTTTGCCACAATACAGGGAAATTGAAACAGCATGTGGAAGGCTGTATACTCACTAGTACTAAGTGGTTTGGGTTGGGAGGAACAAAAAATCCAATGCTGTCTACAGTGAATGAATGTGAACTGGAAAGAAAATAAAATCATTAAGAAGCTTTCTGTTTGTTGGCCTTCCTCTGTGAATGGGAAAGCGTTTCTTCCCTTGACTCCTTCAGGTGTACTAAAGCTTTAGGAGGCCTCAGTCACTTCTGAGATTCCTGACTGCCCTGGTAAGGGCTTAAAAAGAGCTGGCTGGGACTAGCACTGGAAAGTTAGCCCAGGCTGTGCAGCAGAGAGGGGAAGGAAGGTCACACAAAAGGAAACCATGCGAGGAGTCTGAGGATCCTGTCACCTGCTACAGGAAGATGTAAGACTAGTCCTCTGTAACTACCCAAAATGTTGAAAGCTATTACTTTGATGGGAGGTATACCTTACGTATACAGATTGGAAGGCAGCAGAAGCTGCGTGGATTTTGTAGTCCATTGACTCTTTTTGGGAAGGGAGAGTACAGTTTCTATTCCTTGCTTCCAGGACAGGTTATGCATTATTTCTGGCGAGTCCTAATACAAATGTGTAAGCAGTCCCAGAAGCAAAGAATGGAAGTTAGGAATGTGCTCATCACTTTATTTCACTAACTGAATTACCAATAAAACATATGCTAAAGGGATTAAGAACTGGCTGCCATCTCAAAAGTGGCTCTTCAAAAAGAAGACTGTCCATCATTTCAGAGCTTAAAATAATTTTTGTTAATGATCTAGAAACAGAGATGAAATCACTGACAATTATGCTGTCTACACATTTTATCAAAGCGGTAAACAACTATGACGGAAAAATCAAAGGAGTTACACAGTTGAGGCAGCCAATTTCTAAAATTGAGGAAGTCTGGCAGACCTCAGTCATAGAGCTGGGAATCAGTCTGAAACATTTGAACTTTGAAAGGGCCATTGACCCCTAGGTGGTGCTGTAGAAAAAATTGATGGTGATATTTGTATATTCATTTTTTAAATATATATATATATGAGAATACATATATGGGAATATGTGTATACCTGTGTGTGTGTATATAAGTGTGTGTAAAAAAAACCCCAGACCTGGTTCAAGTTGGTGGGACTGACCCTAAACACTTTCGGTACTTGTATTGAAAATAGGTGTTAAAGAACGAGGAGGAACACATCGAGAAGAGCAAATGAACAAAAAGTTAGGAGAAATGCCTCTGGAAAAAACCCCAAAACAACAAAAAAAATGAACCAACAAAACAAAACTTCATAGCTCAGCTTGCTAACCATATCAAAGATTAGAGGTTAATGCAATAATGGTGCAGAGGAATTTTGAGGACAGAAAGCCTACTAAAGCATTCTCCTCTCTAATGCTACAGTCAAATGCAGGATGACTGAGAGTGAGGTCCGGATTTTAGCATCAGCAGAGAAAAGTTACCACAATCAGTGAAGTGCAGCCCCCAGAACTCCTTCATCATATTTCCATGCTGTGCTGACAGGCCTTCTCTGGCAGCTTAGCGCTAGGAGACCTAAACATAGCATATTAAATGATTGAAATGAGATTTGCAACATACAGGAGATCAGAAAAAAAAAGTTTGTGTATAGAGGTAATATTTTCTGACCTTTTGTTTTATTAAATGTTTTTATCCCTCAGAGAACTGACCTTGATGTTTTACAGTTAAATTGACTATTGACTACTGTTGCAACAGTACAAGGGGTAATGGTTTTAAATCAGAAGAGATTAGACTCAGACTAGATTTGAAGAGGATTTTTTGGAATGAGGGTGGTGAAACATGATAACAGGTTGCCCAGATGGGTGGTAGATGCCACATCCCTGGAAATACTCAAGGTTGAGTTGGACAAGCCTCCGAGCAACCTGATATTCAATCTAGTTGATGATGTCCCTGTCATCATGACCCCCTGCAGGGGGGCTGGAATATATGACCTTTAAAGGTCCCTTCCACCCCAGATCATTCCATGATTAATTTATCTGTACAGGAATTGTATGATGGCCTCACTAACAAGGTGCTTTTGGTTAAAATGTAGCTCAGTTGCATTGCATTGGTTAGTATCGTTATTGGACACATTCTCTTAGTGCCCTCAGTATCTCTGATCACTTTTCAGAAAGTGTAAAAATTGGCCTTTTCTTGCCTTTGCATAGTCTGTATATTGAGATGTTTCTATAAAGTGACATTATGTGTGTTGAATAATTTTAAGCCTTTGAGTTTTTTTGGTTAAAGGAAACTACTCAGTATTTCTTCTAAAGTAATATCTCGTGGATGTTAAACTCTCAAAGTTTACTTAGTAGTGTATTTTGAAGCTCTAATTTCAACTAGTTGAACAGAAATCTGGAAAGTTCTTTTTAAAGTGGGGTAAAACTAATAAAATGCATCATCCCATATCTGTGTGTCTCCTTGCTCCTGCTTTAACAAATTGTGTAGAAGAAATAGCTCTTTGTAATATTTGGTTTCTCATCTAATGGTAAAACAAAGGAAGACCTAATGAAGATCTGAGTTTAAACCTTTATTGTTATGGTTCAGAAGAATTGAAGATAATGACACATAAGCCTTGATGTGCTAGTTGTTCTGGAGAACAACAGGGGAATAATTCTTTGACCTTGCACTAATAACCAGATGATGTTTAAATTAAAGTTTTTCCTTCCATGAACCTGTGATTAATTTGTGTGTTAATAATTTCTATTCACTTAAAGAAGATTCAGTTAAAAAAAAATCCCATGTGCTTAAAGACCACAAAAATATTTTAAAAATTTAATGAGAGGTAATTAAAAATGCTGATGTTTCAGTTGCTTCTGATACTACGCTAGCAGTAAACTACTTGCCTAAAGAATTTTCCAATAATGCTGGTTATTAGTGGTAGTTGTGTGGGGGTTTTGGTTGTTTTTCTTGTTTAAAACTTCCCAAACCACTACTGCTGCTTTTCCTCATCACAGCAACCCTAAAAGGGAGCAGCAGAGCAGAGAGAGATCTGTTTTGGTCTGTATCCACAAATGATGCCTTTTTTTTCCCCGCTGTGCACAAATCCTGCCAGGAATTCTTCATTCAACCATGAGAAGATGGGAATGGCCACTTCCTTACAATTTGTCTGATGAAGGAGATGGAGTTCTTGAAGAAGAAAACTTCTGTTTTCTTTACTGTCATCTGTTCCCATTCAGTATCTCTGAATATATGGGTGGGCCCTGGACAACTGAAAGAAAATGTCAAAATGCAGCTGTCTGTCAGCTTTGTCTCCATTATATCATTCAAGTAATTTTTTTTTTTTAAATGAGGAATAAAAAATTAATTCAGGTAAATTAAATTCAATGGCTGCTTTGAATATGGTAGTACAGTAGAAATCCTGTTACAATAACAAAAAGAGGATTGAAGCTGTTAACTTTCAGCACTGATCATGCAGTAGTATTACTAGTACTCTTCTTTTTATACTCTTTCACCTGTGAAAGAAAGATAAAGGGAAAGATAAGACCTGTGTGGTAGTGTGCAGCTCGTGGTTTGTTCAGTCATTATGCTCTTAATCTCTGTGGGGTTTTTTGTTTTTAGTCCAGGAAATGGTGGTGTATATTTATTGAAAGCAGTCTTCCATAGGAGTTTGAAATTTATCATTCATTTTTTTTCTCTTTTTTCTAGCATGCAGTGCATTCCCTGTGGTCAGCACATGTGTGTGGACAAAAAAATCTACTTTTGCATTATTTTCTATTCAGTAGTTAAATCATTATCTGCTGATCCCTGTCTTAGGTCTGTTATGTGGTTTTTATCCAGCTGTCTGACTTTATGACTCTCTGCACCATGAATTTCCTGAAGTTCTTTTGCATGGTGAAATGCTAAAAGAAATTTTTGTATTTTCACGGGTTTGTGTGATAGTAAGGTAAAACATCAAAATCTCAGAATTGTCTCTCAAGTATGTTTTATTGTTCCTAAGAAAAACAGCTCTAAACCTAAAAGTTTTCACTTGACTTCTGTGAAGGTGCCTTGAACAGCATGGTGCTCCAACTTCCCAAATACTTACTTCTCCAATGAAATTCTTAGTCAAGTACTGATAACTGGGTTCTATCTCTGCAAGTCTCCTAAGTATTTGTGGCTTCAAAATCTTTAAGTCTATGGTGCTGCTGCAGCTCCTATCAACCCCTTTTCCCCTGTTTCATTACACTCCTGCCATTTCTTTCTCACTTATTCTGTAGACAGTTAAAAAAAAAATCACAGAAAAAAATAAGGAAAAAAATATTTTTGGCCTGATTGTTATGCTGAGTGTCACTTATCAGTGTTGATATACTGTCATTTAAAAAGGAAAAAAAAGTCAATTCACTCCATCCTACTTAGCATAAAAGCTTTTAGTAAATGGAAGGTGGGATGGGATGGGAGCCAGGAGTCTGGGTGCTCTTGTCTCTCCTCTGCATGCTGAGGTTGGTTATTCTGGGCAGTTCTCAGTCCCTATTGACCAAAACTTCTGGTCTCATTTTTAATGTTGATGTAACAAGCATTTTGTATTTATTTAACTGATGCTATACTCAATCATTTTAGCGAGTGTTTGGAAGAGGCATCAAATCTCAGCTGTTTAGCATGCTTTGATCTCATAAACCTTCTGTCACGAATGTGCAAAATACATACTTGGTGGTATCTTAACATCTGTCTTCCTTAGTAGGGCACAGTTTTGCTTCAGAGGTGAGTAACTCAGGAACTACACTACTGAACCTGCCATTGTCCCATGGTAATAGAGTGTTACAAGCAGTGACATAGAGAAGCCTGGGCAGGAAGGATGTCTTAAGGAAAAAGAAGAAATCCTATGCTAGCAGTTAGCTATAAGCATCTTCACGAGTCCATGGTGCAACCAGCTGCATTTTATATTCCTTTTGTAACTTCTCCATTACCATGGGAGGCAGAGAGAGATCTAAAAGATCATGTGTTATATTTGCCTTATCCACTCCATGAAAGGGATAGCGTAGAGTAGGCATTTAATATGAAAACCGTAGTAGCATAAGCAGTACTCCTGACCCTGTGCATTTTGTTATTAGAACTTTTTGAGCACTTCTCCCTCCTCCTCTTCTTGCTAATTGCTCTATTAAAGATTTCATAGTAATAGTAAAGTACAGAAAAAATATAGGCTTTGTTTATAAACAGACTAGTAATGGATTTTAGTGAAAAAGAAAAAGTAGTGGTTTTAAACTTTATTTTTATTTCTTGATCCCTTGGTGCTTTCTGCTGTATGCTGCTGCATCAAGACATATAGAACTACTGAAAGGGAAGATCTGCTGGAAAGTGATGCCTGTTTGTGTTTTGTTAAGCCAATAACTGTTTGCTGGTGTGCAATTAGTGAAAGAACAATAAATCAAATGTCAGTTTATTACAGAAACATGAGTAATATAGCACTTGAAATATTTATGCTATTAGCTTCAGATGAAAGCTCAGAGATCTGCTAATTTTATTTGCATATTGGAGTCTGATAAAAAAATGGCTTTGCAAGGCATGCAAATACCGCCTCTCTAGGGATATTTGAACATGATGGTGTCTGAGAACCATTCTGGAAAAAAAAAAAGGCATTCCTCTTGGGAGGAAAAGTACACTAAGAATATTCTAGTTTTTTGACAACAGTAATACGTTTCTGACATAATGGCATTATCTGACTTTCAATGCAAAACATGCATAGAGTCTAACCTAGAGAAATAAACAGAAGCAAGGCAAAGGAAGAAGCCTTGAGAGGAATCTCCAAAATGCAAACTGGTTGCCTGTAAGGAGCAGTATGAAGCATGGGGCACAGAGGCCTGCATACTGACATAAGCAGTTTCACTTTGGACAGAGAGACTGGTTTTGTAGAATGGTTATGCTTCTCACAAAACTCAGCAGAAAAGAACATAATGTACCTAAAAAAAGAAACATAAGTACACATATCCTGTAAAATGATTTGTTTAATAAACTACTACATCCCCTAGTTGGAATAATTTCCTTGAACATGATGGAACATGGATGTTGTTATATATTTGACACTGAAACATGATGTTTTTTTTGATAGCCAAACTTGAAGCAGCTGAAAAAAAAAAAAGTGGTCCTGTGAGCATAAGTAAAAGTTAAGTGTTACAGAAGCTAAACTGAAATCAGTATCCTTTATGGCTGAAAGCATGTGACGACTACAACAGTATGAGTTTAAGTGTAATGCTGCAGAGGACTTTAGGAGCCTTCTTAGTCCTTCCTCTGTTTCCTCGTGACATTTGATTGTGTGAGTAGGGATGTTTCATATAAAAATAAACTTAAAAACGAACAAAAAAAATGAGTGAACGCTAGGATATTGCACCGCAGAGAAAAATAAAACAGTAAATATACCATGACTGAAGACTGCATCAGTTAAACCTTTATAGCTAAAATGATATGCACATAATGGTGAAAGTGGGTCATTTCAAAATCCAGGAGTCTTAGACCTTAGACGGGACCTGGGGAGTGAAAGGGCAGCTATGCAGAAAGTGTTTAATATCTTCTGCTTTACTGCCGAGATAAATGCTTGGGGGGGGCGGGCAGGGGGTGGCTCTCTGATCGGTGAGGTCACTTTCTTTTTTGACCTGAGGTTTTCTAAAGTTGGTCCTTACTGTGCTGCTGTGTAGAAGCTGTTTTGAGGCTGGGTGGTCAGCAGTGTCAATACACAGACCCTTTCCCTCCTTCCTGAGGTGTGGGGGTGTGTGTGTGTAGGGGGTCCATCATGGCATTTCTCTCTGACAGCACTTAGTAAAAACACAGTCTGAGATTCATGTATGTAAGTCACCAAGATATAAATACAATTGCAGTCATAAACAATTACTCTCTAGTACAGGCTGGTACACAGCTCCATTGTGAATTGCAGAAGTACCTGATATGTCAAACTGAGACTACTTCTACTGGAGAGCTGGAAGCTTTGTCATATTGCCAGACTTTCGCAAATTTGTGTTTGTGTTACCTGGGAAAAAGGGTGAGTGGTGAATGGCAAGTTTCTTCTGCTCTCCCAAAGGTGTTATCAAAATTACCAGTGAAGGCAAAAATGACCAGTCTTGACTCAGGTGAATAGGACACCTTTACTTAACCTGGGAAAACAAAAAGTATCAATTGTATGTCTTTGATAAATAGCAGGTACAATACTGGCTGCGTTCCAAAAACCGCTGGCAGAAGTCAACAGAAAAATGAGATATCAGTCAATTTCATTACTCCTTAAGTACTGAAATTTCACACTGGATTACCTAGGGTATGAAGAAAAGAGGTCACATTTACTATTTGTGTTCTAGAAAAGGCCAAACCAAAGCAATAGCAAGGATGTCTCAAAGACTGCAGCAGGCAAGGTAGGAATTGGTGGTGCCATCTCCCCTGAAGTGCTTGCTGTAAGGGAACTTTTCAGTTGATGTGTGTCTCTCAACAAGGTAAAAATGGTAATTCAATGTAGTTTTCTCTTGGCTTCTCAGTGAGTTTTGTGAAGAGGGATTCAGATCAACATTTACACTAAATAATAGCTATTATTTCAAAATGATCTCCCAATTGTAGAAACTGAATTTTATTAAAATGTTCAAATGCTTTGTGTTATGATTTAAACATTTATTATTTATTCTTGATGATAAATCAGATTTCTTAATATGGATCTTACTTTAACCTTGTTAAAGGAAAGGGAAATAAAATGTTTTGACCTCAGTTTGTGCATGGTAACTTGGGGCTTCTGGAAAGGTTCCTAGGTTTTTTATGCATGTGCATTTCCTCCTTTCCACAGAATCACAAAATTAAGCTGTTGTTTAAGAGAAAGACTCCTGAGTGTGTGTTTCTGGATGTCTGATTAGAGGCTTGATGTTGATCTATTGACGTTTGGTAGAAGGATCCATGCTGCTTCTCCAGAGATAAGTTATCGGGGTCTATTAGGATGTTTGTTTTGGGGGGGGGGGGAATCCCAAATTATCAACATCCACTGGATTTTTGTGTTAAAAACATGACTTATATTTAATATTGATTTTAAAAGTACAGTCAAGGGCATGGATTAATTCATTAGTCTTGGTGATTACATCTCCCTAAACCTTTCCAGCCAGTCATAGTTCCTGGCTAGAGTGAGGAGCTTTATTTTCCTCTCGGTCTTTTGATCTGATTGAGCAGATGACAGAATAACAATGTTGATTAAACACACAATTTGGTGTTTATAAAATAGGTCTTGCTGCACATTCTTTGTAGGACCCAAGCATTTGACCCAAGTACTGTGCCTTAAGGGGTTACTGTAGTTCATCTGAGCTGTGTTTTCCCTTGAATTTGCAAGGAACTGAAAGCGCGAATGTGGTTGATAACTGTGGATTACTTGACGTGTAGCATCTACGTAAGTCATGAGAAGGCAAACTTATGTCAGAGGTCTCTTGAATCACTATCCAAACACATCTGACTGCAAATAATTATTTTTTTTCAACTGTGTCACAGCGTGTTTCTATCCCGGAGAGCATGTTGATTCCCTGAATCACTGATCTTGAATAATTAGAAAATAAAGCTTTGTGTATTTGATTTAAATAGTTGGAATTGGGTCTCTCATTAAAGAAACCCTTGAAGATTAAAATTTTCTAATCTGTGAAGTTTATTTCCATGTATCTTAAAATGTTTCTTTTGAGAATAAATATAATCTTAAACTTTAGACAGATGTGTGTATGCAGGTGATTCCAGAAATTTAATTCAAACCAGCTCTAATCCATATTTTCAGTAAAAAGGATTTAACTGTCTTTTATTGATGAACACCTCATGCAGACAGCAGTTTAGGTTGTTGGAAATAGGTGGGTAGTTCTCTGTGTTATAAGCAGTGTTGGAGCTTTTTGCATTCTTCAAACTTTGAAGCTAAAATTGAAAACAAAAAAACCCTAAAACTTTTCCATTCTACGCTGTAATTAAAGCAGCAGCTGTTGAAATGTTGAAAATAAGACTTCTGTGGTCAGGAGTAGGCAAGCCTTTGATGGAACCCCATTGTGCTTACCTATGGGAGAAGGGGAAACCTTGGTACCCATCCTTGCCTGAGGGATCCTAATGTGTTTTCAAGTAATTCCTCTAGTCAGGAAGCTATTGCTTGAGGGGCAGTGGTGGGATATCACTGTATCACCTCTCTTTTCCCACATCCCCTTCTTTTTTCAATTAAAAGATACATGTAAGTGCTTGTAAGGTAGTGGGAAAGCTCAGTTTGATGGATAGTTTGGAGTTGACGGAAGGCTCTTGTTGCTTTTGATATTGTTGGACAACAAAAGTCTGTATGGAATGAGAGGTTGGATGGTTTAAGGATGCTGGCTTGTGAAAACCTTAATCCCATAGGGGCTCAGGGACTAGGCAGGATATTTGAACACTGCTGGTTTCAACATACATACCTGAATTTCTAACCTAACTACCTCATAGGACAGAGCATAAAACTCTTTCCTAAATGACAGGGAAAAAAAATATTGGCTTAATCATCTTGCTTGAAACAGGTATTCCCTGTGGAGGAACTCTAATGCAAACCAATATATCATGATATTTTTAATTGTGCTTCGGGGTGCAATAATCATTCATGCTTATTTCAGTAAAAAAATGTGATGGGTTGCGGAAATCTGAGGTAATAACTCTCTATAACTTGCTAAGGACTTCTGTCAGTCCTCCTTAACCCCCAGTTCAGTTTGTAACTGTAGGCAAGATGAACTGGGGGGGGGGAGAGGAATCAGTAAAACTTGCACTAGTAGTGGTTTTTTTGTTTTCGTTTTCTTTTTTTTTTTAACTTTTTTGTTGTTTATTTGTTTTTTCTTCATACATATTAAGCAAAAGCAAAAATTAAAGTTCTACAGAGACAGGAAACCCTCCCTACCCCAATATTTAGTGTGAATTCAGGATATGTAGTGTTTGAAGGAAGAAGGTAAAATAAAATAAAAATCAAACCAAAACAAAAACTAAGTCTCTAACCCGAGGAATAGGGCTTAATTCACCATTAAGTTTGCTGGATGCATTAGTCTGTTAAATTTAGTTAATAATTGATTGATTATAAAAATGCTATTTATTTTTAAACCTATTAAGGATAGTTTTAATTAAATATAAACATACAGACTGACTTTACAGGAGTCATAGGTAGGGGTAGCAGCATGACTGAAAATTTTGTTGTTAATACTGAAACTGGAGATTAACTTTTTCTTATATGATGTATTCAGATCACAAAGAACTTTATTCAAATGTCAGTTTCAAAAAAGAATGAAATGTTTTAAAGCATAGTTAAAAGTTTTTGACATAAAGTTTCCAGAATATGTAGGGCATATCAGCAGTTTAAAAATAAAGTTATAAAAACAACTGCCATTTTATGGAGAACTTTAAAATGTTATTTTTTTTATTATTATTCCAATTACAAATGAACCCACACACATGCTTCAAAAACTGTCAGAAAAAAATCTTTTGATATTAAATGCCAGCACACTGAATGTGAATTTGGTGAAGCATTCTGATTTCAATAAAGCAGCATTCTCTGGTGTATAACTGTTTGTTTGTATTCTTTTCCAACTAGTCTAGCATACAGTGGCTTATTTATGCACTATTTATTTGTGTATGTTTTATTTTGTATGACATATTTCCATTTTATCTTAGGAGCTTTATAAAGATTAAGCTTTATAGAGCCCTTTTCTGGAGATGTTATCCCCATTAAACAGGAAGGTAAGCAAATACAGAGGAAGGTTAATTGAATTGCCCTGCTGC
The DNA here is from genome assembly GCA_035584735.1 of Pseudotriccus pelzelni. Taxonomy (NCBI): domain Eukaryota; kingdom Metazoa; phylum Chordata; class Aves; order Passeriformes; family Tyrannidae; genus Pseudotriccus; species Pseudotriccus pelzelni. The sequence continues at coordinate 46,734,915 of JAWMRA010000113.1, forward strand.
AGTATGGGAGTATTGGAGCTGGAACTACAATTTGGGAATGATTGTTCCCAAGTCAGTACTTTAATCTAATATAGCGCAGGAGTCTTTCCTCTGGTATTGTAAAAGCAGAAAAAAAAAGGAGGGCAGAAAACACAAAGTTAATAATGAGATCTTAACATACCTTAGAGCTTAACTTTAAGACTGTATTTTCCTGTTATTCCTATTTCCAGTAACAGCCTTCTTTCCTTCATGCTATAGCAGATAAGTGGGGCCAACTGTGGCCAATAGGAACCTTTCTGTATGTTTTAGGGACCAGAGTTGTAGCTGATCTTACATCATGGTTATGCTTTCCTATGTATTTGAGTAAGTGACAAGGCACAGATTTTTAAGAGCCTTGAAAAACTCTGCCTCACAATAAAGACCGCTTTAAAAGCATCCATATGACTAATGAAGGATGTTGCCTTGTATTCATAGCAATGACTTTGTGGTAATAGACTATTTAAACAAAGTATGTGGAGTTACTCTCCTGATAAAAGTAAATCCTTGACACTTGGAAAAGCTGTACAAGTGATCTATCACATGTGTAGGTGGCTGCCTTCAACCAAACTAGTCTTTGTTACAACTTTAACTCCTGTTCAGTGTTCTTATTTCACTTAAATGAAGATTGACAGTTGAGATCTGGTCATGAAATATATTGGATTGATTGTCTGATGTTGGAAGAATTATTTAGTTGAAGCCTTTACCTTGAGTTTCTGTCAATCACTTGGTTTGGTGATCCTGTTTGACTTGTAGCGGACATTGAGGTAAGTAGTGATGAAATGGGGCTCATTTAGTGCCAAACCCCTCAAATACAAGGTGGTGCAAGGAGAAGAGGGGAACACAGCAGGGAGGGTGGCTTTGGTACTTCATGGTATCCTCATGTGCGTACTGCAGAAGCACAGCCACAGGTGCCGTGCTCTTTTTCACAGAGCCTATTTAAGGGCTGCCTTTGGGCTTTCAGGGAAGGAAGGAAATGCTTGTCAGTGTTTGAGAAATGGATGTGTTTGAAATCTGCTTTCTCCTTGTGCTCTTGGAGCTGCATAACACACTGTGCTGAAGAGAAGCAAGGCTATGGATATTCTTTGCAGGAGTGGTAACTTTGTAATTCTGTATTTCAGCTGTTCATTATCTTGAGCATTCAGTACAAATATGTTTATGGAAAATTAAAGACTTGTATGTGGTAGTGGAGGGGCAACAATCCTTCTTACCTCAGGAGGGTTTTTTAACAGAAGGCTTTTTTTTGGTCAAAGCAAATGTCCAAGTCCTTATTACTTTTTTGGGACTTTTTTAGCTTAATGTAGCTTGGTTTTAAACTGCATGTAAAAAAATGATTTACCACAGCATCTGTGGTAATGTTCTGGGGACCTTGGCAAATATCTTGTAGTTTAGGTCTGTGTCCAGATACTGGGTCCTATCAAAAAATAGTTTTGTGATAAATGGATGAAAATTACTGGCAGATAAGCATAAGGAAAAAAAACAAAACCAAAACCAAAATAAACAAACAAAAAATTGTGTTTTTTATTTTATTTTTAAGAAGTGTCTTTTCAGTAGTTTTCTTTTCTGAAAGGTGTTGCCAGAGTTCCTGTTACAGATAAACTGGCTTATTTGAAACTACAGCTTTAATGCAAAATTTGTATGCTCCCTTTTACTTGCTGAAACTTTTGGAAGTATAACAAAGCTGTAATACTTTCGTCCTTTCTCTAAAAAAATTGAAGAGACACTGGAGCCCAAATGCTTTTGTATGGGTATGAGAAAATAGGCTAACTTGTCTCCATAAGAAGTACTATCCAGGGCTCCTTGCATTGTCTCCTAAGGAAAAATAAGCAAAACATCTATTTATACAAACAGGGTGACTGTATGTACTAGGGAATGTACTTCAACACTGACAAGCTGGAAATTCAGGATCTAATTTACCTTATGGTAGCATGTTGGTCTATATGTGTTATTAGCCTTTAGTCACAGTGTCTCTTAAAAATTTGACCTTTTTTTGCCAAAGATTTGCAATGTCTGCAACCAGGAGCAGTTCTGTTATCCTCTGACAATGGGAAGACTAGACCTTTTTGAGTTTGGGGTTTTTTTCTAGTTTTCTTGCCTGTATGGTAACAATATCAGTGGCCTGTTCATAGTTAAGAATATAGAAAAATGGATGTATATTGAGATACTATGAAACACTCTTGGAAGTATTGACTTTTAACATCAGTTTATTGAAGCTCCACATATCCACTCAATGAGTGCTGTTGAGCTGTGTTTAAAGGACTGTGGTAGAGCTGGGCCACCACATGAGACCTCAGCTATTAGGTTCTGTTACCCTGTGATAGTGGTTCCTTTTTCTGAGCTGTGTAATAGCCACTTCTGTGTTAGTTCTACTTCTGTGGGTTTTGAGAAGCTTAAAGCGAAGTATTGCTGTGACAGTTCTTTACTGTCCTGCAATATGAGTGGTGTTGACCCACACTGAAGGAGGTGGGGAAGGCAGCCTGTTTTTTCCTTACAAACCATTTCTGGAGTAAAGGCAAGCGCTAGTGTTGGTTGTCCTGGGCAGTTCAAGATGAAGTTGTACCACAGCACCTGATGTTTGTATATCTCTCTATAGCAGCAGCTGATTTTTTTCCTGATTCACAGTTGTAGAGAAGAATTTAGAGACTTCTGTAATCCTTTTCACTGTTAAGCTCAATAAGGTCTGGCCAATTTTCTAAAAGTCCAAGGCCTACATTCACGATGGAGGTAAACTCTTGCGTTGTCTCTGTTTTTCTCCTGCATTGGTTCCAGTGGCTAGTGTAAATGCCTGCAAAGGGAGGGAGAGAACCACACTGAGAAATGTAGGGACCATTTGGTCTCTTTCCCCAAGAAAAAACAGACCAATCTGTCCTGTACATGCTGTACAACAGAGAGAGAGAGAGAGGATTGGTGTTAACAAATATCTTTGAGTTGCTGGTCACCACTTTACATAAGTACTCAATGTAAAATTAGAGGAAGTGTATTAGTTTCCTGTTGATGGGAAAGTGGTTACTTACAAATTGTCATTTTTGTCTCATTGTTGACTAAAATTTTGTAATTACTTCTGAAAAAATATATAAAGAAATATATTGATCTCCTGGAATTGCCTTCAGGCACATCCAAAGTAGGATGAGTCCAACTAGGTAAGAGAGAATGACCAGTGGGAAGGGTGGGAGGCCTTCACCAACACATGAGCCTTTGCCTGGCACTGTGTTGGTTGTTCTTGGTCTTGAGGGCTAGAAACTGGGAAATAATACCTAAAGTTGAAGGGTTTGGGCATTTTATTCACACCAGGGTCTGTTGGACTGTAGCAGTCACTCTAGTTCCTTGAAAAAGAATCCCTTGTGGATGAGCCTGTTTGTAAACACTGACCCATCACCTTTGTTGGGAGTTGGCTGAGTGGTGTGCCTGCAGGAGCAGAACAGAGCTGTGCTGATCAGTTATCTCACTTGAGATGTGTTTGCTAAGCAGGCTGGGCATGGCAGGTGGTTAGTGGTTCCTCTCGTGCCCATGGCACCAGGCAGCAGATGGCAGGGCAGCCGCTTGACACCTTGGATGCCCAGCTCCAGCCCTGCCCAATTGGCTCAGCCTCCCACTGCCTGCAAGCAGCGCGCATGCAGCAGCAACAGCAGCTGCCTTTCCTGGTGTGATAGCTGACATTGCTATTTACTCCTTCACTTTTGCTGCCCACCCCTGATTTGGAGCCGAGGGCTTGGTGCTCTGAACAGGGCCTGGCCCACAGGTGTGATTTAATCTGAGGTGTGCAGAAGAAAGTCCTCTGACTTGCAGGTGCTCCCAGGAGAAGGGGGAAATTAAAAAAACCCAAGGGTTTTGAATCCTCTTTGTACTGGGTAGCGTTCCCCCCTCCATTGTCCTGTGTCTTTAGGTCACTGTATGTCTTGTAGCTCTCCCTCAATGTCAGAGCAGAGGCTATGGGGCACGACTGTCCCTTTTACAGGCAGCAGAGCTAACCCAGAATAAGTTCTGCAGCTCTTTTGTTTAAGAGCTGAAGTCTGGTGTGTCTGAATAATAAATCTCAAGCAGAATCCCATGTACTTGAATGAAAACCACCTGGACAGCTTTTTCGTCCCCCTCACAGTGTAATCCTATTGGCCCTGTGCTTTTTCTTGCTCCCCCTATCTTTTTGACTTGATTTTTCTCTTTTTTTTTTTCTTTTTTTTTTTTTGTTTTGTTTGTTTGTTTTTCTTTCTTTTGCATACTGACAGCAATACTACTTCAAAGAAGTTCTTAAATGAATGGTTGCAGAGCCTGCGCAGGTACACAGGCCAGCAGGCAGCCCTTTGGAGGAGCCTGGCTCTGTTGGCTTAGGGTGAGAGGAGATGCCTGTGCCTGGTGTGCAAGCAGAGCCTAGCGAAGAGAGGTGGGCTGTGACCTGGCTTCCCTCTTGTACCAGCAGCCCCTCAGCTTCATCCACTTTGGAGGCGTCTCCCTCAGGCAGGAACCGGGAATGATCTGGGAAGAGTGGTCCTGTGAGTGAGGGATGTGTCCAAAAGGTAGAGCAGGTGTGTGGGTGCTATGGCCATCCCCTATTGCCTCTGCCCTGGTAGGTGAGGAATAAGCAACAGTGTATCCTTATGCTTTCCTATCCGTTCCCCTTTTTTTTTTTTCCTCCTTTCTTGTCTTATCAATTTAATCTGTACTGTAGGGTGTTCCCAATGAGTTGTGATAATATACGTGTTGTTTTGAGGGAAGGAAAAAATATTTTTTCCTTCAGTTCTGTATAGAGAACCTAAGCACAAATATCTGCTAATTTAGGAGTCTTAGACTCCAAAATTCAGGCTTTCAGGGTACCAAGAGGGTCTTTAATTATAATAATTATGCACTCATTATTGTACCAGCTTCTTCAATGTCCTGAATTTTGTAGCTAATTTAACATCAGGTAGCACTATTACTCTTTTTGCTGTTCTTATCTGAGAATTTAGCTGGGTTTATTCTCTACTTCTTTTTTAAGTTATCACATTTACCTACTATTGAGTATTGTATGTATCCGAAAATCCAACAACATAAGGTTTTTTGGCATTATTTTTCTAATGTGTGGAATACAACAGTATCAGAATGAGGCTTAACTTTAGAATACCTGAACAGACAACTGAACATTATTGTTTTCTAGGTTTTGGATATAAATATAACTATTTTTCGGTTATATGGGTTTCACATCCTGTACAATTGGTGAAAGTCAACTAAATTTAAAGCTGTTCCATGTTTGAGTAAGAGTTAACTTGAAAATTTGGATTACTTATTTTTTTTTAATAATTAGGCTGTTAATACAAACAAACTTTTAAATAACTGAACTATTTCTAGTAACTAGAACTTCAAAGTGAAGAGCTAAGTGGTGTGTGAGGTTTGAAAAGGATCAGTGTTGCTATTTTGTATTGGATTTTAACACACGGGGTTTGTTTATTGTAAGTTTGTTACCATAGAAGTATAAACTGAAAGGTAGCAATGATGACTTTGTATAATATGTTATATTACATAAACTTGTCCTGTTAGCACTGCGTGCAAAGCTTTATTTACATTACAGTTAGCTTTTTCTGCTGCATTTACAATTCTGCTATACAGATGAACTAAGGGATCTCATGACAGTATGATTTATTTCTCCTTGCAAACTGAAAAACGTTAGTATTTTTAAGTCTATTTGCCTGAATTAGTTGCACTAAATTTTCTGTTGGAGCACCATCAAACCTACAGTCAGAGAAAGGAAATAGATGAAAGTCTTATCTTCTTGTTCAGATACTTAAAGGATGGGCAAATATTAAATATTGTGTTTAGAATTCATTGCTGTTGCAAACAATATTCAATAACCCTTTAAAATATATTCCTTCCCTGCAATAACAGATGAACTGTCACCTGCCACCAAATCAAATAAATTAAAAGAGCTGGTAAAATCACACATAAGGCTTTGGCTGTTTGATCTTCTATGCTATACAAACGTACCCTTTCAGAAATCAGTGAATTTATGCTTCAGGTTTGATTGAGCAGAACAGGTGCAGCTGAGTGAGTGACTTGGCCTGTAATAGTGGTGGTGTTGGTGGTGATAGATAAGCTGTGAAGGAAACACTGAGCCTGAACTTCCAGTCTCAGGACAATTTGTAGGGCTAATAAATCAGAGGACGAGGGCAGGGAAGCAGTATTTCTGTTTACCTAAAGGAGCAGACGTCTGCACTCCAGGTCCAAAGGCTGTGAAACGTCATAGTCCAGTCTTTTTATATAGTATTTTCATTAAGGTACGTACTTCTGACATGATACAGGTATAACTCCTGTGAACATCTGTTCCTTCAAAAAACAATTGTATAAAAAAAAAAGTATAATTTCATTTCATATAAAGATAGAGCTGGTAGAATTAATTTGAAATACCTTGATGGCAAGTATTTGGAGTTAAACTCTTCCCCTTTCTACCCTTTTCCACTAAAACTGTTTGACAAAATGCAGGGTAACCTATTCTTTTTGTAAGCCTTGCCTCCTTTGGTTGCTCAGCTTGATGCAGTTTCTGTTCATTAGGAGCTTTCAGCCTGGCTCTTGGAAGAAGAGTGATGCTCTTCAAAGCTGATTCTCTGTGTGCAGGACACCATATGGCAAAGTGTCCTGCATGAGGGCAAACTCCATCAGGCATTATGAGCCACCAAATTCAACCTAATTTGAAGTTATAAACTATCTAGCTTAAACATTTACAGCATTTTTAGTTATTTATCTGAAAATTGTGTAAAAATACATGAATGTAATGCATCCCTTTTGTCTGCAGAAGCTCTCTAACTTGCGGAAAATGGTATGTGCCTGGTTTCTGTGATGACATTAAGCATTCATACTTTTATTTCCAGAAAATACAGGAGCACAGGAGAAATTCCAGCTCTGCTAAGCTCAGCTGAATGTGCTGTGATCCACACTTAAGCTTTTGTGTTCTTCCTGGCTGGCCCAGTTTCTTGATTACAAATTCGTTTTGTGAATATGTGGTGTGGTTCCATCGGTTCCAATGTTCTGTGAGCTGTTCAGTCTGTTTTCAAAGAATTTCCTGCAGTGTTCAGGTTTGGTTTAAGGCTTGTCAAACACAGCAAGTGTTCGGGTGGGACTAGTACCCATGGAAACTAAGTGTTGGTATTTGGAAAAATTCTAGATATTGCTATAGTTTTAAATAATTGGGGAGTGGGATCTCCTACTTACGGCCTTGAGCAGATCACTGTGAAAATGTTAGCCTTTATTTTGTTAACTATCTGCTTAAATTTTTCATTTTCTATTCTTTTTTTTCCCCTTGTTCTTTTTCTTGGAACAGTGCAGTGGGGGAGTAAACTTACAGTTCTGTAAACTATTTTTCTCAACTCTGTACTCTACTGAATACTTAAATGCTGATCCTATGTTGTTGTTTTTGTTTTTTTTTTTTTTTTCCCCCAGAATGAGCCGCTCAAGAAAAACTTGCAAAGAATACTGGGAATAAATTTGCAAGAAAACTTAGAAATTACTGAAATGTGCTCTAATAGATTCTAACCTAGTGGAACTGGTTTGTCTGAAAGCATTTTTAGAAGTAGGATATTGTTTCTGTTACTGCAGTGAAGTTTTAGTACTGTGAAGTGTTTTTAAAGAAAATATTTGCTATTTTTTATGGAGGTTCCTATGTAATTAAAAAATAGACTATTTGGCTATGATAACAGATTTTCTCATTTGATATATTGATTTAGTAGTAATCTTTATTGTTATATTGAAGATTGGTATTTTGCACGAAACAAGTAACGCAAAATCCCTAGGGCTGAATGTCAGGTAATAATCAGTTAAAATAGCCCACCAAAAAAGAACCAATCAATAAAATAAGGAGTAAGCAATGGTGTGTAATTGAGAAAGAAACTACTTTTTAGCATCTGAGCTAGGCACAATGATGACTTATCTGGAAAATTACAATTTATCTGACAGCAACTGCTTCAGATTTAAAGTTTCATTAGAAAATACTATTATTTTGCCATTTCTGGTGAAGGTGAGCTGAAATGATTTGTGTAATGTGTCTGCAGCACTGCAAGCTGTAATTCGAATATAAATTGATACTACCTGACCTCTCTTTGTGCTTTCTCTGTCAGTAAAAAACCAGACTGAAAGCAGAAGGCTTTATGCATTTATCAGATAATACTTACAAAATGCACTAAATCTGACAAACATGAAATAGTAGAATACTTTGAAAAAGTAATGTAGCCAAATTGGATTTCTGGTATTGAGCCTGTCTGTTCTAGGTCTGTCTGTGTGTCTGTGGACTCCTAGGAAGGCACAGGGCAGCCCATGGTCCGGGTTGTCTCCTAAAGCCCCATGAGGTGTCTTACTTGCCTTAAGATGTCTTAGGTAATTAACACCTAAGACATCCAGGTACCTATGGTTAGGCAACAGAAATGGCTCTTAAATCTGTCTTAGGTAACAGACCTGTAGACATCCAAATATAGGTGTGGAAATCTCAGAGGGGAACTTGTACTATGAGCCTGACATTTTCCCTTACAGCATAAGGTGTCATCCCACTTTTTCTTAAAACACAAAGCAAAAGATCAAATTTGCTGTTAGTGTTTCTGAATGTGGATCTCCCACTTAGATGAGAATCCCCCTTATGTACTTTTCTCTGACATATACATGTGCAAAGATTTTTCTTTCACTGCTTAGCTTATGAGATTATCCTTTCAAAAGAATTAAAAGCTGAAAACCACCATAATTTTTCATTATTTCATTTAATGTCTTTGTTATCAGTATTATGAAAAATTTTGTACTTGCACTGGCATGACTTTAGAATATGTTTTTCTTTATGCAAGTTGGGCAAATTTCTGTGCATATGCGTTATTTTTTTTCAAAGTAAATTCTACCATCATTTTGCTCATTTCTTCTACTTTGGTCTATCTGCAGCAGTTTTGCAGACACATCTCTAATCGAGAAAAGCTTCGGCTTGTCTTTGTACTTTATCATGTTCTTATGTGGTTTAAAACTACACTCTTCTGTAGTCCTGTTGCATAACATTCATGATTCATTTCAAATTAATTTCCTCCAAGTCTCTTATTAATGTTGCTTTTTTTTCTATCTGTATATGAGCTTATTATAGAGACAGGTCAGAAATACCTGGTAGTGCTAGAAAACAAGAGCAGGGAAACAGAGGCTAGTCCTATGTGGGGAGCAAGAAAAAGTTTATGTCACTGGGGAGCTGTTAAAATCTCTGATGCATGGGCATGGAGAGCACGGGTTTTTGCCATTGCTGTAGTTTCTTTCATGTCAAAACCACTATTAATCTAAATACTTTATTGTTAAGAAATAGTCTGGGTTTTTTAACCTTTGCCTTTCACTGTTGCACAAGTACTGAATATGAGGGTATTTAATTTAATTAATATCACACATGTTAATGTTTGAATTACGATGTGTACAACAATACTTTTAGTTGAAAAAAAAAAAGAACATTAAAAGTGAATGTGCTTCAAAAGTCTTTCAAGGTCTTTATTAACCAAAATACAGTTTTTACCTGTCATGTGTGTCTGGTTTCATAAGAAACTTTCTTCTTATGTAGAGGCTTTCTATATCATCACTGTCAACATCAGGCTAGGCAGTTCACCACGATTTTTTTATTCCTTACTGTTCTTAAAAAGTCACCTTTCCCATTTCTCCTTAACTAATCATGTGAAACAGTTTTCAGAAGGATGGTGTGGGTGGGTGCAATCATCCACAAAGTGCTAGGAGGAACCGTGAGTGGCTATGCTGCTGGCATCCTGCATCTCGCTGTTCTTGAGGGCATGTGGCTGCTGCCGTTCCTGCAGTTACAGATGGGACACCTCAGAATTAGTGGCAAATGACTGTAAATTTTAATGTAATTCCGCTGCCAGAATCTCTTAAGCCACTTCTAAAACTTTAGGCTACGTTTGAATGTTTCTTGGGAAAGAGATTTTCCCTAAATACTCATTTTTTTTTAATTGACTGAAGGAAGGTGGGTTTTCATTGCGCTGGTTTTTGAAACTGAAAGAATCAGACTTGACTGGAAGTAATTTTTCTCCATAAAATACATAATCATGCACTTCTGAAAGATGATGCTGTGTTCTATGTACCAGTCTTCTCAAAATTGTTTCTGTTGACATATCTGGTCTGTTCATATTGCTTTTATCATATCAAGTGCCCTGGTGTATTATTTTTATATCTCGTACTTTGTGTAGTATTAGGCCAAAGCATTTACCATAAATTTTTGATCTGATACAACAGCGTGCACTATTTCCTCCATGCATTCTTTTTTCTTTACATTTACATTAGAGGAAATTGCAGGTTGCTTGCAAGAAAACTCCTGTTCATTGCTATGACCTGCGTAAACAGCTATCAGATAGGCCTTGGTATCTAGGCACTAGTCTGACCTTACAACAACAACAGACTCAATCTGCCTTAATCCAAGGTCTCAGGTGGGATGAAGAGGTGCTACAGGGAAAGGTGGGTATGGTGGGAGGCAGAGTAGTACTCAGGAAGGAGAGATCCCTTCTCTTCATCCTTTCTGTTAAATCTACTGATGATTCAACATAATAAATAAATAAGGGCCAAAGCTATACAGTGACATGTTTTTTGTTAATAAACCAAATCCACCCAGTTCGGAGGAAGTCAAATTTCAAAATTACTGCTGGAAAAATGTTGTCAAATATGACATTCATCTGAAGCAGGACAATTAGGGTTAGGTATTTTTTGCTTTTTTGCATGTGTTTTTTTGGGAGTTGTGGTGGGGGAGTTGTGTGTGTTTTATTTATTTAACAATTCTATAAATAATTTATATTATAAAAGTGGTGAAAGGGGGAAAGAATGAAGTGGCTGGGTACTGCTTTTGATAATGTGCTAAACTATTAGCCTGGTAACGAGATTGATCATGTTCCGTGTAGTAGACTCATATTAAACTCACATTTTTTGCTTAAGAACACTTGAACATGCAGCTTCCCTCTCTGAAGAAAGTGCTCTGTTAACCAGACTAGAAATAACTCAGAAATAAGTTTTGTTGTGCTGCTCTGTATACAACATTAAACACTTGGGTAACAGAGACTGGAACCAGATGTTTCATTTCCCAAGAGATTAATCTAGCCACCAGGCTAGAGAGTTGCATTTTCTCATTACTCCTCCCTTCCACCATTTACGTACAGTTTATACACTGAAGACAGTTCAAATTGTCCTGGAGTATTGGAAATTTTCACACTGGCATATAATTTTCCAAAGGGTATAACTGAACCATGTCTAATTCAAGTGCAGGAAGGAGTGATTAGCCAAAAGATACTTTAGTAGGTCATGTACCAAGATGTACATGGTTCCTCATAGATACAAAGTGTTACTATTTTTACTTGCTTTATCTGAGAAATTTTTGTGCCCTTAAAGTCATCTCAAGGAGCCAAAAGAGCTAAAGATCCAGTTTGAACTGAAATGACTGTGAGGAAATTGCCTTCTGAGCTGCACTGGGAGAAGTGTTGCCTGCGGTTTCAGGAAGGTCATCTGTCCCCTGTACTCGGCACTGGTGAGACCACATCATCAGTGCTGGTTTCAGTTCTGGGCTTCCCAGTACACATGTGGGCATAGTGTAGCAAGTCCAGCATAGAGCCACAAATATGGTCAAGGAACTGGAGCGCCTTTTTCATGAGGAGAGGCTGAGAGAGCTGTGACTCTTCAGCCTGGAGGAGAAAAGACTCGGGGGAAGCTCATCAATGTATAAAAATACCTGAAGGGAAGGACTAAAGAGGAGGAAGAAACACGTTCCTGTGGTGCACCCACAGGACATCCTGCTGAACATCAAGAAACATTATTATTGTGAGGATGGCCAAACACTGGGACAGGTTGCCCAGAGAAGCTGTGGAGCCCTACTGGAATGGACCTGGACTTCCTGCCATATGTGACCTTGCTTGAGCAGGGGGTTTGGATTAGACAATCCCCAGAAGCCTCTTCTGACTTAATTTTTTTCTGTGAAAAATAAGTAGCTCTTTATCCTTCTACTCATGAGTACTCATTGACCATATAAACGGCATGTATGTAGGTTTCTTATTGTCAGATTAAGATCTGAAATATAATATTAAAAAAAAGACTACACCAAAACTGTTAAAAAAGTGAAAACAAAAATGAAGTCTTCCCTTAAATCTGTAGTGGAAAGAAGCCAATCAGACTGATGTGATTAGTAAGATTACATAAAACACAAGAAACTTTTGGCATTTAGATAAACTTTGAGGAGTTGTTTTTGATAGAGAGTATTATATGAGACAAGAATCTGTCCTTTGAGTCTGAAAACCATATGTGGGTGACTTGAAGCATTGTTTTGCTTATCTTGCCAAAATAATTATAGGGAGAAAAAAAAAAAAAAGACTTTGTGAGAAAAGGTGAAAAAAATGTGAAAGCAGCAGGTTCATTTCAGTATTAAACTGATTACTTTTGACTCCCAGATTACTGGAGCAGTGAGAAGCAGCACATGCAGATGTGGTCCTTGCTCCTAGCACTCAGTCACTGGGAATTTTGATACGTAATTTGAAGAGGAAAAGCTGTAGTGATTTTGTTCCTGAATCCACTTATCTCTGTGCTGTTTGGATGCCATTAAAGCTGCAATTGCAAACAAGGCTTCAACAGAGAAAAATGTTAATTTATTTTCGTTAATATAATTTAGGAAATAAAAGATTTCAAATTATTCTCTTAAAAAATTGAAATGTAAACCACATCTTTCTGATATTCTGAGCTTCTTTGTTCCCATGTCATGTTGAGAACCCACTTCTCCTTTGTAGTGTCATTGGAACTTTCAGGTCTCCATGATTTGGTCTTCCATGGCGAACTTAAAATGCAACTGGTATCAATGGAAAGGTTCTTGTTTACTTTGAGATGGATGACACTGCAGGTTTTGTCTCTGTGTTCAAAACTAGGAATGCAGGGGCTGTGCATATTTTCAAGATTTCGGTGCCATTCCTCTTGGCCGTTCCTTGATGACCTAACACCACATGCTTCTTGTTCCCATGGCCTCAGTTGTGATGCAGAATAGCTCGTGGGACTATGCAATGGACTATAATAAGATATGGTTGGAGGCTCAGAATTATCGTTCTTACAGAGCTGTTTTCAGCCTCCATCACTTCCCTGCCCTGGATCACTGCTTGCCTGCCCTGCCCCGGACACCTGAGCTGGTACGAGCACTGTGGTGGCCAAGCAAGAGGCAGATAGGGCTTCCTTGTCACCACACTGCTGTCAGGGATGGTGCTCTATGTTCTGCATGTGGAAACGCAGGCAGTAGACAATATATGTCACTGTATTTCACTATATGTCACTGTATTTCACTATCTGTCACTATATTTCATGAAGTGAAGGAATATAATTGTATTTCTGAATGCAGTTTGCAAGCTGCGTTATATGTATTAACTCTGCATGATTAACAACAGTATTTCTAAAAGCTGTCACTTTAGTCATTTGTGCAAACTTTAAATGTCACGTATTGGAGTCCTGGGTTTTCTATGGCTGAATATGTTTTAACATCTCCCTTGTAACTTGACTTTCACAATTCTTCTAGAAGAAGATTTCTGTGCTTTTTAAAACAACAGGCCATGGAATTCAGACCAATGGCAGAGTAAGGTATGTCATGAAGATAATCTTTCAGATTCCTGGCTTTTTTAAAGTCTTCTCCTCCCATTTTATTAAACCGTATCCTTTGCAATTATCAGCAAACCTGGGTAATGTTGATATCATTACTGACGATGGAGAAGTCAGTCTCGAAGACATAGCTTGAAGAGGGTTGGTTAATATTTGATTATAGGATACATTGCTTGTAAGTTTGTTTGTTTACTAGTAAATGAGATAGCACATACTGAACCTCAGAGTGGCAAGTTCTGTCACTTTAAAGTTTTTTATGACATTTAATATCAGTTGTGAAAAGAAAAAGCTAAATCCTTACTTATGCTATATTCCAAGGGAGTAATATACCTATAGCTTTTCTTTTTTACCTCCTTTTAATGAATCTGTTCCTTCATTTATCTTGACTGAAGGAAAATAATTGTCTGAGTTCAATAGCTATTAACAAGCAGGTTGGCATAGTGTGGTTCCTGCTTACATTTACTGCTTTAATTTCAGTTCTTTATTGTGATTTTTTTTCCTCTCAAGTTTATTAATTATAAACCTTATGAAAAGTTGATTTATTTTTTAAAGGTGAACTGAGAAAGGGTAAAATTATGCAGTATGTATTTTGTTACAAGAAGTTTAAAGCCAGGGAGAAGATGTGAAAGATGCTTATATGGGGAAGAAAGGGACCATGGGTGCTAAACTGGACAAAATTACAATTTTTCACCAATTAACTTTGGACCACTACTTAGGCTACCCAGATGCTGGTTAGTGAAGGACTCCTAAGCTTTTAAGTATCCAAATAAGCAATTTTGATTGGCAAAAATATTATTTTTTTTCAATCTTCTAAAATAACTTTATAAAGCAATTTTTTAAAAAAGGGAACATTCAAGAGCTGGAATCTGGGAAATAATTGATTTATATTGCTTCAACACATATCGTAATTTTACTTTGTAGTAATAGAAAATAGTGAGCAACAGCTGATCAAACAGCATAACCAAAGAGGAGAGATTCTTTCTATATGTTATCTGTTAGTTGCATATTATAATAAAATGAACAAAATCAGTAAAATAGCAACATTTGAATTACTGAAGTTTCTCTTTATAGATTAAGGGAATTGAAAATGATGGCCCTGCTTGACATCAGTTTGAGTCATTTCAGCTAATTTCATTTCAGTGGTCAAAAATAGTTTAAAACAATTCCATGTTTTCCTTGAGAAGTACTTTTTTTCCTCTTGTTGATTTTCCTGCCTCCATGCTCTTGAGAGATGTTTAATTATTTCCACTGAAATAGTTTATGACTAACTGTTCTGTTTCAACTTTGCTGAAAAGTATAGATGCAAAAGTGAAAATTAGTATCAGTCTAACCTAATTCAAGACAGTTCCTTCTTTGAGCATGTCCACAGAATTTTCATACAGTTCAGCAAAATGTTTGATGATGATTTCTTGAGATTCAATTCAACTTCCTTGAACTGCATTTTCCACGAGAGATTGTGGCTTGATCTTCTAGTTAATTTTCAACAGCAGCTACTTTTGAACTTTTCAGTTAGTTTAACAAATGGAAATGAAAAAAAAAAGAAAAAGTTGTCTTCTGGAATATCAAGGAATATTTATTATTTCAATCAATGAATTCAGATTATTTAAATATTTCTGAACAGTCTCATCTCGTACAGGTTTTTTTTTCCCGACCTATAGACATGTTACCACATTAGAAACAGGAAAAGTAACAATTTATTCTGCAGCCATGAGTAATTTTACAATGGAAGCCTGCTAATTTCCTTTCTAGCATTTATTTTCCTGGTAAGCTGCTTTTAACATATTTCTTCAGTGAACTTATTTTCCCCTTAGGAATTGGTAATACCTTAATTCTTCCTTTAGTTTTTCACGTGTATGTTTTACTGTCGCTAAGGAGAAAATGCTGTGCTAGGAGCATCCATTGTTGGTAAATCTTGGGTTTCGTGTATCCTGAAAAATACAGAAAATTAGTGTGTGCAACTTGTTGATCCTCCCAAAGGAAGGATTTGTGGAGTTGCTAAACAGCCTCTTTTCTCCAGCTGTTCCTTTTCAAACCTCTGCTGCTGTTTATCCCTCAGCAAAGCTGCTTGGAACATGTGTTATGTGATACTGGAAGTGATCAGCACATGGATGAGGTTCACTGCTTATCTGAAAACAGTGAAGCCGACAGCAGCAGACTTCTTAAATCCATGCCTTTTCTGGAACAGGGAGCTTGTGGATCTTCTCCACAATGCAAGGTGCAGCCTGACCTCCTGAAATGCTTTGCCTTACTTTTTCTCACTGAAGTTACTTTCAGTCTCTCCTCCAGCATTGTCTATAAGCATGCAAATAATTTTTTAAGTAAGTAATTCCATTAGCTTTGGCAGGATAACTTGAGTATGTAAAACTAGACATATTTGAGTACTTTATTGAATCAGGGACTAGATTTTTCATAATCTTCTTTTTATTTTTAATCTGAATGAGTGGGTCAGTTTCAGGAACCAGATGTCTTACTTTAAGAGCTCTGCACTTTGTCAGTTGTGATCGGCCCATACTTTTTTTTTTAACCAACATTTATTTTCTTCCAGTCCAAAGAAAATTAGATTCATGCTTTGTTAACAGCTCTTTTAAAGAAGGCATAAGTAATAAACCCACCAAATTAACAATAACTATCTCAGCAGCACAGCTTTGAGAAGTTGCAAAGTAATTTTAAAATTTCTTTGGAGATAAAGACAACTAATTCTGGGGCTCTTTTTTTGTAGGTGTCTCTTGAACAGTGAGGTTAAGTTACAATAAATGAGCAAGGTATTCAACATGACCTCTGTGTTGTGCATCCCAGGGCTTCTGGAATTACTAGAATATTACATCAGGCGAAGTGTGGTATAAAGTATTGAAGAAACTCTTCTTAAGCTATGAGAGTGAAAGATTCTTAGTGTCCATGTTTCCTTCACCAAAGTTATGTCTAAATTGTAATTACAGCAAAATGTCTCAAAAGGCATTATTTCTGATTATATGCAATTTTTGTTTATTTTCATAGTTTTCCAGAATTTTTTAGAAGCTTTTATATTAGCTTGTTAGCATTTTGAGAAGATGCAAGTGTATTCTGGTATAAAGTACATTTTCCTTCACTTGGTTTTACATGCAGTCTGGATGTTAACATTCAGAATCCAGTGAATCATTTGAAAATATCACAAACCCTAATAAGACTCTAGCTGTAATATGGATGTGATGAGTTGCAGGGACCACAGTAAAAATTTAAAGATTTATTAACTTTAATTAAAGATAGATGCTTAAAACCAGTTTCAAGAGATAAATACTTTTAAAATCAAAAACTATATCATCAATAACTATCATTTTATAACACCTAAGTTTTTGCTTTTTAGTGGTTAAGCAAGTGGTAAAACCCTGGCTTATTATGTCTTAAATTGACAGGGCAAGTTGGAAAAGAAAGAACAAAGAAATGGAAACTTCTGATTCCTACTAGGATTAGTTGGAGTGTATTTTATGAATTCAAATTTGTAAGCAATTCAGTAAAAACGGTGATGGTTTTTATATTGTATTAGTTTCTTAACTGAGATACTGTGTTGTAACAGTTCTTAATAAAAACAAAGTTATGGTGGTAATAAACTTAAGCAAGTCTCTAATCTAATGAATATAAATTTTACACAAGTGATGTTCCAAAACCTCATAGTGAGCAGCCATTAATTGTGTTCACTTCCGTTAACGCTTTTGATTAATGTATCACTGTTTCTGTTGTTTTCTGGCAAATTCATAACACCTGTAGTTTTTCTGTTTACTAATTAATGTTGCTTACTGTTTGTAAAATAGCTTTCTTTCAGTCTTCTGGAAGTGTTGCTGCATTCCAGGTTGCAGTTCAAGTGGCAGAGTACTTCTTAGCCATATCTTGTAAAATTTTTTAGAGGTAGCAGTTTGAATTGCTGATGAAAAGTACTGTACTGCTGCATAGCATTCTACTTATATATTATCATACTAGCAAATACATATTAAATAAATATTGCCTGGCTTTGAACTACATATTGGTAACTTTTGCCATTTGTCTATTACTGTTAAAGTGCTAATATTTTATTTTAAAAGTACTTTTACTTTTCTTCTACATTGTAAAGAATGCTGGGTCATATCTTGTCAGTTACAGGTTTTTCAGTATGTGTGTACAGTAACCCCTACGTACTTCCTGGAGAAGTAGCCCATCACTGGAAAGGTTTCTTCAATTATAAATAAAATATTCAATTAAATATTCCTTTTCAATAGAACTAGTTTTGCAATTGGACAGCACACTCTCTTTTGCATCTGCATGAAGTCAAATTAGATGGTAACTATTATTTTACCTTTTTTCTGTCTTCTTTTTATAGCTTTTCACAGATTTTCAGGAACAAGTCATAACAGATTTTTTTACCGACATATTTCATCAACTCATTAATACACCAGCTTATTGTTATCTCTTTCGTCTTTACCTAATTATATATATAATTTTATATATGTGAATTTTGTGGAAAAATCTGTTTTTCGTGCAACATAGATTCATGCATGAGATTTCTGATTAGAAGAGACCATTATATAAAGCATATAACCACATGGTCACATACCCCTTTAAAGTTGTGTTCTAAGAAATGGACCTGCTTTTTAACCTAATCTTTTATTCTAGGTTTCTGTAAAGTACCTGAGTGTTTCTTGAGCTTAAAATGTTCAATCCCGTGTGCTGTCCTTTATGTATCTTTTCAGGGTTTCTGATGTCTGAGTGTCAGTGTATCTTTCCATGTGTTTCTTCATTTTCCTACTTCAGGTCTGAATACAGTTCTTTCCCATATCTCTAATTCATGCCATTCCTTTGTTTTTCCTTGTAATTTCTGCTAGATTCTTTGGATTAGATTTGTTTTAAGGAACTGTGATCAATCAATAAATTACATTAAATCACTTCTGTAAAACTCTTTTCCCTTTCTGACTGCCTGTCATCAATTCACAAAATGTTCCAAGATAGATATTCTTGCCTATGTATAAACTGTACAGTTCTTATTTTTATTTGCAATTCTAATAGCCTTGTCATTGTCCTTTCTGTTGCCATTTGGGAGCTTTGCTGAAAGAATATATTCAGATACTGAATCTCCTGTCTTTAAAATATGCGTTCAAGTCCATTACAAGGCAGAATTAAAATAATTTTGGCAGTTTTAATCCAATCTTTTTCTGGATTTCTGTCCCATAGTAAAGCATAATTCAGAATACGTGCCCTTTTATGCTTCAGTTGGTTTGTGTCAGGGATACTGCAGGTAAAGGCTGAAGTACATAAAAGCTTGCTCAGCACATCACTACTGTTGCGCTTATCACATTAAACTTGTCTCAATGTATTTCTTGAGAACATTTAAAATGAAAAAGAAGCATTAAGCTAAACTCTTCATGACAAGACATACAATCACAAATCATCCTCTTTTTTGCCATCATATAAATCCCCAGAACCATGAAAACCAGCATATTCATTGACCTTTTCTTTGTTTCCTCTGTGTATTCCCCTTTTTGGACTGGATCCCTAAACTATAACATTAAACTTGATATCTTATTTTGGTCCTGACATGGCTTATTACGGACTGCACTGTTTCACATTTGCTCATCTTATTCAGGACTTGTAAGTACAAAATATAGATACCTTCTTATAATATGCCGTATAGTACTTAAGATTAATTACTATATCTGCTTTGCCACGCAGTAGTCTTGTTTG
This sequence comes from Pseudotriccus pelzelni, assembly GCA_035584735.1. Taxonomy (NCBI): domain Eukaryota; kingdom Metazoa; phylum Chordata; class Aves; order Passeriformes; family Tyrannidae; genus Pseudotriccus; species Pseudotriccus pelzelni. The sequence continues at coordinate 46,754,196 of JAWMRA010000113.1, forward strand.
AATGCCATCATCTTGGGTAAATGTGAAATGATTAGTCTGTATTGGCAATTCATTTAGTTTTACAGCTTTATTAAGCACTTCCATGTAATGAACCAGTTAAGCATGGCTTGTGTTGTCTGAACTCACAAAGCAAAACAGATCAACCTTTTATTTGTTGGTGACTAATCCTGGTGCTTTCATATTGTTATACTGTACTTACTGTCTTCTAATCATGCAAAGTATAATTATAAATATCAGAAAATACTGAAGCCAGCTGCAGCTGGTAATGTTGAAGACATCAAAGTCTTGGTAACATTATTATGACAGGCAAGTATCTAGTAATTTACAAAGACAGAAAATAAATAGCTAAGGGGTAGATGGCATTTTCCAGATCCTTTCTGTAAGAGAAAGTGATTCCCACTCCCACATATGCTGGTGAGCTGATTACTAAAGGAAGAAGCATTGTGTAAACAGTGTGACAGGGTAAATTGCATCACTTGTCTTCCCGGTTAAAATATACAGGAAGGAAATGACACCTGTGCAGAGAACACACTTTTAATAGCTTCTCTGTTTTATCTCAGGGGGCAGTGTCTAATGGGGGGGTTCATTCTTGTGTGTATTTAGCTTCTGTGCCTCATACAGGCCAGAGTCCTTGACTTTTCACGAAAGAGACATTCTCTCTCTTCTGTTTGAAGTGTGGATTTGCTATTCTTGGGGGCAAAGGGATTGTATTCTTTCCCCTACTAAGTTCTGGAGGCTGGCAATGCAATTCAGAAATTCCAGCAGCTGTAAATTAAAAGATTGTTTTATTTTATTCTGTGATATAAGCAACTAAAGACTTTTATAACCATTAGATGCCAAATTATCCTTTTGTTACTCCAAATAGATATATTTATATGACTAAATAGAAATTCAACATGGATTTTCTCCACAACGAAATCTACTAGGTGACAAATATATTTCTCTGACAAAGGTCCAGCTCAATCAAAAGAATGATTGATCTAAATGGATGACTGTAGGTGGTTATGAATATTATGATCATTATTAGAGTATTGCTAAGAAGAATAGCGTTAAATGGCTTTCTGGAGGTAAACTTTGTTTTCTGGATTTATTTTATTCCTGTCATTAAATGAGGTATTTGAAAGGCCCTACACTGTGGCTGGCAACCTCAGCCTTTCATTAACAAAACTTTCAACTGTTTATTTTCTTGCTGATTTTGGTTTTAATCAGAAGGAAAAATATTCGTATTAGTAGTCAAGCTGGCAGCTATAATTGTTATTTTAACTTTCTGTGTCTGAAGACAAGTAAAGGGTAACCTCTGACTTAGTAACTCTTTTCCTTTATTTATAATAAAAGGGGTTAATAGTCATTCATGCAAATATGAGAAATCTTTTATAGTAAGAGTGGATCAGAAAACACATCACAGGTGTGGACTGCGTTTTAAATGCATGTTAGTTATTCTAACATTAAGCCATGAAGAAAGGAAGGCCTGTTGTGTGCCATGCGGTTGACTCTTTTCCTCTATCCCACTATAACCAAGCCCTTGTCTCTTTAAGGAAGCTACTGATATTTTAGAGGAACTTTTACAAAGCTAATGTTAATAACTGTCTTTTTTGGTTACAAAAAAAGCAACAGAAAAGGAAGGATGTGTTAAGAAAACTACCGCAGATTAAGTAATTGTCGTCTTTTTATAAAATAATTCTGTAACTTGGGCTTGGTTCCTTCCTCTGCCTGAAAGGTATTTCCTCCCTGGGACAGTGCAGTGACTGCATGGCTATGGGGCATTTTGGTGTTTTTAAAGGCCGATTACAGATGCCAGTCCTCTTAATTTCGGCAGGTCATACAGTTCCCTTTTTTGCACTTTTTGCAGGGGGTGTGGTTGGGGTGAAAAAAGGGTTTTTTTTGTGTATTCGAGTGGGAGGAGCAGTTCCAGGGATGTCTGGGCAGGTGTTTCTTGTCTCCTGTGAGGATGAGCGGAGCCTGGATGTTCACGGAGAGAGATGATTCTTTATCCCTCTTCCCCAGTGTCAGCACACATGTTACAGCAGAGGTGTGCAGGGGGTTGGCACACAGCCCCTCTCTGGTTCCTTCCGCCACATGACCGCATGCATGGTCACATTGGCACCCCATCACCCCCCTCCCACTTCTACTTGAATGGTTTTTTTTTCCCACTCAGGGGGCTTCTTAGTTTTAATTCTAGCCTGGATTAAGTTCAGACAGCCTCCAGTTCAGATTTTTTGGCTGCTGGGAGTTCCTGAGAACCCCTAGTATAGACAGGGCTGACACCATGCCTGGTCCCTCTCCTGTGTGCACATCTGCAGGTGATTTTTGTGGCCTGGGGATCAGCCCTGCCCCTGCCTGGAGAAAGCCAGTGCTTTTCAGATCATGCGAGTGATCTGATTTAAAGGTGTTGAAAGGCAGGACTGCATCCAATGTTTGTGCATTTTAAAGACATTAACTGGATGGTTCAACCTTAAGAAACACCACTCCTTAGAGGGCTATGATTTGTCAATGAACAACTCTATGTGTGAAAGGCTGCAGCTCCCCTGTGCTCTGGCGAGGTAGGGTAAATCACTGCAGAGTGGCTAAATATTGTTAGGTTTGGAGCGCCACTGTTACTTATGAAAGGGTTTGCTGAAAACCACGTAGATGAATTCATCTTGCGTTCACAGTTGAAAAGAGTTATCCCTAGGTGGGCAGGTACCCTAAATTAAGGGTTGGACTTGATGATCGCAGTCCAACCAGGTTGATTCTACGATTCTATAAAATTATTGTCATCATTGTTGTTGGTAGTAATAGTAGTAGTATATTTAAAGTAAATTATTACACATTCTTAGTTCAGATCTGAAGATCTGTAGAAAGGGGTGGCACAATACTAAATGGGGTTGATTTACTGGTTTTTTTTTTCCCTTTTATGATTACCATTAGTATCTTAGCACATAAAATCTAGCAGAATTTCATTTGCAAGATGGGCATATGTGTGAGGAAAGACATGGACTATTTGGTGATACACTCTGTAAAATATAATGTAACTTTCAGTCTTACTGTGTGTCAATTTAATAATTTGCAACAGTGTTTTTTTCCTGGATACATTTTTGAAAGAGGCTTTACTGATTCAGCTGTATTTGTCTCCAAACTTGACTAAGTTACATAATTTATTCAGATGGTACTCAACTACGCCTAGATTTTTATTACTTTCTTGTATGATTTACCTTTATCTTAATTTTTTAAATTAAATGGCAAGAAAAAAAAATTCTCTGGGAAAGATGATTTCCAAACTCAGTTTGATGCTTTTGCTTAAAATTCTTAGTTAAGATTCTCTCTGGTTCTTCTTTTAGTATGTTGACTGTTTTCTTTAGGAAAAAATGGCTTGCCTCATTGCAATTTACTAGCACACCTCTATCAACTCTGTAACTGTGGGCTATTTGAAAGAAAATTTGTGAGAAGTGATGCCATGTGCTGAATTAAGAACAGCACCTGTCCCATCTGTATCCAGTCAGTGCCCATAAACTGGTTGTCTCTCAGGGAGATCATCTGAAATCAGTTACCTAGTATTCTGCTGGGAGCTGGGGAAGTGGGAAAGCAGCTCGTGGCCTGGCAGCATTTCCTGCAAGAGTTCAAAACTTTCTGTTCCAGTATGCATAAAGTGCAGTTGCCAGCCCTCTCCTTTGGAGTACAAATGTGTAAACAGTAATTCTGAAAATAGTACTTCTGCTTCTGCTAAGGAGGGTTCTTTTGTTTTTTTCCTCTACTTTCATTTTGTGCTTCTTTGTGTTTCTATTCACAGTGGCATATGAGTCTACAAGTTGAACATCCCACTCCAATCTCCTTTTATATGTAATGCTTCACGAATTCAATTTCCTAGTGAAATTTCTTTCCAAGTAGGACTTGAAAACACATTTCTTCTTTGCCTTTCATCTTAATGCTTCTTCCTTGCTTTGATGTATTATTCAATTCTGTAATTTTATTATTTAACACCTGAGATCATGCTGAAATATGATTTCTGAGAAGCTCACTGTATAGACATGCAGACTGTTTAAAGCTGGTTAGAAATTTTCTGAAAATGAACAACAATATTTTTTTTAATGTGGAAATTGACTGAGGCTAAACATCTTACCTAGGTTGAGAGAATTTGGCTAATTTGAAGGTAGGAGTCTGAAAACCTGGCAGTCTCAGGAGCTGTGGTTTTTTCAGATAGACAAAAGCAAAGTTTGGAAAATAAAAAAAAGGCACATAGTTTTATTATTGAATAGTTAATAATGACAACAAGAAAAGAAGAAAAGCCATTTCTAGCTCCTTGTTCCTGGTTCATTAGAAATTCCATAAAACTGATGAGAAACCCACTGATGGTTCTGGTTTCGCAGACCGGGGTCCTTCATGACAGATAGCTGAAGTGACTCAAAAAGTCTGATTTTGTACATATAAATCAACTTTTGCATAAAACAGAAGGGAGAAGTGAACACTGTTAAATAAAGATTAGTATTTGACACTGAGCCCACATCCTGAAAGCACCATTTGCCTGATCCCTCTGGGATCAATGGTTAATACTATCCTAAAGCAGTGGCAAAATATCAGTTTAGTCCTAAAATTCTCCAAACCACAGCAAGGTCTCCAGAAGGAGTTACAGCTGGCTGAATTTCATTCTTACAGTTTCCGTATATCAGAATAGATTGGTATTCATTGCGAATGGTCCCTTGATTCTGCAAATGGTAATTTTCTTGTGTATCTGTTTATTCTGGATATCAGCTGCCTTGATTATATCTTAAACATCAGGACTAAAGAAAAAAGTGATTTGCAATACCTGCTTAGAACATTGTTATAGGAACTGGCAGCTGACTTTTTTAAAGGCAGATGGTAAAAATACTATTGTTATGGTCCTCCCTGAGAGATGAATTTTCTACAGCACTCATGGTACATCTACACACACGGTGTTCTGCCAAGTGAAAATAATTGAGTTAACTTTGAATAAGCACTCTAGTCATGTCAGATGTGTGTTCTGCTCAAGTTAAATGCTGCTTCTCAGCAGTGTTAATTGAAGTGTTGCACTAATATTAACTATACTGCCTTGTTCACATTTGTGACCTTGTACTTTTGATTCAGTGCAGTTTCAGTGAATTTAGACCTTTGGATGTCTGTACAGTTCAGGGTATTTTCTAGTTACCATTCTGTGAGAAATAATTCAGCATTCAAAATTATGTTATCTGAATTTTTTATATCATTGAGAGCATGCACATATACATGAGTAGGTTTTTGAAAGATGCAACAGTATTGCATGCCTGAAAGTAAAACAAACAAACAAAAACCCCTTAGTAATTACTCCTTTCCTGGTTTCCTTCTTTTGTGTTTCTTGCTATCTATTTGAAGTCCTGCTTTCAAGTGTATCTTTTTGACCAGTATAAGAAACAGCTGAGGGCCTGTGAGTCAAATGAGGTTTCTTCATCTGATGGATGTAAGGATGACAGGAGAAAGTCAAATATATATTTCTACATACTACATCTTCTAGGAAATGTGTTATTATATATTTGACTGGATAAAGCTACAATATTTTTGACATTATGTGGAATTTTTAGTATATTGTGTTCATCCCAGATTTATGATCTAGAACCTGTGCAAAGAGACCAAAGACTAAACCCATCCTTCTCAAGAAGATCTACAGAACTGTTTTATGTGACTACTTTGGGTCAACTTCCTTATAAAAGTAGGCTAAAACAGTTGAGAGGGTTTTTTTTCCTTCTCAGTTCTGTATTTGTTTTCATGTTTCAGTAACTTGCTGTAGCTGTAAATATTTCTGTATGGATGCAAAATCAGTTCTTTCAAGATTCTTACTTGTGATTTAGATTTAATCAGATTTGCCCACTTTTCCTTTTTTTATTTTTATTTTTTTTTAAATTTGCATTTCATTTTAGCCCTTAACGTTTAGCAAAGTCATAGACAATTCCAACTGGCAGGATTTTATGTGTTGGTGCAGCTGAGGACTTACCTATCTGATAATCTGATGTTAAATTAGTGGAAAAGAGTCCTACTTAACTAAGCCATGTATTAATGCCATAAAGTGGCATCCTATACATGGTAATTAGCTGCAACTGTTGGTCTGCTACAACTGATTGAGACAGTGTAGGTTGTCTTGTCATGCATGGAGGAAGTGTGATTAGGTGCCATGATAAACTTCATGTGTTGTTAAATTGCAGGGTCAGAGAATGTTTTTTCTCAGAATTTCCTTCTCTGTCGTGGTCCAAAGTTGTTCAGGGACAGCCTCTTTGGAGGAGCAGAGGAAACCTGCTGATATATCATATTACAACATTGTAGTGAGTGAAGGACACCCTCTGAACATGATGCACAACCATAGGTTATGTGAACTGGAGTTGTTAGCAAAAAGATATTTTAGGTGTCTTCGATATACCGAGGAGTGAGCAAGAGTCACGTATTCTAGCTTGACAGCAACTAGAAGTAAAAGAGAGACTTAAATCAACATAATTGTTTTCCTAAAAGTAGTAATCACACCCATGCTCATACCAAAGAATCCCTCAACCTATAGGTTGTCTTGGAGAAACGTTGATAACTGTTGTGCTGTGTGTGTAGGTGCGCAGTAACAATACTTGGTGTTCATCCTCTGGGAAGATACATGGTAAGGACCCTAATAGCTTAAGCCAAGCTATAAAAATGGTGGTAGATCACAAGTCTCTCTTTCCAAATGCTGTATTATGAGCAGACTAATTTATGGCATGTAGCATTATCTAATGGCTCTGCTCATAAATGCAAGTCGTTATTACAGTTTCAGTATCTTCATCATTTTAGACACTAGCTTCTGCCTCTCTTTGATGCAGCCAGATAATTTGAATTATATCATTAGCAGAGGAAAATGTTTTCATGCCAAAAGCTCATGCTGATCAGCATCTTTTATATCACCTTTCCACTTTACTGCTATTCTGCATGATGTCTGTACGTATTTCTGCTGAACCTCTCTAATTTTTTACCTTTCTGATAGCTTACCACTCAATTAAGCTAGCTGGCTGAGTATAAAAAGAATGAGCATTGATGGACGGTATCTATACGTAAGTTAAAAATGTTTTTGTCATAACATATTAAAGTAGATTCTTAAGTTCATATTAGGAGTAAGGGCAATGTGAATGGGAAGGGCTATGGAAATTGGGTTGCCTTACACTATGGAATGAAATTACAGGAATTGTTCTTCTTTGCAGAGGGATAAAGACTACAATTTTGGGCAATTTATGGTGTTTTTATTTATTTATTTCGGAGGGTGAAAGGAAAATTTTTAAAATATTTTCATTTACTGAAGATGCGAGTATATATTATTAAAAGGTCTAAAGCTGCTGAAATAATCAACTTAATGAGGAGAAAAGGATGTTTAAAGTCAGGCTTGGCATTCTCCAGTGGATGTACCTGAGTATGCATCACCTTCTTGAGGTCAGTTCTGCTGAAGTTAACTTTAGCCTTAGTGTTGCCTCTGTCACATAGACCTTCCCTTGATCAATACAGCAAGAGCTGGGCCAGTGTGGGAGCACCTCTTCAAAAGAAAATTTTGATAAAGATAGTTGATCTCTAAAGCTATTCAATGTCAAAAAGTTCTGATTGGCTTTTTGGTTTTGTTTGGTTTTGTTTAATATGTGGTAATTAGTATTTATCAGATAAATGAAAAAGAGGTCCTCTTGTGAAAGGTTCTTCAGTTACTGTGACATGGTGGATAGCAGAATCTGTGTTGTAAGTGCACCTGAGACACAATTGAGAAGCATGAGATGGTGATAAAATTATTTTAATGAGAGGAAAAGGAAAAACAGAAAAAAATATTGCTTGTAATACTTCTATCAATTTTCCTAACAAAACTGTACTTCTTTATTCCTACATAACTCCTTTTAAGAGGCTCTTCTGTGTTTAAAATAACATTTATTTTTAAAAGAATGTTAAGTATTAGACTTTGTAAACATGTGGCATATTTTCCATCTTCTCGATACAGTAAAATACTGCAGTAATACTGTTTAGTGTTTAGCCTTTACTGTGCTTGAATTAATATAGCTACTTTGAAAGGCTTGATAATTATCCTTTCTTCCAAATGGCAATTCAGACAAAGATTGTTCATAAATCTTAACGTGTCCTGAGTGGTAGAAAGACTGCATTTGTTCCTGTGCCAGGAAAATTAGGAATAATTTATTATCCAAGAATCTATCCCATGTATTCAGGTAAAACCATTCTTTATGAAATTTAAACTGTAAAGCTTCTGGAAGACCTGTATACCAAAATAAGACAGTCCTTAAAGTGTCAGAGAATAAGCAAAGATCATTAGTTAGAAAAGTAAGATCAAAGTTAGAAATGTAAGTGTTGTGGAGATTTAAAGAAGAGTGGTTTGTTCTGGTTAATAAAGTGTTAACTTGAGCACTAGTTGCAATGTTATCAATTCCACGAAACAGCAATTATAGCAGGTTGACAAAGCTGAAAATACGTAGTAAAGTTAAGGAAAAACAAGTTCAAAGGATGGGGCAAACTCATCCACAGGCAACTTTGATGTTTGATACTATTTTCTCGTGGGAGTGTTCAAAGCTAGTAGCCTTGGGACTGACTTGCTTAAAGCCTCACTTTATCAGCTCTGCTTTTAATTTTTTTTCCCTCGAGGAACAATATTTTTGATTTGAAAAATCTTTGAAAAATAAGTTGGCTTAAAAGAACTGGTATGTTTAAAAACATGTTTAGTAATTAGCAAATTTGCTGAGAATCAAGGCAGCTATAAGGAGCTGAGGTATCTTAGAAATCTGGCTACTTAGGTGGATTGACCAATAGTAATTTTTAGATTCTGTGCTTCATTGATAGTAGGCAGATTCCTTGTTATACATAATTCTATATCAATAAAATCTAGTAACAGGTAAAGAGCTAAAACCTGCCTTTATCCAGGTTATATATGTGAAATTATATTATTTTTATATGAATAAAATAAAAATTGAATTGCTAATTGTCATTGAGACACGTGCTTGTGGGCCCCTGCCTCTCCCTGTCTCACAAATACTCTCATGCAGCAGGATTTGTGTAATGGTATTTTCGGTTTCTCTCGTGTGCGCAGAGAGCTGGTTACAGTTCAAAGGCAGTGAACACAGTTCCATGCATCTAGCTCTTCTTCAAATGTAACTAAAAGGAAATAAATAACGAAGCTCTAGGTAAAATCTAGGTTAACTCTAGGTAAACCAGTTTTAAAGAACAAAAGGACATCTCTTGATACTTCCATGGTTTTAGCTTTTGTCTTTCAATGAAAAAATCATTTTGTTGTGCTTCAATGTTTCACTTCTTCTGTCCGTCACTGGTTGCATATGCAGTAGTGTTTTCCTGGTCAGTGGTGTGGTTATAATGCAAAGCCCTGTGAGTCCCTAGTTATTGCCTACTTACTGCATGTTGTTTCATTACCTGGTTTTGACAAACATGAACTGACTTATTCTCAGAAGAAATTAAACCAGAAATCCCATTTCGGGTACACACCAGCGGAGTATCTCCTGATCTGTTTTCTACACAGATTACATGATTTTGATGATAAAGTTGGTTGAAATCTTAAATCATTTTTAAGGCAGGTAAAACAGAAAACATAGAGCCTTGTGCTTCATAATTTTCTTTTTCCCCATCTTGGTAGTTTACTTTTAATTTAATATTTAAATGAATTACCTTTTTTTCCTGTTTGGCAATTTTATCTTTGGATTCTTACATTTTCTCACTGCTAAGTTTTGAGGTAGTGCCTCTAAGTCAAAAGCACTTGTAAAGAAAATAAGGTGCAGGCAACTTCTAATTTTTTTTTTTTTAATTTATAAAGTGTATCTATAGTTAGTGGGTTGTTTAAAGCAATTCTAAAGGCAAATTAATTTTTTTCCTGCCTGTGTATTTTGAAAATTGGAAGTGAAGGTTTCAATTTTTACCAGTTCAGAAACTACATGTGTATTTATTTTTTTATTAGTATTTGATTAATTAGAAAGCATATGTAAGCTTTAAAATTAATTGGTAGGTTGATTGTAGAAGTAAAATTCTAACACAGGCATAAAAGAAATCCGTTAAGAATATATAACTAGCCTTTTTCATTTGTTTTATGAAAGGAATTGAAATATGCTGCAGTATTATCCTTAACACTTACTATATCTAATGGGCAATAATTTAAGCTTATTTAAGAAAGTGCAGGGAAGAAAAAGAAGGGTTAGGCTACTGTTAAGGGAGGATGTGAATGTCAAGCATGGTGGATCAGAAATGAATCAGCAATTTGCCATTTAAAGTCAGATGGCTGATGTGATCCAGCGCTTGGAGCTGCCACTTGATGTTATAAGGGATTATTGCTAGTGCTTATTGAAAACCAAAAATACTGCTTTTAAGAAAGCACTTTCAAAACTATGGTTTTGTTCCAACAAGGCAACAGAAAATGAAAAATCTCCATTTTGACTTGATAAAATAGTAGGAGGATGCACTTACTCCTTTCTCCTCCTCCCCTTCATTTGTGCAGTGAGGGTGCAGGGTGCTGATTGGGATGCTCAGCTTCAGTGAAGTCCTTTTTCTGGGCTTGGTATGGCAGCTCACTCACTTCCCTGTTTTGCGAGTCTGTGTCCTTGTTCTTTTGAGAAACATTTTTCATGGAAATATGAACACAGGGATGCTTTCCAGTGAAGAATGTAAGAGTTCAAAAATTTCCTCTTAGCCTTAGTGTATTAAGTCATGTGCTTCCTGTCCCAGACTGTGTAATGGTGGTGTAGTTGATTGTGGCTTATGTGAACTACAGACCTCAGTCTGCTCAAAGTTCCTAACAGACAAATGTGTACATTAGGAAGAGAAAATGTCACTATGAAGATGATTCTACTGGGAATTACTGGACATGTTTGCTTGTTTTTTTTGGTTTTTGTTTGTGTTTTTTTGTTTGTTTGTTTTTTGGACCTATACCTCCTTTCATCTTCTCTTCTATCCCTTGCTGCACTTTGAGCAGAAGAAGCAGTTAGAAACCTTCCACAGTTACCAAACCTGAAATGGGCACGGCTTTAATGCGTTTGACAGACTGAGCTGGTTTGCTAGTATAAAACAAGCAAATTTAAGTGCATTTGAGATGATGTGCATCTCTAACGTGTAGTCAAGCAAAAGTAAAATAGAACCAGGTTTTCCAAATAGATTGCAACCGTATGTTTGACAAGCAATGTTATATTTAAAGAAATAAGTCACAGTTTGTTTGAGGAGGAGATGGCGAACATCCGTACTGTCTGTTTAGAAAAAACATCTAGTGTAAGGGTCACCTTGTCATCAGAGCAGGTGATGCAGCAGCACCCTGTGCTTGTATTATGCTTCAGCTGCTGTAAACTGACAGTGAAATGTCACTGTCAAGAAGTAGTTCCAGTTCCAACCCATCTGCTCTCAGCTGAGTGGTGGAATTTTCTAGCACGTGGCTGTTTTTGTGCAGTGGCTAATTTAATCATCTTTGCATTTAGGCTTTTACCTGTTGTGGCTTATGTCAGGAGAGAAACAGCACCCTTTATTTCAATAAGGATTGCCTGCTTGTCTCTCTGCTTTGCAAATATTTTTAAGCTATCTTTACTTATGTCTCCAAGACTAATATCTTCTCTGAGTTAATTATAATTGGCTGCTTTTTGTCTGCAGCTTGCTGGTTCTATTTTTCCCATTATAGACAGGGTATCAACATGTTTTACTAAATGTTTTTCATGACAATATCCCATCTGTATGGCCAGGGGCCAGCTGGCCAGGGGCACCATGTGGCTATTACTAAAGCAGTTCTCTGCTCAGGCTTCTTACGTGGCTTCTTCTGCTCCCCTCATCAGGTGGTGTCTCCACTTTTCTTTTGAAGTAGACACACTGTGAATATTTGTTATTAGCACAGACATAGCCTTATACTGTAGGACCTGGGAGAAGTTGTTAGCTTTTGAGTCCATGCATTGCTATAATTGCATCCTCTCTCTTCATGCACCTCCCCTTCTCTTCTTTATAGGTGATCAGGCCTAAAGACAAGGATAAAGCATTCTGAGAAGTTCCCTCTCTGGGGGGGCTGGTTATGATGGTGGGTATGACTTGCAGATCTGGGATGACCAAGACTGACAGGGCTTCCTGAATGGCCATGGGCAGATACTTATCCTAAGGAAGACACTACAAAACAAATGATCCCTCTTTGGATGGTTTTTTGTTGTGCTGGGTGCCTTGCCTTTGCCTGCAGCAGGGGCTCATCCCACAACCTGCTGCTCCAGTACCGCAGTGCATACTCCCAAGGGCCAATGTAAGCCTGGAATGAAACGCATGTTGAAGGTCCAAGGTAAGCTCTTACCAATGGGGAGAGAATGTATCTACTACACACATTTGAAGACTTGGTTTGGGCATGAGTAACATGTAGGGTTATGCTCTCCTATCAATCCCTCCACTAATAATAGTCCTGTTATTCTTTTAACGTACGCCACTGTCTTTCTGAAACAAAAACTAAATGTACCAATTCTGAGCAGTACAGTAACAGTATCATAGTGGTTCTGAGGGGTTCTGCTTTGTGTGTAAGCTGCACAGTGTGTTTTGACAGTGTTCTTTATGTAGTCTTGTGATTACTCCATGCCTCAGTGACATGTACTGTGACAAGGAAAGAAAAAAAGCTCTTTGCATCCCTACCTCTGCCACAAGTTGGTAAGATGTTTTCAAGAAGTTCCTCATTCCCTGCCTGAGATTCACTCCCGAAGATTTACAGGAAGTACAATGTAATTTATGGGTCTTTTCTAAAGATAACCTGCTTTCCAACTTCAGCCTATAACTTAAAGGGAACAAATAATTTCTCTTGTATGTAATCTTGACAGTGTCTCATTATTGAATGGTTAGACGTTCAAAGAACAAGTTTTGGTGAGTGTAGTGTAATTTGATTTATACCTTTCAGTAGAGTAATAGATACAAAATGCAGCTTTAAATAGTGAAAATACTGAAAGCATCATCTGTTCTGTGCTTGTAAGGCAGAACAACTTGTGTACTGCCAATAAGTGCACATCAGACATTATTGGTATGTGGATTTTGTTGCATTTGAGAAACACCCTTAGGCTTTTATTTTCCTTTGATAGTTGGGAGTAAGTCTTTTTTAATTCTGGAATGTCACATCACTTCTACTGGCACAAATCTGAAGAAATATATGTGCTTTGGAGCACCTCTCTGCCTTGGTAGGCAGAGACGCAGATTCACTGAAGAAGCTTTTTTGCAAACATTGTTTTTGATTGCAAAATAAGTACTTTACTCTCAGTTTTAGTCTTTGAATTCTTGACTGTGACTTCAGCTCCTCCAGTATAAATCACTGTAGTTATGCAAAGGCACCTAGAGGCACTTTAAGTTACTGCACTGGAATGGAGCAGAACGGTTTTATATTTTCTTGGCTTTCTGTTGCTGGAGCTGAGATCTCTTCCCTATGAATTTCTGGCAAAACATGGAAAGTTAAAGATGACTGTATTTATATGGAAATGCTTCCTATAGCTCTAACAGACATTTCTATTTCTGAGAATAAAAGTACTGGTTTCCTCCTTCCTTTGCCCATTCTTTTTCGTTTGTTTCCTTCATTTTTTCTGCTATCCTAAACCAAGTTTATTCCAGTTGGACATCAAAGTAATAAAGCAGAAATGAATCATCCATGCATCTGATGAGATAAAGACATCTTAACATGAAATTTTATTTTAATTGCCTTTTATGGGACACAAGGGAATTCTAAATAGCCAAATGAGCTTTCTGTAGATATCAGTGATTAGTAAAACTGGCCATTCCCAGAAAATGGCAAACCACAGAAAACTTGCATTTTGACAACAGAAAAAGGAAAATGATAGAAATTAATTCTCATTTTTCATATTATTTGACTACATGCCAAAGCATTTTAAGTGCTTTAGAATTGCTCAACACGTTTACAGCAGGAAACAATAATAAACATTTAAAAATATTAATTTAAATTTTTATATTTTTCTGAAGCAAAAATACATGTTTAAAAAATGGGAATCCATTTTGGGGAGACTTGATTAAACTGGATTCCTGATACAATTTCTTTAACCTGAATCCTCTTCAAAGGTGGAGTGTGAAGTGGTTAAGAGACTTTCTCAATGCCTTGGGAAAATGGTATGCTGAAGCAAGGACTGGATCATCTTCCTGGTGAAAGTCAGGCTGATACCATAATTACAACAGCATCTGCTGACACTGCTATCTTTGAAAGCAAATCTCCTCCTGACACTCTCCCAGTATAAACAGATGACTCCAAGGACATGGCATGTCCAGATTTAATTTAGGTATCTCTAGCCAAGCAATGAACTGAAAAATGAGTAAGTTACCTGTGAGATGTTAGCACATTTCACAGAAAATTGTACAGCTACGGCTGTACAGCTGGCACGAGCTTAAGGGAAATTTTGCCATTTATTTCTTCGTAAGGAAAAATCATCCTTTAAAATAATTATTTTCTCACATGGCATTGAAGGTGGCTTTGTATGTGGATTCCTGCTAGGTCCTTTTCATCCCTTAAAGTTTAAAGGATTTTATAGACCCTCTGATTCTTTTCCTTTAGGAAGCACAGATTTTTTAAATTGTTGATATATCAATACCTACAACTGCAGGTTTTTTTCCCAGTCGTAACTTCATAAAGTTTTTTATGATATGCATGGTCATTTAAATACTTTTATCTAGAACAGTCATAATAATTGAAGAAAGACATTCTAGACTTCACAAAGTACACACTTAAGAGTGAATCTAGAAGAGGGCAGTGAAGATGATGAAGGGGCTGGAGCACCTCTCGTGTGGAGAAGGACTGAGAGAGCTGGGGTTCTTCAACCTGGAGATGAGGAGGCTCCAGAAAGACCTTCTTGTGACCTTTCAGTACAAAAAACCTGGAGAGGGACTTTTTAGCAGGGCTTGTGGCAATAGGACAAGGAGTAATTGTTTTAAACTGGAAGGGGGTCAATTTAGATTAGATATAAGGAAAATATTATTTTTTGTTAAATGATGAAGGTGGTAAAATGCTGGAACAGGTTTCCCAGAGAGGTGGTGGATGCCTTATCCCTGGAAACATTCAAGGTCAGGTTGTATAGGGCTCCAAGCAACCTGGTCTAGTTGAATATGTCCCTTCTTATTGCAGGGGGGTTGGACTCGATGACCTCTAAAGGTCCCTTCCAGCCCAAACTATTCTATGACTGTCTTTTAGACAAGAAAGACTTACAAAGCTCTGCAATGGAGAAGATTGTTCATTCAGGCCCAAAAATATAGAAAAATGCTCAATATTGAGCTGAAAATATGTCTGAGAAACAGACTCTTAAGAAGACACTATTCTTTCTGTTTGGAACCATGTCTTACATTTGTTTCTTTTCTCTCCGACCCTTTTCTTTACCCTTTTCCATGTGTGACATTCATGTGCACCCGCTCCTGCTTTCTGTCTGCCTGTGTCCTCTTCAGGGCCAGCATTTCAGAGAAAAGAAATATACAAACCATTTATTCATTCATTCATCCCTTTCCTGCCTCTTCGTTGTTCGCAAAATGAGCAGGAAGCTATTTGTGCCTGGTGACTCACCATCAGATTTTACGAGGGGATTATGCTGAACCTCACTGATTCACACACTCTTGGCTTTGTCGGAGGTCAATGTCTTGGCAACGTTCCCCTGTAAATACCATACAAGTACCGAGCTGTTGATCTCGAGAGCTTTAAGTTGTTTCTGCCTTTCCTGGTAGCGGCTGTGCATCCTGTTCACAGCAGTTGCCAACAGGGGGACAAGGCGACAAATCCTGTCTCTTTATTGAAATTTAGAGAAAAATTTAACATTCAGTTGGTGTGTGGGTACCTGCTCAGCAGCAGTGGCTTCCCCTCCCTTCCGCACTGGAGCGTGCGCTGATTTCTGCTTTCCTTAATTCAAACAGCTGTTGTGATGAGCACCTAACATCTGATGAGATATTGCTCATGGCCTTTCACTTTGTAATTTTCCTCCCCTCTTACCACAAGAATGCTTCCTGCCCCTTTGTATCTGTCCTTGCTCTATATCTTGCCATTCTTCAGTGTGCTAATCTTTAAGGTGTTTTAGCTTAAGGAGGTGTCAACTCTTTGAAACCAGGGAGATTCCCACGAATTTAAGAGTTAGGCAGCAGAATTCCAGCTGGGGATTTAGGATTTACTTGTTCATATTTTTCTAACACTTTCTGCATATTTATGGGCACACAGACGATGCAGCTGTATTAAGATATGTATTCAGTGGCATTTGGGAAGGTCCAAGAGACAGTCCTGCAAGCAGTAATGCAACTGTGTCATTAACTTTGTTTCCTGAACTCTGCCAATGGCATATTACTTAATTTCTTGCAGAATAAGCCACTATACAGGTTGTACACAACACCTTGAAAAGGTCGATTCGAGGCTTCCAATAGTGAAAACCAACAAATGTCCTGTAGAGACAAGTTTAAAGATGCCATTCTTTGTGTTGTTGCAGTTTTCTGATTTTTAAAAAGTTAATTTGCTCTGAGAGCCTTGGAATATTAAGGTAGAAGAAAGAGATAAAAGATACTTTCCAGACGTGAATACAGATTTTTACCATCTGACACCCCCAGCCAGTCCTACTCATCCCTCTGTGTTTCTCTGCTCCTGCAGGATATTTGCTTGAGCCCTTCTGTGTCTACTGGCACACGCAGTTTTGGGAAGAGCTCAGTGTAGACTCAGATCTTTGTCTTCCTCAGTATCTAATATCCAGTCAATAAAATCTCTGTGCATAGGAAAACAGTAACAAATAGACCATTCTTCTTCACAGCAATGGGGTTGTCCCTTTTTGATGTTTTCTTACAGAATTAAAATGTGATTTCTGAGCTCTATTGCATGCCTTTCTCACATTATAGTAATTTACCCATTACTAGAATATTGCTCTTACCTTTTGCTGCTAAAACAGCATCTTTTTCTCCTTTAATATAGGGATGTTTAATTAGATCTGGAATCTGAAACAGTTAATTCCGTAAGCAAAAAATAACTAAGCTTTATTTGGTGTTACTTTGTTTTCTGTCTTATGCCATTTACATTTTTCTATCATCCTCACTCTGGGTGGACTCTATTCAGAAAGGACAGTGCTGTACCAGGTCAGTAGATGCTCCTGGTGCCAGCAGATGGAATGGCTGCAAGGCAAAGCAGATTAAGACTGTTTCTTGCCTGTTTTTTCCAGGCATTCTTTCCTTACTGCTGCCTGTTTCCAATATGAGTTCATCCTGAAACTTGCAGAAACCTCACAACTCAGAGACTAAAGTTTTCACTGTTATCTGAGGAAAAAAACCCAAACAACCCTGTAATGAGGATGTTTTTTCATTTTGTATTGCTGTGATGTTATTGTAGCTGATGTTACAAAAATTGATTAATCTGACATTAGAAATTCTCATTCAGGTGAGCACTGGAGAGTGTCTGAGTTGCAAGGTTTGCTGATTGTGTAAACTTATTTGGGATAGTGAGGGAAACTGAAAGAATTGCAGAGAGATTTTAGGAGTTGGAGATAATACCTACACAGAAGCCACATGTGGCTCAGTAATTCTGTCAAATGTCTGGATGTGGGGAAGTAGGTGAGATATACTTGGGCATCACTTATGTTACTGCCTGGGCATTTACTTTTGGGCACTGTTGGAAGTGACAGTCTGAGCTCACTGGATTCCTTTCAGAGGCAGTGCAGTCCTCCCGTGTTCCTATAAGCTTCTGTAAAGGCAGTGTGTTTAAAAAGCCAGTAATGCTGTTTCAAGCAGGACAAAGAACTAAGCAAAGGTAAAACATGAAATAAAACCAAGCAAGCCACCCATGCATAAATTATACTTGGGAAGAAACAACTATAATGTGGACAATTTATGGATATATTTCTTATTAGGAATTCTTCAGCTGTCTCACTTTAGTGGCTTACACTTATAAAGAAATATGGTAGCATCTTTGTGAGAAATGTTTTCAGGTCATAGGGCAGGAAAATCTTTAGTTTGGCTGGAAGTACAAAGTGAACTGCAGCGCAAATTCCACAAGAGGAGATTAAAATCATACATTTACAATTGCTGTCTGTTGGAAACCTTTGGAGAAACAAACTCTGTTACAAAAATGGTTTGTTTTTCCTGGAAAGAGATGGTCATTAATGTTTGGCTTATCATGATCACAATCTAAACTAGAAACACAGTTCCCTGTCACCAGAATATGTGAGGAATTGCTGGTTAATTCTACTTGGAGTGGAAACTCAGTGTGTTTTAGATCTTGCCCCATCAGAATTGTCATGTACTGCCACAGATACAGGTGTAGATAGTATTGATCTTTGTAGATTTTATTGGAATATATTGAAATGCAACTCCACATAGGTAATCATTATTTCTTCTTCCCTGCCCAAGATACCTTGCATGTAGAAGCCAGTGTTAGAGGTAACCCTACAGTTGTTCTAGTTTTGGCATGTACTTCCTCTTCAGTTTGTACAGGATTGTTGAACATCTCATTGTTTTCATTAATTCATAGGTGATTTGCTTTAAAAGCAAATAATTTTTTTTTTTAAAGGATTGCCCAGCCTTCAGCTCCTCCGTCTCTGTGTGTAATTGGTACCTTGTTTGATGTAGTTAGTTATCGGTGACGAGAAATCTACCATCTCAAATTAGGCTTTTTCTTACACAGAAGACTCCTTATGTTTTTTCGTTAGTTACAGCTATTTTATCCCTTCGGAGGCAACAGTTGTATCACTTGGACTCATTTTACTCTACTTACCCCTCATATACTTTCCTCTGCCTCATTTTGAACTATAGATTTTAAAACTAAAACTTTCTACTAAAGTCATGATCACTGCCACTAAAGAATATTAAGCCTACACTTAAATTTATTTTACTATAATGTAATCATAGAATCAGCAAGGTTGGAAAGGACCTCTGAGAGCATCAAGTCCAACCCTTGATCCACTACCACCATGGTTACTAGACTATGGCACTGAGTGCCACATTCATCTACCTTTCCTCTCACATTTACAGTTTAGGCCAATAGGATTTGAATGGAGAAAACATAAGATTTGAACTCAGTCAGTGCTGTAATTTTCTTCCATCTAGGCATTGCACATTTTGGTTGAAAGCTTGATAAGCTTTAATGTGATATGTCTATTATTTTTAATATCTGAAATGTGCTATGGAACTTGAATTTGGATACCATAGTAATGAATGTTCTCTGAGTATTTAAAAGATTTATAGGAATTTCATATGTGTCTTTCTACCTACTTGCAGTGGGGAATAGGGTTAAATTTGATGCTTTTCTTCTATATGGTGTTATTTTTGCATTATTGATGTAGTATATGGAATGCTGTAATCATATTTGAGATCTTGATTTCCAGCAGTTTATGTGACTTTTTTTTTTTAATCAAATTGCAAAATAAATGGACACAAAGTACAATAGGCTTTCTGTGAAGAATGTCTAGAAAGAGCATTATCCTTTTATTAAAAACAACAGCAGTAGCAAAATACTGATGCAAATGAAACACTTAGGACAATTTTAGTTATCTGGGCTTTTTTAACAAGGACTCCATGCTTTTTTGAAGGCAAAACTAACAAAACATAAATCTAATTAAAAAACATGTCCTCTCATATTCCTTATGCTTTGGAAAAAAACTCACCAACTTTTGTGTTCAAAACTCAGACTGGTTTTTGAAAATCCTTTAAAAAAAATCTTTGAACTGATAAAACAGTATGGTTAATCATCTTCTGTGTGAAAAGGATATCTCTTAAGAAATAGAAAGAAATAAAAAGAAAAATTACAAGGTTTTTGTAAACTTGTAAGTTCCAGAACTCCACATGCTCTGCAAGGTGCCTGAATGAAACTGAAATTTCCTTTTACATGTAATCTGATTTAAAAAAATAAAAGAGAGAAAATAAATAAATTGTAATTGTTAAATGAAATAAATTAAACACTTTTTAGTATTCTACCCGAGTCATAATGGCTTTTCCTTTCCTTATCACCTGTTTGATGCCAGTTGCAATACAGGATCACAGTTTTTTACCCTTGTACGGTTTTTTAAGTGCACAATTATTCTATTATTTTGTATAAAGTGCAGATATAAAGTTGCATGGTTCTGTGGGTAGTATGAGGTAATGATCATGAATAATAAAGGATAAATTGTGACCAAAGAAGAGCAACATGCTTTCATGAAAGCATCTTTCTTTGTGATGTTGTATTGAATTATTCTGGGGGGTTTTATTACAGGGTTTCGAATTAGAAAAAAACCAGTAACCTGCCTTTTAAGCATTTACCAGCCTTGAAAACATTCTTCTCTTTGATGAGTTAACCGTTAAGTGACAGCAAGTGTTGGATTTTTATGCTCTCCTCCTTAAATAGTTGCCTGTTTCAGAGGGCTGGATATTCTGGAGTTTTCTCAAGGTATAATTTTGCAATTACTTTCTTTCTGGTCCTTTGAAAGCAGAAAAAGTCCATTGGCATAGAAACCTATAGCCTGATTGGCTGAATTAGCAAAGTTATATCCACTGAGAAGAGAGGTTGAGGAGCTGTTTTATTTTGACTGTACAAATATTGCTGTCTCTTGTGCACAAGCATTTGTGCCTCTTCCATCTACAGAAAATGTACAGCATAAAGAGCAGTTTCAAAGGAAGGTGTTCTGCTGGAGTCTATCAAGGCTGAAAACTATGATTTCTCTTTCCATTTGTGTTTCTAATTTCTATTCTAATGGGACAAAACAAAAGTGATATGTTTCTTCTATCTAAAGTTTATGAAGTGCTTATCCCTCCATATTATAGCATGTTCTTGTTTGTCTTTTGGAAGGTTTTTTTAATGTCTGAAGGTTAGCCTTTAGGTCATAGCTTTTATAAGTTTAGCATAAGCCTTTAATCTCTTTTAAATGATTTTTGTGTGTAACTTATTCGCATAATTATTAGTAATAAAGCTACCACAAAGCAGGGAACAGTGCGTTCTTGTAGTATCAGAATTCTTTATCTTGTTTGTTTAGATCATATTAGCAGAAAAAAAATATTTCTTGTCTCTTATTTACCCAAAAAAGACCTTCCTAGACAATTTAACAGAGCAAGAATAATGCAGAAAAAGAATATTCAGATTTGGCTAATAATATCTTGTTCAGAAAAGCAGGGTTTTTTAGGGAAAATGGTGCTAATTTTTTTTTTTTCTCTCCTTTTTTATTTTTTTTGGTACCCAGGTACAATAAGAATTATGCTAAAGTGGTAATAAAAATAGTTTTAAAAACATTTGGTTTTATCACCCATATAAAACCCAGCAATATAACTTGGCTATCTGAGATTTGTACGATATGTCCTTATGCCTTAGTAACAGAAGCTCTCTGCTGAACCGATTTGCTTAGGAATTTAAAGAGCTGCACATATTGTGAACTGATGGATATTCTCTGCTACCTCCAAGCCTTTTGAATGGTGAAAGCTTTTGTGGCAATGACAGTGGGACATATGTGACATATGTACAGTCTGAAGCTGTCTACACGGTGAAGTGAATCCAGGATAAAATTTTTACTTTATTTTTGGATACCGTCTAAGTCTTTTTGCATTAAACTGACCTTAGAACCTCTGCTCTCGGAGCAGGCTGCCCTTTGTGCTGTAGGTGGATACTAGTGTCAATAACCAGATTTTTTTTTTATTATTTTTAAAATAAATGCATGCTGCTAGATGCATTTTTAATTAACTGTGCTTCAAATGCAGCTTTTTTTTTTTTTTTTACTTTTTTTCATTTTTGGAAAGTATCATTTTAGTGGAAGATCATGTTCTTTGCCCTCTGAGTAGTAGGCTTTTTCTTTTAAGTGCAAGCTGAATTGGTTAAACTTTGAATATAGGTCAGTGGCTAGTAGAGTTTATTTAAAGACCCGCTAAACAAGCACTTTTTCAGGAGTCATTAGACATTGTGGTTATGAGGTCTCACTGTTAAAACAAACCTGAGAGTTTCAAGCAGTCGTGTGCTACTCCACACTTTCAAATGTTGCATATTTTTCACATTAAAGAAACTTTGATTAAAACAATAGTTATATAAGTGCTAGGGGCCAAAAAACTTGGTCATTTGGATATGATCCAGTTTGTTCATTATAAGGGGGAAAATGCATCTAGTTTCTCTTGTTGTAAACAATTATATTGTTATTTTTTTGGTGTGTTATAATAATCAACTGTCATTTAGCATGCTGTTGATGCAAATCTTTCCATAATCAAACCTAATGAGAGGTTTTAATTTAAATAAAGAAAACTGTATAAATAGCAAGCAATTTGAATATAGTCCATGACCTAAAACAAGCTGCCCCTTACTTATTTTCTCCTGAAAGCTCTTTAGCACTTGTATGCACTTACACAGCGTGCCGGTTCTGCTTTCCACATTGCGTAGCTTCCAGCACTGTTGGGTTTTTGTTTTCTCTTTGTTACATTGTACCAGGTAATAACCACTAGTTTGACTAATTTAAAGAAAAATCGGGAGTCAAGAGTTATAATTACAATTAAAGGTGCAGGTGTGAAAAATATTCTCCTCTATGATATACTTTTGAGGAATGAAAATTAGGCAATCCAACATCTAAATATGTAGCCAATGCAAGAGTTCCTGTGTGGTGCATGCAGAGCAGCAGAGACAGCCTCTCTGGGAATGACCACGTGCCACTTTGCCTGCTCAGGTGAGCAGCACTAGGACAGGCTCCTATAACATGACAATAAAGTGTGTGCTTAATTTCATCTGTACAAGCCAAGGCATTTGCAGTTATCTATCTATTCAAAAGTAGCCTTTCACTCATTTTGAAATACATGCAAAATACCTGTGGTTTCTAATTAGTCTTCAATGCAGGTTGATTGTTAGAAAAAACTCTTTGCCTTTGTTGAAATGACAGTTTAGATTTCAATAGAGAACAGTGCTTGCAAACTACTTCTGTCAATAATGTTCACTTCCTTCAAATCAACTTTTCTAATTAATGACATCAATTGCTAATGCATTTGCCATCTGGGTGCTTGTGTAGCTGCATGGGACACTCACAAAATCACCCTTTTTTTGGAAAGGCTTTTGTGGACATGGTAGCGACACATACGGACAGTCTAAAACTGTGTCCAATTTTTTGAGACTGAGTCCAGGATAAAATTTTCATTTCATCCTCAGACACCATCTGAGTCTCTTTGTAATCTACTGACCTCAAAACCTCTGCCCTTGGAGCAGGCTGCCCTTCCTGGTGGAGGTGGTACTAGTGCCAATCCCTGTACCTGTGCTGGAGCACTGCTGACCTTCCGGGGGCTGGCTGCGGGGACACGCGGTCCCAGTATAACACTGATGCACAGAGACTGCTGTTTGCTGTTTTTTCTGTAATTATAGGTGGGACTGTAATTTCAAGGAGATGTTTTGTGTCCAGCAGAGAAGTCACAAACTCTTATTGTCCACATGTGCCACTTAAGTGCTGGGAACAGATCAAGACACTGGCTACAATAAGAAGATTTTTGGTTGTTTGTATTTCAGGTGTTTTGTCACTTCTGTTAATATTTAGTAGGTTCCTTAAAAAACCTCTTTATGGTGAATAGTAATTTATTTGGGTTTGTGCATACTCAAAAGATACAATGATGTTAGTCCTTGGAAGGTTTATTTTTTATTTCATGTTCTTAAATAATTGAAAACATCAAAGACTTTTTAAGGCTTTTCATTTTATTGGCAGTCAAAATACCACAGGAAGGCCAAAACTTGTATTGTTTTGGCTCTGCAGACATCTTCTTGAAAGATTTGAGCAGAATGTATAAACACTATTTCCACCTTTTTACAGTGGTCACAAAAGCATTCTAAAGTGCAGGTCAGGAATCTAGTCCTACAAGACAAAGCCCACAGTTTTATAATGGAATGGTGATCAGGGGCTTCTGTTGAAATGTTTTTTGCACTTCACAGAAGTAAGCCAGTTCTCTTGCATTTGAGTCACAGTGATTGATCATGTGTATGTAACTGGTCCACTGTCATATACCTTCTAGTTAAGACAGTGTAGTTATTTAAACAAAAGTGTAGTTCTTCAGAAATTGGAACGTGATTGCAGCAGTTTCCTTACCTGGCCCTGTTCATTGTGCATATTCATGGCTTTCTACATTCTACAGCTTTTCACACTGCAAAGAAGAATGTGCAAAATTTGTGATAATTTTGGGGAATATAGTTTTAGAGGAAAGGGGAGCATGTGCTGATACAAAAGACTCCTTGAGCACTCTCATTAATTTTAAACTTTTTAAAGGAAAAAACTATGAGAGCGGAAAATTGTCTCCTCAGTTTTCTTAAGCATAAAAAAGCACCAAATTTTAAAGGCTTTTTTCTGAGTTTTATTGTTGTTGTTTGGATTTTTTGTTTTGTTCTCATTTGGGGTTTTATTTAGTCCTTTAATCACCTGGAATTCCTTCAGTGAGGTCTAAACATACTCAAGGAGTAATTTTTGGGAAAAGCTAATTATCTGGTTGCTCACCTTACTGTCTTGGCAGGGCCAGGCTAGTGCCCTGTCAGAGGTGCAGAGCTGGAAATGAGGAATGATATAACAAATAGATCACTTTACCTAAATAAGTTTTGTAAAGAGCTTATGATGAAGATCCTGGTTCTCGCAGACTTTGAGAAAAAAAAAAAGAGAATGTCTCGTAAAAGACCCCAAGTAATTGTATGGATTTCCCATTTTATTTGAATTTACTGTTGTCTTCAGGAAGCATTAAATTTTAAAAGTTTATACTGCATAATACATTGATGTAGCAAAGCTATAAGCTTGAAGTACTGGTTTAAAATATTAATGTATTCATATAAATACTGTCTTCACCAGTAAAATATTTTTTCAAAACTGTCTTCACCAGTAAAATATTTTTTCAAAACAGGTGCATTTTGACATGCATTTCAGTAGTAACAGGGTCAGGTTACGCAGTTTACCTCTGTGCCTACCCCGGAGCTACCTCATCCATTGCAGTATGCAAGTGAGGACCTCAGTGGGGAAAACAGAACTGCCTTTGGAAAAAAAAAAAAAGGAAAACTTTTTCACATCTTATTGTTGGGTTGTACCAATTCTCCACTCCTGTTCATTTGTGATGAAAAGACAGCAGGGACACAAGAAGTAGCAGCAATAAGTAGCCTGTTGTAGGATCTGCTTAAAGTTTCTGATTGTTTGAACAAAGCCTGATTATACTTGAAAAAAAATGTAATTTTGTCCTTTGAAAGAACATTAGAAAATGAGTACAGAAAAGTATTTAGAAGAACACACACATCAAAAACTATGTTATGTGAGTAGAATGCCATTTCCTAAGCGTACTTGTTTTTGGAACCTCCTACTTGCAAAATGTTCCGTAAGAGAGGACCCACTGTGCTGGGGTCACTTTAGTCTTAACTTTCTTTTAACCTAAGATTTGACATTAACTAAAATGGAAAGTTTCTTTTGAGAAGGAATATTTAAATCTGAAATTATTGATTTGGGATGCCTCAGGAGTGGTGGAAGTTTCCCTTTTTGCTTTGAGGAAACAAAAAAACCCCAATCAACCAGACACTAACAACAAAAAATAACCAACATACAAAAAACCCCCAAACAAACCCAAACGACCAGAGCCAACAACCCTATATTTGTAAAATTTTCGGTTTGAGCCACTGTTTCAATTTCATTTGTAGCACCTCATAGGAATTTAAAGGAACTGTGAAAGAATGGTTCTGTTAAAAAATTCTTTCAGGAAGGGCTACTAAGTTTGAAATTAATTGGGAGACAAAAAAGATTGCTGAAAATTGCTTCTATGGTAAATTTTTCAGTTACAGTCCATTGGCTTTTCTTCAGTGCTATATAGCCACTTGGCCTGGAACCCAGCTCTCTTGCTGTTCTGCCCATCACCAGTGTTTTAAAATGCAGCCTTTAAAAATGCAGCTTTGGGATCAGATCCTCAAACAAGCTTTGTAGCACTCTGGCCTTCATGTTTAGTGAAACAGAAACAAGGATTTAATAGGAGTAGTTGCTGTTGATGGGATGGTGGATGTTTCTTGTTCTGCACATGCTCTTAATCCAAGCAGAGCACGTACCTCATGTTAGAGGTGTTAGCTTTGCCAGCTGCCTGCCGATGTGTGTGCCGGGCTGCTGGCCAGACAGACTGCCTGCTCACGTGTGGTGCTCTTCCCCATCATCCACTTTTCTTGTGGATTTTGTGTGTGAAGGCCTGCATCAATGAAACAAGAAGGAAAATAAAATAGCACTTGAACAATATTGTTTTGAATAAAATGCCGATGTGTGAAGCTGACATCATTAAACAACATTGAATAAAAGATCTGAATCCTGAAGTCAGCTGAAAATAAAAAAAATCTGCAAAATAGCTGCAAATGAAGTATCTGAGCAAAGAACATTGTAGTGGTTGCAAGAGAAGCTCTTGCTGGGTGGTGATGGTGTGCAACAGGCTCCTTTGTAACTGTTTTAAAAGTATGCTTTAGAGAGCAGTGAAACGGTATTTTAAATAAGGAACACTTGATTTTCACTACTTAAATGTATATTATGTTTTATGTTTTCTATTTTTTAATTTATTTTTTATTTTTTATTTTTAAGATCTTGATGGTTATGGCAGAATCTTTCTTCAGCGTATGGTATAATGGACTACCAGTTGGATGATTTACAGTCGACTGAAACATGATATATACTTCTCCTCTTCCGTGTCCATGGTGAGTTTTGTTATGTACATACCTATTAAATACTTCAGAGAAGGAACTAAATGTTTTTAGTGACCGCATTAGATGTTGTTCCCATTGTTTTCATGTGGATTATCCTAGAGTTGTCAACTTACTGAATACATAAACCCCATTCTTTTTTGTAAGCTGTTTGAGAATGTTTTAAAAACTTAATTTCAAAAAATAACCTTACAGAACTCTCCTCTGGAGGATTTTAGAGCTGTGCAAAAGAAGTTTGAAATGTTATCTTTCCCTTCTCTTGAAAGCATCTTCACCTTCATGTGTTGTGTCTTAGTTCAAATTAGATTCCAACCAATTGTTCGTTTTTAGTCAGGCACATACTATGAAGTATTTAAGAACAAAATAACTGTAACCATGCTATAAATATAATGTAAAACAAAGGGAAAAAAATAATTGGGGAAAATATTTGGAAAGAGTTTTTCAGTTTTATTTTTGCACTGCTTCTCTGGTTTGTGCCTACAATTAATCTGATTTTAGTATCTGTGAACAATGTTAAATATTGTGTAAACAATAATATTTAAAGCAAGGCTGCTCATATTATAACTGAACTATCACTTCTGATTTACAGTGTCCAGACACACAATAATGAGATCCAAAGCACTAGTTGTTCATTTGGCTAAACGCGTTGACAGACCAAATTTGGATCTTAAAATGTTTCACTGGCTACTCTTTACTACACCAGAAATAACAGCCCTCTCCAAAAAGGGCAGTCTTCTCTCCAAGTATCAGCTTCAGCATTTGAGGTTAAAATCCCCACAGTTTCACTCTTCTCCTTTATAAGTCTTTATATGTGACTCTTACACCAAAGTTTGTTTGTGAATGATACTGAATTTTATGGCATAGTTGCATTAGTCAAAACCGTTCTTATGTAAGTACTGTAATGAACTAAGATTGAAGTAATGCATTTTCTAGAGGTGTGTTTGCATTTGATGATAAAAAAGATCTGTTAAAATATTCCACATAAATGGATAGAGGTGTTTACCAGCAAAACTGGTTGTTGTTATTTTTGGTGAAAATGGGTATTTACAGAGTGAAATGGGCAGTCATACAGCTCTCCTGTGGAAGGCATCGTCTACCTGCTTCTCTTTTACTAATTTCAGCTGGCTTTGCATTTCATATTATATGTCTCCCAGCTACTAACCATACAATTCAAAGGGAGATAGATAAACAGCAAAAAAAGCATAATCTCACTTGTTTCCACCTGCAAATTATTGAGGAAAAAACCTGATGTTGTTTGATGGGTTATCTAGCACTTTTTGATTCTGAAAGGCATTTCCCTGGGTATTCATTGAGTTCTGCATTGTTCCCTAACTAGGCATTTTATTTGCCAAATTACCAGATTTGCTCCAAAGACTTGACCTTTTCTTTTCTCTTCTTCCTTATCAGCAAGTGCCAAACATTTCTGAGCCTGTTTTTCGCATCCTGAGTGTGCATTGATTCATGATGAAAAACAGTTTTGTGACAGGTCTGATGGAAGAACTAACTTCTTTAGACAGAGAAAACTGTCTATCCCAAATGTGTAAATACTGCAGGATTTTGACTCCTTTTGTAGAGGTCTGCTGCACCACATTTTACTGCATTTATTCCCTGTGTTTGCCACCAGGAGAACAAAATCCAGTGCAGTCCACGGCAATTCCTTTGCGGCCAAACGGAAAAAAAAAAAAAAAAAAGGTGTGATGAGATCTTAAGTTGTTTAAGAAATGTCATTTTACATTAGTCTGAAAATCAAAAAAAAACAACAGTGCTTTGTCAGTCTTATTTGTTAGAATTGTTCCTTTTTTGCAGTCAAAATATTCAAGCAAACAGGATGTGCCTGTAGAAGGGCATCCTCACTCCCTCGCCTTACTATTATATCCGCTCAAGGCTCATGTAGGTGCTCAAATATCCAGAGAGTTACTCCACTGCTTCTTTCTAACCAGGTAAAGCTAAGGTGGACATCAGGAAGTAAACTGAATGTCATCACACATGATGTGAAACCTAGAGGATTTGCTACCTTTACTACAGTAGTTTGCAGAATGATATCTAGAGGCTAAGTAAACTTTACTCATCAAATTCACACCCTACAAGAGAAGAAACAATATTCAAAACAGTAATATAGATTTAGAATCTGTAAAATAATAATGATAATAATATTTCTAATTTATTCCCAAATCCTATACCCCATTAGATAGACTAGGAAAACCTACTACAGAAAGGTATGCTAAGATGATGGAATGGACATAGTGGGATTTGAGAAGAACTTACATGAAAAGGAAATAGAATCTCTTACAAGGAAGGAGTACTGGAAATGCAAAATTGTGCATCAGCTGGGAGTTGAGTGCCTTCTATATTTTCATTCTGTCTCATAGACAACCAGTTGAAGAAACAACTCAGCAACTGCTAAGTAAGATTACAGTTCTACTGCCTGACTTTAAAAGAAAAGGAAAAAAAAAAAGGAAAAGAGAAGAAAACATGGAGATAGTCTAGCCTGTATCTCAGCTTCTCAATTCAAAACAAGCTGTCAAAAACCATGTACTGAAACCTTCTGTAGTAACACTAAACAGTGTAAGCTTGCATTTTGGATATTCCTGCTTCTGAACTCTTGTTTCAGCCTCTCTGTGCTGAAGGCTTGTCACGGTTTATAGATAGTGTTGCAACTGAAGCACTCCATTTAAACTGTAAATCATCATTACAATTTTTAAACCAATCAATTTTTGTTATTTCCATTGCTTTCTGCCTATTGTGGAAATTCAGGGTTCTCTAGACAGCCACTGATGTTTCTTAGAGTGTTGCTCCATCGGAGTTCACACAGGTGCATTCAGTGAACCTGGGTCCATCTGACCATGCCACCTACTAGTTGGGCTGTCCGAACACATCACGGGCTTTGTCTGGATGACAGAATAAATGGCATAGCAGGTTCACTGAAAGAATCAAAATGAAGCATGTATTATTTACGAAAGTAGTCACAGTCCTACTGAGGTATATCCCGGACTGAGGTGCCTGCAGCTAATAAACAGAAACAAAGAAATAACTGTTTGTCTTGAAAACTTCTGGTTTGATTGAATTTAAATCGGTTTTTAATGTTGCTTCAGTAATTCAAATAAAGTAAGAACTCCCCTTTGCCCTATTACTTTCATTTCCCTATACCTTTGTGTACTTCATTTTCAAGCTAATATTGTGATCCAGAAGGACTGCACTGTGTTAAGTGTCTTGAATAAGTTATGTCACAGAAGCTTTGAAAGCTATAGAGAAACTAGCCTCAAAGTTATTCGTAAGGTATTGGTTAAAGAAAGGCCCAGTAACTGAAGAGGCACTGTTGCTGATGTGCTTTGTTCTAGTGATTTTCTATTAGTAGGGAATCTTGATTAATGGTTTGCTATCCTGATTAATGTGCTAGTCAATGGATTGTTACATCATTTTATTTCCTCCTAAAGAGCCTCCTTCTAATGTGAGTGCGATAGGAACTGGCTTTAAATTGGCTTTAAATGAACTGCTGCAACCAATTTCTTTATCTGAATGGAGAAAACATTTTCACTTTCTAAACGTTTGAATTCATAAACTATTTCTACCAAGTAACTACCTCCGTGAGCTTTTTGCATTTAAAAAAAGATAGTAACTTTGTAAAGCTGCTTGGAATGAGAAGAGGCTCTGTGGTAATGTTACTGTTGTGTTTAAATTCTATACTCTTTAACTGCAACAGGCTCTTAAAAAAAAATGCTGGGTTTAAAGCTCCAGCAAACTTGCTTGAAAATAATTGCAATGAATTAATATTTAATTTTTTTAGCTTTTCTACTATGCTGCCGTAAAAAAGCAATGGCAGCCATTTTCTGCAAAAGACTAAGGGCTTGCCAGTTTTTTTAGGATAAGAAAAAAAGCCACAAGTAGACTCTAGTAAACTGATTATTTTTTGTCATTAGAATATTAATCTCTATTTTTTTCTCATTAACAATCGATGACATAAGGATATATTTATTGCTTCAGATATTTTTTTTTTTTTCCTATTCTCCTGCTGTGAGGATAAAGTTTCCAAAGGATAACTGATATATAGTACTATCCAACCCACTATCAGTTTGATAGGGGAGAATCTTGGGAAGCTGGAAGTGTTTAAATGGTGTGTGATCTAGGAGAGCTGTATCAGTGATGAATTACCTGTGGTGCCCAAGCAGGCTGCTCCCCTCAAAGTTAAACCTTGTTGAGCTGCATTAAATTAGTGGAACTAACTCAGTGAGATATCATTGTGAAGGGAGAGGTGGCTTTATTTTAGACAATCTATAATAGAGTTGACTCTACTAGTTTGTGTTCTTACACTGGTGTGCTCACAGCTCTGAAATACATGTCCAGGTGATCTGGCCAGCACTGCTTGTGTGCTGAAGGCCAGGAGATGTCAGCACCTGCATCCTCACCACTTTTCTTGGGTTCCTCTTGGGGGCAACAGATGAGTTTTAGGGATTCACCTCAGCTTCTGCAAGTGGTAGGCAAATCTGCTGCCAGGTGTTCTTTCACATTCCTCAGGGTGGCTGGGCTTTCAGGAGAAGACACATGGCATCACTGCATGTGATGTTGCCTCTCCTGCTTGCTTACACTTCTGACCTACAAACAGCCTGCTCTACAGGGTAATCAATTACACAGTTTAAATTCTGGATAACTAGCTTGAGAAAATATGCTAAATGCTTACTTTAAAAATCGAGGACCTAAAAATTATATAGGATTAATCACCAAAAAATGTGTCTGAAAGTGGAACTCTGTTTCTTTTTAAAAAACCTCAAAATATGTTCAGCTTCTGTTTGGTGGACATTAATTGTTGAAGTCAGGTGGTTCTTTCAATATCCCTGAGAAACCTGAATTTAAGTCCCAGGTTTCTCATAGAAATGGTTCAATAGGGACTTTGGGGTGGGGGTGGGGTAAGTATATTTCTTAAAGCAACCAGTAATTTTTTCTTTTTTTCGTATTTAGCAGGCAAAATTCCATTCTGAATGCTTATTATTTCAAAGCTTTGGAGGTTTATATTATGTAAAGGTAGATGTTGGAAATCGTTTTTTGTATGACCATAATTTTGAAATAAACAAGATATTTAATAACTATATGGTCCCAACCGCAGGAGAGGAAAACAAGCCTTTGATAATCATAGTAAATAATTTTTAATAGAAATGGGTTTAAAAAGACTGAATTATTTTTTTTAGCCATGATGATGTAAACATCTACCCACCTAGAGACACTGCCATCAGCTATGTCAGCACTCTCCTTATTTACTGTCAGTTGTTGCCTCTTGTGCAATCAGCAGGTCATTGATGAAACTGTTCACAAATATAGGCTGCTAAAATTTACCTTTACAATGAAGTAAGAATTATTTTTTCATTTTATTTTTAATTATTTTCAACATACTAATGTTATAATATAATTTACCTGATAGCAGAGAATAGTTATAAGGACATGTGCCCAAATTAAGTATAATAATTTAAAGACTTACTTGAAAAGTATGTTCACAAAGCACAGTGTAGAAAACAGGTAAGAAGCATTGCAGTTCTGTGATTTCCAACTGATCAAATGCATCTGTATCTCCTCTAAATTTGATTATTCACATGGCCAGCATCAGCAGTGTCAAAGTTGTAGAAAAGATAGAGTTTCTGATAAGCAATTTCTATTTCTCAGCTCAGGGAAACAAAATCTAGGCATTTGAAAAAACTAATCAGGTACTTGAGAAGGGGAGGAATGAGATTCATAAGTTTAATTCATGCTATTAGAACAGACATCCACAGTTCAATTTTGCATTCATTGCTTTTAGATGAAGTGTATATTAAATCTGAGTATATTTCTTCAGAAATTTAACTAAGGGTTGGGTTTTGTTGTTTTGTTTTTCTTTTATTGTTGTCTATAAAAGAGTATTGGCAATTTTTTAGCTTGGATAGAACTATCTAATTGAGATCAGAACTGTTTCTAGAAAACTAGAGCAGTGCAGATTTTTATGAGTACATCAGTCATAGTTTCTGATAGAATAACTATTGTTTGTAGATAATGTTCACCTTCTCAGACTCTCTGGTTTCAGTGAAATGCTGTTTGATATGCTTCTTTTCCAGAAAATTAACCAAGTTAGAGTAAACCAGCATAAAAATTCTCAAAACTTTAAGTGTCTTTTGTGGAGTTGCTTTTGACAAAAGCATCTTTGGTATCTTTCTCTGTTAAGCTTTTAACCTGCAGTGAGGTCTCCCCTCAGTGTCCTCTCCCCCAGACTGAACAGACTGAGTGATCTCAGCTGTTTCTCATATGCCTTCCCCTCAAGGCCCTTCACCATCTTTGTTACCCTCCTCTGGACACTCTCTAGGAACTTAATGTATTTTTTATATTGTGGTGCCCAAAACTGCACACAATATTCAAGGTGAGGCTGCCCCAGTGCAGAGCAGAGTGGGACAATCACCTCCCTTGACCAGTTGGCTTAGCGAGACATAATATTCATCATTTTTTATATATGATGCTGTTATATCTGAATTCAATTTCCTGTATGTCATTAACTGATGCTTTTTTAGGTGTGATGTGTGTGTATATACAAATGTGCACATACATAAAAAGATAAAATTTAAATTATATGGGGGCACTTTAAAAAATAAGTTGTTTGGGCAGAGAAAAGGCAAAAAGAGCAAACTTGGAAAGTAATCTCTTTCATTTAAAATAAAATTTAAATTTTTTTTCATTGCATGCTTTATCTGAATTCTGAACCCATTACTGCATTACTGTGCATCTCTTATTACTCAGATTCTTAAAATAAAGACAGGATTCACCTGGTTTTTCTAAGTTGGCAATGGGGAGAGGCAGACAACTTCAGTTCCTCTCTTACATCTGTCTTAGATACTTATCATAGATTGGGACATATTACCCTCTGGAATTATCTGTGCGTGCAGCATTTTTATTTCCTATTTTAAAACCAGGCCAAGATAAGCTTGAAGAACTCAATGATTCCTATAGTTCATTTTATTTTGTTGGAGCTGCAGCAATTGCATCTCTGGAGTGACCACACTTGTTCAAATGGATTGTACATTTTAAGTACACAAAAGCTATCTCTCAAGATGATAGAAACTCAGTGGTTTGATGTTCACAAAAATAACATACTTTATATGTTGCATGCTACTTGATGCCCTTTTTATATATAAACAGAATGTTAAATTTATTAAAACTGGGCGTTTATTTGCAAAAAAAAATTGGGAGAAGTAAGACTTTTTGAATATTTTTCTACTTTTTCTACTTGTTACTGGAAGAGAGAACTTTATAACAGTAATAGCCATTTAACCACTTTGTGCAATGGAATTTCTCTTATATTGAATGCTGTGTCACCTCTCTTCTAGACAATCTTTGCCTTATTACGGTATTGGAGTTTGTTTTACTATTTTTTTCTGGTTTGGACAAGCTTGTGCTGCTTGTTGCCTTTCATGTTGCCTATACTAACTGGACTAATAAAAATCTTTATTAAATTATTTTGCTTTACACAGGGTCAATTATCAGAGTACAGCAGTGCTTCAATGTAGCATCAAACTAGTGTCTTGCCTGTGTTTACTCGCTACAGTAGCTTTTAACCAAATAACCTTTGAATTCTAATGTCTTTGCCATGTCCTCTCTTTGGGAAGAGCTTTACTAGTTTAACACGTTTACTCATCCGTAGTAGACAGTCTTCATTTTCTCTCCTAAGTGAAATGGATGTTTTGGTGCTTAGTTAAATAGTCAGTGTTTCACCACATCAATGTGGTCATTTTAGTGGTGCGGAAATTATTTCCCATTGGAGAAATATAGAGGTCTATTCAGGACTTAATACTTACAGTCCAAGGTACGTCTGCAACCAAGTGAAGTTAATGGCTTGACTGCATTATACAGGACTTTCTTCTAGAGTCCTAAAATTCAGTGCCATGCTTTAAGACTGAAACATTTTGCATAAGAGATAACACCAAGGTTTCTGCCATGTGTAATAATAAAACACACTGTGTCATTTGGGGATACCCTGGCCAGATTTCAGCTTGCATTACATCCTGCGTTACAAACTTTTTACTCCAATTCAACTATATAGTCTGCTGTTCTCTAGGTCTTCCTCTAAGCCGTTTTATTGCTTGGCTCTGTTGAGCAGCTTCTGTGTTCCCTCCTCCAGGTGGCTTTGCTTCAAAAGCCTGGAAGACAATGATTCCACTTAGAATCTAAATAACAGCACAGTAATACAGAAGAGGTTTTAAATTATCTCATGGTCTACCTTTTCGTACCTGAAAGATTGCTGATATTTTGTCTTTACAGTATTAGAAAAAGAAGACAGCATTTTTTTTATGCTAGGAAAATAATTTTATTGTTTGATAGGCTGTCCAGCTACATTGCTACCAAGGAGCAGCTGAAGGCTTTTGAGAATAGAAGATTTGTGGGTGTGATTATACTCTGGGGAGAGGAAGTGAAGAATCTGCCTCAAAATGATAAATCCTGTGAGAATTGAGGCATCAAACTTTCCAACAAGAGTCTGAAACAACATTTTAGCATCTACGGAAGGTGATGGCAATGAGTCTGAAAAGCTCTGATTAAATGAATTCAGTATTGGTGTTAGAAAATTAGGTCTCTCAAGAATAGTGCTAGTTACTATGGAAAGTTGTTCTTGCCAAAAGATGTTTGGAGTTAATTTAAATTGCAGTGCAACTCAACTTCATGTTAACTCCAAGCAAGGTCATAAAATAATCATGCATATGTTCTGAATGTGAGTCAGCTATGAAGCAGGAATACTCATAGATTTCTTTTGTTTGGAAAATTTATATACTAGAGCTGATTCAGGCATAAACTCACCATAATTGTTAAAGTTCTAATACAAATCTTTAAAACCAGAAGAACTAGAGCCTAAACCAGGAGAAATGATTCACAATAGATTTTTTTTTTCAATTTGAAATTTGCCAGTTCTCTGTCCTGTTATAAGGATAAACCAGTAAACAGAAACCTTACGATGTATGTAAAGGACACTGTTTAAATCTCTATGAAGTAGATTAACATTGTGAATAAGCAAGACGGGGTATTCTTAAAAACAAAAAAAGTTTTCTCACAAAATTGAGAACTTCTTGTCTGTTGTATTTGGGTGCAATCTAGTTGGGCAAAACAGATAACCTCTGGCTATTTTTAAAAGGCCATGACTTTGGGAAGAGGTGACTTAAATTCTGTGTTTGGGATGGGCAGGGTGACTCCACATGGGGTGACGTCATCCAGTGCTCCCAGTCTTTTGTGGGTGACACAGATGAGAGCAAGGAGCCTGTAACTGCAATGCTATCCACGGGAGAGCTGTGTGCGTCCTCTGCCATTAGATATGTCTGTAATCCTGAGCAATTTATAAGATAAGGGCTAATTCATCTGTTCACAAAGAGTCATTGTTATTTCAGAGGATAAATAATGCTGTCATATTATCATCACCCCATTGAGTATTATGAGACTGCTTACATTGACTTCCCCTTCTATTTGGTTAAAGAAAGCTATAAACCTTGCTTGTTAACTGTGTTTTATGCTATTGCTTTTATACCACATTTCTCTGAGTCCTATCATTGTTGAGAGAGTTTTTGATTATGTTTGACTTTTATTTTTGCTCCCAGTGTTTTACACTTTTTGGATTGAATTCATGATTATACAGTATGTGATTACTGATAAGCTCCTGACTATTTGAAGGACTGAAATGAAGTTCTTTTACTTTTCCTCTGTTTTCCTTCTCCCTTTACTTAAATTAATCATGTATGAGAAGAAAGTCAAAGCAAGATGCCAATATTCATTGTGAAGAAATTTGTCATTGTCTGGTTATTCTGCTGCTAAGAATGCTTTAGTTCAAAAGTGTGTGATACAACACACTTAAAAAGCTGCCTGTGCTCAGTCAGGTGTAAAATGTTGTAATAATTGGATACTTCTCAGACTTCAAAAACTATAAAGCTAAAATATATTTTTAAAATTCTCTAATTATGTCATACAACATAATGTTTCACTTTCCTGATGTGATGGGTGAAAAATCAACTAAGTGGAGAAATGTTTCTGTGATTGGCTATCCCAGCCAGGACCAGCACTGAATCACCAGACCTGAGAAGGGGTTATTCCACACTGAAGTGGAATGTGCTCCACCTTTCCCTCTTTCCCTGTGTCTTAGCCCCAGGCAGCACAGAGGTCACTATCTTCCAGGAATATTTTGCCCATCCCTACTCACTCTGAGGAACTATAAGTTTCCAGGAAGTTTTTGTAAACTGAGTTTCTTTGTATGTTTCCCAAACTCATGTTAACTTTTTCCCGCATCCCAAAATAACGCTAAATTATGTGAACGTGTTTTTCCCACCCAGTAACTAAGTCCATGCTGATTTTCCGATAAATTAATTGTAAAACTACGTTTTTCAGAGGGGAGTTTTGTGTTATGTCAGTTAAAAAATAACCCATATCCTTCCCCCACCATTTAATATGGGTATAGATTCCAGTGTAACGAACAAACCCATTGTCCGTGACTAACTCTTACAGTCTGAATCTTCATGTACTACCCGGTTTCTGTGAGGAATTGTACTCAGCATAAGAAGTAAGAGCTTCAAAGTGCCTCTGTTGTGGCAAAAGGATTTTGCTTCCAAATATAAGAGCGTCTATCTGTTGGCTGTAACCCACTTGATTTCTGCAGAGATCCAGAGATCGTACTGCTCCGAGTCCACTGAAAGGGTGGTGGTTCCTGTGCCCTGGTACAAGCTCGATAGAAAAAGCCTGTCGAGGGTCTTGAGGTGCAGGAAAATGGAAGAAACAGGCATTCAGGGAAACAAAAGACAAAGATAAAACTAGGCTAGCTATCGTGAAACTGTGGCTGCCCAACAGTAATTGACGTTGAGGTTTCAAAGGGAAGCCTCGTGGCATTTTATGACTTCAGGACTGTTCATACATGAATAATGCAGTTAAAATTATTTACAAGTTAGAAAAACAGACTTTTCCGGGAGGTTTCTTAACTTCTGCGATATCCACAGAAAGTCTATCAGAGCTCTTCTGTAGTCTTCTAAAGTTTAGTAGATCCCTAAAATCTGGGGAAAACAAGTATCTTATGGCCCGCTGTGATAAGTGATAAACTAGCATTATGCCGGTGTTTTCTTTGCAGTTGTGGGGCTTGTCCTCTACTAATGGAGTATATGGATACATTAAAATTCATAATCTGGGAAAAAGACTAGGTGAGGTTAATTTTAGACGTTTGTGATACAGTGGGAAAAGAACTGTGCGTCAGTTTAGTAGCTGGTTTGTGTGCTCTTGCATATACTGGAGATGTAAAGAAAATAGAGCAGAAATCAGAAATAATGGAGGTGGGGGGAGTGCTTCTTTGGAAATCTTTTCCTTAGAAAGTAGGTCAAGCAGCTCCTGTCACTGTGATGTTTTGTTTATGAGAGAAAGGACAAAATGAAAATAATTTACTAGCAATGCTTGAGAACTGTCACCATCTACTTCTTGACAGAGTACAGATGGCAGTAAGTGGTGTGTTTGAGTAGAAGTTAAATTATCAGTATTAATTAGCTGTCTGAGCTCTCAATTGTTTTTCCTCTGTGAGTCTTTTCTAGACACATCTTTTAGGTCATAGAAAACATAATCAAAGCAGTTTACTGTATGGATATTTACTTATCTCCATTTTATATCTCTTTGTTCAAATGTGAAAACTTCTCTGATTAACTCTGCTTGGTTAATCTGGCATAGAGTGGTGGTGGTTTTCTCAACTTTTTTTGTGCTTCAACATGGAGATTTTATCATTTACTTTAATTTGAAAAGGAAAAGTAAAAATATGTGGACTAATATCAACTGTTACAGAAGTGATTTTCAGGACTTTAAACAGGAGAAAGTGGCAGCGTATCAAACTTATAAAATAAATAAATTCATCAAATTGAGATCAAGTGGAATGTGTTGATATTTTTGAATTATTCAGTGATTCAGCTTTTTCTTTAGTAAAAGTCTGTAAATATGTTTCTTATAATTTGATTTTCAAACAGTGTCTAATCGTATCTAGGTTAATGATCTTATTAAGTCAGGTCAGGACAGCAGTTACTAACCTTAGTAAGGTGTTTTGGACTGTCTTGGTCAGTTGAAAATCAGTTCGGAAGTAACCTTTATTTGTGGAAATGAACTCTTCTCATATTGCTTGCAGAAGGAATTACAGCAATGTGTGGTGGAAAGTACGATACAACAATCTGGCATTTCCTTGTGTCCACATGTGCTGACATCTCTTCCTGTCCCAGCGCTGGCAAAATGAAAATTGTTGTTTTCGCCATGGCTCAGCTATGGTACTGCCATGGTATTTTTCTTTCCGTAGCCCTCCATCTTCTTGCTTTGCTTCAGGTGTTGGGACCAGCTCTCTGCTGGTGTGCCTGCCCAAAATCTGATCCCTCACTGCCATGGCAGGTACAGCCGTGTCACATAGCAGGATGGACAGCCAGTCCTCAGACGCACAATGCCAGCATAGCTTAATGCAGTACTAGAACAAAAGAGTTTAAATGGTGCCTTGAAGGCATGAGTTGTAACCTGACTTTCTGCAGGGGTGCCTGGGCTGTGTCTCCCAGGCACTGGCAGGTGAAGTGCAGAAGGAATGTTGTCCAGACTTAGCACTGCTCTGCAGTGCAGCTCCTGTCCCTCTGTTTGCCAGTAACGCCTGTTTGTCCCTCACTCCTGAGCTCATTCAGTGGTAACAGCAAAGTAGTTATTCCAGTATTCTTTGTTTGATTGGGTTTGGGTTTGTTTCCTTTTTGTATTTGGTGATTTATCAAAATAATAATTAAATTGATGACCTAATGAGGTTTACAGTGGGCTTCAACATAAATAGAAATTTACCCTTTTTTGTTGTTGTTGTTGTGGGCCTTTTCAATATTTGCTTAGTTCTGACTAGGTTAAGTTTCTGCTTTATCTGTGTCTCTGCTTTATCTGTGTCTCTGCTTTTATACAGTCCATTTCAGTCACTACCACACTTGTTTCTTCTTGCTTATGAAAGAGATTTTAGGCTGTGTTTTCCCCCTTATTTATGGATCAGAACTGGTTATTGCTTTGTTTGTTTGCACTAGTTGCTTTTCAAACTCTGAAAAACCTTTTTTGGCATTTATTGAGGTTCTGGTGCTGGTTTATGGTGGGTTTATGTTTTGTTGGGTTTTTTTCCCCTTCTTTAATGAAAACATCATTAAATGAAAGAGTAATTTTATAAACTATTCATAAAAGTTGTTTAGAAGTTAGAAGGGAAGCTCTTAATCATTAGGGCAGTGGGACTATGCAGCAACCTCTGAAATAAAAATAATCAATATATTAAATGGATCATATGGCCCTTTGCTCTTGAGCACCTCAGTATCTGAAAGTCACCTTGCTAAATATGTATGTATACCATCAGTGGTTCCCAGGTGGCTTTTGGAAGCGTACCTGCTTCGGTAATTTATCAAAGGCAAGTGAGACATCATGGCATAGCAGTGTAACAGACTGATGCATTGGCGGCCAAGTCAAATCATGTCTGGAGAACATCACTGTTTATCCGTATGGGAGCCCCCTTAAAACAAACAAATACAAAACTTCCCAGCTGCAGCTCTTCTACAGAGCAGCCACTGGCATCAGGAAAAGCAGAACGGATAGCATGGTACCTTAAACTGAGTCTTTTTCTACAGGCTGTAGGGGCTCAGTAATCTAATCTGTTGTGTTGATGAGAAATGATAGAGGTAAGCGTTGCAGAGTAGGGCCAAGAAGGAAGTTATAAACAGAGGTCTCGCAGCACTGGAGAAGTGTATTGAAATCATCCTTCTGAACAGTGTGCATCGTAGCTACCAGAGTGAAAGAAATGGCTGGCAGTATTTCAGCTCCTCAAAGGTACGTTTCAAGAGTCTTGGCACCAAAAAAAATTTAACAGATATAGATGTTAAAAAGGAAGATGTTAAAATATATTGAATACATGCTTTTTATTACAGCTTTGAAGTACTTTTGTATTTGATAAAAATACACTTACCAGAAGGGTTGTTAAGTATTGCAACAGGATGCCCAGGGAAGTGATGGAATCACCAACCCTGGAGGTACTTAGAAGACATGTGTATGTGGCACTTTGGGTGATGGTTTAGCGATGAACTTGCCAGTGCTGGGTTAATGGTTGGACTTAATTATCAAAGAGGTCTTTTCCAAACTAAGCAACTCTTTAGATTTAGGGATGGTGGGTCTGTGTCCCCCTGGCTTATGTAGTTGAGAGAAATCACGTGTCCCAGAGGCTGGCATGAACTGTCACCTGGAGCTTGCTTCTTCAATTTTTCCTTTCAGCTGCAAAGCTCTGGGCACCACTGTGCAGATACAAGCTGTCCGTGCAACCTGTGGCTCAAGTGTGTCTTGTTTGATCTTTTCGTCAAGGAGCCCAAAGCCTTGAACCAAGTTTCTCAATCACTGTTTCCCATCAAACCTGTTAAAACAAGTGAGAATTTCAGTGGGTGAAAGGGTGGGGGGTATTGTGTACACGAGCAGTTACTGAAAAGCAAAAACTTTTCTAATTAAATTTTCCTTTTGTTTTAAAATGTAATTTTATTTTTTAATACAATTATTTTGGAGAAGCTGAGGTGCTCTCAAGCTGCAGTGGTAGAAGAGTTACAATTTTAGGTGCTGCAAAATCAAGACCAGAATGTTGTTAATCTCTTATCTTAAAATTCCTATTCTCTGAAGTTTTAAAATGTCATTGATACAACAATTTGCTAAGATATGCTAGCACTGCTTTACAGGGCTGTGACATTTTGCATTATAAAATACTTCTTGAAGCAAGGAGGTTATGTATTATCCCATCCCTCTAGGCTGATAACCAGCGTAGAGGTTGTCACTCAAGGTGCAGATTACAGTATGTTACAAAAAATATTTAAATTGTTTCTGATGTGTTTGAGCAAGAGATATAAAATATGCATTAATTTTTGATCTCAAAATTAAAAACAGATTTGTTTTCAAATAAAATTGCTGCATTATGTAATATTCACATTTCAGAAAATCTGGTCATATTAGGGTACAACAATAGTTCATGTTTTTTTCATCTGGAAGGCAAATGAATATTTATATACACAAGTAAAAGTGGTCTTGATGTACCTTTTTTTTTTTAATCCTATCCTAGAAGCACTGAGTCTACAGAAATTTTCCGTACTATACAAATTCAGTCTTTTTTTTTTTTTGTCTGCAACTTGACACAGTGTAATTTTAACACTGAAATGTTAATAGCATTTTCAGGGGAATAATTCATACAGTTCTATTGCTTATGTCACTGTGAAAAAGTAAAGAAATTTGCCAGACCTGGGTAGCTGTTAAAAGATGGTGTAAGGTTGAACAACTTTGCGAAGTAGGCACACATCCTTTGTGGTGCAGAACCCTGCTGGCTGGACAAGAATTGAGGACATCCTTCAGGTTTCAGTTTCTGCCTTTCTTTTTGGCTTTGCTGGCAGTGAATGGTTTTGCTGAACTTTCTTTTGAATGCTCACAATATGTCCTGCAAAATAATTTCTTCATACTCGTCTGATTTAGGAGCCTCTCTGAGCCATGAGCAAGTTGAGAGACCTCTTTGACCCTATTAATATGTTGTAGAACAACTCATCTACCAGGATCGATTTACCTGACCCAGGGAAATAATTGTGTTAGTTTTAAATAGTTTTGCTCATGTTTTTAATACCGGTTCACATTTGCAGCGCATAATCCGGCTCATTCTATACTGTGACTTTCCCTCTGAATTTCAGCAGAACTCATGTGTTTAAAATAAAACATGTGCCTAAGTGCTCTGGTGGCCAGGGGCCAAAGCACTCAACATGTTGCAGGGCTGAGCCCTAAGTGCCTGCTGCTTTAATGTATAGTCTTCTCTAGCCCATGATAAATCAGGATTAACTCTATAGGAAGTGTTACAGTTCTGTGAGGAAAATATCTCACTGCATGGAGAGTAGCTCAGGCTCCTGGGAAATACAAGCAGCAGAAGCAACGCCAATGCTTTTTTAGGTTGTCATCAAATGAGGTGCTTTTTGTGGCTAATGAATCAGTCAGTTAATTTTCTCATCACCGTGCTTGAGCTTGTTCTTGCTGTTGAACAGTCTTTTATCTTTTCATACATTGTTGAAGGTGGCATTAACTTTGCCTTCTTTCCTGTTATAAGGGCTTTAAATGCCTTCACATTAATGAATGTAATTTGTGGTTTAGTCTGCGCATAGCGTACATTATTGCTGCTGAGGAAGCAGAGGAAGTCAAGTGGGAGATCTCCATTCTGTCTTTTCTTCTTGTTTACACCACAGAGGCATTCGAGGATCCTTATTATGCAAAGCAGTTTGTGTGGGTTTTTTTCCCGGTGGTAATAATGAAATAAAGTGGGATATACTTCAGGCACGCATTTTGGCAATTATTGTTTGGTAACTAAGTCTTCAATATGTCATTTCACACATATTCTATTTTTCTATTAATTTTTGTGAGGGAACATTTTTTGTTTAAGGGATAATTAAAAGCTAACGCTTAAAAATTTTTTTAGTACCTTCCACTAGAAAAAAAAAATTTGTTATTTTGCTTTGGAAGAGATACCTAGAGACAGAAGGGTGATGTTAAGGAGTGAATAGTTAAGTTTTGATATTGATCACTGAACTCTTGGTGGCTGATTCTGTTGCTTCATTGTCCAGTCTACTCCTGGTCAGCTTTTATTTTTCTTCTCTTCAGTCAGCTAGTTTTACATAAATCATTACATAGCATACTGAAGAATCTGTTTTGAACTTTTGGTTTCCAGAGGATAATTCTTTCCTCATGCTTGCCAATGCTGGCCTGTTGAAACAGGGTTTCAACAGTCTAACTGGGCTGAACAATTTAGTCCCAGTGCTCAGAAATCTCCAGGGGAACATTTGAAATGCTACACAAGCAAGTTTAAGGAATTGTGTTTACTGTCAGTAAAGCATGGAAAAGGAGCAAGTGGCTTTCCAGTCTCCTGAGGGGAGTCTCTTGGCTTGTTGACAGAAGTGAAATTGTGGATGTA
Organism: Pseudotriccus pelzelni; assembly: GCA_035584735.1. Taxonomy (NCBI): domain Eukaryota; kingdom Metazoa; phylum Chordata; class Aves; order Passeriformes; family Tyrannidae; genus Pseudotriccus; species Pseudotriccus pelzelni. Next base: position 46,797,716 of record JAWMRA010000113.1, read on the forward strand.
GGACAAAAAATAAAATGGAGTGTGTGGAGCTAGTAAAGGTTAAAAATAGGAAAGCCAAAACGCATAAACATAGGGCTGGTTGTGGGGCATGCTTGGGGCTAGAAGTTGCAGAATAGTAAGAGGCCACAGCGGAATATCTGTAGATTTTTTGGGATTTTCTCAGAAAAACTCAAAAAAACCCCTACCAACAAAGCAAAAATCCTGTAGTCTCAACTGTGGTGATGGGGAGTGATAAATAATACTGAAAAAACTCTGGCAATTCAGAGTGATTTGGAAAGAATTCTCTGTAGGAGATATGCACCTGGTTTTTGTTCTGTATAGGGGACTATTTTCCCTCTGCTTCAACAATTACAGTTCAATGAAACATTCCATAACTTCCCAAACTTCCATACTTTCAAACATTTTGGTTTCCTAAATTTGTTTTGCTACTGTAGCTGATAGATTTTCCTACTTCCTGCAAGCTAGTGTGAAGTGGCTCAACACTTCTTTATTCCCCCCACTGTAGCAGTTGGTTATTTCCAAGCAAGTTTGATTGTGTTTTTCTAGTCAAAACATATGCTGGCATCTGTTGCGTGCAAAGTGCTTATGGTGAATGAAAATAAACAGAGCATACAGTTTGCCTCTTCAGATATTTTAGGTAGTGAAGTAACAACTGTTAAGCCAGGTTTTCTGTTTTCAGGTTTTTTGTTTGTTTGTTTGTGTTTTTTGTTTGTTTGTTTTTTGTGTTTATTTTGGGGGGGTTCTCTGCAACATTTTCTACTTGCCAATTATGCCCATTTCTCCACAGCAACTCTGGAGCCCATTACTTGCCTTTTTCTTTCTCTTTTCCTTTTTTTTAGCAGAGATCAAATCCTTTCTGTGTATGATTTTTTTTAGTATTTTTGCATTCAATGAAATAATGGGAAAATGTATGCAAAGTTCAGGAATGCTGTGAGAAAACTTTTATCATAAAATAAATAAAAAAAAAAGGAAAGAGAATGAAGAAAAATTGTCAAAATCAAAAATAGCAGAAAGGTTCAAAAAGGTATTTATTGGACATTACACTGCTTGATGGATATATGTGAATTCCATGCTTGCAGAAATCTGCAGGTTAAGAGGTAACACAGAAACACATTTCTGTGTGTGAGGCGATCTTCCTGCATGTTATTCAAGTAATCCTTAAAAGATATTATACTCAGCATGAATAGAAGTTGATGTAGAAGTATACACAGAACAGTAAGTGTTAATATTTTTATGCTCAGATCTTTCACTTCTCAGGTGTCCAAAAAAAAAAAAAAAAAAAAAAAGAAAATGAAGAACAGGCTACTTTATGGTGGCAAGGACCTCTGGAGGAACCTTCTTAAGTCCACTGCTTTAAACAGGGTTAACTTCATAGTTTGACTGGGCTGTGGCCCAAGTCTTGGTCACTCAAGTTTTGAAAACATCCTAGGGTGGAGCCTCTCATCCTCCCTGGCTTCTGGCGTTGCCTCTGCTTGGCCTTCTGGTCCCAGAGTGGTGCTCCTGGGTTCCTCCAGGAGGAAGACAGACAAGTCAACTTCTGCCTGTGAAGAAGGAGGCAAAACCTGTGAGATGGAGAGACAGGACAGTACACCTCAGAGATGACAGAATAAAAATGTTACTTTAAGATTTGAAAAGCAAAATATTAGATGAAAAAAGCAAGTGTTGTTGCTCTTAATTAAATCTGGGAATGGTACGTCTATACCTTGCTAGAAAATGCTTACATTTTTCAAATGGGAAACAGTTTCGTCTTCTTTAATTATGATGAAGATTAAGAGCTTTCTAACTGGAAGAATCGTAGGAGAATTCCATAAATTGTGATGCACGCTGTCTCACAAGATTGCAATAAAATATGCCTATGTAGATCATAGCTCAATCTTCACTAGTATGTCTTTGCTAAGTGAGTTATTACTGCCACTAGTTAAAGATTACTCTGTTACAAGCCATTGTAATTCAGTATAGTACTGTGGTTCTAAAATAGATTTATTTCTCACTGAACTATCCTTCAACACCCTACAAGATATTTCAGGATACATGGCGTCGCAGTAGTGATTTTACATATTATAATAAAATAATAAGCTTTTCATGATTTATTGATGTTTATGATTTGAACACTCAATATTTATTACCATTAAAGAATAAGTGGTTGAGAAATTTGTGGAAACAAATAATCCCACAAAAGACTGATTAAGAGAATTGCCAGGTGCCTTCTTTTTATGGAGCATAATGATAGGCTTCAGGTGTGTTTTTGCTGAGCTCCCTCTGAAGAAGCTCAGCATCCACAGAATAATGATGTCAGAAAGAATTTGTGTTTCCGCTAGATTAGCTCATGATACTTTTGTCTCTTTTTCTGAATTTGCTGTAGAATCCTGCTAAATCCTTCCATTGCTCTGCTTGTGCCTCAACCTGTTCTGTCAAATCACAAGGCATGATGCTTATGAAAGCATCTTGCTGAATGATCTTGAGCATCTTTGGTGTTTTTCTGGCTGAAGCATGGAAGCCTGCTGAGCCCAGGGAGGACAGGGCTGATGGCAGGAAAAGGCCTGTCCCTTGCAGGGAAGAGGGCCACCCCCTCCTTGGTGGTCACTGGGCAAAGCCTCTGGGTGTGTAGGAGGAGATTTTGATACTGTGTGGTTACCTAAACGCATGGTCATAGCCAGGATCCAGTTTTGCCTGTCCCGGAAAGATAGCTCAGAGACTGCTCGTAACTCTGGGTGCTTTGGGAAGGGCATTTGGTTTCCTCTTTTCAGCAAATCATGTCATGAACTCTCTCCTACACTTAGAACAATTTATTCTGAAATGGTACAAAGCAAGGTTTCCTCTGATAGCAAGCATCCAGGAGTCCTAGCAGCTGTAGTATCTTGACTTTGCAATGAAAGTTACAAAAATTTGTAAGGGGACTTGCTTTATCAGAGTACCAGAGTACTTCAGTAGGTTACAGTCCTTTTATGTCCAGCAATGGCTACAGGCCTGTTGCTTTTTCCATATGGTGATTCTGGGTGTTCTGCTCACCTCCAGAGGGACAAGAGGTATAAGTATGTGACAGAAAAGAGAAATGTTGTTGAAGATTTGGAATGATACTAGAGATGCAATTGTGAGGAGGTATTTCCATGAAGTTTGAGAGTCTGACTGAATGCGAACCTTTGAGGAAGTGACTCTCTATTTGGTCAAGTCCTGGTGCTATGGTTATTTTACAGAGCTTTAAGCTTTTCCTTTTGTTTAGTGAAATAGCACTAAAATCTAAACCAAAAGTAACTTTCCCCTCCTTCCCCTCCAGTACGTAAGTAAATAAGTAAATCTACCCTTTATAATATTGTTCCAGACAGCACAGAAGGGACAGATAACATTAAGTAGTGGTATTCAAAATTTCCTTTGTTTTCTGCAGGCTTCTGTGTTTTTGCATCTTTGATTGCTACTTCTCTGTGAAAATAAAAGGCATAAAAGTTTTATAAAAATGTATCAACTACCACGTGTTTTGGGGGGAAGAAGTAATTTTAATAATCTATGTAATATTTCTCATAATATCTTGCTTCTAAGTGAGGCAAAGTCCCTATTACAGAGAGATAAATATAATACCAGTTAAGGTCTAATAACATCTAGAATGAAACTATTTTATTCTTTGACAAGTTATCTGCAAATATCCACAAAGTTCTGTATCCTAATTTGTCATTTTCTGCTGAAGAGTAAGTACAGCTGAAGTGATGAATCCTTATAAAGTCTTTTTGTGGCATGATATCTTTAATGAGAATCTTGCAGTCTGCTACTGGGATCTGGATAATATACTGCCTGTGACTAAGCATTATGGAAACTTTCAAATTTACTTAAGGTGTAAGAATTCAAAGCTTTTAACTCTGTGTGTGATTGCTACCTTAGTTGATTATAGACAGAACTTGGGCATCCAGCACAAAAATGTCCCAACTCCTTGCTGAAGGATAGCTGAGAAAGGGAGAGTTTGGGCAGTTGTCCTCTGGAAGGAGGCATGGCAGGACTCCAGCCTCTCGCTGAACTTTCCATTTGTGTCAAGGAAGAAGGAAAATAACTCAGGCCTCTTACAGCTTGGAGTGTTGCAACAGAGGGGCTGTAGAGGAAACACTGGGAGTCTAGGAACTAATTACAGGAGCACTTCTGCCGTCTGTTCTGCAAAACATTTGGAGGAGGAGAGATGGCATTATGCTTTGGTACAAGTCAAAAGGAGTGAGGAGAAAATAATATTCAGCTCACTGAAACTCCTACAGATGAAAAATCCCTGTCCTTGGAAACTGATTTGAATATAAAACAACACTCCATAACAATAATTCTCAAAAGGAAAGCTGGAGTAATAGATCATTTCTGGTATAAAGCAAGAGAAAAACTGAGGGAGATGCAAAATTGCCATCCCAGGACAGAGAGGAAATCTGTATACAAACCCTGGCTTCAAGTTTACTGTACCCTGAGATGCATTGGGCCAGCCATGTTTTCTTGCCAGTCCACCTCCTGAAGCTCTGCAGCCACCTGTTTTGGGCCACCCCACCCAGCCCCAGAGTGCCACTGCCTCTTTTTCCTCAGAGGCTCTGGGGCTCAGCAGTTGCTTGGCACAGCTGCTTGGTGTGAGGGCAAGAGAACTACAGCCAATAAAGGGAAGCCTGGAGCCTACTTTTTGCATGCTCATAGTAGAAAATAGTAACTTCTTGCCTCTCCTGCCTCTGAAGAGTTGGGCCGACAGGTATAAACAGTTTTTTCTCCCATCCTTTTCCCATTCCTCCCCTCTGCTGCAGTTCTTTTCATCTGTCAAAATCTTGCAACCATGCACTTAAAAAATAAAGAGCAAAACTTTGTCATTTTACTCCTGTTCAGTCTCCTTGCTCTATATTTTTTAGATTATATTAGAAAGCAAATAGTGTCTTCAGTGGCATACTTTCCTTTCCTCTTTGTGTTATGTGTGTAACTTTTCTTCCAAGCCTAGCTGTGATCTTCAGCAGGCTCTCTCTGGAATCCCAGAGATGAAAAGCCTATGCCAGGCAGCCAAGCACCATATCTGTCTTTCAGAAACAGTTTCAACTGAAAAGGGAAAGTGGCTTTTCTCCTGCAGCCTGTGTATCAGCTCCTACACCCCTTCCTCCTTGAGGCCTTTGCCTTCAATGTCATTGTGATTGTTAGTTGATTTCTGGTGCCTATTCTATTAATCCATGCACCTTGTCACCGTTGTGAGGTGTCTGGGCACTTTTCTGCTGTGACATCCAAGCTGACTTTCAGCTGGATGCCATCCCCAACTTTCATTTTTTTCTCTGTGTAGTTGAAGAGCTGTGCCAAACAGCTCAGACATTTTTATTATACTTTAAGTGAAGAAGGGAGCATTCTGGTAGGGTAGATCTAGAACAATCTTTGTGGCAATTTATTTAGACATCCAGACAGAGTGGTCCTGGATCTTTCTTTAAATAATTTTTTGAGTCAGTTGTTAAAATAATATTTTTTTTGCTTAAAACATTGGCTGTTATATTATTGTGGATTTTTAAATTACTTTCTAGGCAGTTAAGCAGTATACTTTGTGTCGACTTTGTCTTCCATCACATCAGTATTTCATTGGGTTTTATTGTGTTCTTACTAATTGTATATGCAGTTTGGTTTGCTAGTGTAACAAGCTTTGACAATGGTATACAAAAGACAATTAGTAAGGTTTGCCCTTACAATTACTCATCTTGACTTGACTGTGATTATAAATGCTGTGTGATAAAGTGCATGTAGTAACAGGGAACTCCAGCCAGCAAGTCAGGAGGTACTCCCTGACCCTGAAAAGTAAATGTGACTGAAACTCAGTAATATTTTCTGCATGGCACTGATAATATGCACCAGGATTCTTTTTAAGAAAAGAAAAATATGTTGACTTTTTCAGTGGCAAAGGTAATCTCAGAAGTACCTAAGCATGCTCATCTTTTCTCCTGAGATGGCTCCCCATCCTCCTAGGTGTGGATGTCACAAGAAATAATTCACCAAAACATTCTCTTTAGGCAATGACAATGAATTATAACATTGGACTGTTCAAAGTATTACATCTCTGATCCTGAAATGAGTGTACAGATGAATCAATAAAATGCTGGATCGTATCAATAATTTATCATAGGGATAATTATGCAGGAAGTAAAAGGGACAGAGATAGCCATAGTCAACTTGTATAATTTCTAAGCATTAAGAGATGTATTATATGTTTGATGTGGGTTCTTAATGCTGCTGCGAAACATTGGTCTGTAACTATGCAGAACACCTTAGAGAACTATTAACAAAACCCACAGAACACTGAGAGACTAGTTATTAAAAGTCTGAGCATCAGGGAGAAATAGTGCAACTAAAAGTTTTAGTTGGAGTGAACAGTACAGTTTAATTAAATAAACCAAATAATTGTTAAAGTCACTTAACATTATCAATCAGCCTTGTCAGTATCTTACACTTTTTCACTATTACATTTCTTATTCCCAAAAGTCTCTTTTGGAGGATCAGAATACTGAGCATAGAACAAGATTCTTCTTTCTAGAGAGGTGGGGCAGGCTTTCTGCTAGCTTCCACAGACCCAGATTTCATTCTGGCATCTTTGTGCAGACTGAAAAATAATGTATCGATAAAAAGTCGTGGTCATGTATATAAAATATCCTTTTTGCATTCTAAGTGAGCAGGAGAATCATTCATAGATTAAAGCCAGGAGGGGTGGTTGAAATTATACAAATTTTCAGGTTGTAGCAAATATCCTCAGTTGATTTCAGCTGGACCAGAGATACTTTCCCCACCCCCGCTGAAAAACATTTGATACTCCTCTTTCTTCCTGTTGTAGCTAGTTTTGATTTTTAAACTTGGTGGTGATAAATCTACGTGAATATTAGCTAATCATCATATTGTCCAACTTTTTTAGAAGCAAAGCACCTTTCACATTGTGTCTATGCTAAGTGCTGTCACTGAGATGACAGGATTGATTGTTTTCTTTTTTTTTTTTTGGAAGGAACTGTACAAGCCAACCACTTTGCCCAATATTTTTTTTAATTGAACTTATAAGATTAGGCTGACCAAGGCAGGTGAGGATAGTCTTTTTAATTTTAGATGCCTGTTCTTTTTTGATTGTCTATATAGGGAAAATAATTTATCTGAGGAAATTACCCACAGTACCAAAACTAAGCTTAAGTGGCAAGTCCCAGTCCCTTAGTCTGGCCTCTCTCATTTCAGGTCAAAAAGCAGGCAGGTTAGTATCACTTACTTTTTCATTTTCATTACAGCTCATGTTTCCCAGTGTTCTATGTCATGTTTTAAAATCAGTCACTGGAAGAAATGTGCCCTATTTTCTTCAAGCCTTGCTGAAGCCTTGAGACTGAACTTAGGTTTTTCTTGCGTGGAATTGAACTTGATACAATAGCAACAGACAGCAGGCTCTCCAGGCACATTTTCCCTACAAGATCTCACTGGAGACCTGGTAATGATTTACTGAGGCAACCCTCCATCCTGCATGCAAAAGAGAACAAGGATGCATAATTACCTTCAGCTGTTTCCCATACACACTCTCACCTTACTTTTCTCTAGGCTGCCTTATCCTTTCCTGGGTACTTTCAGCATATCACACCAAGTAGTTGGGCTGGGCTGCTCCAGAGGCTGGTGGCTGTGGACCATCAGGAGGTGAACTGCTTATGGCTGGGCTGTAAATCCTGGCTGGTCCCATACATCTCAGGGACTAAAGATGAATTTTAAACTAGGGTTTGTACTCAAGACTTTTTCTCTATCCTGGACAATGATTTTTCATCTCCCTTGTAACTCTTCTTACTACATAGTAGAAATTCTCTGTTAGTTTCCTCAGAATTTACTTTTGAGGATTAATGCTTATGGAATGCTGTTAAATATGCAAAGAAGTACAAGACAAAGCTTTCTGTTACTTCCACTGCATGCCATCACCAGCCTTTTAATAGTTAATATAAACCATTTTCATTTGAGTGGCTTTTGTTTCTTTGAGAAGAAAGTTTATTGTATCTTCCTGAAGAGGTTAGGAAGTTAGGGTTATTGTCACCACCTTTTTTTTTTTTTTAATTTTTGCTTAAAGGATGAAAGCTTCATCTTATGTAGACATATTTTAATGTAGGTAAGCAGACTTGAAGTATAGTAGACACTTAAAGTGAGATTTAAAAATGCTTTCCCATTATAAAGAGCTGCTCTGATGGAGTCATGGAAATATGGGGTGGGGGGAAACCCTCCTCTTCTATGTAATATCCTTAGACTGAGCTATTTACATGTATTTTATGAGAAATAATTGAATTTGTCACTGTAAATTATGCTCCCTTAGACATATAATAAAGCAGTCTCTTTGAAGAACAGGAAGCAAAACTCTTGGTTTGAAGCTCTGTGCCCAGGGACATAAATGCTGACTTATGCCGTGTTTAGGTTAGGCTGCATGGCCTCCTCTTAGCCAGTCAGCATGGTTGGAGGGAGGATGTGTGCTGGCCAGGGAAGAGTCCTTTTTCCATTTAAAATTCTTCCCAACCCCAAACTTTTCTCCCAAATGGACACCCTTTACTTTCCATGCTCATGGCTGAGTTTATTGTTTACACAGACAGGGTTCATCCCCATTCACATCTCTAAAGAAAGTCTCTCTTAGGCCTTAAGACAAGTGATGCATGTGCTCTCCTGAATGACAGTGGAGGCTTCTGGAGTGGCCGCTCTCTGGCCTCCTGTGGGCTGCACATTGAGCAGGGAGGTTTGGTCAGGAGGGGATGGGAAAACTGGGGGGGGGGGGGCCCACAGAAACCCTTTGGTGCAGGCTCATGCCCTGCTCGCATCACTCACTGCTCCACTGCTGGCACCAGCTGTTGTGTGCCACACCATTTATGGTCTCTCTCTGGGGACACGTCTTCATGCCCCTGGAGACAAATAACATTTCTAAGCAATTTTTTCTGCCTTCCCCTCCTTCGCCACCCCCCCCACCACCACCTTCCTTGCTTTGTTTGCTTTACACTGTGAGCGTCAAGCACTGTTGATAAAATTCTGCTGGATGGAAACCCAAACATATCATACAGGACTAGCTTTTGAAGAGATGAGGGTTTTCCTAATGTGATAGTCAGGGGTAGATTAAGGAAGTGACAGTTCTCTTTGATGTCCTGGGCTCCAAATATTTAAGGACAGTGTTGCAGAAATTGAATAGAAAAGAAAACTTTGTGAAGAAAAGTGTAAAGAAAACTTTGAAACTCTAAGATTTAGGAAAGATAAATGTTCATGCCTCAGGAGAGAGATTATGAGTTCCAAGAGGCTAAAATCAGATAATTCTGTGTTTTGGTGTTTAGATCTGCATATCATAGAATGTTTTTGGTTCGAAAGATCATCTAGTTCCTCTCCCCTCCTGTGAGCATGGACACCTTCTATGAGACCAGGTTGCTCACATCTCCATCCATGAACACTTCCAGGGATAGAGCATCAACACCTTCTCTCGGCAACCTGTACCAGTGTCTCATCACCCTTACAGTGAAGAATTTTTTCCCCGTATCTAATCTAAACTAACTTTCTTTCTGTTTAAAGTCATTCCCCCTTGTTCTGTCATTACGTGCCCTCATAAAAGTCCCTCTCTATCTTTCTTGCAGTCTCCCTTTAGGTACTGGAAGGCTGCTCTAAAGTCTCCTTGGAGCCTTCTCTTCTCCAAGCTAATGAACCACAACTCTCTCAGCCTTTCCTCGCAGGAGAGGTGCTTCAGTCCTTTGATCATCTTTGTGACCCTCCTTTGGACTCTCTCCAGCAGGTCAATGTCTTTATTGTGTTAGGAGCTCCAGACCTGGACACAGTACTCCAGGTGAGGTCTCACAAGATCAGAGTAGAGGGGGAAAAATCAGCTCCTTCAATATGCTGGTCACTTCTCTTTTGGTGCAGCTCAGAATTCAGTTGGCTTTCTGGGCTGCCAGCATATGTTTCCAGATCACGCTGAGTTTCTAATCCACCTGTACTTCCATGTCGTTTTATCTTTTGTCCTAATTCAGTCAAGGACACGTGGTCTTTGGGTTGCTGGGAAGGTTTCAATCAGAAACATGTTGAACTGATTCACAGTAGCTGGAAATAATTGAAAATTACATTTCTGCAGTGATTCCTAAAGGAGGCAAGATGTTTACTGTTATGGTCCCTCTCCATCTTTTCTGCCCTTTACAATATTTGTTTGAAAAAAAAAAGTATTTGAATGCTGAAAAACTAATGTCTGATGGATAGCATTTCAAATCCAGTTCTGTGCACTTCATCGCAATATTTTGCAATCTTTAGAAAACATTTTAGCAATTAATTTTGCAATGGCTAATTTAGGAGGAACTGAGTGGAACAGAGGTGATGACTTCATCTCAGGTCTGCCTGTTTCAAGCTGCATTTCCAGGAAAGGAAAAAAATACTATGGTCCCTGCTTTGATACCAAATCTGTAGCTGTTTTCAAATTATATACGTATTATTATCGTAGCTGATTTCTATCACTTAGGTGATAAGAGGAAGAACTCTGATTAAAATAGTTCATGATCTTTGAATTAACTGATATTTTATTATTTTCTTTTCTTTAAGAAACCCTTATTTTATGTATGTTAAGACCATTAATACTTTTTTCAGGAAATGTGATCTGTTCCTCACTAGAAGTGCTGAGAAAGTGGCTTAAAAAGTTTCAGAAGAACCAGCAGCTTTTCCAGAACTCTGAGTCTGACAGTGCTGATATGTGTGCATTTTCAGTGAAATGCTCTTTTCAACAGTGATAGCATAAGGCATGCAAGCCACAAAAGTCACATTAAACTATCAAAATGAGTCTTGCTATGGCTCTTATAATGCTTGTGCTGCCTTTATGGGAAAGAAATAATTTTCATCTTAGATCACCTACCAGTAGCTCTTTAAAAGAAATACATGGTTGACAAGGCTAGCTGAGTGTTGAAGATAACCGTCTCCATCTCTACTCTGTTTAACAGTTTTATTTCAGTGGGGTTATACCAGTGTAATTCTGGGGTAGTGAAATGGGGAATCTGTCCACAAGCACAGTTGGTTGTTCAAGCAGTTCTCTGCCTTTTAGTTTGTTACAAATGTGCTATAACATCTATTTGGTGATGATGCTAATGAGATATTGGCTCCCTTCACAGGCTCGGTGTAGCACACTGACTTTTTCTGCCATATGAAAGGCCAAATCTTTGTAAGCACAGGCAACATATGGGCGTTCGTAGGGTTTCTTGGCTACCTACCCCAGCATTTTTCATAGATCATAGAGTCACAGAATGGTTTGGGTTAGAAAGGATCTTCAAAGACCACCTAGCCCAACTTCCCTGCCATGAACAGGGACAACTTGCACTAGGTCAGGTTTCTCAGAGCTCAGTCAAACCTGACACTTCGAATGATGTCTCATTCAAGAGTCTCTCAGGAGAGCAGGAGATGGAAGCACCCACTTGCCTGATCTTTGGGGTGGGCAGGAAAAAGAAAGGTAAATGTAAAAGGATGTAGTGAAATCAAAACACTCACTGTAGTATTAGTGTTAGTTGTCATCAGGCTATGGGCTATTCTGAGGTGCCTCCCTTTTGTTTTGATTTGTAATTTGATTTGGGAGCATGTCTGAGTAGGAACTTTGTACTGATCCAGGAGCTGCCTTCATTCATCGTAATAGTACCCATGAGATGTAGCTGAGTCACCAAGTTGGGTTGTTTTATTTAATTATAAAGTCCAGATCCTCCTGCTTTCTGTTACAGGCTTTTTATCTTACTCCGGTCTTGTCAAAATCAATTTGTAATTCTGTGGTATACACATGAAATTAGTTTTAATTTTCTATGTGTTTCCAAGGGTGACTGACATTTAATATTTTCTTCTGAGGGTCTCATTAGTACTGTGTACCCATAATCTATTCTATGGGTGTAATGACAGAGGGTAAGTGAGCTATTGAACAGCATCCATCTGTCCACTTAGCAAATGGCCAGAGGGAAATACAGGGAGAAAATAGATGGATAATTGTCCACATTTTGTATTTTGCAGCTTAGAGAAGTCAAATACCGCACTGTGGGTTTGCTGTGAGCTTTAAGGATTTTGGCCCTTCGTGACCCAGAAGATGCTTCTTAGCAGTAATTTGTACATGCCAGGCAGTGAGGAAATATGGCAAAACCTGTAGAGGCAGAACTGATTTTCAAGCACAAGAGCAATTGCTGCACGGTCAGAGCGGCAATGTCTTTTATGTCCCTGACTTCAACGTAGCGAAGGAAGTTAACTTTAATCTTGTAACTGTGACCCCATCTTTTATCTTGCTGTAGTCCATATGTGTGTATGTGGGTACATACCACTTATGGCCATTGGCTGGCTTTAGTCTTGCTGTCCTGTGAGTGACTTGTCCCAGGGCTTTGGAAGACCTGTATCCTTCTGTAAACCTTGTGTCAACAGAAGCTATAGAAGAAAGATTATTTTTTCTTCTGTTTTTCACATGGCCTCTGAAGTAGCTGTCTGCTTTGTCTCTAGGCTTTAATGAGCTTGCAGGAAGGGTGGTAAGATAATAAAACAAAAAATAATGCCCAGAAGGCAGGGAAAAGACAAAGAGAGCAGCACGCAGGGGAAGAAGCAAGAGGTGGAAGAGTCCATGAGAAAAAGGAACAGAGCAGCAGTAGTGGTGCTGTGTAGCACAAATGCAAATCAACTGGAAATAGCATTTTTTTTGTGCCATCAGAAATATTATTAATAAAGATCTATAAAGTTTTTCAGAAAACCTACCCATTGCTCATCTCTTTGGCTACATCTTTGCCCATATTCTTTGCCCATATTCTCACTCTGCAAGGATACTGTATGTATTACCAGTGCAATTTGAATTAATGAAAGTGAGATCTACAGTGGTAATTTGTGGAGAAAGCATAAGTACTGTATTTGTTATTTAAGGAATTATGGAGGAGTTTATATTTGTTTCCAACTGAAATGAAAGTTCCTAGTACTTGTTAGCTATAAGTAACAATGTGGAAACTTCCATTTCCAGTTTATAGGGTGTTTTGACTAAAAATTTGAAGTGGATTGGTAGGAAAGAGGCTTGATACTTAAACTTTATTTAATCTGTTCAGGGAGGGACTACCACCTTCTTTTGTGTATTTAAATTGCTCTGTAGAGTGGTATCTCCACTAACTTAACACATTGTGTTAATGGAGAGTTTTTTCACTTTGTTAAAACATCATCAGATGTGACCATATACTTATTGTGTATTTTTCCGTGAGTTGTGAGATGTAGTGAGTAATTTGCCTTATAATTTTAGTATCTGAAAATTATTTAATTGAGGCATTTTAAAAGTCTTTGCTTCACAACATAGTGCCTAATATTGTTTGGTGATTTTCCCTGGAAGGCAAATTTGTTCTGTATTAGTCCTCTTATATTTTTATAAAAAATAGACTATTTTGATTGGTTTTATCAGGCAAATTAATGTCTGTTCACAAAAAGGGTAATGATTTCTATTAAATACAAGGTTATAATGGATTAGAAAAAGGCAAATTTTCTTGTGCCAACATGAACATTTACTTTAAAATATGTTGGGATTGTTTTCAGTAATGGATCTGCTAACTGTGGAGTAGTGTATACAATCAACATAAATACCAAAAAAGAAGTATATACTGGAAAAGAAGCAAAGAAAAATTCAATTAAAAATTCAATGAGATAACAGAAACCTGTGTGAAAGTAGGTAAAGAGAATGGTGACTTGCTTATAAAGCAAAATATTTCAAACCTCACTATCCAGGAGAATTCTTGAGGTTTGTTATTTCAGGATATTCACTTTTATCACACTGTGGCATAATTCACATGAATTGTCTTGGTGTTTTGGTTTTGTATATTTCTTTAGAAGAAAGAACAAGACCAAAACAACATGCAGGTTTTTTTTCCTCTGATCTTTCATTAAATTCCTTTTAAAAATCTATTTTGCTGTTCATATTGTTCTCCACCTCTGCCTGATAAAATTCCCCTATCTCACTCATTATTTCTGAGGTGCCTATCATAGTGATGCAAGAGCAGGACAGATGGTAAGGGCAGATGAAAGAGCAGATTGTACTGTTAGATTGCACAGTTATTTATGCCAGGGCAAAGGACAAGCAGGGGATTGCTTACCAGAACAACTGCTCTTATCTAGACATTTTACAGTGCTTTTGAAGTTGCGTCTGCTGCTTGTAGTGTGTGTCATCACAGAGCCTTTGACTTTCATCAGCCCAAGTGACCTGTGGTAGTACAACATTTTCTCATTTGCAGAAATGCTACTCTGCACTGCAGAGGGGTTGCCTCGGTTTTTCTTACGTTTGGGTCCTGCTACGAATGCTTGCTTTTTTCATGTGCATTTCCATGACCTTTTTTATAGAAAACTTTTTAAGTGATTTTGTTGTTGTTGTTGTTGTTGTTTTGTTTTATGCTGAATTCATGTACAGCTTTTACTTAAAGAAATTATAAAATTATATTAGCATTTATATTTAGATGCATGCATTCATTTACCTATTCTATAGAAAATATCTTTAGATATGTAGTAAATAACTAGTAATAATTGTATGCAAAATTTACCCTCAATTTTTCTTATAACATTATAATAATTACCCAGTAATAGCAAGCCATTATTTGTATTCCTGTAAATCTCAAACCAAAAAACCTCCCATACCTTCATTTGAAATTTTTTTAGCAACCAGTGAAAAAGTGCAAGAATTTGCCGTAAATATATGCATCTTGCTATATGCAACTTTCTCCAATATTTCTTCAATATTCTGCTGCATTTGTATAGATACTACTTTTTCTTTATACATAAATATAAGGTTTATATTTTTATAATATTATATGTTATAGTTTTATACTTCTTTTAATAAATACAATTTACAATGTTCTATTTGTATAATTTATAATCTTTATATTATAATGATATAATATGTCTTTATGTTAAGAAGTGACTTTGTCTCAGGAGATTATTAAAAAGGAGAGTGAGAGAACAATTAAAAGTATGGATTTTGTATTCCGGTTCAGGTGCTAGTAAAACAAAAGTAAGGACTCATGTCTCTTCCTTTTCTCAGCTTAAAGAATAGGCTAGGCTTTTTGACCTATCTCAGCTCCTCTCATGCCTTGCATAAGAAAATTATATGGAGGTAGAAAGTTCAGTGTTGTATGAGAATCATCTTTCTATATGAGAAATTGCATCGGTGTTTTTCATGTGGCTGGTTTGATTGCATGTGAGAATTGGCCATCTTTATATTTAGCTACCCCCCGTTTATATTAATGACATATGAAAATAGAAAAAAACAACAAAAATGTGTTACTGACATTCAGAAGTTAAAATTTTCCTTTCCTTATGTATGTGTAGTAATTTTATAACAGTGTATTCTCTCTCAAAAACAAGAAATGCCAGTATTGGGATCAGCTTATTTTCCTTTTAGTCTCTCTAATGGCTCTTCTAAATTATTCTCCTAAATGGCATAACCATTGGGAAAAAACATGTGAAAGGATGAGTGGACTGAAAGGAGATGTCTGTCTTCAGAGTTTGCTTTTCATATAGATGAGTGAAATATTGTGGACAGTATATCAGTAACGGGACAGTATGCTTTGGCTTTTATGCTTCTAAACCTCTCCCATGCCTGAGCTGACTTTAATACAGTTTGGTCACTTTTCTCTGGACTTCCTGGCCTGAACCAAGGCCGCTCACTGCATTTTAGCCTTTCACAGCAATTATGTCACTTTTGGAGTTCAACTAAGCTTGTCAGAACAGAAGCCTGTGCATGAACATAAAAAAAAAGAACAGAGATTTAAGACTTTAAACATATGTTTAACATATTCAACCTATTTGCTCATTTTGAACATGTTAAGCATTGGCATCTGGCAAGGGGTATCAGGCTGTTTTTACAGCCATCTTCTTTGGGCTCCAGAGACAGTTTGTTCTTGCAAATTCAGCAGAACTTGCCATTTCCAAAATTGGTGGTGCTGTTTGAGATGAGTCCGCAGTATGCACTTGCATCTTAGAGAGCCAAGCATATTCTGGGTTACATCAAAAACAGCATGACCAAAAGGCCAAAGGAGGTGATTCTCTCCCACTACTCCTCTCTGAGACCCCACCTGGAATGCTGCATCCAGCTCTGAGGTCCCCAGCAAAGGAAGGACATTGGCCTGTTGGAGCGAGTTCAGAGGAGTGCCACCAAGTTGATTAGAGAGATGGAGCACCTCTCCCATGAGGAGAGTCTGGGAGAATTGAGATTGCTCAGTGTGGAAGATAGTGGTGACCTAATTGCAGCCTTCCAATACCTAAAAGGGGCCTGCATGAAACCTGGAAAGAGACTTTTTACAAGGGCGTGTGGTGAAAGGATAATGAGGAATGGCTTTAAAGTGGGCAGGTTTAGGTAAGGTATCAGAAAGAAATTATTTGCTGTGAGGGTGGTGAGACACTGGAACAGGTTGCCCAGAGAAATGTGGATGCACCGTTCCTGGAAGTGCTCAAGGCTGGGTTGAATAGCGCTCTGATCAACCTGTTCTAGTGAAAGGTGTCCCTGCTTAGGTGCATGACCAGTTTTTGGTCAAAGAATGCACACCACTAAAATAAAGACACGGAGATTCTGTCTTTTTAGCTTAAAATATTTTCTTCATTTTTTCTTCCAAGTTTTAGAAATAAGTAAAGAAGACTTTAAAGAAGACACATGTAAATATGCTGCCTTGCAAACAAAAGTCAAAAAGAAAATCTCGTTTCAGTCGAACTATCTTCCATTGAAGTGGATATCAGCCTTTTTTCATTGTTTCTGAAGTAGCTTTCAGTGGGTGAATTCATACAAATATAAGTTATTCTTACAGTCACATAACAGCAAGAATTTTGACACTGCAGTTCAGCAGAGTCAAAAGCAAATAGTAAATGTAACAGTCTATTATTGCCGAAGTCCACCCCTAGGTTCCCAACATATTATAGTAAATTCTACTGTGACTATGCATACAGTTATCTTGTTAACATTTTCCTACAGAAGAATAATTGTAGGTTGTTGAGAGAAATGAACTGTGTCCTTTCAGTGGCTTTTGGACTACTGAGAGTTGTATTTTAGTTCAGTAGTGCACCTTTGGAGCAAATCTCATCTGCAGTTTTGTTGATGCCACAAAGCCATCTTGATGCTTGCAAAGTTGTGAAACTAAACTGGAAGCAACATGCAGTTTGGAAGCCAAAATAATAAGTAAAAGACTTGGAGTTTCTCTATATTTCGTGCATTTTAATTCACTGTAACCTCTTTTTCAAAGTGTTTCACTTGTGACTGAATCTCTGCACTGAGTGATGAAGCAGGAAACAGTTGGTATGCATCTGCAGTATTAGATTTGGACCTGAAATAAGTCCAAAAACAGATGCAGCACATTTTTAGTATTTCTAGGTGGTTATCAGCATATGAAATAGAGATTAAAAAAACAAAGCAGAAAAAAAAAAAAAGAAAAAAGAGAAATCTAAACCAAACAAATGTTAGTATTAATCTAGGCTTCCTATCTCTGATTTGTGATTTGTAGTGGGGGGGGTTATGTTTGACAATATTTCTTTTATGCTAATGTAGCAGGAAGCAGAATTAGGTTTTTTTCTCTCTCCAACTCATCTACTCTTTGATGAATGACTGTCAGAATTGATTTTGGTATGGAAAAGCAAAACGACTCATGTCTTTTTTTTTTTTTTGATTGGTGGATTAATCTTATGTTAAGAATGTCCCATTATGAAGGCTTTCACTTTGGAAATATTCTGAAGCTATAAACCCCTGTATGATTCTCAGTCTTTATTTTTAGGGCTTCAGAGAACTGTTTTCTAGAAACAAACAAAAAATTATGAGACAATTTGAAATTCTTAAATATTATTCCCTTTATTCTTTGCCATTGTTTTGAAATTTTAGATTTATTTAATATGAAAACCAATTGTAGGAGCAATTGTTCTAACCCTTGTTGTAAGAGAAATAAAAATTGTAATCTGTCTTGAAACATCTATATCTATTTGGAGAGAACAAAACCTCTTACCTAAGTTTTGATATATAGAGGATTAAAAACTATAAAACCTCTTATTGGAGTTTTGAAATAATATATTTAGGATTAGAAATATTTGTCATCATGTTTTGTGGCCTGTTTATCAGCATTTGCTAAGGATGCATGATTGGGGTACAACTCCATGCTCTTGGCTTATTTTCAGGCTACAGATTTAAAATGCAAAAAGGTAAATCCTGCAGTGCTTAGATATATTAAATGCAAATAAAAGGACTTGAAAAAGCAGATGAAATTCAGCAAGTCACTTGCTTCTATGGTCTAAATTTTGCTTTATTTGGAAAAAAATGCTGTATATTTGGGAAAGAAAGAAGTCAAAATACGTAAAGGAAGAATCTATGTAGAAGCTGTGGCAATGTTTAATTTTTTTCTAATGAGAAGGATACTGAGTAAGCAGGAGAGCATATATGGGGCATAAGATCATTTGGCGCTTTTTATTTTTCAAAAATTTAGTTGAAATAGTGCATATCTCACCTCTGAGGACTGACTAGAATACACATCTATTTAAACATTGTCTCATGGTTATCTTATTTACCTTACAGACCAAAGACAAAATTGTCTGTCTGCTATTTTTGCAGAATAATTGTAAATTGGGGCGGAGAATGTATGTGCTTCTGCTTATCAATTCTGACCTTTCTAAAATTTTAGGGCTGATGAAATTTCACAAAAAGCATTTATATGAACTAATTAGGTGACATTTATATGAACTAAAGGTGACATTTAAATATGACATGATAAATGATATTTCCAAAACCTCTCTAATTTATGTTACAAACCTGTTAGTATTTTCATTTGTATCTTTATAGGCAGTGTGGGAAGATCCTGAAATAGGTTCCAGTTTGTATTGGGTTGCTATATATATTTATTCAGTGGGCTTCCTCAGAATTTACATTAGTCTGACATTATCCAGAGCAAATTTCAGTCTCAAAAAGATCTCAGGCAGGACTCCAAACTCTTCACTTTGAACTCTTGAGATGATGTAAACTCACTGACTTCCATGAAGTCGATACAAATTTATATTCCGTCTTTTTGCCTTCTGAGTGAAGATTTTTTTTAATATGTAAGAGTATATGTCATATCTAGCTGTTAGATGTAAGTACACAATATATACTGCAGAGCCTTTCATGTTAATTCAGTGTAGTCAGTAGTGTGGGTGTGACAATGAGGTGTTCCTGATGTAAAGAGATCAAAACATAAATAGTACCAGCTCACCATGTGCTTCCTTTGCTCTGGTGTGGCAGCAGCAGAAATGGAGACTGGTCTGGCATCTTGGGGCTCCTCATTTGCTGTTTCTTACCCATCACCCTCTTTGCCCCACTGGTTCTCTGCAGGGGCTCCTAGTGGCTTTGCTAAAAGTTGGTCTGAACATAAAACACAGTTTGGCTAAGTTTTATTAAAGTGTACTTTCTGGACAGTGGTAATAAAACTAAAGTGCATGAAAATGGGAGAAAAGAGGAAGGGACAAAGTATGTGTAAATCATACCATAAGTGAAGATCACCTGTCATTCTCAAGCTGTTTATTCTGTTTTGGAAAAGCAATGCCAATACTAAAGATGACAGATGATGACAACTGATTTATACTGTAACTTTTATGGTATCTTAACATCCTATGTGTGTACTTAGAAGAACTGATATGAAATATATGACTTCTCTTCTTTGATTCATCTAAAGTTCAGAAAGATAGAAAGAGCTGTCATTTCAAAGAAATACTTCTTCAGTCCAGAGATATGCTGAGAGCACAATGTATATCCTATCAAAGGGGTAATCCCACATACTTGTCTGTGTATCTCAAGTGTTTTCAAATATGTAATTGACTTTTGCACCCATTCCCAAAACTTGCAGCTCTTCTGATCTTGTCTGGCTTTCTTTTGTGTAACCAAACCAGAGCACTGGAGGGGGAAGACAGAGTGACTAGTGACAGCCCAGGGGTTATGTGTAAATAGAAAAACATCATCAAAGGGGGAATGATACTTTTGAGTCTTACTTCCTCCTATAGGATCAGGTTTTTCCCCGCCCTAACAAAACAGAAAATTGGTTTTAAGAAGCATTTTATGTAGCAATGATTTTTGCGTATCTGTCTCTTGCTAACTTTTCTTATTGCTGAGATTACTCTTGTGAAATTCTTTGTGTCTTGGAGTTTTCTCATCACTAATAGGAATTTGTTCATTTGTGTATGTAACCTTGAAGTACAATTACACATGAAGAAATATTAGAGCAGCAGTAAGAGCTTGAAATATAACCAGCACTACATAGAAAGTCAGAGATAAGTGTGAAGAATAGAGCTGGTAAATTCTTGACCCATACAGAAATGTCTAAGTAATGAGGTGTTTTCAAACAAAGCCTTCAATTCCTATTAAATATGAGAATTCCATTGTCTATGTGGTTTTAAGGAATTATTCTCTGCCACCTCTTGCTTAGGGCCCTTTCTCCCTAGATGCTTCTGCCAGCAAATTGAAACTGGACACTGTTCAGATTGGTTTGAGCTCGATTTTTTGATTTTTCCTTACAGGGAATTTCTCTCCTGTTATCCACTGTTGGCACAGCCAGCATACAACCAGTCAGGATGGCAAAGAAAATTAAAAAAAGGCTTAGCTATACCCCAATGCTTTATTTAATTGAAATGATACATAGCACAACTTAAATTTCACTAACATAGCTGCAGTCAAAGATGTTTAGCTAAGCATGGCTGACATACAAATGTTTAATGGACTAGATTTTATTTTGTTTGTCAGAAATGTGTGCCTTGCTTCAACAAAAGGCTCAAAGGATTTTGCCAGGATGTAGCCATGTGACTAAATGTTTTTCTCTGTCTGATACCTAAGCAGCTCTCGTTGCCTTTTTGTTTTGTTTTGTTTTCGATCTACATTCAGCTTGTGCAGCCTTGCCAACACAAAAGTTGCCAGCAACTCTGAATATCCAAATTTTAATTTAGCTGAAGTGCAAAATAGCTGTTAATGATGACTTTTGGATTTGAGAAACTGAGCAGATTGTTTTAATGATCCATGCTAATTTACTGAGTTTGCAACTTAATATGTTTCACTTTGCAAAACGTTAAAGACACTAAAGTTAATTGGGACTGTGTTATATTTTAATGTATACACTTTTTTTTAAGTGCACCAGAAATGAGAAGGAATAGTTTTCTTATTACAAAAAAAATTTCTGTGATCTGACATTCTTCTTACCAACAATCATTATCAAGTATGTGATTATGGGTGAACTACATCTGTAATATATATTATATTTCAGTTTGAGCTAAAAAAGGTTAAGATAATCACTGAATACAACAATGACCAGTGAAGTACTGAATTTTAATTAGATTTTTGTGTAAAATAAACCAGTAGAACAAGGGGAATTCACTGAACTGCAATTTTTGTAACTGTTAGAAGTTATTAAAAATAGGTATTTAGAATGCATGCCATTTCTTAGGTAATGTATGCTAATTAATTTGCTATTCTTAAGCTAATACTGCTTTGATAAATGCTTGTATCTAGTACAATTTGATAGATTATAATTGCTTTAGGAGCCATGGTTTTTGTGAAAATATTAACCAAGCCATGTAAGTTGACGTTTTTAAAAGCTTAATCCAGAAGTATATAGAAGATTTGTTGGAACACCGAGGGGATGTACATAAGTACTTTCCATCTGCAGTTACACTCAGAAGCAGCCAAGAACCAATTCAGCTCTTAAACTGAGCTTTTGACTTCCTCTGATGTAACAGTTATGCTAGTTTCAAGTCCAAAGAGTAAGATATGGACTTGAATCCATATACTGAGGGAGCTGGGGTTGTTTAGCCTGGAGAAAAGAAGTCCTAGGGGTGCCCTTATCACTCTCTACAGCTACCTGAAAGGAGCTTGTGGCCAGGTGGGGGTTGGCCTCTTTTCCCATCCTTCTCTCATCCTAGTGACAGGATGAGAGGACATAGTCTCAAGCTGTGCCAGGGGAGTTTCAGCTTGGACATCAGAAGGAATTTCTTCACAGAAAGGGTTGTTAAGCATTGTAATGGATTGCCCAAGGGGTGGTGGAATACCATCCCTTGCAGTATTGAAGGAATGACTGGAGGTGGCACTCAGTGGTCTAGTTGACAAGGTGATGGTCAGTCAAAGTTTGGACTCGATTATCTTAGAGGTCTTTTCCAGCCTAAATTATTTTGTCGTTCTTGGGACTAGAAATTTCACAGCCAGCCATTTAAGGCAAGGCTTGGCAGATTTCTGGTGGAGAAGGGGGAAGGGAGGGTGAAGAAGTATATGTACAGTATTGCTGATGTAGTAACTTTGTTATCTTTCTGTCCTTTTAAAATGAAAGAAAATGGCAATGGAATTTAAGGCGATGTGAAGATTTTAACGTACTTTTTAATGTGGTTCCTGGCAATATTCTTCCACATGCAAGTGATGCATGCAGTCCAATCTTGTGGCAATAACAAGACACAAAAATCTGTCTTTTAACACAGCAATCTATCGTAAGTATTGGTGCACAAAGTATGTGACATTGAAATAAGTTTATTCTGTTAGATTAGTTTCAAAGAGTAGGTGGGTTTTTGTCCCCTCTTTGCCATCAAGCTTACTTGTCATTATCAATGTGAATGAAACTCAAAGAAAAGCTTTTAAAACTCTTCTCAAAATGGAGATTTCTTCATGCATGCATATGGCATTCAACATTTCAATCAGCTGTTACAGGCCAATGGGCTCAAGACTACATTTAGTGTCCACTAACAGTTGTTTAAGTGTTCAGCCCAAGACACGAAAAAACAGATTCACTAGTAATTTAAGAAATATTCATGGAAAATTTTCAGAATAAATGTTCATGATGGCCTTCAGATACTGTCTTTCTAAATTTCAAAATGGCACTATATCAAATGCAGTACTTCACATTTTGGTTCAAAAATTCTTTTGCCGTGTGGCAAAGTCATAGAGGTTGTGTTGCTTATTGGTTTAAAAAAGAGAATTGGCTTCTTCTGATTTGAAAGAAAGAGTTGGTTTACATTAGTTTGGTCTGGGAATCGTCATTCAGAAATTATTTTCCCAGTTACAAAACTTGTCCATTATACTTCCTATGGAAATTTTCCTGGTGAAGCTGACATTTAATAATCCCGATCAAATATATCTATAGTTTATGAACATAGAGTTCTTTTCTAACTGGTGGTGCTTCTGGCTCATCCTGGGAGTCTTAACTGGATTCTCTTCTGTATTTAATCATGCACATTAATTAGTCAATTGTTATCTATTTCCTAGATGTTTCCATCTTCTGTGGATATGATGATTCAGCATGTCAATATGAGTTATTAACAATAGTTAATAACTGTGCCAATAATAAAATTGCTTCTGTAGCAAGCAGGGGACAGATCTTCTGAGTGAACTGATTCTGCTTTGTTTCCTAATTGTGCAGTCTCAGTTCCTGCAGAGGTAGGTGGTGAACTTCAAGAACTCTGAATAAATAATTTGTCTCCAGTAACGTCGTGTAAAAAGGCAAGGATACTTTGGTCTCAGCAGCACTGACAACTTCAAAGCACTATTACTCTTGGGTTTCACAATACAGGTATCCAGCTATGCTGAAGTCTGCTATTTTCTGACACCCATTCCTGTGTCACTGCAGAACTGTTTGTGCAGCTATGTGCTGAAATAGATTGGAAAACTGATGGATTTTTTTTTTCTTGAGAAGTAGAAAAAGAAGGAAAGGAAATTACCAAGGGGCTGTCTAATGTTTTATATCGTAAACTGTAGTTCAAATTTTTCTGTAGGCATCCAGAGAGATTGCTTGCACATTATAATCCCCATTTGACAAAAGTGAAGTTAGTTACAAGATTTAAAGCACCATTCAGAAGCGTTTTGCAGTTAGGTCTAGAATAGAGTGTGTGAAGTTAAAAACTAGTTAAATGCTATGAACATGTTTCTCCTGATACAAAGATGTAACCTCCACACTGTGAGTAACTGCTGCAGCCATTTAATAGTAAAGCTGCTGTTAAACAAAACTGCCAGAAAACTTGTTCCAGACATGGAATAGTACCAGCAAAAGTAAAAGTGAATTAAACCCTTTGAAGCTTTGTAGTGCTCATAAAAAGTGTTAATACCTGGAGTACTACCAATTACCACTTTATTTTACAAAGACTAAAAAAAAAAAAATATTCCATTATCAAATAGAAGTCTTTCTAACTGCAGTATCTCAAGCTGTATTTTTGTAATCATTAGCAATTGATCTGTGCCCTACAGGATTACCCAGAAATACAGATGTTATCTGCACCAGGACAAGGCAAAAGTCTTTTGTTTGTTTCAGTTCAAATTTTTCAACCCGTGTGCTAAAGAGTTTCTACCACCTTCATTCTTCTGTACATCACAGTACATCAGAGCAGTACAGCCGGAATCAGATGCTTAGCAAAAGCCGACATCAAACACGTAGCTCTGAGAGTGCTGCGTGAAAAGAGAAAAATAATAAAAGAGAATAATAGTCAATGGCTGCTGTGGTGGTGTACAGACTCGGTGCAAAGGCAAGCTATGTCAGTGCTGTGTATTTCTCAGGTTCGTTTCAATAATTTGCCATTATCTGTTATAGCTGGGATTTGCCTGTTGATCTCACTTTAGAAAGCAAGTTACAGTCATGCCTTTTTCCTGCAAAGTTCAACTGATACAGACACAGGGGGAATAAAGCCTTCTTTCTACAGTATTTGAAATGGATTGGAAAGCTAACGCAAAGAATTAAAGATCAATTAATTTATATAAAATCAATCACAGCAATAATATCAACTGATTCTATCAAATTACCGGTAGCAGTATATCAATTTTCAATTGAAATTAGTTACTAGTATCTTTTGGCTAATCTGCTTTAAATGCAAAAAATTCAGTCCACTGATATCAAGTGGACTTGGTTGTGTCAAAACAAAATTTTTCACATACACTTCTTATATTCTTGAAGTTTGTTAGTTACTTTGAAATGTCAATGTTTGGATGTCATTTTTTCCCTGGAACTAGTGTTGGCGATAAATGTGAACAATGAGTATTTTTTGCACAGGATTTGCCTTGCTGCTTACACTAGATATGGTTGGGAAAAGGTTGTTTCTATTTGTTATAAGAGATTTAATTGCATGTAGTAGATGACATGGCTTAAAACGAGAAGATAAATGTAAGAAGACTGTCAAAAAAAGTTGTCAGTTAGGTGTTCTTAGCTTTCTACTGTTTTTTGATTCTTCAGCAAGTTCTTTTTTCAGACCAACTCATCTGACTCTTACAAATTCCTTTGGAAGAAGTCTCCTCAGGTATTTTAATGACACTTCATAGTTTTTTCTGATCCACTTGGATGTTTTGTTTTTGCTGAAGAGCCTTTCCTTTGCCAAATATACTAATTCCTATATCTAAATTTTTCTGTGAATATATGAGAATTCTTGGAAAGTTAAATATCTTGTCAAGATTTACCATATTATGACCTGAGTAAGCAGAAATATTCCCTGTAACTCAGATGCCTTTATTATTAATTTTCCAAGCAAGGTTGTTTTTTTTTTTTAATTTTGCTTTATTCTTTTTTTTTAACAGGTGTCTGAAAGCAAATAGCATATCTAGTTTCTATTCAAGTGTTACATTATAAAACACTAGTAATCTCTAAGTGTCCCTGAATAAATTGATAGTTCTTGGACTTGCTTTTTTCTTTCCTCTGCTTATATGAACACTGATTCCCAGGGTTTTTTCTTTACAGGCTTTCATAGTTGTAGTTCACAATTTACAGTGTGCCTCATCACCAGGTTCATGCCATCCTTATACTTTATAAGAGACATATGCAGAAGTAAATAAATCTAGCCTATACACTGAAGAAGTAAATTAGAGCAGAAGTAATGCTTTACCTTATCTTTCTCTCCTTAGCACTGTTAAGTGACTTAACCACATTCTAAGTGTCCTACTCCCTACTTGTAGACAAAGGAAGTCTTAGCTCTGCTTATGTTCTGTTGGACACGATGTGATGAGTCTTTGTGACCTGGCTGAGTTACAAGACACTTCTTGCTCTTCTGAGGCTATCTGGCAGTGAAAACTGGCTGGGGATGAAAGCAATACATATATTTTTTTTTCTCATTTTGAGATTGCTGTTTGCAAACTGTCTACAGCACTTTCATGGTGTTTACTTGCCTCTGCTTCCACCTTCACCCTCCTTGAAAATCCCTATGAAAAGTCCCACTGAGAATACAGAAGTCAAAAGTATAAATCAACAAAATGGACTGTGACAGAAGAATTCCTAACACACCTTTTAAACATCTGAAACTTCCAAACTACTGTGGCACTGGTGCAGGAGTTCAGATGCTCTTTGTTGCTGAAAAAAAGATTATCAAAAGAACTATCAAGAAATTGCTAAAGAGGGAAATGGCTCAAAGAACTGAGATCTTATGGGGAGAAGGAAAAGGTACAGGGAACATCTTGTTAACAGGGAAAGACAGAAGGGAAGGATATGAAAATGAAAAAGAAATCATTTAGAGGCACAAAAAACATAATGCTGCAGATCAAGAAAACATAAGAGACTGAAAGTGTGTTTACAGAGATGGAAGAGAAAGGAAGTCAAAGAGCGAAAGAAGAATGAAAGAACACTTCATTATTGCAGGGGTTTTATACATTATAATCTAGTTTGTCCTATTCAAATGTGACGTGAAATTTTATGTAGTCAGGTTCAGACCAAAAGCTGCTTGCTTTTCTCTTCAAAGGATTCTTTGAATATTATATCCTACTTCATTTTGTGAAGGAAAAGGAAGTATTGTTGCTACCTTGCTTTGCAGTGGTGGGCAAGGCAGGAACTGGGTTGGTCATGGGTTTGGTGTGAGCATCCTCATGGGAGAATCTCGAAAAAATGTGCTAAAAAATAACCAAAGAGAAGAAAAAGCAGAGAGTTGCAGAGAGAAGACATTGGATCTGAAAACAAATTACATCAATTACAGTGCGTGAAGGAATAGCCAATGTTTTGTGTTGACTCTTGTACAAAAATTAGAGAGCTTTTTTTTTCTTCTTCTCCCATGCATTTTGTAATATTCATTTTGTTTATATATCTCTTGGGCTACTTTAGCTGTCTCTTTAGAAAATGCTGTCCTTTTCCACTTATTTATGTTCTTTTATGACTTCTTATCCTACTTTGGGAAAAAAAAAAAAAGAGAAAAGGACCCAAAAAACAAACTCACAAGAGCAAAGAACCCACTAAATATTCTGTTCTTAAAAAATTCTGTCATTGAGTAAAGTGCTCTGCATTTTAGATTGCCATAACTCTTGAGCCTGGCTAGTAACACTATTCTTTCATCTTATCTTGTCAGAGCTGGAGTAAAATTTGATAAATATGTTGAGGCAGTCTTTAAGCTGCCAGTATTTAATGATCATCCCAGAGATGCTTGGAACAAGAAAGATTCCAAGGAAATTTGGAAGGAAAGTACTTTTAAATGATCCTGTATATTACTTTTTATTAGATTAAGTATATAAGCAGAAAACTTTTGTAGATCCAAAACTTTGTTTGCTTTGAAGTCACAATTCAAAGGGAAAGTTATCTGATTGTTTTAGAAATGAGTAGTAAAATATTGATAGAAATGTTGGTTCAAGGACAGTGCATGGGTTCTGGGCTGCCTCTTCATCTGAGCTCCATGTATATCTTTGAGAACTTGTAACAAGACAAGGTTCTTCTATAGTTAATGAATTTAAAGTAAGTTTATGCAAATTGCTTATTTCAGATCTGTGAACTGTAGAATTTAGTTGCAGTTCCCTAGAAATACACACTTATTTTAGTTTTTCGCAAATCTTATGGAATAGGCAAAAGCTGAAGACAGTATAGTTTAGGAAATCTCTCTTTAAATTTATATACATATTTATAGGTATTATTTCTGGTAGTTGAGCAAAAAAATTTTCTAGAATTTTGAAAATATGTTGTCAGTCTGTTTCACTACTTGTTTACTACCTACTTTTAAATCAGCTAAGCAATCTTGTGAACAGTGTAGATATGTATCCCCAGGGTTAGGGGAAAGGAAAATACCCTGTTAATTACGTAAAATAAAACACAAGAGTAATGCAAATGAGAAATAAATTGTTCCCATCACATTTACCATCCCAGGTGTTCATAATGCCCCAGAATTTAGCTGTGATAATAAGCAAATTAGGTTTACAGTATTGCAAAAATATGTAACTAATTGGCAAGATTAAAAAACAAACAAACAACAAAACAAATGTGTGTTTACTTTGCTATTATGTGTTTAGATTTAGGTACAAATACGCTGTCCATCATCAGTTATCTGTTAATATTCATCTCTTCATACACTCTTGTAAATCATTTGATCAGGATACAACTCTGCAGGGATTGCCAGCTATTCTATCCCATCAGATGGTTCCTCCACCTTTTTTCCTTCTTGGATGGCAATCACGGTATGCAAATGACAAGCTCTTCCAAGATGTTTCTAACATCTGGCTCTTGGTGGACTTCTTAGACAGCTGGACTAGACACACTGGAAGAACTTCTGAGCTATTCTCATAGTGAAGTGGTTTCTTGGCCTCTTAAATGTCGTGTCCTCTCCAAGTGCCCTCTGGATGTGAAATGATCTGCATGTTATACATTGCCAAAGAGCCCAAAGATGCAGATTATTATACAGCTGGAAGCTGCAAATGTATGGTGTAAATTGAATATGCTGCATATCCACAAGGCATGTGGACAGTTGAGTAGCGTGTTGCGATGGCAGCTCTGTTTCACATCAGCATGTGAAAGCCTCAAACACAGGAGCTGTAGCAAATAATTCCACAAAGTATTGGAGTAACATGGCTCAAAAGTAGATGCAAAGGGGAAAGAAAGTTTAGATAGTATGACTTTAAATTGGAAATGAAAATTTATATGAGTTTTTTCTGTATGGTAATTTTTCTTTTCTTTTCTTTTTTTTTTTTTGTGTGTGTGTGTGTGTGTTCTTGGTCTGTAGTTCTGTATTACACATAGTTAACCAGGGGTATTGTATAGCCTAGTGTGATTTCAGGCACCTTGAAGGAAAATGTTTATCTATACGTACAACTCAACAACGGGGCTTTTTATGGTGTGGAGTTTCAACCTCAAGTAAATATTGTGCTTAATATTCAAGATAGCAGAATATGTACCAGCCTAGTATGTTAACAATGGTAACAGGAAACCTGAAAATAGAGAGCATGTCTTTTTGTCAATTAAATTAAATTGTTGTTACCTAACCACAAAAGTGGACTTGACAGTTACTCGAAAAATAATTAGTTTCTGGTTTTTGTCACTGATTATTGTCATAGATAATGAAGATTGTTTTTCTGATAAGTACTTGACTGAAAAAAAAATTAAAGATAAAACTTGAAGATGTTTAGATACCACATTAAAAAAAATATTGAAAATATAGGGATAAACCTAAAGCCACATTTCACTGGGAAAAACATTTTCTAAGATAGTTTTGCTTTTTTTTTTCCAAAATGCAACATTTTTATGCATAACTCAATACCTCATTATAGCTAAAAACCTGGAAAGCTCAAAAAATCATTTCACTTTCAATAACCACATAAAACTAGAATACTTTTAATATCTGCTTGGGCTCTATTTGAAGAAATAACCTGAATTAAAAAGACTGCATATGGCTGCATTCTTTGAATTCCTTTAGGAATAAACACAACTTTTGGCAATCTTCTTGTAAAGAACAACTTGGTTTTTATTGATGCAAGTGAAAAAGATGAAATACAAGAATACATTAGGAGGAATGAGACAATTTTCTAATTGTCCTTTTTATTTTCCCTGCTATGATGTTAGTGTTGGAAAATATGTCAACCTGAGGTACGAATGTACTATTTTTCTCATTACTGAACCAGCAAAAGAACTTCTGTGTAATAACAAATAAGGTTTTTCATGATTAAAATTCTTACAAGATTTCAGCTGGATGCTTCTGTAGTCAGATGGAAAAAACACTCCTCAGAATCAGTTGAGACACTGTGCAGAGATTAAATCTCTTTTCTTTTTTTGTTGTTTGTTTGTGGATTTTTTTGTTTATTACTTTTTTTTGTATCTATATTTTACTCTTGATGCTATATATTTGCTAAAAAGGGGTTTTTTGAGCTTTCTTATATTTTGACTTATTTTTACAGATACAGAATTCCCAAGTAGCTGATCTTCTCATGCTGTGTCTGGAAAATTAAAACTAAAGTTAGTAGATACAATTAATCTAGACATAAGAAGCTTGGTGGTTCCCTGACAGAAGAAAAGTTTAATTTCCTTTTAGAGAATGAGCTACAATTCAACATATTTTCTGATATGATTTGTAGTGCAATGTTCTAGAATTTGCCATTGCAAAACATGTAGCAATCTTACCATTTTACCAATTCTTCTAGGAGAATGCAGCAAACTAGTTTCTTAATCTAAGGGATAGAAATAGATTGGAGAGTGCACTGTAAATTAGGGGGAAAATGTTCTTAGGTTGAAGAGAGGCAAGGGAAGGGAAATAAAGAGAAGTGTAGCTGGAAATTTCTCTGTTAGGCTTTGTTTGGAGTACATGTGTGATTCCTCTTTTTACTTTGGAACTAACCCTGGCTTGAGACTCGCTGCTCTGTGTGAGAAGCCCATGGGAACTGCTGTGCCATACGAACAGGTTGGCATCAAGACTTGCAGGGTGCTTGGTGCAGCAGCATTATTTCAGCAAAACATAAGAATTCTTTTCAACAATACAATGCAAATTCAGGATCACCTAAACTCTCTGCTCCTGCAGTATTTGCTTGGCTTTTGGTTTTCTTTTCTTTTCCTATAAGCTTTTGTGTCTAGGAGTGGATAAGTATGAATGGTATGCATAGGTTTATTGCAAAGTGGCATCAAGATCATCTTTTGGGAAGCAGTGACCTTGATTCTTCATCTGGAGCATGGTGCATTTCAAAGTGGAAAAGAGAGACTTCTTTCCTTGAATGTCTTCCTTTTGATTTGAGCATTGGGTTGAGTAGAGTAGTTGGGTTGCAGCAGCTTAATTTAGTAATTGAGATTACTGAGAGACAAGGATACGGGCAATAATCTACCACTCCAGAGCAGCAGCGTATGTTGATGGTGAGCTATTTTTCTGGTAATCTAATGTGAATTGTAGTGTTTTTAGTAATCTCATCTTGTGAGAAGAAACGAGAGTAAAATCCAGAAATTTCTGCCCTATCATTTAGTAAGTACTGTTGCACCATTAAAATGACCAGAAGTAAATTGTGGAAGACAGTTGTTAGAGTGGAGTTTCCCCCCTTCTCCCAAACAAGGTGTATGTTTCTTCATTAAAGGTTGTGTCTAAGGGAAACAGCCACAGATTGGTTGCACATTAATTTGCTGGAGAGAGTATCGTGAGTTTACCGAGTCATTTGAAAGCTCAACAGTTGTGTAAAGATAGGCCTCTTTTAAGTAAAAGCAACTGTCAAAGTCGTGGCCATTATAAAGTTCTATTCTGTGCACCAGAGCAAATCTCAGTCTCAGCTAACTTTGCTTTGAAATGCACCTCACTTATATTTGCAAGTAAACAACCAACAGCTACTCCCTCTGCCTGAAATGAGGTGGTTCTACTTGGTTGAAGGCTTACAAGCCCCACCTGGGAGCTTGCATTGTTGGATCCTTACTGTTACCCATCATGTGTTTCCTTACACTGCTTTTTTTTCTCTTTTGGAGTGGTATGCTTTTAAATAGATGACATTTTTACATCTAATGCATATACAAGTGTTTGAGGCACCAATACACTTTTCATAATTTCGCACTGCTTTTTGAATTTACAGACTTATTAAAATGTTCCCAGTTGTTCCTTTTGTTTGTTGGGCTGAGAAAGAGCTATTCTCATACTGTGTAACCACACAAATAATGGGGCCTTGAAAAGTTGACTTCTTTGAAGTTACATGGCAGGGAAAAAAGTTTTGTAGATGGAATTTATTTATTTCCCCCAAGGTACAAAGGCTGTCCTTGAATATTACTAGCTATTAAAATATAACTACCCTGTGGTTTAAACTGATATTCCCATTAATTTAGCTTCCCGTAAGAAAACTGTACTACTTAAAGGAATAGTTGACACCAGAAGCAGTTTTCAGCAGTGCTTTGCCAAACATTCTTCCAGAATAGTACCAGTATCGAGCAATTAAGTATCCTTGCTTCTCCTTTTACATTGTTTTTGCTTCATGGGTGTTGACACTGGGATTCATTCATTGACTTAATGTAGAACAAGATTATGACCTTATTCCTGAACCGTAAAAAGCACATACAGGCAATTTATTTTTTTCTTAAAAAAAGAAATAATAAAATATAGGAATATGTTAACGTTCAGAGTTGAAGCAGCTAGTGCTCCTGTCTGTAAGCAATATAGTCACTTGGCTGGCAGCACTGTTTTAAAAAAAATAGGAGGGCATGAAGTACTGCCTTAATGCCTGTTGGAGCTAAGCTATGCTTTAACAAGGTTTACAGAGGAGGGGAAGATATCTGCAGGACCAAGACCCCTATGCTGAAGGAAAGGTGGCATGAGTGCTGCTGAAAGGGTGGTGTTGTAGCTTTGTGCTCTCTGAATAATCTGGCCAATGCAAGGACAGTCTCTTTCCTGCAGACAAGGATGGTTAAGGGATGCCTTATCTTTGGAACACAAAGCAAATTTGGAGCATATGTACAGAGTAACACCTTGCTCTCCTTTCTGCTTCGGAGATCAGTTCTACAACATGTCATCTTTGGTATAGTTCTTGTCAAAGCTAATGTTTAGTTGTAAATCCTGAAACCAACTGATTTCTCCACTGACATATATTTACAAAGGTTGGTGGTGTTATGA
Organism: Pseudotriccus pelzelni; assembly: GCA_035584735.1. Lineage (NCBI taxonomy): Eukaryota > Metazoa > Chordata > Aves > Passeriformes > Tyrannidae > Pseudotriccus > Pseudotriccus pelzelni. The sequence continues at coordinate 46,830,401 of JAWMRA010000113.1, forward strand.
TTTTCTGTCTATCTAAGTATATAACATTAACTGTTCTATATATGAGATCAAACTCATTTTCTCATTATAAATTCTTAATACTTAGATTTCTGTTCGTAAACATTGCTAATTAAACAATAGCTAAACAAGTCAGGTAGAGTTGTAGGAATTACTTCTGTTGCTTTGGCAGACTTGATAAAAGCTTTAGAAGTTTAGTTTAGCAATTGAATTTCAGACCATTTTCAGATGACTATGAAGAGTGTGGTATTTGTGGGCTTGGAAAATCTTCATATCTTGTCTGCATCACTGCTTTATAAGAAGGAAAAGGCTAGATTTTCATTGAGACTCTTGACTTAGTTTTGGGTGGAATCCAACTTACCTAAAGTTACCTAAGTGTTGGATGTTTAATCTAAATCAGCCATTGCACATTTTCAGATGAATCTGAAAAGAAGCTGCTGCGAAGGATGATTCACATAAGAATAAAATAAGTAGTTAAGTTATATGGTATCAACAGCCTTCTTTAGGGCTTTTCTTATGTCTCTGGGAAATTGAGCCATAGGGTTATTGCTGAAGGAAAAGATGCAGTGTTTTTTAGAATTGATGCAGTTACCATTTTCATAACATTAGAGTGGTTTATTTCTCCTGAAATTAGTTAATTCAAAACTTACCCATACTGATGCTTTTTTTGCAAGGAAACAAAATGGCACAATAAGTCTTGTTGCTTACTCTGCATTGGCATTTTTTTCTACTAATATAAGACTGCTGTCTGAGCTCAGCCTTGAGTGTTTTCACTCTGGCTTTGACTTTTTTTCCTCTTGCTGCATTTAGAAAAATAGCTGAGCTGTCTGTATCATTTTCTGTTATGTCAGCAAGATGCAGAATTTCTGTAATTACATTGTTAGCTTGTAATAAATCAGGACCTTACTTGACTTATGAACCCCATGAAGATGATCACAGAATTTTTGTCTATAAAGTCTTTATTAAGTAATTTAAATCTTATCCCAGTGAGAGCCCTTGCTTGGGCTGATGGGGTGCTAATGTTATGTTGCTTTCCAGCGGCAGCAAATGTCGTAAGGCAATGCTGCTAAACATCGTAATTGTCTCCATACATCCTGGTGTTCTTTAATGCCTCTAAATTAATTATGCATTTCAATATTTTTATTAAGTCTTGAATTGTGTTACTTCAGCAGAAATATAAAGCTAGTATGACTGAGTACCATAGGAATGGAAGCACCTGCATTTTTAAGGATTATTCCCCAATATTGCAATTATTCAGTAACTGTCTGGTTCAGAAGGTTCACATGTTCATGTTCTCCTGGGGGCCACTGAATACCTTATATGTAATTTACAATAGAAGGTCGAAAGCCTCAATTACAAGTTGCCTCAGAAAGAGAGTATAAGAAATGAAGGCTTTTGCCAATAGCTTAAGTGCCTGTAGAAATAGAAAATATGTTAAATAAAACTTATTTGCAGGATAAACACTATAACTCAAAGGGAAAGGTAATAATAAACAAAGTCAAACCCAACAGTCCCTGCCAATCTAACCTGGCTACTTTTCTTCCTACTTTCAGAATTCATTATTGGCTTAAAAATTATTTTTTTATTTTATTTTATTTATGCTATTTTTTTTAACAGAATCTAGCTAGATACCTGAAAATTTTAGTATTGCTGGCAGCATTGATTCACATCACTTTGAGATTGGATTTGTATTGTTAACCTTTCCTTGAAGAGAAAAATGGTTTCCTGGTATACTTTCTCCTCTGCCTGCAACTGGAAAGAAACCAGATATGAATCCTCTCCCTGTTTTTGAAAGTGTCTCAATTTTCTGAAATATTAAAACATCTAAGTCACCTCCAGTTGTATCATCTGTCAAAAATCCCACAACATTTTCTTTGCTTCCCAAAGCATCGCTATGAAAACTGTATATATAGGAAAAATAGAATCATTATGCTTTAGGGAACATCACTTCTACTGCAAATGTATAGAAACAACACTACTGCTCTTTGATTAGATTGAAATACAGAAGAAAACCTGCAAAGGTAAAACCCATGGTTATTCCAGCTAGAAAATGTGTCTGGGGTTGCCATCAGTTCTCAAGAGAAACATGTACTTTTACATTTTGTCTAGATGACAGCACTTCCATTACTATGATGACCTGTGAAATCACAGAGTAGGAAAGCAGTGCTGCAACACAGGAGTGACTACAGTGAAGTAGTCAGAAGTGCCTGCTCTTACGATATTGCTTGTGGAATTCAAAGCCTATGGGCAGTGCACAGACCTTCTGGTCTGCATCAATTCTCTGTCCTGGTTCGGGTATAGGTCATGCTGCTACTTTCATAGTTATATCCCATTAGAGCTTAATCTCGTGTATCACTGAGTTTATATACTTCTGTAGTCATTTACAGTGCCTTACTCATATTAACTCCTCTGAGTAAATGTATATCTGCAACAGATGTTGATTACTACTGCCCTTGCTAGTAATCAGTTCCAAGCTTTTCCTAATACTCAGAATTAAATAAATCCTGTGCAAAGCCAAACCTGTATTAGTGGAAGAGTTAAACCGTGATAGGAAGGCCACTGGCTTATTTCCCCTGAGCAGTCTGTCTAGTTTTAGTAAAGCACTGGGATGATATAGTATACTTTGGAATTTTGGGAGTCTGATTTTTTGATTAAATTCTAAAATTCATGACAATGTGGCATGACACAAGGGTTTCGTGTTAGGGTTTTATCTTCCCACGTATTATTATTTTACTTTTTGGTTTTTTTTTTCTTCCTCATCCTTTCTCCCTACCAGCTAAAAGCTGTTTAGCTTTTTGGTTTGTATAAACATTCAAACAAAATTCAGGACACTGGTAAAGAAAGAAATAGCTGAGCTGCTTTTCCCAATAGTTCTGTGTTGAAGTTCTGTGTACTGATTCAAAATTATAACAGATCTTTAACTTCAGCTGCACAGAAAGCCAGACTGCAAGTGATCTACAGAGGTTAACAGGTTTTCAGACATGGGCAAAGGCATGTTACAATCCCACAGTATACTTATGATGTTCCCCCATAGCAGGTCAGGAGTGTTTCCCTGCAGTGAACCTTTCTCTTGGTTTTTGCTCCTCAACCCTGAAGTCTTTGTGGCTGTCCACAATAACAAAGAAAAACAGCAACCAGGAAGCTGCCTTCTTAGCAATGAGAAATTTTAGTTAAAAGTCAAAAGCAGCAGCTTTTCCTACACTGGTTTGTGTTATATTAGATGTTGCTGTAGTCTGTAAAATACTGTATGTATTCAGTCCTGGGGCTGAGATACAGTTAGGCTTTTATACAAAGTAGTGCTATTCCTTCCTGTTATGCAATGAGACCTAAAATGGGCAACCTGCCCCTTTGAACACTGGCAGCAAAGACAGCAATGACTGCCAGACCAAGCAAAACTGTCCTTGCTGGGTAGCAGAAACCTCCCAATAAAGCCTGGGGTTGTGATCCACACCAATTCCTTGGGCGTTCTGTACTGTATTAGCTTGATGGGTTAGACTGTGGTGCTAGTAATGCCACGGTTGCAGTTTTGATCTCTGTACGGGTGATTCACTTAAGAGTTTGACTTATGATCTTTGTCTCAGTCCCTTGCAATTCAGAATATTTTGTGATTCCCTATGTAGCCTGTGGGCATTATTTTGGAATGCAGTCCATCCACAAAGCAACTCTTCAGGGCGCTGCTTCAGAGACCAGAGCTGCTGAGTTGCTTTGGTGGTGGCACAGGGGAACAGAGTCAGAGGTTGTGGTCAGTGCATGATATCTCCTCTCTGCCACTTCTTCTTTGTGCTGCTCCCTGTTCCAGCCTGGACTCTCCACAGGCTGCTGTCCTTCAGGATGAACTCTGTGGGCCACAGGTCCTGCAGAGCACGGCCACCTGCTCCTGTATGGACTGCATGGAATTGCTATGTTCTTTGGAATTGCTTTGTTCTTTTCTAAAGATATTTTCTCTGAGGCAACGCCAGGGTGGCTGCAGGGCTCATCCATGCCCTGCAGTGTGTACCTTGGAACCAGCTGGAACGGGGTGCACCTGGCATAGCATCTCCTCGCAGAGGGCCCTGCAGCATGGACATGAATCCCCAGAATAGAGGTTACACTGGAGGCTGTGTCAGCACTGCCATGTTTGCTGCTATCCCTGAGGCATGCAACTCTTCCTTCCTTCCTCTCCCAGGGACCTTCTGAGTGCCTAGAAATAGCCACAGCCACAGAAGATGGTGTGGACACCTCTGTCACGATGTCCCAGGGTCCTGTGCCCCAACACGGGAAGACACTTGCTCTACAAGAGCTGAAATTGAGGCTGGAGCTGGGCAGGCACCCACACACCAGGTTGTTGGCTCCCCAGGGCTGCACTGTGGGAGGTGGCAGGTTTAGAGCCAGCAGACATATGGTCAGGGCGGCCCTTGCCTTGGGACACACCTTCACCCCGTGGTATTTTTAGAACGATTGCTGAGCTGTAAGGGTTGCAAGTTATTCTTTAATTAAAAAAAAAAAAAAAGGAAAAAAAAATCTTCAATTCTGTAAATAGATTTAGTGAAACATCTTGGATAAAGAGGTTTAACTCCAGTAAGGTGCAATTACAGCTGTTGTTGGGTCTGTGGCTCTTGAGTGTAGAAGGAGCTGGACATTTAATATTTCAACACCTTTTTCCTTTGCCCAAAGACTTAGTTTTATATGTTTGAATATTAAAGCTGCGTTGAAGCCACTGTCTGGGTTCGTTTGAGGGGTTATTAAAGGTTTTCATATACATACTGTTAACTCTTGATATAGAAGAGTGAATTTTGGTAGGTGAGTGTGGGACATAATTGCAGCTCTTGCCAACAGCTTATCTCTCCTTTGTGCTTATAAACATCTTCATTAATCCTATAAATTCTCATCAGAAGTTTCATTAAGACATTTGTTGGGTAATTTTGTGTATCCTTAATAGAAACTGGAGTTTAGAAAGAAATTCATGATTACTGAGATTTTCCTGTACTGCCTGGCAGGCGTAGTTAGGAAAGTCCAAATTATGAGCCATTTCCTACCTGGGTACTCCAGTGATCAAGCAGCACATTTCCATTAACAGACTTACCATCCCTTTTCAGGAAAGTCCATCTGCTTCCAACTGATAAAGTAGCATATCGTTCACTGTGCCTTCAGCTGCCTCATATGATAATCCAAAATTTTACTTATGCTTTCCCACTCTCTCAGATTTAACACCAAACATGTATATTGTGTGCATTAGTCACACACAAATATTTCTTCAAATGGCAAAATGTCTAATGTTTCAAGATATTTATTTTTTCTCCTCTGTTTAGAGTAATCAGAGAAACTGAAAAACACAGGAGGCAGAAACATTTGTTGCAGAGTTGGCAGAGAAAAGGCTGTCAGTAAGGCACTCATGAATATCTTGAAACTTCTGAATAGCTGTTAATAGTGAAACCTCTATGCGGAAGAAATGAAACAGTATGTTTGCTTGGGACATCTTTTTCACTTGAGGCTGTGTTTCGTGAGAGGTGGTATATGTTTGTAGCCCATAAAAAAATATTTTATATATATATATAGTGGAGCCTAATCTCGTTCTAACTGGCTGTATGGATCAGAATATTTATCGACTAAGCAGTGAATGAAATGAATATATAAAAACAGTTATTATGGATACCAAATTATGATCACGAGAAATTGACACTCAGGATTCATTAAACAGATTTAGATATGCTGTGTAATGGATGGTGGACTTGAGATATTCCTAAAGCTTACTTCATCCTAGGGCCAGCAACTAAAATACATCAGCACTGTTGACTGGTCCCTTGGTGTGGCAGCTTTTCCTGTGTTGACTGTGCAGAATCTATAGAGCTTAGGAGTAGATGACTGTAGTTGCAAAGATATCTAAAGTTCAGTGGGACCAATTCCTAAACTTTTAATGCCAGTAACTGTATACCAAATACTGAGTTTCCTGGTTTGGTCTGCTTAACCATTATTATCTTCTAATGTCATGTAAAATTATACATGACATTTAAAAACTTTAGTGGGAAAAAAAAACTTTGTCAGAGATGCTAGAAGTCAGGCATCAGTAAGCACCCGAAGGAATAAAAAAGAGAGATTCTAATCACTTTTCAAATTTTAAAAAGCTTTTGTGGTTATGTATCAGATACATAGAGAATTGAATAAGTATTGAAGAGCAGTTAGACTGAAGAACTCTCCTTTTTTTTTCCTGATGTTTTCTTTTTTTCCTAACAACTTGTTCTGCTGATTAATTCAGACACTATAGTGCACTTGAGAGATGCTTTCTATGTGAACTGAGCTGAGTTGAACACCTTTATCCTGAGCAGGTCTGAGTATTTCCATAACAGCCACTCAACTTTGTCACTAAAACACTGAAGTCACTACTAGAGAGTGAAACAAATGTGATTTCTCTAGACTGAATGATTTTTGAGCTATGAGACTACCAAACTAAAATCATACCTGAAATGTTTGAATTTTGATTTACCATACTTCTTTAGAATTCTAAACAAAATGGAGGCTTCTACTTACTCAGCACCTAAAACAGAGTTGGCTAATTCCATACTGTGAATTGATATCTCTTCCCCAAGAATATTGGCTTAATTCACAACGTTAATTATTAATTTTATCTCTGTTAAACTGAATGAAAGGGGCATACAATTATTGTCTTCAGTCATCCTGAAAAAATAAAAGTTCACAAGTTGAACAAACTTGTGAGGTATTAAATTTGTCCCAGCAAAGAACTCTGTTTTGAGCTAGATGTTGTATGTTTTCCTGTCATATCAGTGGAGAGGTACTTTTCTAGTGTGTAAACATTGAGGTTGCAATCTCTTACCATCCAGCTTTTATCTTGTCTTAGTCCAGAATGATCCTAACCTCTTTCTAATGACATCCAGTGAAAGAAGTGCAAGGCAGACACACTTCTTCCAGCTTACATACTTTTTAATGTCTGAAGTTTAAGAATCAAAATATTTTCTACCCTTTAAGGTTCATTGGAAATATCAGCAGAGCTGATATTTTAATGTGCCTTTTTCCTGATTTTTTTTAGTCATCTTGATCGTATTCATTAAACTATTAAAACATCTTTTCTTTATGTAGCTACATCCATATGCATTTCTGAAGATGGCAAATGTGATGCATAGTAGTGTTGATTTCAGCAAGAAAATACAAACTAATACATAACTAAGTCAAATTTCTGAGACCTTTTTTTTGCTTCCAATAAGGCAAAAAATTCACAAAGTTCATTTTAAAGGAAACAATCCATGTGATCACCTTTATCTCTTGATACACACTCAGGTGAAATTCCTACCTTATTATGTATGAAGTTTTGTCAGTCCGTGAATTTTATTTCTCGTAGTGAGGAACCTAATTCCTGTGAAACACAGGAACTAAATTTCTCTGTGCAGAATCAATGTATGCAGATTTGTCCTCTCAAGTAAGCAGAGCAGAAACTACTGTATCTAGAATTTTGCTTTTCACAAAAGTAGCTCTCCTTTTTAAAGGCCTTTTCTGGCACTCAAGTCTTGAGTTTTTATCAGAAATAAATAAAAAGCTAATGGCAGCACATAAGTGTTCTGCTTGTTTTAAACAGGGTTTCTTTTGAATATAGGAAAGGAACCGTGCAAGTCATACAATGTGATTTTTGGTTATTTACCTGGAACACTGAGCACCTGCCTGTCCGGACAGCAGCATCTTTTAAGGTATTATAATCACAGATGTATTTGTGGTACAACAAATTTCAGTTCCCTAGTCTTCATAGTGTGCCCACATGTGCAGGGCCTAACTCAAATTCCTTCTTTTTGCTGCCCCCCAAACCATGCCCAAGCTAAAATCCTGCTAAGACCAGTCTCACAGTTTTATAACACAGATTGAGTGCCAATGCCTCAAAGCACCCCTCAAATTAAATTTTCCGGCATGGATGTAGTAATTGAGGGCAGAGCTGGCTGGTTTCCTTAAATAGGTCCAGAATTCATGCTGATAACTGGGGTGGTGTTTTGGGGGGTTTGTTCACGTGGTTGTTTCAAATGGAACTTGATGTTCTGGTCTGTTCAAGCTGAATTATTGACTGGTTTTGATTACTGTTCACAAAGAGTAGAGTTTATTAGCTTTGGAGCTGAATATACAAACAGCACAAGCTTATATGAAGCCACTTAGTTTGTCATAAATTAAGGCAATGATTTCCAAAGCTCTGAATCAGAACCTGCATTGTTAGGGGACTAAAACTTGATTACTGATATTAATGGTATAAAATTAAAATGTGGTAGAAAATTACTGAGAAGACATTTTTAATTGATAATAGCTTAAAAAGATAATTTAATAATTAATTAGTTTATTGGTAAATAAAAATAAAACAACTTAATGAGAGGGAAATTATTAAAATTCCTTTTTAGTTGTCAGAAACTGCAATTCCTCAACTAAAAGGAGGCTCAACTAACTAAAAAGAGGCTTCTCCTTTCAATTGTTTTGCAGTCTAAAAAGTTTACAAGTGATTTAGCTGACTTTGATAATGAAGCAGACTTTTAAAAATTATTTTTCTGCCCTGATAATGTAAATGAGAAATGCTTTTCAACATTTATACTTTCTGTAGAAAACAATAATGGAGCAATTAACTTTTAAAGTGTTTAATTTTTTTTTTAAGTGTACTTCTCGTTGTTTCATGTTGTTGACAGTATGTAAGCATTCCACTGAGGACCTTTAGGGACAAACAAAAATTGGTACATGCTGTTCAAATTGTTGTTTTACTGAATGAGCGAGTTACTAGGGTGTAGATACAGTGCTGCATCACTAGAGTGAGGTACTAAAATCAGAGCTGCTGTTTTGAAAAGTCTGGAACCATCCTTTCTGAGCCAAAAGATTGAGCTCTGCCACCAAAGGCTCCACAGTGTCCTTACAGAGGTTCTGCATCACTTTTCAGAGTGAAAACCCTTCCCAGGTGGTGGGCAGTTAAATGATACACATAAGCTCCCTGGCTGCTCCTTGCCTATTTGTGATAGTTTTGCTTTCTTTGCACGGTGACCCTCAGTGCAGACATGTTTCCTTGTGCTGAGCTCCCTGTGTGTTGCTTATCTAGGAGCAGCGGCAGGAACAGAGTTTTAGAGTACTGGTGTAATGGCTAGGCCAAGAAATGCCTAGGAAAGGAAATGTTTCAGGAAGCGGGTTTGGATCTAAACATAGATCTGGGCTGAGAGGGTATCAAAGGCTGTTCCTGTGAAAGGGTTTGCCACACTGACACGTGCCGGTTCCTTCTAATTAAGAATTGCTTGGCATTGTTTCTAAGACAAAAAATGCATATTCGGGCCATATTTAATCTGATTTGCTTCCTTTCCTGTCATTCATTCAAATCTGGCCTCTCCTGTCCATTTGGCTTGGGGTGTTCAGATTCACTTCCACTCTTCTGCATTGCACTTCCTGACTGTGCATGGATAGTGGAAGGAATAGCTGTCTTCCAGGAGAGTGTTTTACCAGAGGAGGGAGAGGCCTTTGTGGCAAATGGTATATCAGAACTATGTATGTTAGAAGCGCTGCATTAGTGTGCAGCAATGTACATGGATAGTAAATGTGTATTTCCTTCCATTCTGAAAATTAACTGGAATATAGTCTTAGTGTTGTTTGTTAATAATCTGAGCCTTGCTGTTGTTGTTTTGGAGTTGTTGTTGGGTTTTGGATTTGGTTTTGTTTGTTTTGTGTTTTTTTTTCTCCTGAGAAACTGAACATCTAGGATAGCCAGTGTGTTCCTTCTCTGGTCTGCTGCCTCCTTTTTATAACACCTGGGAATAAAATCCCTTGGCATTCTGGTAAAGGCTAAGACACTGAGCAAACATGTGGAACATCTTGATTCAGATTCACTCTTCCATGTTATTCAGAGGGGTCTTGAAGCCTTAGGCTGCAATGGCATGTAATAAATGAGATAATAATGGCACATGGTTCTACTAATTATATATATTATTATATATAATAACATATAATTATATTTATAGAAAATATAATTATATATTTTATGTATTTAAATATAAATAGAATGATTTATAACTTAATGGAATGTGGTGGTGCAAGGCTTGATAGGCAAGCAGGTAGCCACAGGCACCAAGCTGTGGCTAAAGTTGTAAAGAAAATTTATTTTAACAGTGAAGAACATTGCAGTTTGTATCTGAATGATACCTGCACTTTATGGCCTGCCCAGCCCCCCCAGGCAGGAGCCTCCAGGCAGGTCTGTGAGAATTTTATCACTTGTAGCAAGGAAGTTACCTCTCAGCAGACAGGTATAGAGAACATGCACAGCATCCTGCACAGGAACAAATTCCTTCCCACATTAAAGCTTTTCCCTGGCAGCAAAAGTTTCCTTGAACCAGTGCTAAGCTCTCCCTCCTCTCATTTCTTCCAAAGATCTTCTACTCATACAGGTCAGTAGTTAATCCTTCTCCTACACTTCTGACTTCAGAAATTTATAACTTCTGCAGAGGAAAGTGTGTTGTTTACATTTTAATTATTAATATTTCTGCTTCCTCTGTCAACTTTTAAAAGCATCAGTGTATTTAATGCAGCTGATACTATAATGTGTGGAGTATATTAGGAGTTTTATTTTTCTAGCTCTCTACATTTTTACGTGAAACACAGCGTTTCAAATCAACTTTATAAATTGGTTAGCTTGATAGACGGAATAATTTGGGAAAGAAAAAGAGACCCCAGTTCTTAATTCTGCCCCTGTGTCAAGCTGCTCCTCGGTCTGAATGAGCTCAGCATCCCGTCTCCCTCTGTGCCTAGAGGTGCCAATTTCCAGCACAAGCAGGAAAATGTTTTTTTGCTGACTCAGCTGGAGACTTATAATAATCATCTTCCCAGGAAAGTGGTAAATCAACCAGTACTGGACACTTTCAAGCTTTGGCTGGACAATTTGCTGGGCCATCTAGTCACAATGGGCCATTTTACCAAGAAAGGTCCAACGTGGTATTCGTTGATTCTATGATTATTTGAGTTGTCTTGGAGAAACTGTTATCTTCAGTCCAGTTTGGCCACTGGGTTTGAAAAAAATCATCTGAAAATACTGTGACTGTACATAGCTCTTTGGAGGTAAGTGTGAGCATCCCAAAGGCTTATCAGTACCACCTTATTACCACTGCTTCAGATCTCTGTGTCATAAATGCATGCTTGAGTTGTTCTATTTTCAACTAGGTCTCTTATATTAAAAGAAAAAGAAAGAAAAAGAAAAAAAATATTCAGCAATAGAAAGTATTAATAGCTTTTGTCATCTCTTGCTCCAAAGGAGGTCTTTTGGCTCGTGTGTCTGTGCCTCTTCCATTTTTCTGTAATTTATTTTAATAATTTTTCCATCTTTTGTTTTGTTCACAGCCTACATGCTGACGCACTACCAGTTTTGTTTCCAAAAAAAGAGTTCACAGAATTACACAGTCTCTGATCCAACTAGCCGGTCTGATGATCCTCACTGGACCAGGTAAAACTCAAAAAACCCTTCACACTGTATCTTTGAGAGTATTCAGCATGTCGGGAAACAGCTGATTTTTGGCAACAGTGCACACTTTGTGGAGTCAGAGTCTTTTGGAATTTATAGACTATGGTATAATTTATTAAGGCCCTGCAACCTGTGATGTGTTTTATTGTCAATTGATGCACAAAAGCAGACTCATATGTCACAATGTGTTTGGTCTTCTTGCTACACCTTTTTTTAAGTAGTTGTGGGTGCTGGCAACACTGTTGTTCCTGTAGTTGTACCTGAGCTAACTTTAGTAGCAGCTGCAGTGGTGAACATTTCAGCTTAGGCACAAAACCCAGCAGAGAAATGGATAAGCAGCTGCTGAAGCTTGTGCTTCTTGTTATTACAGCCACACAGGTAGCAGAATAAGAGCTAGCCAGATAAGAGCTAGACTGAAGAGGTTTACAAGCATGAACCTCTGTGTTTGTCTGAAGAAGAGTGGAGGAGTACCGTGGTACTGGTAGTCAGGAGAATGATGCCTTTAGGTTGTTTCTGTTGATTATCTTGAGCTTCTGCGCAATCCTTCAAGTTTTCTATGAGTTTCAGACAAAATAAAAAATACAGCCAATATTTCACCTCCAGGATTTCCCTGCAGAATAATTCAGTTTTGCTATAGAAGAGGTGGGAATCCAACAATTTAAATTCAATTTCTCAAAAATTGGTTTTTTTCCTTTTTGTTTTGATATTCTAGCTGCATTTACTTTCAGCAGGTCTCTTCCCTCTGAGCTAGAAGACCTAGGCAAAAAACTAAATTGTTCTGATTAAATTGCCAGCATTCATTATTTCTTGACTGCTTTCTCCCTTGTCTGCTATGCTGTTTTATGTCTCAATTGCAGTGGCATTTAAAATAATTTACATAAGTTGGTTAACTGCAATGTTTATGTCTACGTTATAGATGGTGTTTCTTTTACATTCCTTACACATTCTGTCAAAGTTCTGCCTTGGCTTGCATTTCTAATTTTGTGGAAATGAACTGTAAAGTTGGATTTGTGGCAGCAGTTTAGATGGTCTGTATTTACACATGCTAGCACACTCTTTTTACGTGGAAAACAGCTCTCCTCTTGTTTTAAGCACTTTGACACTGACAGCTTATTGTGATTGTTTCTGGGGTTTCTTGAGATTCAGTCACTCAGTTGTGTCTGGAGAAAGCTTCTAACCAAGCCATCTCAGGAAAGTATTTTGAAACCATGCTTACTTCTGCTTTTGTATCATGAAATTATGACATGGTATATTTGCACACTGATGCACTGTTGGCTGTGTTCAGTTACAGTTGATTTTGCCTTTCATGTTGTGTTGACCATATTCCAGCATTAATTAGACGTTTTTTCAAGTATTTTGTGTAAGGTGGGCCTTTTTTTCTTTTCTTTAGATGGCAGCATTTCAATGAATAAAATACTGAAAACACCTAATTTACTCGTTTGGTACTTAAATTTGAATGTCATAATTCGTAAGTGGGTTTCTATCTCCAGATTGGAGAAGAGATTCATATTCTCTGTTGTAAGTATCCAAAATCTTTCCCAGTTCTAACTGATGGGGAGGAAAGCAGACCCAAAAGACATTTCTTGTGCTGGAGAGGGTATCACATCTAAGGAGAATGCGTTAGTAGATATCAGTGGCACAACTATTCCTCCGCAGGAAATTTTTTAATTGATGCCAGATATCAGACTACCCCAAAGGAACTGGAATTGAACTGTATTCAGTTTTAGTCTGAAAGGAAAGTAACAAAGAAAATACCTAAATTCATATAGTTAACTTCTGCAAGTCCACATATCTCTTCCTGTGTAAACACTTATTATTTGTCACTTAGACACTGATGTGACAGTGAGGAAACTGTGAGCAAAAAATAAAGGGTTAAAGCACCAACTCATATAATCCATTTTCAGACAAGCCATAGATTAATATTTGCTGTTTGGTTTTTTTCCTGATAAGAAATTAATGGCATCAAAGCCATTCATGCAAGCAAATATAATGGTTTGCTTTAGATTTACACCACCCTGTCATGCTACCTCTTAAGGGATTACAGCTCTAAAGAAATAATAGAATGATGTTCTTTATTACCCACAAATGTGCAGTGCGTTAAACAGAATGTGTCAGTTATCTGAACATGTTACATTCATCAAGAAAAACAGCATTGTCTTGCTTAGCAAAGCTACATTAGCTAGGCTCGGTTGTCAGAGTCTTAAAGTCTTGCCTCAAATGCAAGGATAATGATCACTATGACATACTTCTTTCATTTAATGCAAGTAATGTTTGTGCTTTAGTAGCTTTTAGCAAAGTATAGATGTTTGCAAAGGCGGTGGTACAGCTTAGCTCTGTGGTATAGGTATAAGATTGTTTAAAAACTTGCCCAATGTGTTAGAATTAATATTTGTTTCATATAGCCATAAATTTGCTTATAAATATTTTAATTGATTTAAATGTCTACCTGAAACTTTCTGTTATTGATAAAATCTACCAACTCCATCAGAAATTTAACTCCAGAGCACTGATCTTTGTTTTGTAGTTGCACAGAAATATTATCCCGTGGAAAATGGTTCAAGCTTTTAATCTAAAGCTAGTGAGAACTTGTATTTTAATTGTATTTAATTTATTTATCTATTTATTTTTTTATAGTCTGTGGTAGTAGGTTAGAGCAGAAGAGTGGCTTTGATAAAAGAAAGAAACAGTTCAAAGCACTTGTAATTTATGCCTACAGCTGTCATGAGTTCATGCTGTAAGCAGTTGCACAGTCGGCCAAATCTTACACTGCTTACTTGCCTGGTCCCTTTGAAGTGACTTGGTGTGACGTTATTTCAGGAGAAGCATCACAGCTATTGTGTATCTGTGGCTGACGTGTTGAGCTCATGGTTCATCCAGGAAGATAAGGCACTATTATGCTTTAAAAAGATGATTAATGACCAAAATTCATCTTCTAGAGACAGTTTCCTGTTTGTACCTAGTTATTTAACCAACTCTATATGGTAGATATTGAAGGTGATGAGAGCAGATCGACTGGGATTCCATTTATTCGTTCATAGTTGTGGCAATTTTAATTGCTTGTAGGAGAAAAGGTGGCACAAACTAGGCATCTGTAATTTGCATCATGAAAGAAAGTGTACTTTTTATAGTAGAATTAAATTTTTAAGGATTTATTATTTAAATGAAAGATGGAAATATTTATGTATTTAAATTTAAGTATACAAAATATAATTACTCCCAGCTGAAACTGCCTCTAGGGGTATAGTGTAAACAATTATTCTTTCATTATGTGCATTAAAAAGTCAACTGAAGTGACTGTGGCTGAGTTCTATTCCCTCTGAAAAAACATCATTTCTATCAACAAAGGTCTTTCAGTAGCTTATTTCAGAGGAAAGACTATTAGTTTTCAGAACAACAAATTTCTATTTCCTCTGGCATTTTAAAAAATCTTAGGTTTTCTTGTCACGCACTTCACCAGACAGATCATGTTTAACTTGTGAGGACTGACTAGTTTGCAGCTGTAGGTGGTATGTGAGATACAGACTTCAGGAAGAGCATGATTTCCATAACCACTTCAAAGGAAATACATTATAAATAAAGTACATTTCTCTGGGGGCTTACTAAACCATTCTGTTTATAATTTAAATTACATTAAACTAAATAAAATAGTACAACAAAACCCTCAAGAGAAAAATACTTCATTTAAGTTTGAACATTACATTACTTCCATTAATTGGAAGTATTTTACTCTCTCTCTAATAGTTTATTTTTCATTGAATATATATAATTAAAAGTATTATCATTACAACAGCAATTCTTTCCCCTTTTGTGTTCCAAGCCCTTCTGTTCAGTAGATCACTCTAGTTTTATTTGCCTGCATTTCTTCATTTCTCACGGCTTTATTACGGGTGACTAACCCTCTGAGCATCAGGTTGTGACAGAAGATTACCATCGCTGTGTTGTGCATGTGCAAATTTGTCTGGAACTGAGTCCCTCAACCAGCCTGAAGTTTTGTGTCAAAACAGTGGAGAGAGTGAAGCTTTCTTCTGTGAGAATATTTTTTAGAGTCTGCTCATCCAAGCTATGCTGCTTGCATCTTCCAGAGCGCTTGAAGGCGTAACTTGAGCACGGGCTTGCAACACAAGCAGCAGAATCCATTAGTCTCCCTGCTCTATAAAGGCAACTTGGAGGCAGAGGGGGAACCTGAAAAGATATGAATATAATATGTCTTCCAGGAGAGCATGACTAAGAAAGTCTTGGAAAACCTCAGTGAACTATCTAATTGTAAGAGTATTTTATTCCACTTTTGTTTTTAACTCTGTGACAAGAGACCATACAAGCGAAACCAAATCAGGCTATCATTCCTAACAGCATGAAGGGCAGTCAATCTGCAGTGCCATGCTAATATTGACAGCTTTGTAATATGAGTTTCTGTAGAAATAGTCTAAGGACATCTATGTTTACAGAAGCTGAAACAGGTTGTATAATTAAAGCAGTCCAGTCCCCTATGCAATACTTATTTCCATTTTAGTGTCAACTTTAAACCGACCACTAACTTCAAATTAATCCCCATTTAATGTCTAAAGCATGCTTTTTGTTTCAAATAAATAAATTTCAAATAATTAAAAATATTTTTATGTGGAAAAATAAATCTTTGCAGCTAAACATTAACAGCATTGAAATACAAAAAAAATGAACATATGTTTCCTTAATTTATAAAATGTTTGGATTTTTTTCTAAAGAGCACTTTTAAAAAGCAATAGTAATTAAAACTAATGCTGGATTGAATAAAAACTTTGATGACCTGAGAGTTTCATGTTAGACTGAGTAACCCTTGAGGAAAAAGGGTTCTACAAAATACAAAAGCTTAGACATATTTTCTGTTAACGCAGAACCTGAAAATTTTATGAAAAAAGTAAGGAGACTTAGTCACAAAAGTAGAAAAAAATAAATTCTTCAATATATTTTTCTGAGATTTTTCATTAATATTTTAATAAGCTTACAGATTCATAATATATCCTGAAGAAATATTTCTTTTTAATTTCTACTTTATAAGATTTTTTCCCTCCAGTATTATTTGTGTTTTAAAACTAGTTTTTGTTCCTATTCTAAATGGTTTGCTAGTGATTAAATAATAGAGGTAATGAACTCTGTAATGAAATACTGGATTTACTATACTGTGGCAAATAGGAATTGTCCTTAGTTTTATTGTGTTGTTTTTAACTTTCTGGTGGGTGAAAAGCTGAACGTGAGCCAGCAATGTGCACTTGCAGCCCAGAAGACCAATTGTATCCTGGGCTTCATCAAAAGCAGCATGGCCAGCAGGTCAAAAGAAGTGATTTTGCCTCTCCACTTTTGTGAGACCCCACCTGGAGTGCTGCATCCAGCTCTGGGGAACTCAGTACAGGGAAGACACGAACCTGAAAAGAAGTAGAGAGCTGGAGCACCACTGCTATGGGGAAAGGCTGAGAGACTTGGGGTTGTTCAGCCTGAAGAAGAGAAGACTCCAAGCAGACATTGCAGCCTTTTAGTACTTAAAAGTGACCTACAAGAGAGATGGGAACAGACTTTTTAGCAGGGCCTTGCAGTAGGACAGGGGATAATGTTTTTAAACTGAAAGAGGGTAGATTCAAACTAAATATAAGGAATAATATTTTTACAGTGAAGGTGATGAAACAGTGGAACATGTTCCTAGAGAACAGGTGGATGCCTCATCCCTGCACTCTGAGCAACTTGATCTATTGAAAGATGTCCCTGCTGATTTCAGGGAATGTTGGACTAGATTATTTTGCAGGAACTCAAATTGTTCTATGATTCTGTGAAAATTATTCTAAAATAATTTTCATTAGGCAGTTAAATTACACCATGATTACTCTCTTTCATTCTTGTCTCCTATGCCTTTCCACACATGTTGGAGTTAATACAGAATAATTATATGATTTTAATAAATGTATATGCATATATCGCTACATATTAAGATTACGTCTCTGGCTGTGATGGGTTGTGGTAGGTTGAATAAAAAGGTAGTTCCTCATTAAAAATCTGAAACTGCTGTTCAATGAAAGTTCACTTTTCTGCAGGTAAACGTATGTTTGTATCTGCAATCAACTCAACATGCTAAGATGGTTCAGGTCCTACTCTTAGGGCTAATTGATCATAGCAAAGAACAAAAAGTTCATGGAGAAATTTGGGTTGGTGGCAAACACTGGAGACATGGATAGCATTCCCTTCATCCCCTTCCCCAGCTCTCATTACAGCTGTGTCCCCCTCGCATTGCCTGCTCCTCTCCAGATCCACGGTGCATGAGGTGACCTGAAGTTCTCCTTGTAAACCTTAATGTGCAAGGACTTAGGGAGGAACTTCTAATCATTATCACAGTAATGCAATGTTAGGATTTTGCTGAAATGTCTGTATGCTGTTGTCATAGAGGTGCATAGCTAAAGCTGTGAGGTAACTGGAGTTCCTTTAATGAGGAACTGCAAGGCTTTGAAATGAGACTTTGTTTGGAATTTGCAGATTTTTCCATTTGACTACTTGTGCATTTAATCCGTTTTCAAATGCACACAGCTGCCACCCAGACATGCTCTGAATGACAGCAAGGCAGTAGATTGACAAGTTTTATTCAGAATATAATTCATAGGATAATGTAGTTCAAAGTTCACTGAATCTGTTGTTTCATTGCAATTTAAAGTAAAATCAGCTTTCAAACAGATAGTTAATGTGGGAAGGAAAATATTTTAATTCCAAAACGTCCAGAAGTTTCATTACAAAATATTTTCAACCTTTTGTACATATAATAACACTTTTCCTAGAATGTTTTTCTAGTTACATTGCTCTGAACAACAGTTTCATCTCATGTTTGTGCCTTTCCTATTGTCTCTCATGATGATGCAGCACTGTCTTGAAATATTCCCTTAAATCATACTTTTTTTTTAATCATTATTTTGAATGATGAGCAATCAGAAGTGAAAGATTACAGTATTAAAATCAGATGTGCTTCAGGATATGTTAAGTTGCTTAAATGCTTAACAATGTAATGTAAAATATAATACATTTATATAGATGTTAGCCATTTCTTTTTTGTTTTCTTATTTGTCCTGTCAGTTTTCTGGGCAGTGTATTGTCTCTGATGTGTTGGTGGCTGCTATCAAAATACAAATAATAGCAGATATCATACTGGAAGTACCAGTCCAGCTGCAGTTAGTAATCAATGTTGCTTTGAAGCAGAGAATGTAAGAGAAAAGGAAATGGTCCAGACAAAAAACCTGCATTTGTACTATTGCCCTGGGATTTTTTTCAAGCTTTTTTCTGTTGTAGACATCAGAAGAATCAGGGGCTGTAAAACTAAACTTTATACTCAGTTCTTGGGCACAGTGCATCACTTGTGCATGAAAGCTAGAGGTTCACAGTCAGCTCTAGCAAGATGGTCACTGCTCATCTGCCTGGTGCTGGGGTGAATTACAAAGTTTATGCTCTCAGGCCAGTGCATATCTTCTGAAAAATTCCTGTATTTTATTGAGATACTCTTGCAGAAATGATCATACTCTAAGGTATAGTGACTCTCAAGATTGGCCACTGTATTTATCTAACAGTTGTTTGCATATAAAAAGAAAGAAAAAAGAAGATTCCCCAATGTTCAAAATGTTTTAAAATCTCCAGTTTGTTTAGTGAGGTTTTTGAATAGCTGTCTGACCGAAGCTCATTGTTTCAGAACAAATTAAGCAGATGCTAACTTAGGCTTGCAGCATGCACTTAGGCATGACAGAAGAGTTAGACTCACGTTCATTGTGATCTGTAACTACTTTGTTGGAGAGCTTGTAAAATTTACCCTAGTGATTAATAGAAAAGAAGAAACTGATAGCATGCCTCTACATTTTTTTGTTGTAGAAGATGTTCTATCTCCTATATTAATTTCTATTAACAGGTTGACTATGTTGACAGACTGACACTAAGGAACAGAGCTTAGGGGTGATTGTGTCCTAGGTGCAAAACAATTGATTACTATGATTCTTCAATTTCAATTTTTTAAAAAATAATCAATTAAATTATTAATTTAATTAAATAAAATAATTGGTTTTGTTACTTTGATGATTATCTTAAAGTGAAATGAAAAGTACGTTCAACAACAGCACAGCAAATTTGCAGTGTCACACTGTGGCTGAGGAGATGCCCAAGACAAGGTACTGCAGCACTTGGGAAAGATCAGTAGAGATGTTGTACAGTGGACAGCGTACTTTTGTGTGGCATGGTGAGAAGGACTCAGGCTGAGTAACCCAAATGTCTCCTGCTTCTATTTGTAAATGGCCATCAGCCAAAGCATTTTCAAGATTTGTTTCAGTTTGTCTTTTTTCTCACTTTTTAGCATTTGTCTCATAGATTTTTTTCCTGCTGCTTTGTGACTTCTATGGGGTCTGATGACCAGAGCCGCAAGGTCTTGTGTGTAATCACTGACTGTTCCCTATGGAAGTACTGGGTGATAGAGCTGCAGGAGAAACAGCTTTCAAGAGAGAAATTCTCAGCCTGATTTCTGATTTTCAGGTGAGGTTTAGGCACCACTCCTGTGCCACTTCATCTAAAGTTATTGGAGCCCTGGTGTGACTGTGCAAAGGGATTTGAACATCTGGAGTCTCAAGTGGGCTGAAAAACCTGTACTGGGCTGCTCATTGGCTGGCATTTACCAGCTTGAGTGACTTGTAAAACAAAACTTGTGAAGCAACTTTTTGACATAACATTTGTCCGCGGCATTTGTAAGAAATGAATATAATGCCTATCTTCAAAAGTACTGAGCCAGATCTTCAGGCTGTGTTGCTCTGAATAATTTTAAAAGTGTATCTACTTCCCTTCTGAAAGATTAGCAGACACTGAGTTCTCAATAAGAACTTGGTATACTTAATGGTCCCTGAGGAAAGAAACACCAGGTGTTTCATGTCGGTCTTTGTTTTGGTTTTTTTTTTTCATGCGTGGAACACGAAGCTGTAGTTTGGCTGTGATATACTATATTGTTTTATTTCTTTCTCCATGGGAAATAAGTTGCATTCTATACCAAAGTATTCCCTAGTGCTTCCTAGGGAGATGATATAGACTCTTAAATTTTTGGTCTTTTTTTTTGTGCCAGCCATCATCTCTTTGGTGAACTACATTTCTACCTTCCTGACATGAATCCATTCCTAGGATTCCTTTTCCTCTAAATAGTACCCAAGACTTTCTGATTATTATTATACATTATCTTCATGCATCTTTCTTTTGGGGACTGTTTGGATTATATGCCTAAAACCCAGTGAGGATTATGAAAGGTTTAAAGTAATGAAAAATTCATTTTCTTATTACTCCATTTATTTAATTGGAAAAAACTCAGAAACCTGACCACCAACCCATAGATCCCTTTTTCTCTGTAACCAACGTTTTGAATTAACAGGGGTTCTATTGGCATTTTTTTGGTTATTTGTAATTGTTGAAGAAGCCTTTGAAACTGTTCCAAGTACCTACCAAAATACACAGGATTGTGTAATGCATTAGATGTCATTAAATACTTAGGTTAGATCCCTAGTGCACACATGTACAGTCATTACTACTTGTAATATGTATTAACAGTTTTAGTTCTAAAAATTTAAGCTTAAGCTCTGTAGTAGGCACTGTCATTACTTTGCTCATAATTTCTCAGTACACACAGGGATTTGTTGGAGAGAGTCAATAGTTAGTGGGGTATTTGCTGAGGTTTCTTACTCTTTTTAAAGAGAGTTTTAAATTTTGTTTCAATTATTTCAGTGAATCTGGTTAGCTTTTTGAAATTCAAAGAAATTAAAAGAGTACATCTTGAACAGGGAAGAAATGCTTGTATTCTTTTGGGCCCTGATTCTGCTAATGCTGCCTGTGGAATAGAACAATGCCATAGGCGAGTGTCTGTTACATTAAAATAAAGAATCAAGGAAATAAAGCTTCAAACTTTCAAGACAAGAAGGTAGGGACCTGTCTGTAAAAGAGCAATATATTTAGAAAAATGATTTCAAGTTGCTAGGACGTATTTCTAAGGGAGAAAAAAGATGTTGTATTTAACAACAGTTAGAGGAAATAGGACTTCATCTTTTGAAAGTCCTGTGGAGAACCCCTATATGCTAAGCTACACAGAATTTAATCTACCTCTGAAAGATGAAAGGATGAGGTGAGCCAGCCCGAATTTAAGCCTCTGCTTCCAGGAAGTCTAGGTTTTTCTACCTTAGTGATTAGATCTCAAAGGTACTTTCTCTGGCTATAAATCCCTCCTAATTGAATAAAAGAATTGTATACAAAGTGCCTGTATCTCCATGAGGTAGTAAGGAGCTTCCATTATTTCAGTGCAGCGACCAAGAGGATTGAAAGACACATATTTGAGAAAACCATAGATTATTCTTGATTGGTTTCTTCTTACTGAGTCCTTTTTCATTTACGATACTTGTTGCATAAATAAATAACACATCTTTAATTTTCCAGTTCAGTTTCTGGTATAAAGATTCCAAAATGCAGGAATTTATATTTCTTATATATCAGATGTAGACAATTCCCTGAAGATTAAGCATTTGTTTATTTTTTACATTTGCTCTCATGACTAAAAGTTTAAAACCAGTGGAATTCTGTTGTTCCACTTGTGTGAAGCTTGAATCAGCATATGATAATGGAAATACAGAAAACCAGGTGACTGCTCTTGATCTGCTAATTAACTCAATAGTTTAAAAAGGCTGAACTTGCTGTTCAGAATTTTAAATATAAAAGCAGTATAAGGGTTTTTTCAAATTTAATGGTATCATATAGACCTAATATGAATGAAGACATCTTTTTTTCTTGAAATTTATGATTCAGCATAATGACACATTTTCATTTTAGGATAGTCTATACATTCTTTGTCGTCAAAAACTGACTTTTTAAGTTCAACATAGATATATCAAATGTTTTCTCATGAACTTTTTTTGCAATTATTTTTTTTGTCTGAAAGTATTTGAAGGAGCTTAAACTTTCAAGGAGAAGCTTTAGACTATTGTTTTAGAATGAAATAAGATATTTCTGACAGTTTCCTGACCCAGTTGTAAGTGAGGATTGGGTCAGAGAGGAGAAGCACGTGGTTTCTGAGTTTTGTGCCAGTGACAGGGGACATGAACTCAGGATTTTTCTGCCCCATTTACAGAGAGCTGAGAAGCAGCAGCAACTGAGAAAAGCTGTGCATTATTTCATTTATCACCTCTATGCAGAAGTATGAAAATTGGGGTGGTTGGGATGGTCCACCATATCTATTTTTCATCAGAAGAAAACAAGCACAATCCATCGTTTTTATACCTGCAAACACATCTCTTGAAAAATATCTCCCTCTGCCTGACAGTGACCAAATGGGCCTATACGTGTGTTTCACAAATGTAATAAACCAAGGAAACAGAACATTTATATGATACTGTTAATCTCAGAATAGCACAGAAGACTTTTATCTGCAGCTTCTGATAATGACTAGATAGGAAGCGTGGATAAACTGTGCGAGATTGACAGCTCAGATGGGATCTTGGTAGGCAAGGACTTGAGAGCACAGTTGTCTGAGGGCAAGCACAGCAGTCCCTTAGCCATAGGTGTAGATGTTGCTTTGCTTAGCCCTCCACAGAGGGCTGTAACAAGTGGGCTGGAGTGGATATGGTCTGAACGGCAATATGATTTCAGAGGAGGTTAACTGATTATCATGATAATTGCAAGGAAAAAATTCTACAACATGATGCATGCGTGATCTTTTCAAAGCGTGACTTAGAGCAGACTGTGTTAGAGAAAGCTGGCAGGTCGTACAGGGGATAAGGTTGCTGTACCACAAAAATTGTGCAGAAGTGCAGCTGTCTAATGTCACTGTGATTTCATTATTCCAGTTTAATAGTTGAAAAGTGAATTCTGTGTAATGTTCTTCAAAGGCCACTAGAAAAAAAATCTCAGGGTCCTTCCTGATCTCTACCGTCAGGATTGGTTGTTCTAAATGTATGATTTTTTGGATTTTTTTTTTTAAATAAAGTGTTTCCTGTTAAAAAGTCTGAAACAGGAAAACAGTAGAACATAACTTGAACCTCTTAGTCAGGGGTCATTTGGAAATTTTTCTAAATTTGAATAATAATACACACTCCAATCTAGTAAGCAACAGGGTTTCAAAACACAAATCACTTTGTGTTTTATGCTGTACATATTGATTGCTTGCTAGATGCTGTTCTCCATCACTTTTAATGCTGTCATTCCCATAGCAATAGTGTATAATTTCTTGGATGTAAATTGTTTAGATATCACGTATGCAAAGAAACACATGCAGTATTGTGTTCCATTCCAGAAGGTGTTATCTGAAACATTCACACTACTAAGGAAGGTTAAAAAGTGTAGAGGCAAGATTGTGCTTGTTCTTTGTTTCTGTGGGAATTCATTCCTCATGTTCTGGCTAATTTTTAGAAAAACTTTCTCTACTTCCCATGTAATCAGTATCTCCAAAGAAATTTCTGTTATGCCAAAGCAGTTAAGTCATATGTTTGTAAAAAGGCCAAGTTCCTGAAGGACAACTTGAAATATTGCTCCCAGGTGGATCAGCCTGAACAATGCATTGCAAAAATGTAATCATGTTTAGGGACCTGCCCATTAAGCGATACTGCCATTAGCATTTGTGCCATTTTTGTTGCGAGATGAAAATATAGTGCAGTATTCTATTCACTATTGCATGCCATGTAACGTTGAAGTCCTGTGTTTGTTTTGCATGACGTTTCCCCAGTAAATTTCTTTCCTTCAAAAACAAAGTTTCTGCCATCCGGTCTGTCCCCTCCTAGTCAATACCAACAAGGACAAGTTAATTTGTCACAGTGGAAATAGTGGAAAAAATTCAGAAAAATGGTGAGCAAATAGATTGACAGTCTGAGCTCATTTGCTGCTCATAAGCATGCAGAAGGGAGAAACATGGTTTAAATCCTTGATTTAAAATCAAGGAGAAAATTGCTTGATTTTCACACATGAGCAGGCAGCAGAAACCTCCACCTTACTCAAGATTTCTTATATGTCTAGGAAAACTCACTGATTTACTATAAGTCTACATCAGGCAAAGCACCGGCAGCTGGTCAAGGGAGAGGATAGTCCTACTCTGCTCTGCACTGGAGCTGCCTCACCTTGAATATTGTGTGCAGTTGTGGGCACCACAACATAAGAAAGGTAGTAAGCTGTTCAAGAGCATCCAAAGGAGGGCGACAAAGATGATGAAGGTGCCTGAGGGGAAGCCGTATGAGGAGCAGCTGAGGTCACTTGGTCTGTTCAGCCTGCGGGAGAGGAGACTGAGGGGAGACCTCATCGCAGTTACAACTTCCTCGTGAGGGAAGAGGAGGGGCAGGCACTGGTTTCTTCTCTGTGGTGACCAGTGACAGGACCTCAGGGAATGGCCTGAAGTTGTGTCAGGGGAAGTTTATGGTGGATATCAGAAAAAGTTTCTTTACCCAGAGCGTGGTTGGGCACCGGAACAGGCTCCCCTGGGAAGTGGTCACAGCAACAAGCCTGCCAGGGTTCAAGAAGCTTTTGGATGATGCTCTCAGGCACATGGTATGACTCCTGGGAATGGTCCTGTACAGGGCTAAGAGCTGGACTCAATAATCCTTGTGGGTCCCTTCCAAATCAACATATTCTGTGATTCTGTGAAATGCTGTTGCCACTCACTCACTCAGCCATTAGGAACCCATCTTCCACTAGATTTTAACCTTTGATGAGGTGGCAAGGAAACATAATATTTGTAAAAACAAAGAATTAAACAAAGGATATTACACATTGGTGTCAGTTCTATTTTTGCTGTTTCTGTTGGACCAAGGTCAAATTTAAATAAGAAAAATACTAATTCTAGTTTCACATGCCTTGAAAATGAAAAGGTATCTAAAAAGTGCCTTCATAAAAGCATCATCAACATGATATTATAGTTATAGTAACTTGTGAAGCTGCACAACATATTTATTCAGTCTGCAGGCCAAAACACTATTGCTGTCTCTTACTCTACTAGCTTTGAGGATTCAGGTAATCAAAATAAGATCCTTCCATCTTCTATGCTTTCATCTTCCATTCTTTATCACCTGTAGTTGAGGTTCTTTGAACTTACTGTCAGTCAATTATTATTCATTGCCTACTTACAAGGTCTTCGATTATACCTGTGCTTTTCACAGCTGCTGCCACAGAAATCTTCATATAATGTACTTCAGAGCTAGCAGAGGCTACAAATCTTCAAATGCTAGGAATCTGTTATGAAAGATATAGTAGTTTTTTATTATATGATTTTTATGAATTCTTAGAAAACTTCAGAGAATGTTGAGTCATATGGTACTTCATTTGCATACACTATCCTAATTCTGTTCAAGAAATGTGTTCTTAGATTGGTATAATGATTTTACCTGCATCCCATTTTATCTTTAGGAAGAATCACTATAATCACCAGTCTGCTTTATCTGAGGTAATTTCATTAACCATTTGTGAGGGCTTCATATGCACCTGTATCAAAGTTGAAAACATATTTTAGCATTTCTTAACTTTTCTATTCCTGATCCTACTTTTTTTCTTTCTTTATTTTACTGTAGCCATGCTAAATGTATTATCATGTGCTCAAATAAAAACCTTCTCAAAGGGGAACCTGTATCTGTATACTAGGAGGAATCTTGATATCCTGCTGCAGTCTATGGTTTCAGCCTTACTTTCCTTCTTTCCTGTTCTGTAAGACACAGAGAAATATAGTTAACACAATGATTGCTGTCTTATTCACAAGTTATGATTCTGCTTTATTTTTTTTTTAAATCTTATGCACAGTAACCATGCCTAACTTGAATTCTTTGTGTGAGATGGGTAAAAAAAAAAAGTAGATGAGATTCAGAAAAACCTGGAATTTATTTTTGGTTTGTTTCTTCGTGTTTAGTTAGTTGGTTGGTTGGTTGCTTTTTGGGTTTTTTTTGAGATATCTGTAATCTTTTAAATACTGTTGTCCTAATGTTCTAATCCCTGAAGAAGTTTACCTCTGACTCTTTTTCTCTAATATTTTTTTTCTTTTTAATACGTATAAAGCTAATTTGAAAGGTGTCATCAGATTCTGTATCTTTCTATGCATGCAGAGCTATTCCAGGAAGAAGAGGACAGTACTCTAAAGAGCATATCTCCATTTAACCAAAGTTTAAACTAGTTACACCAGTGTTTAGATTATCCTCTTACATGTACTTTTCTTTCCAGATTAATTTCCTGAATGACTTTCCTCTGGTTTAGGTAACAGTTAAATGATGTTTGTAAACCTTCTGATCCATGACTATGACATTTTTTGCCTAAGTAATACATTATGCCAGCATAGAATCAAAGTAGCTGAGCTGAGGACTGATCCAAAGACAAACTGACTTTGGAGGAGTATGGAAGAAAGTGGGGAACTGTCTTGATTTCCTCCTGTGTTTCATACGCAGATGCTGAAAACATCTATGATCTCATACTCTGAACAGCATAATCTCTTCTAGATTTTGCAGAGATTAAGAAAACTCAATCATAAATCCTAAGTTTGATACAATTTTTACTCCAGACTCCATAATCCCCAGGTAGAATTCATTTATTTCTCAAATGTGGTTCCTGCTATTACTGTCCATCCATTTTTTGTCTCCTCTTGGCAATGCGCATTGCCATTTCTTCTTGCTCTGCATGAACATGATTGGCTTGGCTTCTCCTTGCTGTCATTCACCTTTTGACAGAGTAAAAAATATCCAACTTCATGCCTAGTAAGCTAAAACAGCACAGCATATTTTGTGTTCCTGACGAGTAGTTCTGTCACGAGCGTGGCTCTTCAGTTTCGTGTAGCAAAGTTGTATTGCTCTTGAATTATTGTTAATTACTGAGGAAAAAAATGAATTATGAATTTTGTGGGGATTTTTTCCTTAAAGTCCACAATAAAATAAGTAAAAGTTAGAATAACCTATAAAATTTTGTAAGAGTAAACTCTGAATTTCTGTCAGTAAAGAAGGTGGCAAAACTGGTGAAAGGCTGCTGTTATCATTTTACTGGAGTTCTGACTGCCTCTGAATATTTTTTGGACAGATCTTTCATGGGCTCATGGGAGAGTGATTCTGCCACCTGCGAACATCTTAAGAGGGACATAAAACTCTTGCAGCATTGCAAGATCTGGAAGAAGAGTAAGGCGCAGCACCTACTGATACTGCAGAACTACAAAGTACCTGAAGCCAGCTTACATTTCCAAGGGCTTCTTTGGACCAGGGGCAGCTTAGCGTTGTTTTTAGCCTTGTTTCCTAGTAGAGTTCAGGCAGTCAATAATTCCCTGTGGTGCTCTTTGTATGAAGCTCCTAGCAGGAATGAAAGGTTACCCAGGACAGCAATCATGAGAGCCTTGGTGGCAGCACTGGGAGCAAGGGGTCGCCCCAGAGGTGCCATCCTCTCAGTAAATAGTAACTATTACTTTTTTACGATTGCAGGCAGCTTTGTTCCTGCATAGGTAAGGAAATCTTTAGATGTCATCTTGGTTTACAGATTAATTGGTTCCATTCTGCCAAACTTCTTGGTTAACACCATTGATATCTAAGGTAAGGAAAATTGTTTAGGTTGGAAAAGGCTTTTAAGATGATCAAGTCCAATCAGTAGCCTAGTATTGCCAAGTCCACCACATTAACCACGTTATAAGCTAACACATTAACTGCCAAAGGTGTTTAAAGGAAAATCTGCAAATTAAGATCACATAAAATGAAACTGCTATGCGATACTAGCACTTTGGAGATAATTTTTTATATATATATTTAATCTCAAAGATAAATTTAGGGTTTTTTTAATTAGTAGTTTTTCCTTCTTAGCTTTTCATTAGCAAGGTGAAAAGAACATGGTGGCATCATGAAAAGTCCTTTAAAATGTATATTGGTCTGTTTTCAAAATAGGCCATGGAGTTTTTATTTACCAGACCGTGATAAACTGATGACTATAGCTACAGTGTAATCACTGGAGATAATGTGCCTCATATAAACATATCACAGCTAGCTTAGGATTGCTGGATCTCAGATAATTAGAGAGTTCAGTTCAAGTTAGCAGCCTACATCCATATCTACCAAACTTCTCAGACAGGCTGTACAGTCAGTGTGTTAACTGACCTTGGGCTTCATGTTGCTGCAGATGTCATTAACCTTTAGTATCATCATACTAAGATCTCTATGCCTGTGTAACTATTAAAGCTTCCAGATTTTTAGTTGAACAGGGAATGTGAAATGGACCATCAACAATGGTCTTTGCATTGAATTTATGAGACATGTGCATTCCCCATCTCGCCAATGGATTTTTGGCCAAATGGACTCAGGCAGCTGTTGTTCAGCTTAGACATTAGAACTGAAAATTATAATAAAATACTTTTGCATATCTTCCTTAATCTCAAACTTTATAGCTATGCTTAAAGGTTGATGCAGGATGAATAAAGATCCCTTAAGGGTCTTTAGTGTAGTAATACGCTGGATTCCTTTTAATTTAAAGCAGTGTGCTCTTCAAATAATACTGGTATTGGCCACTTTGGATTTTAAGTTATACCAATTACTCTGCAGTGCCTCACTCCATGGAAATATTTGCAGGCTTCTCTTAGGCTTTCTTTGGCACTGAATAGCCAAGACCAGGGCATGTATAGCAAAACCTGATGTTTATCTTTCATAAAATACATCTACATTCTGAGCACCACCAGAATACATTTTTAATTAGGGTCTTCAAGCTCAAACTACGCAAGGTGAGCCATGTTGTCGTCTCTGTACAGAAAGCCTGTCTGAGTTGTTCCAGCAGGAAGCCCAGGCTGAAGAGAAGATGGCTCTTCTGGAGTTTTCAAGCTTCAGAGGCTAGACTTTTCCAGCCAATCAGCTAAGCAGCATTGACAGAAACACTGCACCCACTGACACAATTCAGAATTGTGTTGCAGCAGGAAGTTGCCCTGTGATCTTATGGATTTTGAGAGACATTTATTTTCCTGCTTTTTGGTCTGTATGCTCATGCTGGTTGCTTTCCTATCTGGCTGATGAGTGCCAGTTTGGTACCTAATTGGTGTGCACAAGTTTCAGCCCTCCATTGTCACTACCCATGCTTGGTGCCCTTTGAAAGAAGCTCTGCCTTTGTGATAAATGTAGTGCTTTACAACAGTCACATGGGCAAATTCTCTGTGAGTTCCCCTCATAATTCTATGATTTGATATAAGCAGAATTTAGTAATAAAATATGCTCTGGAGGCTTCAGCAAAAGGTGGATTTCCTGCATGCCCCTTTTCAGTTTAGAAGAGCATCTACATTTGATTTATTTGGCCTTTTATGTTTATTCTTTGAGAATGCTTAAAAAATACTCCCAAACCTCAAAGACACTTAACTCTACATTCACATTTTTCGTATGTGTCAAGACAGCCTGTCTTCTGCCTCAGTTGATACAACAGCTGTGATACCAAATAACCTCTCGCGTTACAAGTTTGTTTTTGGAGGAACATATTTACCCCTTTTACTCTCATTAAATGGGAATAAAACATTTGTGTATTTTTCCCTGGGTACCAATAAGGGAAAAGTGGTCTCAAAAGAAAACTGATACATAAAACAATCTTCTCTCTACTGATCTTTCCTGCTCTCCCATCTCAAATTGCAGATTAAAAATTCAGTAACCCAGATGTATTTATATAACATTACAACATTTTTAAACTTAAGAAAACAAAAACAAAACCACTGTTTTGCTGAACTTTGATGAAGGGCAAGCTTGGCCTAAATATTGCCTTTGGGGCAGGTGTGTTTGTTGGGTTTTTTTAAGTTGTTTGATTTTGTTTGTTAGGACTGATATTATGTAAACACATCTAAGTTATTGCATTATTTTATTTTTAACTTGAGAGCAGCAGGAATCAGGAGGAAGCAAACAACAACTCTGGAATGGGAAACACCACTGAGAGGACTCAAGTGTCAGTAACAGGTGTCAGCAGGGCAGTGAGCATGAGCACAGCATTCAAATCATATTCCTGCAGGATGGGGCTGGTACATCGTGATTTTGCAGTATCCACACTTGAGCAAGAATCTGGCATATTTCTGACCCTTAGATATCTTTCAGAATAATCTGCTCTGGATTAGAAACATAGAAATATAAAAAGGAAAATAGACTTTGCAAAACTGTGCGATGTGCCTGCAGAACTCACCATCAGAAAGTGTTTCAAGATACAAAGTAAAATTAGATTTTCCCAGATTTTGCTTGTTACAGTAGGACTTCCTTGGTTCTAATAAGAAGCACTTTTTTCTAACTCAGTGCAGGGCTTACAATTGGTATGAGCTTTTACTACTCTTGCTTTTGTTTATGGCTATTAATTTTATATTATTACCAACTTTTTTTTGGGAGGGGGAGACATAAAAGAAAACACAAAGGGCAATTAATATTACAATCAACAATCAAAAATTTTCTCTATTTTATAATCATTCATCTTATCTCGAGTGGCAAAATCATCTTTCCCTCTGCCAAGAAAGTTCAGAACATGATTAAGTTAGTGAATACATACAGTAAAGATACTAATCTGTGGTAGATTTCTCAAGTAATGCTTACATTTATAATGAAAGCTTATTTGACTGAAACTGAACATGTATTGCTTTATATGGATGAAGAAAAAGCCAAAACATAACTCATGAAACTATATATTGTCTATAATAAGAAATTTTTTAAATTCTCTAATCTCAGGATTTATCAAATTATATTTAATGTGTTCCAGATGCTACATTTCAAAAAAATGTATGGAGGACTAGGAAACGAAAAAACTTTATTGGTGTCCTTTCAATTACAGCTGAACTGATTTGGGTCTATATATATATATTTTCAGGCACATATTTTTGCAGGTAACTTATTTATGGGTTATTTATAGTTAATTCTGTCTTTTGATCAATCACTAGGGTGGAAACTCTGTAATTATCAGGACAGAATTATTGTCAGACCAACTATTTTATAATAATTGAGTGGTTTTAAGGGCCATAAGAATCAAATAACGTTGCATTATTTCTATTATTTCACCAAATGCAATATATCCAATACATGTATATAAGATATTTCCTGTCTCAAAGTTAAAATTGTATGAAATAGTTACTTTTGATTTCTAATTCAGGCTCTTTTCATAATCTTTTCACAAGACTGTAAGCCCTAGACATGGTAAGATTTTACCAGCTCTTCACTACAGAACACTGATTATTGCAAAACTGCATGTTTGGGGTTCTATACTTAATTATGAGAGCTTAAACTGTATACCTAGCATCTTCTACAGTATATAGGAAAAGGCACCTAAAAAGCCATCACAGTGAGAATCTGCCTAAAAGAACCACCAGGAAATGCTGAGGAGAGAGATGGGTCTGTAGCACACCTTTCATGCAGAATAAAAGGAAACTTCATCTTGCACTCGTTAATTTTTTCCTATAGTCAGTCAGCAGCATTCGACACACACTGTAGTTGGAAGAGAAAAGTACTGTTTCAGTATAGGTTTGAAAAAAACATTTTGCTTGAAGAGAATTCATGCTTCTGAAGCACCGTGGTTGGTCTTTCCCCAACAGTTCTGCCACCAGAGCCCTCCTGCAGAGCTGAGCTCCCCTCCCTCCTGAATAACTTGAATATTTTCATATAAATGCCAAGATCTGCAGTTTGTATCAGCTCTGTTTTATTTTGCATCTGGTTTGGTGACCCCAGGGAAAGGTGTCAGAGAAAGCCAAAGAGAGGGCTGTGTGCTACTCCCTGTTTACATGTTGGGGGGGTTTGGTTATTTTAGGCGGTGGTTTTGTGTGTTTTTTGAGGGGATTTGTGGGTTTGGCTTTTCCATTCCCCTTTAGGACATCATTTTGAATTAAATAGCACATAATCAGCCAAAGTTATTGAATTCTGTTTAGTGTCTCTATAACTCAGTGTTATGAAGAAAACCTTCAGTCAAGCGTGGTTTTAATAACTGCAAACCAATGCCAAAATATTAATGGGTTTAAAGGATTTTATCCTCTCAGGTCTCCAGAAGAATAATTTAAAGTTTTTATTTTTCCTTGAGGACTGGCTTTTTTTTCTTTTTAAAAGCTTTTCATTTTCAAATATCAGTGTGTTTCCTACTTGTTTTCATACGTTTGAAGGGGTTTTATGCTTTGTCAGCTCTCAGTAAAAATTAAAGTCTATTCAAATGACCTGATTATCCCTCTAAAGCATTGTAGAAAGAGGGAAGGAAGAGGAGTGGGAATGACAGCAACATAACAAATGAGAGAAGAGAGTGACAAGGCTGAAAGATGTAGACTGAAATCCCTGTGTCTAAGGCTCCACAAAAATGAGGTTGAATTCTTTCAATAAGTTATGTCTATACCTTACTTGAAACCTCAGTAAATAGGGTGACAGTTTTGTTTAGGGAATGGTCAATATTTCACTTATTTGACTTCACCCAAAAAACTCTCATGCTTCTGCAGACTTTTGATGATACTTTTGCCTCTCAAATCCCCAGGGAGCATGGAAGAAATAAATGGTGTTTTCCTCCACCTGCCTGTTGCAGAAAGGCTTTTGCTCACACCTGAGGAAGATTTCTTTACATGCTGGACCTTGACCGTATCAGTTGTTGACACCCAAGGCTTAGCTGGAAATTATCTCTTTTCTGAGCATCCTAGGTTTGCTCCCAGTTGCAAGGATTTTGTTTGCACACTATTTATGGAAGTTGCCTTCTTCTTGAGGAATAATGTGCTTCCCACCTCTCAGGTTAGATTGAGACTGTTCTCCATGTTTCACCAAAAGTTGTGTTGTCTGTAGAAAATCAAAGGCTCCTTCTTAATTGCCGTAGATTGTGAATGTGGTGAGGGCATCTCCACCTCAGAGCTGCTCTGCCCTGACAGCTCTTCTTAGCAGGACTTCTGCCCTTCCCCAAGTCAGGGCCTATGCTGTGGTCCCTGCTCTTACACTGGCCCCAGTGTGCGTGAGACCACAGGAGGCTGCAAGGGACTGCCCAGGCTGAAAACTAATCGCTTCAGGCATGAGGAGTGAGAGGTACAGCAATCTGTGTGCTTCAGTTAAACCGCTCCATAACTGGGACTACATCTGCTCTATCCCGTCCTGAAAGTGCAGTCCCTCTCCTCTCCTCTCCCACACGTGTGTTTCTTAAAGACCCTTCTTGATTCTTTCTGCAGGAGGAGTGAATCTGAGTATAGCTATGCCTGTGATATTTACTCTTCCACCTTCTTGTGTTCCCTAAACTGGATTATAAAATCAGAAACTTCCCTTTCTCAAGAGTTTTTATGTAAATTTACATTTCTGTATTCTTATGTTGTGATTTCTTTAATTTAAGTGATTTCTGGTTGCTCACAGTGTTTTTGTGACTAACAGAGCAGTCACAACAGCAGTTTTATAAACTACAGGCCATAAAATGTGCATAATGGGCAAGGTCTACTTCTGAAACTGCCCTAAAACCATCCGTGACAAACTGATGATTGAGGTGTCAAGTTGAGAACTTGGAATGCTTTCTCCATGGTTTCCTTGTCCTACTCTTTCAACTTGAGGAACATTTAACAATACATGGTCATAGATCCCATTTCATCTTCAAGAGGGCACTGCTTTTACAGTCCCTGTGCATTGAGCTTTTCTATGTGATTCCATGGCCCTTTTTTGCTGAGTTACAACCGAATGAGCAATAAGGCTTAAATTATACCAACATCCCAAAGTAGTCTGGGAATCATTTTACATTCAAGTGAGGATAATGCAGTCCTACAAACAGTGATTCGTTTCCAGTTCACTCCTCTGGTTCACAGATGTCAGTGGCAGTACATTGACAGAGCTAGAATACATGGTTAGTGACTTGAGGAACAGCAAGCCCATTGTATCCTTGGTTTAAACAGAATGTAACTGCTGTGCAGCCACACTAGAAATTTATATTCAGACGCTTCAGAAAGATGACAGACCAACCAATATGCCACTGAAGAGAAGTTCCACTTCTGCTTTCCTATTTCCAAGATTCAAAGCAACGTGACATCATTTGTCCCCTATTTTTCTTCTAAAGGTAGAGGTAGATTTCCCTTGCACAGGGCATATCACAAATCACAGCAATAAGCTGGTGTGACAGCATTTCTTTTCACGCTCCAGAAAGAATCAAGCATCCTTGTTCCTGATAAATGTGGAATGCTGAAGCTCTGGCCTGAGCACAGATCTGGGCTTTCACTGAGAGCCATTGCTTTTATCATAGCACAGATTCCGGAGACAAACATTGGTTTACACATGAACATAGAGTAAAATGGTGGTACTTGTGTTGCACATGACTGTGTCACTAGGCTCAGAGTATTTATATGTTTCTGGAAATGTGTGTAATTCTTCAGTATCTTGGGTTTGATTTGAAGCCTGACTTGTATGTACAAAATCTGTGGGAAAAGTTAAATTGTCTTCATTTTCTATTTAAAAGACTTAGTGCCAAAACAGGATTTCATCACCATTTTTGTATTGCTTGATAAGTATCTGCAGAACTACTGCCTGCTATAAGATCACTAATAGAAAATGGTAAAGATTCCACACCAGAGACTGAATATTGGCTACATGTCTTATCAGGGGCCATGGGAGAATATTCCTTCATTTTGTGTCTCTACCAAAGAAGTGATGCAGATCATCTTTTTACCATAAACTCACTGTTGTGTGCAGTAGTACCCACGTTTGCCTGTGACTGAAAATTGAGATAGTTATTTATGCTGGTTGATTTTATAGTTGTGTTCAGGTTGACAGAAGGAAGTTCAGTCTTTCATGACCTTCCAGCTGTTTCAGAAAGAGCCTACAAAATGAAACACTTCACCAAGATATTTGCTGTGTTCTGAATTTTTTCTTCATACTTGCAAGAAGAATTACTTCTTAAATAAAGGTAAATGTATCTATTTATCCCTAACCACTGATGTTAGCAGTGCTACAAGTGGTAATAAAGAGCAGACATAGAATCACTTGTGCCACTACATCAATGCCAGGATAATCTTTACTTCTGCATCTTGGCACTTATCATAAGAATTCACCTCCTCTCAACTTATGCAAACATGAAAAACGATTTTGCTGTATTGCAATGTATGTTATTTTTTTGCTAAACTTTATTTCTCATGAGATAATGGCAAAATGTTTACTTTATTTTTGTTCATGTAATACATCCATAAGTGTTGGCACTAAAATCCTATGGTTGCATATCCACAAGCTTTATTTCAATTTTGTGAAATAGTGCTTCTTTTTCCCTGTGGCTACTTTCCCCTGACTTATAGATAATGCAGTTAATACAATTGGAAAAGTAACCAATGTCCCACTGTTGCTGATTGCAGCATCAGGATATGAAAGGAATATTAGCTGTATTTTTTTACCAGTGCAGTATTAATGGATTCTGAAGTGCAAACCTTTTCCAAATTAAATAGCAGATGCAAAATGTTGTAGCTCAAAAAGGGGAACTGTCCAAAAGGTCAAAGCAGGCATGACTACATGCAGGAGCACAAACCTTATGGCTTTGCAGAAAGGTACAGAAAACAGTGCTGGCTGCTTTGGTTGATAACATATGTTCTTCTGTACATGCAAAACTTTCTTGAGGTTTTGCTGGATCCATCTGCCCTTGATCCAGAGGGTTTTGTGACTTTCCTGGAGACACAAGTGGGCATGGATGGAACTTACTATGGGATGTCATTATCTGACTCTTCTGAAAAATTTCAGTGTTTGTTCATTAAAGATGCTGTGTTTTTTGCTGATACACAGGTTAAATTATGGAAGTATTTCTTAGGATCCTTTTTTCATGGATGTTGTTTTAATTATTTTAGTAAATTTAAGAGGCAGTAAAATAGCAAACAGAGTAAATAGAATTTTCATATTGAGAACCTTTTGGTTCCATCTGGGAGATTCCTCTCCTGAGAGAAAGTTTTGGAAGTTATGCCAATCCTTTCAAAATAATTTTAGTTATATTTGCATAAATATTATATAGAGTTGTTCAAAGGAGAACTCTGGCTATGATAAATTTCACAGTACTCATTTGCTTGGTCAGAAACAGTAACATTGCAGTTCCTATCCTAGTGAATTTAACAGGTATAGCAGTCTAAGTTCGTGGTTTGTTCCTCAGTTGTGCTTTTGGCCCTCTCATATTTGCCATTCCTCTAACAGATACCTATCAGTACGCAGTCTCTAGATCAGATCTGAAGTAAGCTGATTTTTATCAAGCCACTGGGTAATTCTGAATTCTTCATCTGACATTTTTTAGTATCATGCCATGGCAGCTGTCCTGCATAAGTCAGGGATTCCTCTATCACTAGCATACTGAAAAATGTCTTGGAGCATCCTTTCAGCACATGCCTGATAAAGGTAAGGGAGGGAAATGCTTTCTGTGTATTAAAAATGTAATAACTGTTATGTGGAATTAGGGGATAAACTCTGTTTTCATTTGGGTTTGTGAAGGCTTTGAAGGAGCAGCTGTGTGGGCCTGTCGTAGCATCACATTAGTTTTATGTAGATAACATGCTATTGTCATTGCACTGTTCTTCAATCCAGATGGAATTTGTGATAGGTTCTTCTTGAAATCTGTTACACTATTGGGCATGTAATAATTTAATGGGGCAAAACTATTAATTCCTTGTGTCAAGGGGCTTTGTCTGTACAAAATGCTTAGCAGCACTAGTGTTCCATGTGTTCTTACTACTTTTATTTCAGCTCAAAGAGCAGCATTTTCTCTTAGTTCGAGTGTTGAAACAGGCAGTATGTTTTCCTTTATCATATTTAGTGCTGCATGAGGAGTAGATAATCCTCAATTCAAGCTGATAAGCCTGAAAGGGATTTCAGCTGCTTGTTTTAGCAAAAAAATCTTTTCTCCACCTGCTTTTTTTTTTTTTTTTTTAGTCATGGGTTCTTTTGGTAAACAGTTTGTATTATCAATAAAACAGGAGAGTATTTTTTTGTCTAGCATGACAGACACTCTGGCTGGCTGACCCATCAGTTTGATGTGAAATACACCAAGAAAAATAACAAATTCTGATCAAGGCAACAATGTGATTATTAATCATTCTTATCCTGACAAAAAAAAAAAAATGTCCTCCATAGAAAGCATCATTTCATAAGCAAAATCAGCTTGTAGAAAACTGCTCCAGCATAAACATATACTCTTAAATAGACATTGCATCATTCACAAAACTCACATGGCAATCCTTTCTGATTAAAGACTAAGGTAGTCAGTTAATCAACTGGCTTTTGCGTTAGAGATCTTCTCTCATGCCTTGAGATTTATGTCAAGAATGGGTTTCAAAACTTAGCATATAGTTTGCATAAATGATTACTGTTCTGGTGGTGCCCTCTCTCAAGATAAAGGGCACTAATTTCCACAACCAGACTGAATACACTTCATTTTATAGATCCTAGGTTTTCATCAGCTCCGTAGTGTGGAAAATAGAGATCATATTGTGAATATTTTGGGAGTATTCACAGGAATTCTTGTATCTCAGTCTGAGGTGATTATAGCATTTAGCTCTTGTTCTGAATAGCCTTCTGAAAAAGTAAGATGGAGAGTAAAATGTTTTCTTCTACCTAAAAGCCAATTTTCCTGTACAGTTCAGAAAGGAGAAAGCCTTAAGTGGTGCTGAAACTGCCAGCTTACTACCCCAACCATCCCAGTGGCTGTCTTCAGTGCCCAATGGTCTTGATAGCAATGGCTGACAACCTTTGAGTCCGTTTTAAAACTTGTATTTTAGGCAAAGCATTCTTAGGTGCTCATTTTTTTAAACCTGTTTTCACTTTTCCCTGTTACGAAGATATGCCATATTAAGCTCTTCTATAAAGATATTCAAATATTCCGAATTTTTCTTTCATTTATCTTTGTTAAAACAAAGGCAAAAATCTCTGGTAAAAGCAGGCTTTACATTAGGAGCATTATAAAGTACATTGCATTGTGCCATTTGTGCTGATATGATTTTATTGGGTGAGAAAAACAGAGAGAGAAAGCCAAAATCATATCAAGTCGGAAACACTAATACTTAAGGGAATTGTTCTATGCACTGCAAATTAAAATAATAAATGATTTTTCATATAAAGAGCACCTCACATTGGAATTTATAGAACTCCCAATTACATGAGTAGTGCTTTTGCATTTGTTTTAAAGAAGGACTTGATAGTTTAAATAGCACTATTGGAAGAAGATAATGAAGATCCTTCTGCAAGGTATTTCATTTGAGGAAGGCAAAAAGAAAAGAAATGCATTTGATGGTTTGGCTGGTTTTTTTCTTTGTTAAAGGTTTGCAGGTGAAATTGCATTACTAGCATAAACTATTTCAAAATCAAAATATAAGTGCAATTCCTTTACTGTCTTTTCCACCAAGGGATGATCTTCTAGGACTTTTTTTCCTCCAGAAATTGAGAAAAATACTTCCTGTCAGGATCCAATCATGTGAATAGTACTTGAATTCAACTTCCCTATTCCAAAACAATCATCTACCCTCCACCCTGGGTAGCATATGATGCATATGCTCATGCAATAAGCTGGTCCGGAAATGCAAATTCTAATAAAATTTTTTTTGTCCCTCACTGGAATGATTTATGTTGTGTATTCTCTAATATTAAAAAAGCATGATCACAGTGAAAACCAGCTCAGAGCCTCTTTATTGTATTGCCTGTAAATTATGCTATGTGCAGCCAAAATTATGGCCCTAGGAATCCTTGCAAGGATCCCCTATCCATTTCAGCAGAAGAAACTGCAATTGTGTTAATAGCCTGCCCTGCCCACCAAATCCTCTTGATATTTCTATATTTGAACCAAGATTTAGAAGGGAGATGAAAAACGGGGAGAAAAGAGAGGTCAGGAAAAACATGTTCCTGGTATAATATGGCTAAAACAATCTTTTAGTTGATATAACATTTCTAAAATACATAGAAAATAGAATTGCCCAAACTCCTGAGCTCATGTGCTGTGGACAAGCACAATGCAGTGACACAGTGTCGAGGTACTGCAGCTCTGTTTCTTTGTTCTTGTGCTCGGAGTGAGGCCTGGGGACCTGTAGTTTTTAGAAATTACTGTAGAAATTACTGAATACCCTCATGACTTGAACAGGAAGACAGGTCAGAGCTTTCTAGACCCCATCCCAGTTCTTCTTCAGGGTGCTTAACTGGGCTTTGAGTTCATGCTTTCTTGGTACTGTTTTCTCATCCCTCTCTGAAATTTCTCTCTGCTGCTCACAGCTTACTATTCCAGCTAATTATGTGACAATGTAATAATTGATTTGTAGGTGCTTGCTAATTAAAGTTAATCGTGTATGCAGAGTTGTGATTTTCTCTCATTTCAAAGGAGTGTGATCACAGCCAGTGAAAAGATGGAAGGAGGGAATGATCCAAGGTGTGTGCATAAGTTTCTTGAAAACTATATAAATGCTTTTCAAGTTTTTAAATGCTGTAGATTCAGCTACCAGTTGAGCTGAAAATGCTGCCAGGGACTGAAAAGAGAATTGATATCTTAGGGTATATTTTAGGCATACCAATATTAATCTATAATTTCACCTGTTTTCATTCTTCATTCTCCAGCCTACAGTTCATCCCATAGGTGTAAAACATTGAGAGTTTTAGTCTGATACTAGTCTATAAATGTCTATGGTTGTTCTGTCCTCAGTTAAGTGTTCATTGGTAAATATATCCACTATATATCTCTCCACAGAGAGAGCATTGTGGATGTCTTCCTTGTCCTTATGCCAGTGAATCTGAACTCCTTATGTGATGTTCTAGACCACTGTATATGCATCTAAATCTTGCTGTGTGCTATTCCTGCTGCAGTTTTAAGTGGGCTTTGTTTCATGATGTATTTTTCCATGGCCTCTAATCTCCCCTATTCTTTCCTAAGAAAGGAACTCTCCAGCTAGTCTTTTGGAAACAAAGGGGATAAAGGATATATGAAGTACTTTCTTTTTTTCCCTGCATATCAGAAAAATATTATTTTTAATTCATCTCGTAACGTGGATTGAATTGGTTATGAACTTGAAAAAATTCATCCTAGTCTAAGGAAATGTGGTCTTTGTGTTTCCACTGTGGATATGGCTGTGAATGGCAGAAAGCCACAGTGAGGTTCAGAGTGTAAAAGGGTTTGTGCTGGTTAAAGTGCAGAGTTGCAGCTGAGGAGGCCACCTTGTTAGCTCCTGAACTGGATAACAGGTGATAAGTTATTTCCCTGTTCCAAAGAAAATGAATGGGGAAAGAGGTTGACTTTATCTTCCCACCTCAGAAAGGGGTTGGCAGTCAGCCAGGTTCGCATACAACACAGGAAACCGCACCCCTGCAACTGAGGAGTTGTGGATTAGTTTCTCACACATGAAGCAGGCCTGAAGTGCATTTAGCACTTTTGCAATGTCCCTTACACCTTGCTGGATGTTCTGCTTTTCTCATTCCTGGGTGCACAGTGCTGAAGTAGGTGCCCCTTTCTTACCACCCAGGAATTGTCATGAAGTGTTCATAAGAGTTTTCATTTGAAAGTCAAGTGTGCTAAAGTACTTCAGAAAGCTTCATCAACTTTAGTGATGACAGTGTAAGTGCTTTGCTGAGCAGTGTCTTACAAATTGCAGGTATGCAATATGCATCGTAGTCCCATTGTTTTCCAGAGATTTTGTGTTTCCCAACCCTCACTCACCCTTTTTAGTTACACCTCTTAGTAATGCATCCGTAGAATTGCTCATCTGTTTGTACAGCCTACATTCACTGAGCCCAGTCCTGTCCTGGCTCTGTGCTGGACTGCAGGCTGGCACAGCTGTAGGACAGGAAGCAGGGTTAGTTCTCATTTTTGGTACGCACCAGCTTTATGTTGAGGAGCAGCTTCAG
The DNA here is from genome assembly GCA_035584735.1 of Pseudotriccus pelzelni. Taxonomy (NCBI): domain Eukaryota; kingdom Metazoa; phylum Chordata; class Aves; order Passeriformes; family Tyrannidae; genus Pseudotriccus; species Pseudotriccus pelzelni. The sequence continues at coordinate 46,871,588 of JAWMRA010000113.1, forward strand.
GGGTGAGTAACAACACAAAAGTAATTGTATATGGCTTTAAGTACAGAATGGATCGAAGAAGCAGGAGAGCAACTAGTTATCTTAATCCTACAAAACTGCTAGGTAAGGCAAGAAAGGACAAAAATGTGAAAAATAGGAAGGAGTTTTCCAAATTAGTTTGTGCTACGTTCTGTGATAAGTTGTTCTGTGCCACCTTGCTGATGCAGAACAGCCATAAAGCTGGTTTAACAACACGGTTTTTTTTGGATTTACTGCTTCACCAGAGCACTGCAAAACAACTGGAGTGTAACGATGAATCAGTCCTGTTTATTTAATTTTGTTTTGCATACTTGAGCTTTACAGAAATATTATTAATGGCTAAAACTTGAGAAACATTCATCTTTGTTTATAGCAGAAACTGAAATAGTTGGGGAAAAAAAAGATTTTTCCTTCTGGTTTTTAACTTTTTCAATTAAACTGCATTTGAATTTTCAGTCTCTTGAGACTCGTTCTTCAATATCTTTTCTCAAGGTTGAATGTGTGTGTCATTTCCCCAGACCTGAATTCCCTAGGGCTAAGAGTTACTTTACATATTCCTTAAATACGAGGTAATATGCATTGAACAAATAGAAAGGAAGAACAATGCTGTAAAAGTAGTCATCATCTTATGCAGTTATAATTATTACATGTTGTCTTCTTCTGTATCTCTGCTTTACATTGGATATCCTCTTACATAATTTTAGGTGCATATGTTTTACTTAACTGTTACTTAACAACATCTGTACCAGTTCTTTAGCAAATAGGCTCTGATGATGCCAGAGAAATTGAGAGGTTAACAATATTGTGAGTCCTGCCAAAGATTTTAGACTTTTTCCATTGAGTTCAAAGGTGACTTTTAACAATTTTGACTGTGGTGTTTGTGTTTATTCATTTTCAGCCAGCTATTAAGGAAAAACTTAGGATCATAAACACCTAAAATTGAAATGCAATGAAATTTAGTAAAATGTAATTTCTCGTAATGCATCAAGTATTCTTTCCCTATAGATGGCTTCACCATTGTGGTGAAATTTGAGGAAGGGTTTATATTTGTCACTCTTCTAACAACTTACAGCCAGAGCTAATCTCGCTTTATTGCAAAAGATGAGTCCACAGAGATTATCCTGCAGTGTTATGAACCATGCTCACATCCACCACAGACAATCTGAGAAACTCTAACTCTCAAGGTCTATCTGTAAAACATAGATGCCAGCTTAGGGGTTCTTGTACAGCGGAATCTTTACTCCAGTGCACCGTGCTCCAGAATGCATAGAATGATGGATACACTGTGTTTGCAGGGGGAACAGAGTAGAAGTCACATAGATCAAAAAAGCCAGCTATCCTCTGCCAGATATAAATCACACTGATTTTTTTTTTTCAAAGCAGCTAGGGATAGTTGTAAACTCTTTATTTACCTGTGGATTTTTAAAATGTGATTCTAAGTGAAATACGGAATATTCGCGTTGAAAATATATTGAAATTAAGTTGAAACTTGGATTTCATGGCTTTCAGTGTCTGTGGTTATTCATTTTATTATTAAGGAAATATAATAAGGAAAAATTCTAATGGGAAATAAGCCCATTATAACATTCTGACACTGAAAAACGTAATTCCATTGCTTTGTTAAGCAGGTACCAGTAAGTTCTATTTCCCATCTGAAATTTTTTCCTTGAAATGTTATTGCAAACATCTGAAATAAATCCACATAAGGGATTTGATTTTTCTTAAAAGTGCCAGGGCATAAACATACATGGAGAGACGTCTTACTACTGTTGGGTTTCTATTCCTTTTTATTGGGTTCTGCTACTTTGAATGTCCTTAAAGTTAGCTTTAAGAATGCATCATTTTGACTCATGAGAGAAAAGGCATCCGCAATTTCTTTAGAAGAATCCATGCAAATTAAATATTTGTGTATATGTATAGCTTGCAATTTCCTGTCATATTCTGGAGAGTTAATGGTATTTATTTAACAGTAAAGTTTACCAGTATGTACCCACGGACACAAAATTCACTTTTTTGGTAGTACAAAAGTTTAGCTCAATTTAGCTTGCTCGTAAGCAACAGGTTTCTTGTTTGCTTAAAGAGGCTTTAGAGATATCTGGGATGGGTTTTGCCACTTGCTTTTTGAAGATGGAATGTCACCCTTTGTTTCAGTTTCCAGTTTCCCCTCAGTGAACTTGCCCTGCTCATGGGCCTCAGCATCAGTATCAGCCTTTTCTGAACTCTGCATCCCCACAAGTGGCTGCTTTCAGGCTCATGGGCAGCAGGGCTGCCCACATCCCTCCTGGCTCTGCCCTCTGGAGATCTCAATGCCCACACGTCACTGGATGTCATCAGCCTGTTTTGGGGAATGCTGGGAGGGTGAGGGGTATGCACAGCCAGAGGTGAGCTCACTGCACTGCTCAGCCATCCAGCAGGGGTGGAGATGTCTCATGACTGAGTGTGTGTAACTGGGCTTTAAACCAAATCCTTTCAGCCTGAGGATCACTGACACAAAGTCTTCCAGGTTTGCTTTTAGAGACAGGTTTGTGTGGGGGTGGAATTTTAAAGCGTATTTATTGGATAAGGCTGCAGTCTCTGGGTACAGAAAGCACCTGTCCATTGACAGCTCCTGCTTCCCTTTGATGCAAAGCAGCTGGACTGCTTGGAAGAGCCTTGCTGGCAGGTGGCTGCAGGAGCACTGGCCTGTGCCCCTGCTTTCAGCCAGGCTGTCAAGACACACTGAAATTGGATGTTCACTTAACAGCTCCGGGACTGGAGCACGAAATTGGCATAAAGCTGCCCTGGTATTTCTTTCTTTGCGTAAGGGAAAGCACTCAGTGCAGTACAGTGAAATCCTGGCTCTCTCCTAGTGCAGGACACTGTTCAGATTTGCTACACCAGTACAGAGCAGCCTGGTTTGCACTGAGAAGAGATACTATGGCAGTGGCAACTGGTTTATTCGCTTTATTTGGTTTTTTTGGGTGGGGTTGTCATTTTCAACCCTAGCTCTTCAGGGGCCTGCTTTGAAACCTGGTGAAGCCCCTTGCATGTTGTATGTGTTCAGAATTAAGTAAAATAAGCAATACTTTGCTTTTCTGTTCCAAAGGAGTCACTGCCAAAATACAGCTTTTCTAAAAGAACTTTTGAAGTTGAAAAGTTGCCTTCTTTCTAAGATATGACCCGTCCAGCTTGCTCTGGTATTTCCTCAGATTTTGTTCTTTTTTTCTTGATGTGTATTGCAGAACTTATGTGTAAAACTGTAAAGATACTTTGGTAGTTAATTCAATTAGTGGCTCTGTATTAACCGGATTACAATGACTTGATTTCTTATTTGGAGTCAAAGTTGTCATAGGTGTTACCAGACTTCAGGTCTCTGAAGAAGTACAGAAGCAGTAGTAAATTTGCTGTACAACTTCATGGATTTTATGAACAGAGTTGAAACGCCTTGATAAAATGTACATGTGCTATTTTCTGTGAAAATGTGCTTTTTTTTTTTTTTTAATCCTTGATAATAGTTTTATTCAAGAGCTTGAGTCCAAGAACATTCTTTGAACACAGCTATAATTGCTTATGAATATTCCAATTATTGAGAAGGCAGTGATAAATCATCTTGTCTTCATAGAGAAAGAGGAGTGTCATTGTGTGATGAAGACTGTGGGTGGGTAATCAGGACTGCAGAATTTGAAATACTCTTTTTTGCCATTTGCTCTGACTTTCTTGCTTCAATTCTTCTAAATATGTCAATAACAGAGTCACCTTAGAAGGATACTTAATCATTTCAAAATGCTTTTCAGCTCTTAGCAAAAAAAAATGCAAAGACACAAAAATTCCTTAACTTATTAATTATTAATTTTCTTCTTTTGTGATCTATTAAAATGAAAAGGAAGTTATTTTTCAATGGTTTCTTTATGTAAAAATGCTAATAATAAAGATATTTTAATGATCCTATGGATATGCAAATACTGACACAATAAAAAGCAATATGGCTTTTTCTTTTATTCATGAAGATCTGCTTTTTTCCTTCTTTCCTAATAGCCCATTTTGGTTCCTATTGAAGTAAGAGTAAACTCAGTTCAATTATCCATTGCCTTCAGTAGAGAGTTCAATAACATCAAGATTAGAACAGCAAAAATCTTGAAGACTTTCAGTAAATTATTAAAAAATAATTGAGTACTCTGTGACCAAAGGAATTTTGAAAAGAGTTTTCAGTTATTGACAAATAGCTTGTTTTCCTCAGTTAAATAAGATAGGATGTATCTTACATTTCAGTAGGTTTGACTGGTTTTTGTGCTTTTAATTATTTTAAAGCTTGAAATGAGAATGCAGTGTCTAGGCAGAGTTGAGAAGACAGAAACTACACATAATATCTACAGTAAACACATTAGAACTACACAGAAGTCTTGAAATATATGTGCAAAATTAATTTATTTTTTTTTTTATATAAGCTGTGTGGCAGCCACCAGATCAGAGAAATAATGGCTAAACAGTACTGATTGTTACTGATGTCACTCTTATTAGGGATATTCTGATCTCCTACCATGAAAAAGACATGAGGAAGGAGAAAAACGCCATACAGCTTGCAACCCTCTCGGTGTAACCCTAGTGCAGTGCTTGAACTCCTCTCTCCAAGGATGTGAAAGTTTCTGACTTTTTTTTTCAATTCTGTCCATCTTCTTTCTTAATCTCTTTATAATTGTTAGATTGATGCAATCAGTATTTCTTCTATAGATTTTCAAAGATAGACTTGTTTTAAATTAGTGCCACAGAGATCAATTCAGGAGCTTCAAGTACTGAAACCATTATCTATTAAAATATGAGACTCCAACTCAGAAGAGTAGAGGGTGGAACTTGTACTAGATAGTCTTCTCTGGCTCACATAGCTGGTGGGGAAAATGTCCTGATTTTTTTTTTCTAGTCACAGTAAAATATTTGTTTAGTGTATGGGTGTTCTGTAAGGGTTATATACCTCTCTTCAACTCTTACTGCCTGAAGTTCACTGTTAGTGTCTTAAGTGAATTTAGTGCCTTAAGTGAATTAAGTTTGTCTACTGATGTGTGACTTATCTCTTGTTTTATCAAACACCCCGCACAAAACTGATGAGATAATTCCAGGTGAAACAGACCAAACACCCGCCTAAGATATAGCCTGAACTATTAGAAGAAATGCTTAAAAGACAGTTTAGTCCTTCTTTGAAGTAATTAAAAACACTTAGGACAATATCTGCAATATAGATCCTACACTGAAGTAATTCTAAAACGTCTTCCAGAATTTATGTGACATTCTGAAAAGGAAGTGTATCTTTCTCGTTGAGTGTTATGGATAGTATCGGTTATAGTACAGCATGTAATGTCATTTAGAGTTTCAGAAAATAAAATCTGGTTTTCTGATCTGATTTAAGATCTGCTAGCCTGAGAGAGGAAAAAAATCATTAATTATCTAGGAGCTTCGTTAAGATGCAGAAGCACACTACATTACAAGACTGAAAGAGATGTCAATTAACCATATTTACTGTGTTTTTATGATGGATTGTTACTTACTGAATTGCACTGATGCAGTAATAAAATATGAAAATAGTGAGATCAATTCCAGCCCCCTTTACTTTGCATTTCTTTGGTTGTAGTCATGTGTTTCAACTGACATCTGGTTGATAAAATGAGCTGCTGCTTTACCATGTGCCCCAGCCCCAGCTCAGCACCACTTTGTGGAACACAGTTTGTGACACAAACGTAGGTTTACTATGTAAGAATTATTAATGTGTCTCTGAAAGTAGGATTTATGTCTTTGGGCTCTGTCAGACAAGAGGGTGAGACACGTCCTCAGCACTTTTACCCAAAGACAGAAGGCACTCACGAGACCAGCAGTCACATCTGAGATACAGAAAGAAAGTGTCAGAGCACATAGCCTGCAGTGATGGAATTTTATTACTTAAATATGCACATGATGGCAAAAGAAATCAGTAAACATGTGGAAACCTTTATGGCAGCCCCGAGAGGTGATGGCCATCATATCCAACTGTGGAATGCCATGTCTGTGATAGAAGTGTGGCACCCCTGGTCCTCACAGGACTCTGGGTTAATGATATGAGCAAAGCATCACTGTCTCCCTCTCAGCATGGACTAGTGATGTGCATGCAGTAATCTTGGTGAAGAGAGAGGTTATTTTGTACTCATAGTTTCTAAAAAAAGGCAATTAGTTAACGTGAAAACTGGGTTTTTTTCTGTGTCTACAGAAAAATAAAATGGTTACCCCCGAGCATTAAATTTGTGTTAGCCAGTATTATGTGAAGATACACTGCCAAAATACATTATCTCGGAAACAAAAATGACAAATTCTATACATAGCAATTTGTTAAATAAAAAAACCTAGATGTTTATTATACAGTGGACACATAACTTCATAAAAGTTCATGTAATGAACCTTTTATGCATGCCATAGTTGATCATTGTTGATTAATAAAATCATGAAGCTGTTGATACTATTGTATTTTGACTTGGTGATTTGGGGTGAAAAAGTTTAATGATATAGCTTCAGATGTTTTTTCCAAAATGTTAATTCAGTATTCTTATGTGCAATAAAGAGATAATGTCTAAAACCTCTTCAGTTATACATATCATAAAAAGAGGTTTTAACATCACAAGAGAGCCTCTTCTCCTACCTCTTTTTCCTGCTTCAGATCCTGCTTTTTCCTCCTAAGGCTCTACAGTTTAGGTCACAAGTAGATACTTAGTAAATTTGTGCTACTGGTAGATCTTGGGATAGCAAGTAAGTTAGTCTATTTCTAGTTACTGTGCATATTCATATATACATATGTAAATACGTTTATATATATATGCATTCATGCACTTCTAGTATTTTGCTAAGATCAAATGCCGTTTCTATTGAAGCTTTGCATCCAGACTTGACAATTATAATAAAATTCATCATTTCTTCTTTTTCACTGGAGTATGGTTAGTGATATTTCATTCTGCTGAAACTATTAAGGTACATAAAGTTTACTGTCAAATAAACCCCAAAATTGGGAAAATGTCTCCACATTATGATCTAGTAAAAAATGCTTTGAATTAGATCCTTCGTGGGGATGCAAATTACTCTGGCTTTGTTTTTAAGAACATTTCTTTCAAGTAAGTTCCAAGTAAGCTTATTTATAGTGGTTGAGTTAACAGCAAAACTAAATTTGGATTTCGGTATAAAAATAGATGCTGTGGGAACAACAAACAATAATTGTGCTGCCACCCTAATCACTGTGGACAGGAAAAAATGCTTTGAGGAAAACATGTTTCATGGTAGCATAATACATATTTAATTTTCCTCATTTGATGTGAAGAAAATTAGATAAATTGATATAATCTGTAAATCCAAAATTAAAACCGCATGTGTGAGATAAATTCGGACAATTTATCAGTTGGACTAAGTGCGCTTCTCTCTAAAAAAAGGTAGGAATAAACTCAGCACATAACCTTTTTTATACATAGCAGATATTATGTTGAAACTATACTCTGTGGAGTTTGTTTCATAGCTAAATACATGACCTATTTGTAATTTTTCGTATATCGTGAGTTCATGGTGTTTAAGTCTATCAAATCAAATGTGAGATTATGGATTATTTCCTATCTTTCCTAGAGTCCGGTGCAGAGTAACTTTCTTGTCAAACTAGCCAGTGGACACCCTGGCAACATTTAGCACATGTGAAAATAAGGGTTAGTGTATTCAACAGCAGAGGAACTGCAGGGACAAAATATCTCCAGTTTCAAAGAGAAGCTGTTCAAGCCAAGCTTCATAACTACATGTTTTCATGATATTGGGCAAGACTGTTAGTGTAAGTAAATACACAGATAGTTACATGAGTTTGCAGAAGTTCAGTACCTTTCTTAACTTGCATGAATTTGTGTTTCAAAATCCTACCTATTTCACCCAGAACTAATACAGGTAGAAAATTAAGCACATTTTAAGCTTAAGTTCTCTCCCAGGGCTTGTCCTCGTGCCTGTAACAGAGATGTTACAGAGGCTGTTGAATTTCTTTTCTCTAGATGAAACTCTTGCCTGTGCCTCATTTTTTGGCCACCTGCAGTGAAGAGCAGAGTGCTTCTTGGCCCACTGATGTGAAGAACTTTCAATGCTGAAGTAGTCACAGGATATGTGCTGAGTCCTCTCCAAAGACTTGCAGACAACTACTGGGGTAGGAGAAATTAATGTAAAGAGAACAGGGTGGGAAAAAGAGATATTTTGTGTTGATAATTTCTGTCTCATTTACCTGACCTAGGACCGCTTGTCCTAGGTCCTTGATCCTGAAGAGGATATTTGTTTAGGGGCAGTTCCTCTAGCCTTACACCACTGATATAATGCAGTCAAGCCTCTCTGAAGTGTTGCTTTTGAAGATAAACATTACAGAATTATAAAGCCTGTGAACAGTGACGTTGAGTACCATTCATGTGTCGCCAGCCTGAGGCATTGCTAATCCTACACAGACTTATGCACTGCAGGCACACGGGGACCTGCATCTGTTCAGTACACCCTGCATGTGTGCTCTGCAAGCTCCCTTTTTGAAGGGTTTCCAAGAAAACAGGAACAGAGTTTCTCTTTCTTCATGCTTAAGAACTTACTTTTTAGTTTGGACATCGAAACTGTACGTAATAACCTATTCCCACAGAGATGCTTCTAAGACAGTTCCTAGAAATAAGCCTAGCTTCATCCACCTCTCTCATAAGAGTTTTACATAGAGCCTTTATCCACGTATCTTTTCCACGTATTCTTTGAGCAGAATGATTCTGTTTTCACTGCAAGCTTTTTCTTTCCAAAATACTGCTATCAGCAAGTCAATCCCAGTCACTCTCTAAAGGATCATTACTTATTCATTAATTATGAATTATTCATAATTCATTACTTATTACTTAACCTTCAAAAGCAAGCAGAAGGTCACACGACAATAGGACTTTGTGCATGTGATTTATTTACAAAAGCTGGTAATTAAAATAGGACTAGAAGTTCCCCCCATGTTTGTTAGTTCCATATCTGACAAGGAGAAAAGACCTTTCCTGCTTTCAGGATCCTTATACTATCCCTGGTCAAGTTGGCAGCTTTTGCGATCGTTGCTCTGGAAGCCTTGAACTGTTCACTGTGCTTCTGGTTCCACTGCTTTCCCAAAGCCCTGAAAGGTTCAGTATGTCCTCATCTGTCTGTCCTCTGCCTTGGCAGTTGTGTTGTGAGCTGGACAGGACCACAGAGTTGTTCTTCTGTGGCTGCTGGATTGGCATTTATTATTTGATTGGGTGCCCCTAAGTAGCTTCATTGCTTTCCTTTCTCTATCTGAAAAACTGTACCATTTAATTTCATAGCAACTGGCTGTGGTTACAAACATGTAGAAGTTGCCACCAAATTCAGAAAATACAGCCCATTTACGTAACTCTGCAGTGTTTCCTTGTTCAGCTTGGCTTTGTACTCTGGCTCAATAGAAAAAGGTAAATTTGAAAGTGGTCATAAAGGTATTGTTAATAAAGAATAAAGAAACAGAGAAAGAAAAACTCGTGCTATCTATATAGGAAGAATATCTTCTAACAAAATAAGTGAATGTCAATGAGAGAAGACTCAGCTTCAGCTATAATTTATTGAGATTGTTAAATAGCTGCATGCCAGTCATATTAGAAGAATCTTCTTTAAAAAAGCTAAAAGAAAAAAAATGTGCATGGTGAACTGAAAGGGAAGGTCTGTGAAAAGCTGGGAAGTCTCAGGGAGATTGCTGCAAGGGGATAGGGTTCTTTTTGTCACTTTCAGAAAGCCAAACTTTCCTCAGCTTTGAGAAAAGTTATTAGTCATGTACATCTATGTAATTTTTGTTTGGTTTTGTACCTAGTTCAGATATTTTCCTTCAGAACATTCAGAAATCATTAAATTTCACTGTTATTTTTGTGAAATTTGTTATTTTCTGCTTTTATTCTCTAAAATGCTTTAAAATTAAAGAGTGACTTTCCAAATGATGAATAAGGCATCAAGTGATAGAGGATCAGTTGCTTATTTTAATGGATTTCCTAGTAGATGACTATACTCTGTGACAATGTGTGCATTTTGCTTGTTTCCAGATATTTATATAAGTTTCAAGCCACTAATTCTAATGGTGCTCATTAATAAAATGAAGATTCTTTTAGTATTTTCTCTTTTTGCTAGCACATATACACTAAATAGATTATGGGTGAAGTTTTTTTGAGTAAGGTAGAGAAAATACAGTTTTGGGGGGGAAAAAAAAGCTCTCTATTCTGCAGCTACTCCTAATTTTCTATTTCTTTTACATTTCCACCAGAATTGCATGTGTTTGTTTATTATAAGTTTTCCCAATTTTATCTGCAGAGGTAAAATTGACTCCTCCTTATGCATGTGCATATACACATCCCTTGTTAATATGCTTTATTGACCTTATAACCCTGTTATGAAAACATTCCTCTAGGAACATCTCAGTCTGCATGAACCAACAGGTCTTTATATTCACTATTTCTAGGTTGGGTACCTGCCCAGTAAATAAAGAACACCTTTAAAATATTTTTTTTATGCAGACCCTGAAAACAGAGCCATGCAGACCAAATGCTCCACCAGAGGAGTTTCACAGACTTCTGTGGGACTTTCTGTGGAATCAAAGATTTCCCTTCATGGAGCTGATCACAGGAACAGGCTTTGTCCTATATTTTTTGCTTCTCTTCTGTGTAAGTCATCTGGTGACACCAAATGGAAAAAAAACCCAACCCATACTATTGCCATTTTTTAATTTGGCATTGTCAGCTTTAATTGATGTTGGCTAACAAGATTTTACATGCAGTCTGATTTTTACTGCCTCCTCCCTTTGTGCTTAGGGCACAGAAAGTATCAGTAAATATTGAAGAGCAGAGCTGTATTATGACTGACAGTTATCCTAATTCTTTGAGATACACTGGTATCAGTAATGTCTGTTCAAGAATGAAGTGCCTAATTTTGCTTTGTTTTGATTGCAGAGCTGATTTGTTTCAATCAAGGAGTGACAGCTAGTATAATTTTTAAGGCAGGTGTCATATGTGCTTTATTTTTTAGTTCTGTGGTCCAAAATTGCAACCAACTGACTTTCTGTGGCGTGGTCATATCTAAATATGATTATATAAGAGCACAAATACAAGAATAAACCAGTCCATGAGATGCATCCAGCAGAACCTGTTTCCAAATTCCTCTTGACCTACTGAGGAATCTTTCACCAGCTCCAGGGCAACCCTGTGAGAAAGTCCAGAGCGTCCAGACAGCTGTTGTTACAGGCTGTCTATGGTCATGCTCACCTACATTTCACCTTTTCCGCTTGAGCTGTCTCTTTCTTAGTGCCTTCATGTCCCCTGGCATCCCTTGTCAGCATCCTGTTTGCTCTTTCCTGTAGCAAACCTAACATTTGCTGTGATTACATTGTTCACACTGTTCTTTTTTTTTTAATCACTTTCTCCTCTGGTACCTATATTGTTTACCTAGTCTATAAATTCTTCAGGGTAGCTATGGTCTTTTGTTGTGTATTTCTGCATACCACAAAATCCTGTGAGTCTCATCTTTTGCATGGGTTTAGGCACTACTATAGTAAAAATGATTGATAATACTAACAACAGCTGTAATGTACTTGGTTTATAACTGTATTGTAAAGGAAAATTACTTTTCCACCCAGCTACTGCTTGTACTTTGTATTTTGTCTACTGTAGCTGTAGATATATATGTGTCCCTCTACAAAACAGTTTAATATCTTAATTTTTTGGGGGGCTGAAATTTAATGCTGATCTATATCTTAGTTATTTTAAGTCAAAAGAATCCAACTAGTTTGACCTCACTGAAGTTCATTAGATTGCCCCCAAATCAGGTAGAATAGCTTGTCTGATCATAAGAATGTTATTTAGTTGTTAGTATTTCTGCAGTGTGTGATGGGATGACCCTGGCTGGATGTCAGGGGCCCACCAGGCTGCCCTATCGCTCCCCCTCGTCAGCAGGACAGGGGAGAGAAAATAAGATGGAAGACAACTCATAGGTTGAGACAAGGCAGTTTATTAAAGCAAAAGTGAAGGATTGCGCAAACACAAGCAGAGAAAAAAATTATTCTCTACTTCCCATCATCAAGCAGTGTTTGGCCACTTCCTGACAAGTAGGGCTTCGGCACACGTAGTAGTTGCTCCATAAGGCAAACATTGTAACTAACGAATGCCCCCCACGGAATATCCCTTTGGTCAGTTTGAGTCAGCTGTCCTATTTGTGTCCCCTCACAGGATCTTTCCCACCCCCAACCTACTGATGGGAGGTGGAATGTTGGAGAGATAGAGCTGATGCTGTGCCAGTGCTGCTCAGCAGTAGCCAAATCACTGGGTTGTTATCAACACCTTTCTAGCTACCAGTGCAAAGCACAGCACTGTGAGGACTGCTTTGGGGAAAATGAACTCCATCTCAGCCAGACCCAATATCATTTCCACCCCTTGTTCCATACAATTTGTGTAATACTTGGATCTCACATAATTTTTATATATGTATATATACATATATATATATCTTCTAACTATTCCATTATATTTATTTCTCATTCCTGAAATCCCTTCTTACTTACACGTACAACTTAAATTACATCCTTAAACCATCTTTATACTCAACATACAGATTTATACATTTTCATTAACTACTCTCCCCTGTCTTTTCACAGGTAGATATTATTTTCTCATTTAATGAGCTTCCTCCACCCCTACAGATTTTAAAAAACAGGTCATGATTTGGGCTTCATTCCATCAAGTTGGGTGCTCAGGACAGGAAACAAGCAGACTTGACCACTGGACACCAACACCAGCCCAACCTGAGCCATTGTCACACACTCCTTGAGAAATTCACTCTTCATTGGTTCATGTCATTCCTGCTGCTTTACATACTGCGACATAGAATTTATGTCACAGATTATTTTTCCCCCAAGGTTAAATCTTCTTGAGGTACCCACTGGTTCTCTCCATCTTTCCGCCTTACTCACCAAGTACACCCAGGTCCTTGAGCAAAGACAGTCCCACAAGTGGGTTTGTCTTTCCCTATGGTAGGAGAAATCCACACTGCCTTCAGCAGTTACTTCCCTATCTGTAGTACAGGGACCTAATCTCTTCACCCAGTATGTAGGGGATTTGTTTGGGCAGGACCAGGGCAGCCAGCAGATCCTCTGGTGTTAACCAGCCAAGTGGTTTATGTTAAATTTGCATCCCAATGTTTCCATGGCCCATTGCCTATGCTCTTAACATAGTCTTTAGCAGTCCATTATACCTCTCAATCTTCTCAGAAGCCCGTGGCTGATAGGGTATGTGCTATATCTGCTCAATGTCACAGTTTCTGTGGACAAGAATTTATGAGGTTATTTTGAAAATGAGTCCCGTTGTCTGATTCAATACTTTCTGGGGTACCATGTTGCCATAAAATGCACCTTTCAAGGCCTAGAATGGTGTTTCGAGCAGTGGCCTGGCTTACTGAGTATGTTCCCAGCCAACCAGTAGCTGCCTCCACCATAGTGAGTATCGGACTCTTGCTTTGGCATGTTCGTAGTGGCCGTCTATTGTAGCCAATTTGCCAAGTCTCACTGTATTGTAAACCCAGCTGCTGTCTTCTATTCCAGAGAGATTTTTACTCAACCAGCTCACTTGATTGCATCATGTTTCACATTCATCAGTGACCAGTGTGATGGCCTCCACAGTCAGGTCTACCCCTCTATCATGAGCCCATCTGTATGTTGAATCTCTTCCTAGATGTCCTGATGTTTCATGAGCCCTTCAGGCTGTAAAGAACTAACCCTTCCACTCCCAGTCTAAGTCTACCTGAGCTATTTCAATTTTGGCAGCCTTGTCCGCTTGTTCACTGTCTCAATGTTCTTCAGTGGCATGACTTGTGGGCATGTGAACATCGACATGATGCACCTTCAGAGTCATGTTTGCTACCCATGCAGTGATGTCCTGCCACAATGCAGTAGCCCAGATGGGTTAGCCCCTGCATTGCCAATTGGCCCTCTGCCATTGCTGTAGCCACCCCCACAGGTCATTAGCCAGCATCCAGGAGTCCGTATACACATAAAGTACAGGCCATTTTTCTCATTCAGCAATCTTTAGGGCTAGTTGAATGGCTTTCAGTTCTGCAAATTGACTTGACGCACCTCGTTCAACAGTCTCAATGACTTGTCAAGGAGCTTTTTTTGCACAAAGCAGAATACAAATACTGAAAAGAAAAAGAAAAGAAGATAAACTGCCCTACTGGTTTAAAATTGATTTTACAGAAACAATGAAAAACTACTCACTATGCCCACACCAGATGCACAGTCTATATACATCGGGCTTTTTTGGAAGTTGTCGTGGTGGAGGAAAACTTAAGGGAGACATTTTGAGGAACTTAAGCAGGGGTGATTTTATGATTTCTTTGATGCTGCCCCAAGTGTTTGAGGATTTCATCTATCAGGGTACTAAACTGTCTCCAAAACTTTAAGGATTGTAAGGTTAGCTAGAAAAAAATGTTTCTTGTTCCTTTGCAAAGCACTGAAGAGCTGTGGGCTCACACAGGGCCCAGTGTGATATAGCACATCTTTGTGCTCTAAGTTATGGTGAAATTAGGTCTAGCATAAAACGAACACAAAAACTAAGGGAGCAAGTATAGTTCCCTAGATACCTCAGCAGCTACATGTACTGCGTCTTGAGAACAAAGAAACAGAAGTCATGCGCTACTGTTATTATTAGGATGGTGTGCATGTTACCCACACCTATATTCTATGGAATGTCATGAGTCTCGGTAACCTGTTATTTATATGCTCTCTTAACAGTCTCAGTCATATCTCTTCCCAATGTAAGTGCTGCTCTTGCACCAAGGTAGTTTCATGCATTCATTTTTTGTATTTTTGATCTTTTATTATTGAAATAAGATGGTTGTGGTTTCCTCATTTCTTACACTACTTTGTTGGGTTTTTTTTTAGAAGAGTAGGGAAAATACTCATTTCCTTTAAGCTGAATTATGCTGCTATGTTGTTTGTAATCAAAATACCGAAAATAATATTTACCCATCTTTAATCAATTGTTTAAGCAAACAAATCAAACGATGCACCATATCTCACAAGTGGGCTTTAGGATTAAAGACCATGAAAGCTTGAAAATAAAATTCTGCCACAAATATATTGTATATATATATATATATATATATGTATATGTTGTGTGCATTACATATGCAAGTCTACTCAGAGTTCTAGTACAAAGGGTTGCTTATGGTGTTGTTGCGTCCAGTTGAAATGATGACTTTACTACCTGATTCTAATCTCAGAAGAAAACCCTGTGGTCTGTAACAGAATTCTAATTTCTACAGATGCTCAAGAATTCCTGCAGTTTTCCTGTTGATGTTCAGCTGACCAACCACATTGGTTGTGGAGCCCTTATGCTAACTGGAAATATATATCTGGCATACTGCTACTTTCTGTCTGTCCAGATATAGTGACAGTCAGGGCTTCTGAAAAAGGACCTGCTTATGATGCTTTTGAGAGCCCCCCACTGGCTGCACGCAGAACAGCTTAAGAGAACTCTTGCTTCCTGCAGCAGCAGTAATATGTTTATAAGAAATGTTCTAAACTTCTGCAAGTTAGAATAAAGGCATTTCAGTAAAAGGAAAATGCATATTCTGTTCAAAGCCTTAACTTGGCTTCACACCTTCTGAAGGGTGAGTGATTAGCCTTTATTTATGGAAAAGGAATGCAAGATCACACTCTGACTGCAAAATTATAATGAAATATTGGCTTGCTAGAATAAATCGCTGCCAGCAATGCATAAGAACCCTCACCGTTTAGCTTGGATTAGACTTAGAAACTATTCTCCTTGGTAGATATTAGATAGCATTTCAGTATGCCATGCTATCTGAAATGACATCTTAATTAGCATTTACTTTCTAATGTGTGTTTTCTGAAAGACCTTTAAGACCAAATTTTGTCTCACACAGTCATTCTGTGTGATTAAAAGGTCATTAGAATCTGCCTGTACACCTCCTTCTGCTGTTATTCTCTCAGGCCTGGAAAAGGTTAAGAGACATTTGTTGGCTCAGTGAGGCAGATGACTCATAACTTCTGGATATAAGAGGGGGAAGTGGCTGCCTGAAAAGATAGAATCAAGGGTGTGGGCTCAGAAGTCCCAAAGTTGTCATCTTAGCAACAGGCTCAATAAAATAAAACGGCATCAACAGAAGGTTTGAGCTGAAGTTTTTCTTACTTTTGCTGTTAATAAAGACAAATCCCTGAAAGGCACTGGAATAGGATTTTTTTAAATTGTGAACTCTATGGAGCAACAGACTGAGGTATCTATTCACCAAAGACTAATGCAAAAGGTTTACGCCAGATGAGCAGAGCAAGATCAGAATACTGACTACACCAGTAAACTTGCAAAACCCAGTTTATACGCTTCTCTTAATTGTTGTGGGGTTTTTTTTGCAAAACATTTTTTGTTGAAATTTCTATTTTCCACAATATTATCTAGTGCCTGTGTCCTATCTTGGCCTTACTGAAGCAGGTACATAGCATACAACCTGCCTAAAAACAGAAATATACCCTTACTTCATTTTGTTGTGGGGCTTTTTGTTGGTTTTTTTTTTCTGTCTGGGTTACAAAAGAAATACATTCACAGTGACCAGGAGAGGAAAATAAGATAAAAGTAAACTGAAATAATTTAGCTGTATTTTATCTCTGTCATTCTGATTTCTCTTGTGGAAAAACATCTTGGTGTATATCATAAAAATAATCTCTTATATGATTATCTCCATGCTACTGATAAATTCAATTTACCCTTCTTTAAAGCATCTAGCTGCTGAGCAGTCTTTTCTTTGTTTCTGAGCTCAAATTATCTCTTCTGTCTGCAATCCACATCAAGCTGAATTTTTCTCCCATTCCATCATAACACTTTTGATGAGATTCTTACTCTCATTATCTTCAGAAGACCAAGCCTAAGTGTGCACCTGCTTTTATAACGTTCGTGTGTTCCTGCAGTCACATCTCCTGAAGAGATACTGTTTTCTCTTATGTTTAACCAGTTATATTTTCCTGACCACAGCTGAAATTCATGACAGTGTTTAGCAACTGCTGTCTTTTCTATGGATAGATTTTTTTATTGCTAACATATCTGGACTGTGTGCTTTGTGCAAAAAGGAATTGCTTCTAATCCCTTGTATTTTTTAGTTTACAGCTTCAAATGGTTGTTTGAAATTAAGGGATATATAAATCTTCCACATTAATCATCATAGTAACATTAGCGTTATGGCCCAAGATTGAAACTTAAAGTAGAATGCAAGAATATGTAAGGGAAGGACAGAGCTATTCCTGAGCCTGTGTTGTGCAATGTGGAGAACAGAGGCAGTAGAACATTGGTTTGCAAGCTGTTCACTTTGCAGCAGTTCAAAGCCAAATCAATACGGTTACAGGATCTGTGGGATTTTTATCAGTTTAAATATCTGTAGCAGATAACAGCAGTGGATGCATAGCCAGGGCTTATTATATTACACTGATACCTATTTGCTGCTACATTGATGGATCACTGGAATGGGAATATATTCTAAGGAACTCAGAATATATTCTAAGAGGGAGAGAACAAATGTTGCCTTGCATTCACCTGGGATTTACCAGGAAGTCTTGTACTCTAATTTGAGATGAACCTCTAATTCAGTCTGCCGTCATCCTGGTTATCTTTCTTCTCTCTGCTTTTACAGCCACTGTAAACTGTTTATTTCTCCAGGCATTCTAGCCCATATCCTTCTGTTAGCATGTAAAGTCAGTATTCATGTATATATGTGATTTTAGAAATGAAGTTTCTGCAACCTTTTCCTTTTTTTTAATTCAATGAGATTTTATGTTAAATTTTTAATTTTATGTAGCTCCCAATTTCTTACGAGTTTACATTCACAACTTTGATCTTCCAAGTTAACCCAAGAGTGCCATTCCTTCTGTCATTTTTTTCCCAAAATTGATTTTTTTTCTTCTTCAAGAAATATCTCAAATTGCCCTCAGTTGAATAGTTCTAATTAAGAAATATGAACTGCATTTCATATAGCCATCTCTTTGGCAAAAAAGATGGAAATTTGCACCTAAGCAATCAGTTCATTGCATAATTCTTGCTTAATGTTCCCCTTATTAGTGTTGTAAAAGAGACAGTGGCAAACAGGTGTAGTCGCTAATGAGTATGGCTCATACAAGTGATCTCTGTCAAGCACAGAATTCCTTTCCTAACATTTTCTGAGTGCTTCAGAGTCCTAGAGTCAAAATCAGAAGGAGCTGACTGGTTTTATAAAGCCTAAACTTAGAAAACCAAGTTACTCAGTTCCCCTCAGAGGCCACTCTTCATTATTTATGTCACAATTAGCTGAACATAAGCTGTCTTTGATTTACACTGGAGTTAGAATGGAATCTGTGAGGCAGTCTGCATAACACAGTACTGACATTCAGCACCATAAATCTTTTCTTTTACCACACTGAGGTCATCCCCAGGCCTCACTCAGGTACATTCTCCCGCAAAGTGTTGCATCTCCCTGTATCAACAGCACAGTCTGCTCAGCAGCTCAGCCTTGCTTGCGCACCCTTTATTCCAAACGTCACATGGTGACATCCTCACAAATAATCTGACTAGAACAGTCTGGCTGATGCCCATTTCGGAAGAAACTGGATGGACGTCTTACTAAGTTGTGAGCGGTAAAATGTCAGGCAGCATTCATCTGAGATTATTAACATACTGTGTCAACTTTTTTTTCTTATATATCCTGGATGTAGATAACACTTGTAAGAGTTAGTGATCTCGACAAGCTCAAGAACTGGGCCCAAGGGAAAGTAATCTCATGAAGTTTAACAAGACAAGTTTTAACAAGTGCCAGGTGCTGCACCTGGGTCAGGGCAAGCCTCTGGTATCAGTCCAGGATGGAGGATGAACAGATCAAGAGCAGCCCTGCTGAGAAGTTCTCAGGGGTACTGGTGGGTGAGAGGTTAGACATGACCCAACCATGTGTGCTTGTAGCCCAGAAAGACAGTTGTGTCCTGGGATGCATCAAAAACAGCACGGCCAGCAGGTCGAGGGAGGTGGTCCTGCCTCTCTGCTCTACTCTTGTGAGACCCCATCTCTGGGGTCCCCAGCACAGGAAGGACATCAACCTGTTGGAGTGGGCCCAGAGGAGGGCCACCAAGTTGATTAGAGGAATGGAGCATCCTATGAGGAAAGTCTGAGAGAATTTTGATTGTTCAGCATGGAAAAGAGAAGGCTGCAGGGTGACCTAATTGCAGCCTTCCGGTACCTGAGGGAGCCTACAAAAAAGATGGACAGAGACTTTTTACAAGAACATGTAGTGACAGAACAACGGGAAATGGCTTTGAACTTAAAGATGTTAGGTTGAGATTAGATATAAGAAAGAAATCCTTTACTGTGAGGGTGATGAGATACTGGAACAAACTCCACAGAGAAGTTGTGGATGTCCCTTCCTTGGAAGTGTTCAAAGACAGATTGGATGGAGCTTTGAGCAACCTAGTCTAGTGAAAGGTATCACTACCCATGGCAGGGAGGTTGGAAGTAAATGACCTTTAAAGTCCCTTCCAACCCAAGCCATTCTGTGACTCTATGATTTAGATAACTGTAGTTGTTCTGCTGGTTTGCATTTGGGACAGTAACAGTGTATCTATACTGTATATACTGTACTATACTATCCTATCTATACTGTATCTATAAAGTTGCTTCTCAGCTCCAGGACAATTGGTAGTAATAAACCAGTTTCCCATCATTTAAATATTTTATGTGACATCGAAAACACAGATAGAGAGAAATCATAAATAATAATCTGTGTCCTACATTGTTGACTGTCCATTAAGTTGTAGCACAGGAACTTTTAACATCTGAGAGAAGACAGAGTATATTAATTCTTCTCTCTCCTCCTATAACATTATCTCCTTCACAATTCAGTGCTGGCCACCACAAATGTCATCATTTAACTTCATTAGCCTGAAAAAAGTTGTCTTATGTTTCCTGTTGTCTTCTGCTTTATAACTATTTTTATCACAGGCACCTCTGATTCAAAGGTCATGTCTTTCCTTGGTTACATCATCTAACATATACTGACAGGTAGATAATGTTAAGCCTCTTGGTCTCTCACATCTAAGTGTTCAGTCACTTTTAACAAGTGACTCACTCTGGCAAATGCTCTCAATGCAGTTTTGAGGTGATTCATAGAGACTTTCCATGATCTTTTAAAATTCAGTCCACCTAGGTTCAGAAAGAAGAGTTCAGAACACAGGAGGTAACCATGACCTTGGCAAGTTGAACCTTGTACAGCCTTCGCACATGTATCGGGGGGAAAAAAGTAACCCTTTGGAGCACCACAGATACTGGATCCTACGGGTATGTGGGCTTAGACAGGGAAGCATGACTTCTGGACCTCTTATTTAGCACTTTGCTATTTCCTGAATATTTCTGGTCAATATTACACAGTGTGGCAGGAGGACACTTTGGAAAAGCTGTGTGAATTTCCAGTTACTGAGAATATCCAAACTTTGATGGGAGTCAAGATGTTATTTCCAAGTGGGCACAAAAGAAGGTTCTAATATCTGCCAATCTTCAAGAAAAGTGGTATATGCTGGGTGATTTATCTATGAAGATACTGTCTAGAGTGACACCTGCATTTGTTGTCTTTACTATGCCCTATTCCATGAGGACAGGCACCAAATAGGAATGTGTATTTTGAAGAACTTAGTAGTATTAGATAGAACTGCTGACCCTTATTCATGATTCACATTATTAGTGGCAATAGAACTAATGGTCCATATATTAAAAGCTATGGTGAAAAAGCTGTTTGAGTTCTTCCCCTACCTGATTTCTGTTGCTGTGGTTCAACACTGGGAAAATACCCACGGAGCACCAGTGACTTGAACACGGGCACTGAGCTGGCCTCACTGAATTCTTGGAGATCTTAGGAAAAAGCTTGGCAAGCAGAAGTAGGGCACTGTTTATGTCCGTTACTGTCAAGGCTGCATTGTACTGCATTTCAGAGAGATTTTTGTTTGTTTCCTAGTACAGCCTATTTTAACTTGTTTGTTATAATAAAGGTGAACAAAATAAAGCAATTCTGATATAAATGTTATAAATAATATTATTTATGTAATAAGACATTGAGGAAGGAAACTTGCTGGCTGAAAGACTTGCTGAGTGACTGTATAGTCAGCCTTTAAGGAAGGAAAAGTAGCAGTCTGAACTTGCCATATCATTCTGGGAAATCTGAGCATTAAAGTTACTGAGGACAGTCATTCACTGAAGAAGCAGTGGAAAAGTGCATGATTTCTGTCATTTAGCCAAAAAATAATGTTTGGAGTCTCTGTGTCTCATCTGTATCAATTATATATCATCTCAGCTACCTGGCCACTTTGCTACTAAAGTGTTACTACTGCTCGAAAAACGGTTTTAGAAATATACGGTAGAAATAATTTCACTCCTACCAGAGATGTGCTTGAATAGGTTTTCCTAATCAATTGTCTTCATAACATTTCCTCAGTCAATAGGGATGGAACTCTTCTGAGAGTTCTAATGAGATTGGCTAAAGATGCAATGAAAATGACACCCAGAGGGATTGCAAGGGGTAGCCATCGCGGTTACACAAGTGCTTTTTCCTCATTTTAAGCAACACAGGGATCACTGTTCCTTCTCCAGATCAATTAAGAACAACTGAATTCTGAACGATTCTGATCAATCCAAATCAATTCTGAACAACTATATGGGTTCAGACTTGCATCTAATAGTTTTCCCTGCTTACATCTGAGCACTGTGGCAAAGTGTGGAAAATGTTCCTACCAGTCTTGGCAACAGCAATATCAAAAAAACCAATGTCTCACTCTTCCACATTTGTAGTTGCCACAGGTTGCCTTACTTCATCATAATAACTTGGAATACTCTTGCTCTTTTATATCCCTCATTCATGTGAATCAGGACGCAGTGCCTTGTTTATGGTCATGGAAGGAATGTGCTTGAGGTTGCTGTTAGGACTGTTCTGCGACTCCTTATAGAGCTGTTAAAGTCCAGCCTTTTGTAATGGTTCATTTTCCACTTTTGTGATGTTAGTAGTGTTGTCTCTGTGAGTGCCTGTTTTGATAACCATCACAGTAATGGAGCTCAAAACTTCTTTAACATTTTTTTTTCTTTTGACCTTTTCAGTTTTATGTAGGACCCTATGCCAATGGGCAGTCAGCACAAGATTCATGCTGAGGAGAGTACATCTGATGACAATGTGCCCATTTGTGTTCCTCTTTAACCAGTGTTTTCCTTTTGATGATGTAAAAGCCATAAAAAGTGTAAATCAGTCTTCTGTCAATAAACGAGAGCAATTAGAAGGACACTGAAAGAAAGGGGGCTAAACAGGGGAAGCAGCACTGCTTGCTTTTGGCACGGCTTGCTTGGGATGCTCTGCCATTCAGTCGCACAATGCAAAGGCCATCTGGAACAGCAGTTTGGGGGAAATCCAGCCTAAGCGTCACAATTGGCCCCACTCTCTTCACATTTCCTTCATCTCCCATGATGAGGCTTGTCTTTTGTCCTAATATTGCATGAATTAGCAACTAACATTGTAACAACTTCTTTCCTCTGCCCCTGGGATGCTTTCCCAAGATGAAACTTACTTGATTTTTAAAGAAACTCTCTTTTGGAACCATAGTGAGAATGAAATAAATATTAATTACAGTGATCTGCATCAGATCAGGGAAGGAGGGGCTGAATCTGATGCTATGACTCCGGTGAGGTGTAGGAACTGTTAGTAAAGTTGTACTTTAATTTTCAGAAAAATCTAACTCTCCATTCAGTAAGTATGGCTAGAAATCTGCCCTAGAGGATCAAAATCAATGTATAATTTCATAAAGATATTATGCTTGAAAAAATGCAGTTGTTAAGACCACATTTATGTAGTGAAATACAATTAAGTAAGTATGAAGAAAGAAAATCATATTTTAAAAATCACCCTCAGGATCTCTGCTCAGTGTGTTGTAGATACAGACTCTGATCTGAGCCCTCTACAATCCATGCAGAGGTTTCATTTCAATGGATTTTTGGAATGAAACTATGAGTGGCAGAGGACTGGAATAGTGCACTCTACAGACAGGGTGAAAATATTCTGGTCAGGAATAATTTTTGTATGCTTTAACCTTATTGCTTACACTCCTTTGAAAAGGAGCGGTGGTGCATCTTACTAGCTGGTTTAAACGTAAGTCTTTTCATGAAAGAAATTCCTTCCACCTTTGCATTGTGCATTCAGTAAAGCAATCTCTTCATGTCCCAGATACTTGGGGAACTTTCTTGCACTACTTCACAAATAAAAAACATCTTTCTTTTTGTTTTTTTTTAGACCATTTTAATGTGTTTGTCTGGTTAGAAGCAGGTAAGGTAGCATATGAAAAATTAGAAGTGCTTGTTCTAAGATGAAAGTACTTATGTGACGACAGCATTTGTTTTATGGAAATACTGAAGTAAGGTATTTCTGAAACAAGAATTTTACAAGTGGTTATGTGTATGTTACACCTATTTTTATGTGTTGAAAGGGCTGAAATCTTGACTTATTATATTTGGACTGGGCAGTGCAGCGTATCACTGAATGGCTCTGCCCTGACGTGGCAGTGGAGTGTATCCATCACTGTCTCTTATAAACAAGGTTGGAATATGTTTCATTAAAAGAAAAAAAAATTAGAAATCATCAAGTGAGAACTACTGACTGTCAGTTGCAGCTATTGTGTTCAGCTTCCTCAGAAGGTAGATCTTGGTGCTCTGGTAAGTTGGCCATTACATGGACTTCCCAAACACAGGAACTCCAGCCAAGGTGGGGATGGCACTGCTTCAGGGAACCAGGTAAGAGAGCCTTTCTCTGCAAATTAGCCATGTAGAAGAATACCGAGCAAAGAGCAAGTGGTAAAAGCTTGATTGCAGTTTTGAACAAAACACAAGGAAGGAGCAGTGTTTTGCTTTGTTACCCCATGAGTAGCCGAAGAGATTGTGCCTGTGGAGCCGCAAGACTTACATACCTTTTGGGCCTTTTTCTGGCCCAAAGTATATTTATATCTGTCCTGCATGTCTCACATAGCAGCAGCTAGAACAAGAAAGGCTAAACTGCACCTCACTTTCCCTTGCTTCCCAAGGCTCCTTGTTGGTAAGGTCATTCTGAAGGAAGCCTTGAGTAGCTCAGTAGGATGTTTGGTGAACTGAATGTGTGCATGAACTCCTATAAACATTAGTCATGTGGAATAAATAAGTATATTTCTTTATTTCATATTTTTTCAGTATATATTTTTCTGTCTGTATTAAGTATAGAAGACAGATCCTTGTCATGGATGTTTTTCAACCTAAAGAGTGTTCACTGAAACTAGGTAATAGCTGGAGCAATACTGTGCATTGTGGTTGATGCGTGAAATAAAATATGCTAGAAATCTGCCTTTCTGGGGCAAAAAGTTAGTATGGATGAGAGAAAAGTTACTGAACCTTGATTCAGGAGATAATGACCTGTCTAAAGTTTTAGTTCCTACCTACATGTTTCCAAGGAGACACAGCATCAGTCAGGATACCTAAAATGATCCAGTACGTAATCATTGATTGGGTTAAGATGACAAAAATGACAAATCCAAGGACTCAGGCAATAATTTGAAGAAAAATTCTCTTCTGTAGTCTAAGTAGTGTTCTGAGTATACAAATAGCTAATGTTTTCCTGGTTTAGGTTCTTAACTGTATTGTTTTGGTTTTTCATATGGTATTTGCATGCTCTGCTTTCAAAATATTTGTTAAAATTTAACATATACAGTTTTATTTGGGTTAGTGATTCAGTGTCAAAAATTAGTTCCTTTCGTTTGAACTCCGTCTGTGTTTAATTTGTATTCATTCCATGAATATTCTGGCTTAATGTGTAGTGCAGTAAAACAAGTAGGCTCAAAGCTAATCTGTTCCTAAGAGAATCCTGGAGAGCTGATGATTCTAGGAAAGCAAAGGAAAAGATTCAGGAAAATATAGGTTTAAAGAACCAAGACAGATGTAAAGGAAAGTTCCCTTAGTCTAAGGACTAGTTAAATCTTCTCATAAATATGACCGGGGAAATTACCTCTAAATAAATGTGTGTTTATTTACATACTGGGTAAACTGTTCATCTTCAGAAGTAAAGATCCTTATGTGTTTTGCTTAATACTGACTGAGTGGAAAACAACTGCTGGGAAGTGTTGTGCTTCAGAGCCTTGCCTGAGAGTGGGATATTGCATAGCTTCACCTCACAGTAGACAGGGAATACAGATGTATTTGGCCCTTTTGCAATTTTGAAGTACTCTGTGATGAAGGACGTGCTCATTTTTACTTGGAATGAATAAACTTGTGTTAATTTTGAACTTACTTAATTCAATAGAAAGTTTAGTTGGTAACCGTAGTAATAGTGGAATGATTTTCATAGTTTAGAAAGCAGTAGAATTCACAGGAAATAGGTTGTTCCCTGGAAATTGTGAATGTTCAGAAACAGAAAAACAAACATGTAACATTACATTAACTATTATGTATCTTAGAGAAATGAAGGCTAATGAAATAACAGATATGATTCATTAGAAGAAAAGTATATGAAACACTATTTTAAAACAATTTAAAATCATTAGTGATGAAATAATTTAATTTTTATAATTCTTTTGGTATTTCACAGTAAAAAAATTCATTAATATCTCTTTAGGGAGAGGAGGAAATGGGATCACCTCATTTAATCAGAAAGCCACAGATATTTGAATGATCAGAATGTGAAAGCCTTATCTGTAACTTTAAAGAATATTCTCTTTTTTGGTAGATAAATTTCACTACAACTGTGCCTGTGAACTCCCTGCATTTCCTTATTTTATCTTTAAATATTTGCATCTTTCTTGCGAATTCTCCAGAGAAGACGCAACTTATACAATACAATTTTTTAATTAGCTACCTGGCCAGTTTTGCTCACTTCAAATTCTTTAGCAGCATATCAATTTATGAGAGGAAAAATATTGGTCACATAGACAGAGAAGAATGGAAGTGATTCATTGTCCCAGAAAAATCTGCTGTAAACTATGGTAGGATTTTTATTTCTGTATTATTTCAGCAGCTTTAAAATGCGTCATTTTATAAAATTACTTAATGGTTTGTTTTTATCTCTATCAGTATTAAGCTTTTAGCATGCTGAGTTTAGTAAAGGCTGTGTTACTAGTTTTGGGGAGGAGGAAAAGAGAATTAAAAGCATACAGTCTTAAGATATCTTAAAGGTAGGTGCACAGTCCAACAAAAACAACTTACTTTAAGAAAAGGAGAATTATCCTTTCCGTGAAATGCTCAGTTTGTCTTCATACAGGAAGCTGTGAGGACATGGAGCTTTTTGTATTGCCCATGAGGTTTTCTAAATGTGACAGCTGAGTAATGAGCAGGAATTTCAAAGGGATACTGTTCTTATTATGTTCAAAAGGAGTTTACTTGACCTTAAAATTAGTAAAATTAAACCTTGTATTATTTTTATAACATGTTTACAAAGCAACTCACTTTGTGCTTGCAACACAGTGCTGTCCGTGGTACATTAGTTTTGATTTTATCTTGCTTGAGCCATCTTAACTATATTTTGCTGCCCACAGCACCTTGGGAATGGAATGGAATGGAGTGGAGTGGAAAGCAGAACCTCTGTCTTGTAGCATTAGCAGTCATTTTCTTTCTTTCTTTCCTTCCTTTCTTCCTCCCTTCCTTCCTTTATTCTTAATTAAAATTAGTTATAAATTAGAATTGCAAGGAATTTTTTTTGTGGTTCCTTCATGCTCAGGACTGTTAGCTAGCATGTGGATGATGTTGCAGTGGTCCTTCTGCAGAGTTGACCAGCGCAGCAGGAGGTTCTTGAGAAGGGAGCTGCATTTGAAGGATTTTCAGGTAGCTGGAACTAGACTGGAAGACCATTCAGAGACTGCAAATAACTTTAGTGTGGCCTTCCTTTTGGAGGGAGAGAAGAGGGAGGAATTATATGGGGTTGGAGCTTGATATGTTTATGAATTACGATATTTGATTTCTTAACATTGCCTTCGTGATCCAGGAGATGCATTCTAGTTCTATTTCCCTAACATGAAGTTGCATTATGTCTAGAAATTAGAACAACTGTAATGGGGAAATACTAGCAAATAAATACTGTAAGGAGAAAGAGTAAGTGTACTTCAGAAAATGAAATAGAAACTCTATAAATACATCTCTAACCCCCCCCTTCCCATTTCCTTGTTCTGTCCTTTAGAGAGGCCACTAAAATTTGAGGGTGAAGGTTACATGCAAGAGCATTAGCAGTTCCTAATCTCTCTTCTAATTCACAGAAATCCCAAATAGCAAATCAAGAAGTTAATTAAAAACACGATTCCAGTTACAATGAGATTCTGTGCTGAAATTAACTCAAAAATTGCATAATGAGCATCAATTATCTCTCAGTGATTTCAGAACTGAAATCACCGAGAACAAAAGATAAACCAACCAAAAGGTGAACTTCCTACCATAAAGTCTCACTCTGCAATACAAGTCTGTGATTTAAAAATGAGGTTTTAAAGCTCATACTTACTTTAGTTGCTTGCCTGTGTTAGAGCTACACATCATGAAAATTTGACAGGCACGAGAATTGTGCAAAGTCTTTCTTTCCCACCTATCTTCCCACTCAAGGGTTTTTATCCTTCTGGGTACATTCCTTCAGGCATATGCAGATCTGAATTGGTAGCCTATGTTCTCCTCATCATTGTATGGTGCTCTGATAGTGTCTCAGATGTTCAGTATCAGACCTGGTGGGTTCCAGGTTGTGTGGGCCTTCTTCAAGAGGCATGTCCATTCTTGATTTGGAAAGCAGTGCTTATAATGATAAGAAAAAGCATACTTAATGTGCAGGTAGTCAGATAAAGACAATATAAATTTAGATGCCTGTGGGTGGATGTCTTCATATGAATGAAGTAGGTAATATTCTACTATGGCCAATGGTGATCTTGCCCGTAGTCAGCAAGATTTATTTTAACTGTTTTAATTGTTTACATAGTCAATTAAACCACCAGAGCCATAACGTGAAATCTATGAACACATGTGCTCCATATAAAAGAGTGTTTAAAATCCACAAATCCTACATATGCTCAACCCAAAGTGATTATGCTCTATCTAGCATAGTCAATGCCTTCTTGGAAATTTTAGGAAAACATCAATTGTGACCATCTGTGGATTTCTACAGACAATTGACTTAAAAATAATAAAAATACTTAGCCACTGTTGGAGGCAAATTTCCTCTCAAATAAACACCTTCTATTGAGGTTAAAGCCAATCATCATCACTGTGAGAGCCATTTAAAAGTTATTTAGTAGATGAATCTAGGAAGTGAAATTCAAGCCTTCCCAGGTTACCAAAAATAGTGGATTCAGCAGAGACTTTGGTTTTATGTCTTCTTACAGTCTTTCTGCTGCCATGTCTCTTAATTTCCAATACCAAAACCTCTTCTTTCTCTGTCACAAAGTCTCTTAGCCTGTCAGTGCTGTAGTGCCACCTGCCTGTCTTACCCAAATAACTGAAAAACATTGTAAGTTCAAGCCAAGGACCCTTGTGCCTGACCTATTACAACGTGGGATTTTCCTTTATCATAATGGCTTGAATGAGATCAGGATAACATCTTAACCATGTCAGTGAATCAATTAGGAAAAACAAACCAAAACAAAGCAAAAAACCACAAACAAACAAAAAGCCACCTTTCCTAAGCAGGGATATTTTTTTATCTGGATTGCATCAACGATAAAATGCACTATGTAGCCCATTACCATATGCAGTGCAACAGTGATGAGTGTGAAGAGTTGAAATATAAGCATAGGATATTTTTCACACTAGCTTCCTTGACGAAAAAAATGTCCTGTGTAACCTAGAATGTAAAAGTAACCACTTTTTCCTAATTATCTCAACTTGCCTAATAGAAGGTTAGAAGATAAAGAGATTACATATGCCTTCAGGCTGTTTCTTGTCTTACACCATCACAACTGCAGAAAAGCAATTTTAAAGAAAAAAAAATTAAACTTTTATAATATTTATTTTTTTTAAAAAATAAATAGTACTTTGAATAACAAAAAAACCCAGTTGAATAAAAAGCTGGGTATTTTATAAATTCATGTTTTCTTGTATAGCAGGTATATTCAGTATTATATTTTTTCAGGTGGTTTAAGATTCACAGATACAAAATTCGTTGTACTTACCTTCGGTAGTACCTCACCCACTATTGATATGTGTGTAAAAAGATAAGCAAATTTGCTAAACATTTCCCACAAATTGTTTCAAAACACATTGTGCTTGCTGATAACTCTTACTTGTATTTCTCATCTCAAATAAAATCACAGTGTGTTGGAGCTCTGATCCCATTTTATGAACATCTAACTTAGTATTGGGTACATCTCGTTCAGCTTGCTTCATATTAGTATTGATTCAATTCTTAGTGTAAGGTTAGTAATATGAAATTAATTACTTTTCCTGTCAGCAGTCACTAATCCAATTCTGTTATTGATGTATTTTTTTGTCCCTGCCCTATGTTTTTTTGTCTCTTTTTTTTCTTTTAGAAAGAGAAACATAACAAGTACAGCAGGGTCGAGTTTACTGGGTAGAAGGCTGTTTCCCCTTTCCCTGCTCATGCTGTAGCTGTCCCTGTCTGGCAGAGTATCTGGCATATGGATACGTATATACTGAGTCTGATTTCCATGTGCATTAACCTCTTTCCTTAAACGACTATGCAAGCGTAAAATAAATTATTTTCCCATCACATTGCTTAAAAAAATAATTGATTAATGAAAAATAAAATATGGTTATTTTAATTGTTCTTGTTAGTTAATTACAGAATTGGCTCAGATATTGAGTAATTTTACATCAGACTTGTAGTTTTAACAACGAACAGTTTTAAAAATCCCACCTGAATTTGCTTTTTGTTTGGATGTTTTCTACTTTGGCCTCATTGATTTCCACCGATGTTCTTTCCTCATAATCCATAGTATTCTCCATTTTTTTCCTTTCCTGTTTCATAGTTCTTTTTTTTGAAAAACCATTTGGAAATAATGTTTCTTCTGGTAAGACAGTTCATATTTAAATATACTAAAATATCTAAAAGTTTTATGTGATTGAGCACCAGACCAAAGACAGTGACATTAAATGCTGCTCTATGTAAGGTAGAAAAACATATTCTGAAGAATACTGAGGACTTTGAATTGTAGTTTGATTTTCTGTTGGAACTGAGCCTCTAAATTCTTCATACATCCCAGTAAAAATGAAATGTGCTTTGAAGTGATCAGTAAAATCATTTGAAATTGTGATGAACTCTCTGATGCTTATAATTTAGCATGTAATGCAAACATCAAAAACGGATAGAATGCCAAATCATTACATTTTATTCATATGTTATAACCGAATATTTTAATACTTTCAATGCATCTTTTTTTTAAATATTATTCAAAATGATAACATTGGAATGGATTAAAAAAATTGACAGTTCATTTAGATTTCATAGATTTGCATTCTATAATTTGATAGAATTTTTTAGTTGATAAAATGGTTTCTTTAGCATTTCTAAGTGTTCTTTCTGCTTGAAACTTTGTGACCTCTCCTGTCTTCATTTACGGTGCCACTTGGCAAATTTACATAGAGCCACATTTACTCTGTACATGTGTATCTTTGGTATTGCTCAATTTAGATTCAGGATACTTACTTCTTCTACCCTGCATGATTATATTTCAGTCCATATCCATGAGGTCTGCAAAATTAGTGAGGTTACTCTTCACACAAATGTATGCAGTGTCTCAGCTATACACAGGGATATTACAGAAAATATGAAACTTCCAGGAGGAACAATGAGGAAGGAAATGGTTTCATTTTCTCACAGCTGTGTTCTTACCAGCGAATTCTTGAGTTTCTTAAAATATGAATTCATATTTTTAATTTATTAAGGTGTCTTCCATAAGACCTATATGCCAAAGTACTCTCTGAATTGAATGACTGGAACAAGAGCATTTGAGGTTTTGGGCTTTCCTGTGGCAAATATACTTACTTTATGCTTTACATGCAAAAGAGAAGGATGTCACTGTTTACTAAAAGTGTTGTTTGAGTGTTCCTGCCTGCCGGAAAAGTCCATGGTAAGTAGAGAGGCTAAGACAGGACAGGTTGTTTGCATATTTGCGGGGATAAGGGAGATGCTTCATTCATCAAGTGTGGAACAGAGTGAGTTCCCAACATAGGATGCAGGAGCTTTCCCTGAGTTGGCTGCAGTGTCACAGCAGCCAAGGACCAAAGGACGAGAGTAAAATACTTCTACATACTTCCCGAAGCCTGCAAGCTCAAAAGGAAGTCAAATATTTTTTCTGTGCCCTTTTTGTTCACTCCTGAGGGG
Source organism: Pseudotriccus pelzelni (assembly GCA_035584735.1). Classification (NCBI taxonomy): domain Eukaryota; kingdom Metazoa; phylum Chordata; class Aves; order Passeriformes; family Tyrannidae; genus Pseudotriccus; species Pseudotriccus pelzelni. The sequence goes on from JAWMRA010000113.1 coordinate 46,902,971, forward strand.
AGTTCAGCAAAAAAGGCAATGTGTTAGTCCCTGATGGAAAAATGTATTGTGCGCTGTGTGTGAGGAACCACAGGGAATGGATTTGACTCAAAACCAACTAAAGCAAAGTATCCTTAATCAGTATAAAGTCTTATAATACCATCCTTAGATCGACAATTAAAGGAGAATTGAGGATCTATTAACTTTGGCTTTGTCCAGCTTTCTCTTTGGCAGATTCAGGCATCAGCTATAACCATAAAAGGGCTTAAAAATAAAAATAGTTCGCAAATAGATTCATACCAAAAGCCTTTCTTTTTGAAAATGTGACAAATAATCAGATCCTTGAAGCACTCTTTGGATAACTAAGCATATGCATAAATTTATATATATGTGTATCCATACATTTTTTAATTATTTTATGATTGTCCTTTGGTGATAGTATATTCAGAGAGAGTTAATAGAAACTCTCTAATATCTTTATCAAGTTATTTTCTAAGTGTTAGGATCCTTGCCAGTGTGTATATGTTTTACTGATCTTTCTTTAATTGCCCTGGCATTTCCATTACAGCATTTGAAAATTGCCCTTAGTTTACTTGCTGAGTTGCCAGTGCTTGTATTATGTTTGCCACCTACAGACAACCACAGTAATACTTGCTGATAATATCACACATTATTCTTGGCTGTACTTCAGCTCAAAGAGTAGGGGGACAGGGGGAGGGGGCTGTGTGTCTTTTCTCCAGCTTCAGTGTTCAGTTTTTCTCTAAATAAAATCACATCACTGAGATACAGTGTCCCTCTCTGTCCTGGTTATGGGAGAAGGGTAAGAATCCAGACCAGAGGGTCCTTTTCCTGAGTTGTAGTTCCCACGTGCTAA